>JACSVZ010000001.1:52258978-52858978 GCA_014706295.1 Lycocorax pyrrhopterus obiensis
TGTTTCTGTAATTTACTAAAGTGTGGTAGAGTAGAAAGTTAGTGACGACTTTTGAATGTAAATAATTGCTTTGTCAAAGAACTTCAACTTCTCCTGGCCATGGGACTAGCCTTATGCCTAATTCAGATAACGAATTTCCAGAGGTGATTGTTGGCTCAGTCTCATAAGGCTGTTGTTGAGCTTTGTCTTTTCGAAAAAAAAAAGAAGACACACATTCACACACCCTCTCCATTCTCCAAATACACACCTCTGTTTTAAAGAACACCCGTGAGGGAGAATACCCTGTAAACTGTTTGAAACTGTTCCAGTGGTTCACTTTTTAAAACATTTATTTTTAAAATCCACACAGTGTAAGCAGCTCCAATTTCTCCTGCTGGAGATTTCTTTGAAAGTAGGTTCTCTTCATTCGTTAATCTTGTCTTCTTGGGAGAATGGTGATCAAGTGTTTTCTTAATATTTAGCATATTTTGTACAAATGGTGAAGTGCAAATTTGGCACTTTGTGTCCATTTGGGGGAATAAAATATGATATTCAAGGCAGGAGACTAAGGGGCCACCAAGAGAGTCAAAGTTACTGCACATTTAAACCCAGACAAAAATCCAAAAAACCGTACTCTTCTTTTGTTACTCTGCTGAATTCAGGATTTCTGAGCAAAAGCATGCTCACTGTAGAAAACATGGCTTTATACTTCTGCATTGTCTCTGCTTTACTTATTTTTTGGTCAGGTAGTAACACTCCCAAAGAAGGGATCTAATGTTCAGAATTTTTTAAAAAGTTCAGGTTCTTAATAAAGTCATAATACAAAGCTCATTGTCACTCTAGCTTCTAGGTTCAGTGCAGGTAAATTAAAACGTCTCCAATGATTTCAGAATTAAGTATGACGAGAAAACCAGCATAATAATGAGAATAAACATGTAGCAAGCATACTAAAATTTACAAAATGATTGTGTGAAATACTATTTGCAGAATGCAAAATAAAATAATGTCTCAAAAAAACCCAGTGCTACATCTAGTAGTTTATTACCTTTTATCAACCCCAATAATGAAAAGAAATTAGTTTTCATTTAGCATTAACATTGAAGGAATTTGACACTGCTTCATCTATAGGAGACAACATTTAGACTATACAGACCAAATAGAAAGTGTGATTTTTGTGTATTGAGTATTCTGATTAATCTGATTCATTGATCAATCAATCAGATTGATGATCAATCTGATTTTAAACAGCTGAGGATGTTGGGCCTTCATCACCTTCCTGCAGACTATTTCAGTCCTTTAGTTGAGATTCTATTGTAATAACTTTTGATATAAATTTATAAATAATGGATGTTTTCTAATTTCAACATGAGAAGTAGAAATTGAAAGACTGCAACTTTTGCAATAAATTGTTTTCCTGTCTGTGGTCTTCCATCTCCTCCAGCTATTAATAGTTTTCCAAACAGCATGGCTATTCTTTGGTGAAGGATATCACAGTGTTCTTTCACTCTTTATATTGTTCTCCTAAAGCAAAAGAAGTGCCTCATATTTGGAAGAAAAAGGACCATAGCAAGAGATACATGTGCAATTTAAGCTGTGAAAAGAAAAAATCCTCACCTTTTTATAGCTGCCCACAAGAGAAGCTTATTCTTTATCAGAAATTAAATGCCATAGTATGCCTTCAGGGTGGTCCCTGAACATGTACAGCTGTGTTAGTCTGTGTACAAATTCCAAAAGGCTTGTAGGAAGTGGTATTTCATCCTACACTTCTATTCTTTAAGATCCCTGAAAAATGTGATATTATCTGCCTATATTATTTTGGCATACATATTCTCAATTATTTTAGTACCCTATATTATTTGCTACATGGTTATGAAGGTGTATATTCCTGGACATCCTGTGTTTATCAGCTTAGGTCACCTGGAAGTAGAATGAAGTTTTTCTTGCATGAATGAATAGGCATGTTTTACAGTATTCCAGGCTTAAAAAAAAAAAAAAAAATTAAAGAAATGTCATAGATCTATTGTCACTCAACCAACAATTCTGTAGTGGCAAAAAGTACCATATCTTCACTGTTACCCAAATAAAATATTTCTATCTAGAAGATTGATGTTTTTTTTCCATATCTAATCCATTTAAAGCTGTAAAGCTGGTGTAAAGGTCTTGGGAATCAGGCCACAATATGATTGTTGTAATTTAGATTATATTCAGTCCCTCAGGACTTGATTGTGCCTCTAGGCACAACCTCCAGCAAGAAATAGCATGTAGGCTGTGTCATCCCAGGAGGTTGTGTGCCTTAGAAATACACCTCTGAAGTACAATTGATTCCTTGTTCATACATGAATTCAGCTTGTCAAGAGAGTTTTCTTATTCTCCGTGTTCTACATCCAATTCTCAATGACAAAAGGATCTAGCAGTTGTGTACGTGTGCCCACCTACAGTAGGAACCTAATACAGGAGAAGAGCTAGACTAGACTGTTTATATCGTTAAAATGAAAAATAAAAATTGGGAAAGTACCTCCAGAAAGAAGGCTCAGTCCACATAAGATCTGATTTGCTTTCTGGAGGTGCCTTTCATGAATAAATTCCCGCATTAACAGCGGGAAGGAAGAACTAATGCTGCTTGAAGCACTAGGATATTTAGAATGGTCTTTTGAGCAGAAAGCTGCAATGAAGCACAATATTGTCTTTTCTGTTCCATATTAGCTAATATGATTTACAGTGACTTATCCCTTTCCCTAACCTGGCAGCATTTGGGATCCTAGTATCCGTTTGGCTCCAAGCAGTCCTACAGCACCCATGGCTTCATCATGTTACAATTGATTCCAGTAAAACTTCCTCTAAGGCTTCCTTTGTTACACTTGACAACTAAACTACTATGATCTCAGAAATTCATCTTCGAGATGTTGTACCTTTCTTCCCTTTCCATTATTGCACTAGAAGAGATATCCTAGTATGTCTTTTCAGCTGGCACATGGAAAATAATTTTATTGGATGTACAGTGTCTGGTGGGGATAGACTTTTTTCATAGCAGCCAGGATGGTGCTGTCCTTTCCATTTGTGGCTAAAACTGTTGATTACACAAATGTTTTGTCAATTGCTGAACAAAACTTGCACATAATCAAGGTGTTCTCTCTCCTCAACATTCACCCAAAGCGAGGAGACTGGGGATGCAAAAAGTTGGGAGAAGACACAGCCGAGACAGCAGATCCCAACTGACCAAAGAGATGTTCCAGACCATATGGCATCATGCTCAGCAATAAAATTTCAAGGGAAAAGCAGCAAGGTGGAACAGCAAATGTAGTAGAGAACATTCATAACTCTTCCTTTATATGGAGTTACTGCTTACATAACGTTTAAAAACAAAGCAAGAGAAATCCAATACATTTTGTAGTTTCCTGGTTTTGCCAAATATAATTCTAAGCTGGAATTACATTTTAAATTCTAAAGTCAAATTGCAATGACTGAAAATTTAAGAGTTGCCCGCATATATTTTCTATTTTGTTTCCACCTGACGATTATCACTATTTCATCCAAGAAAGAATCCAAACACTACTTGTGAATATTATTTGAACTCATATAATTTAAAAAAAAAATTTTCATGTCTCTGTTCTGCAGTATAAAATATATGGGCAGCCATCACATAATCCAACGATCAAGACTAATTCCCAATGAAAGCAGGAGAAACTTGCTTTGCAGTCTCATGTGCTATTTCCACCTGCTAACTAAACAATACAGTTCTGGTACTGTAAATAATTTTCAACTGATTATTCAAATGAAATAAGCAAATGGAGTGTGCGTTTCACATTTCATTTAGAGAAGATAAAATATGCATTGAAGTATTGGTTATACTTCATTTTCAGATACCAAGAAATACACTTCATCCAAGAAAGAGGAGGGAAGGAGGTTTACGACCTGGCCCTGCAGGTGAGAGTAACTGAGGTTCTTGTTAATAGAACAGTTGGGGCAGGTAAGAGTGAAATGACACTGAATAGTGTCACCGAACAGTGTTTATAGCTATCTATCTATCTACATACATATATGTAGGGTTTATTTTTTTTAAAAATTTCTTGCAATGGAAATCAGGTATGTAGCTGTTTTGGTTATTATCTGTAGAAATATGGCAATATAAAAGCATAAAAATAACACTTATAACACTTAAGAAAACATACAGGGAACAAAAAGAAAGAAAAGAAAGGATAAGAGTAGAAATTTCTCACCACCCATGGATCTTGACTGTTGGAATTTCTTTGACAGCTGGTCCAAGTGATCTGTGGATCAGTTGAGCCATCTTGATCTATGAAAGGGTGGGAGAAGCCTGGGAAGCACAAATTTCAATGGGTCAATACAAACTCAGGTTCAGGTGGGAATGCCCACATATGTCTCCTTGGCAGGAAGTTTTACACTGTCTGTTGCAACACTGTAGATCATGTGCAGTCCTCTGATGGAAGGCCCCAGAAATGAGTCTGCAGACACTTGAGGGGGTCTTTGATGGTTTATGACCTCTTCTAAGACATGACAGCTCCCTCTCACCCCAGCATAGTTGAGCCAGTTATGTTCCATCAAAAGGGATGAAATCCCTTGGGCCTATGTGTCAATGTCCTGGTACTTCCCTGGGGAGGGGGGTAGTTTTATTCCTGAGCCATTGCTAAAAGAGGACACTGGCACGATAAAAGAGCATTATCCCACCTTGGAGGACCTGCTTCTTGTTGGCTTCGTCCCTTATCTGGCTCAAAATCCAGCTTGTCACTAAACAAAATGCTGTGTGCACACTGTCTCTGCACCTCGGCTGTGCCTTACACACTTTCAGCAAAGCACCCGCTGCTTTTCAAATGGCTGATTGTTTTGAGTCATTAACGATTAACATTCCACTCTCTCACAAGGAGTCCCTCCAAACAGGAGGTCCAGAGAATGCTTGGGGTTCATCTGGTACCCTGGGGAGAAATACAAGCATTCTGATGAAAAATATGCAAGCAAGAGTCCAGTCTGTTGTCAGATGTAGACAGGTACAACCTAGAACATGTGCAGAATACATTTAAATCAATGCCATTCTGTCAGGGCACAGGAGAAGTCCCACATAGATTATACCTGAAGCTCTGGATCTGGTCAAAAGATCATGAAATAAACAACTGAAAATGAGCAAGCATGAATGAACTGGAGTTGGACTTTGATGATCTTAATGGGCCCCTTTCAACTCAGGATATTCTGATTCTATGATTCTAACTATATAATCAGTCTCCTTAGGAAAAATAAAAGTCTATATTGATTATAGTAAAAGAAATGGGTTAAAGCTACTATGAAAATGCCTTCTTATTTCAAAAATAAAAGTAGGAAAGATGGTGATAAAACTGTTTAGTTCACTTGCCATGATAAAATGTGGAGCTAATAAAGGAAAATTTTCTTTTGTTCTTTAAGGGTGCATTTTATGAGGAGGCTTGTATTTTGTATCTGGGCTCAAAAGATCTTTTCGGTATATCTATCCATTTAAATTTCAACCTCAGATGGATAAATACAGATAAAAGTACTTTTTGAATACGAAAAATGCCAATTAGGTTGCTGTATGTTTTTGCTTTCATTGTATTTTCCACAGTTTCAGATTTCAAAATAAATGACAGAGCTGTTAATAGGCTGTAGAGGATTTTTTCCTGTCCTCCCTTGATTTATTGCTGCTGAGTGTAAACTGATCTGGAAACAAGTGAGAATTCCCCTGCGAAATGTTCTAAAATCCAAATTCCTCACGGAGTGGAGAGAAATATTTGAGCAGAAACAATCATCCCCACGTGTATAAGCTTTGAATAATAAGAGCCTGGTTTCTACATTTCTTTTGTTCATGATGTATCAATCCAGTGTGAAAGGAAACATAAAAACAGCACATATATAAACCAAATGTGCAACAGCAAAAGCTTTAACAAACCTTAATTATTCAGGTGGTTAAGGAACAAGCTAAATAGCAGCACTAGTACACTGTAAATCCTTGTGGCTGACACAGAAGTGGTTATGACAGCTTTCACATTATCTCATTGCAGTATCGAGGCAGTAGTCGCAGCTGGCTCATATGTCAAAATGTGTCAGGACTTAAATGGTAAAACAGGAGTGCAACAGCAATTGGCTTTTCAATCAATAATGCAATCAATATATTTCACAGATATTTTCCCATATCTAAATTACTCTGCAGAGATGAGGTAGCCTGACTGAGTGTTTATAAATCAATAAAACACAGCTAAAGGACATCTGCTCCTGTTCTTTCACTTCAAGGTGCAGTTTGCCTTTTATTTCCAACTCTCTCTTATTTAAGAATGTACTTTTGAGGAAAAACAGCTCTCTTTTTTCACACAAATCAGTTTTGAGTTGCATTGTGACTATACACTATTTCTGTTAATAATTGTTTGCTTCAGTTTTAATAAGGTGGAAGGGAAGTTTCTATTGACAACAGAGCTGAGAATTAATAACATACATTTCAGATTTGCAATACACATGTAAACAGGTATTTTATATAACATTACATTCTTTATTTTGTGCATACAGTGCACGCACACAATTTTGAAATCCCCCCAACCTTAGGAAACGCAGGGTTTTTTTCCCTGCAACGGAATTCCAGAAAATTCTCGGCCATATTTTGTAGAACAGCTTCTTCTCAAAGCATCCTGGATCATCTTTCACTAATCTATTCCATTTTCAGCAGCAGATACATGAAAAGTGATAGCTCGTTATGATATTGTTATATGAAATTACTGAATTTGCCTTCTGCATCTTTGTTTTTGTTTGTGAAGCAGTGACTACCAGCAAGAATATGGTTTTCAACATGTATCATCAGAATAATTCCATAAGACAACATAGTTTGCTGTTTTTCCTGTAGATGACTACTGCATATAAATATTCTATACTGATGCATATAACCAGTTATATACTACACACAGAGATACAATATGTGTGAAGCATTGTAGTGCTGAAGTTAATTATGAGTTAATGCATATAGGTGTTCATTATTGTTATGTGCACTACACGTTTTATTTATACAGTGTTAAGAACTGAAAAAAAGTATCACTCAGTGTGCACTTTTACTGTAAAAAGACTTACTATGTTTTAGCCCTATTCCTCTTCTGATTGAAAATTATATCAGGCATGAAAGAGAGACTAACAAAAACAATTTCATCTTTCGGGTAAGACAGCCATATTCTGTCAAGAAGTACATAAAGCCAAACAAATTGCATTTCCTAATCTAGGTGTTCCATTAAAAATAGATTGTCATGTTGGCGAATGCCAACTAATCTTATCATGTTATACCTTTACCTCACATGCTGAGATATTCTCTCAACGTATACAATCTCTTTCACAATTCTGTGACCCATTGTCACTGCCCTGGGAGAGGGGTCAGCCTCAGGGGGCACTTGTCCCGCTCTGGAGAGGCGACAGTGACCTTCCCGCAGACAGGCACTGAAAAGTGTCGAGTCTCGGCAGCCGCGTGGTCGGGCAGCACTGGCTTTGTGTCAGCAGGCGACCCAATGCGAGGGGACCCGAAGGTCTAAGTCTCTCAGGTATCCCAGAGGCGAAAGAGGCAAGGGAGAGGACCACTCAGTGAAACCTTCCAGGAGTTTATTTCCCCCAAAAGCAGAGGGGAGGAATGGCAGTCAGGCCAAGGTTACAGGTGCTTTTTTTAACAGGGGTGGTACAGAACAAACAACCAATAGAGGATAAGCCCGGGGGAGGATCCCGAGGACACAGAACCAACGGCTAGGTTACAGAGGAGGGAATTTACAGAGCAAACCTATGAACAACCGAATTTAACAGAACCTTCTGGAGAAAGGGGTATGGGCTCAGAACCGGGCTCGCCCGCGGTCTGCCCTCGCTCTCTGACTCGTCTGCCCATTGGGTAGGCATGACATGATGGGCAGCGGGCAGACCCCAAGTGGTCCAAGCGCACCCCAACAACCCATCTCTGAACCATAGTTGCCACACAATCAAAACACAGATCTAGGGACACAGTGGTTCCCTGATTCACTTACCCTATGTATTTTACTAAGATACACTTTAATACTACCATATTAAAGCATTTTAGAGGATTTAATTAATTTCATATCATAATTTGAATGTGTCTTTACTGAAAAAGCTCCAGTTAAATGGATCTGAGATCTCACATATCTTGTTTCTAAGAGATTCTGTCTTTGACCTAAATGGGAATACACTTTTGGCCTCAATACATACAACAACATGGAAAGAAAATCTTGAAAATATTAAAGTAGAAAGAAACAAGAAAACCCCCATATACTGAGGTACTTTAAAGGACGCTTTCTACCAGGATTTTTTTGTTGTTGTTGACATCACTGTATATCAAAGGTGCCACTGTATCCTTTTTTCAATTCAATTTTTAAAAAATTTACCCTTTTGAAGATGCATATCAGTAATTTTGATGAACTCTGAAATATTTCTGCTGTCTTGATAAAAGTATTAAACAGCCTCAATAAAATATTAAACTAATGCAAGTAGAGCAAGGAAATCTCTCTTTTTTCCTCTTAGTTAGCAAAAACATTAAATGAGCATAATAAGTGGAATCATCATAAAATGCTTTGAGAGAATTCTCCATTAGTATTATTTTGATAAGGCTCCTGGATGACTGAATCTGGCAGACTTTTTTACAGCTTTTGAAAACTCTTTATTGTTTCAGTGACTGAGCTCTGTGGAATCCCAAGTCAGAAATTCCTACAAGTGTCATTAAAGCCATTCTCATCCATTGCATGTAAGTGTCAGAAATATTTTTAGAGACCTGAAAATCTATTAAACTTCCAGCTGGAAATGTATCTTAAGCTGCAAGTCAAACTCCCGGCAACAATAAAGTGGCTAATATGTTTGTATTTGAGAAGCTGTAACATGAGAGAACACTGCTGGGAACTGGAAAGTAAAACTAGTTGCAGAATGCCCCTGGTGACATGAACTTTATTTTAAGTAAGAGCTGGTCAAAATGCAGTAGTTGAGCTTTGCAAAATATGGCATCAACTTCACAGAAGGTATTCAGTTTTGTGAAGGCTGCCCAAAATATTATTTTGGGAATAATCATATGCATTGTCTTACAAATGATGGCGAAAAAAAAAATGTTGTAGTTCTGGGAAAATACTTGAGGAACTCACAAGTTGGTTTTGTGTTTGTGAAGGTGTATTGAGGTTCCTTTGAATTCCTTTCATTATGCAAGGCGAGGCCAAAGGTTGTATGCTTTGGCTTAATCACAGTATCTCATGTTTTCTTTCAAAATTATTCTCTGTCCTATGTGGCATTACCTGGGGAAGGGAAGGGAAGGGAAGGGAAGGGAAGGGAAGGGAAGGGAAGGGAAGGGAAGGGAAGGGAAGGGAAGGGAAGGGAAGGGAAGGGAAGGGAAGGGAAGGGAAGGGAAGGGAAGGGAGTAGAATTTACTTCACTAAGTGAAAGAGCATTACCATGTAGGGTTGTTATAGATATGAAGCTCTGAAATTGAGGAGGTAAATATGACAGTCAATTGTAGAGATGTATATTTGCTAGTTTCGAATGCAGTGTGACATTTGATTCAGATAGTTGTAAAAACAGCAATGAAAACAAGGACCTTAAATATTTTAGGCATTCAAATTTAGAAAGAATTTAATAGAATATATAGATAAAAAATTTTATAAATAACACTTTTACTGAAAGTGTCATCGGGTTAAATAATAACCAGGATAGTATACAGTCAACCCAGCTTCCAATTTTGTTCTTACAGACTGTATAAAGAGTAAAGGTTAATGCGTGGACTGTAAACTATATTCTAATTATAAGACTACATAAATCAATAAGCCCTCCAGGGTATAAATGATGGTACAGGAACACAGCATATGACAAAGCAGGAACCAAGAACAAAAAATTATTAAAACAGCATCTAAGAGTGCACAAAGAGAGACATAATATTGGCCTGATCTAGCTGATTTTGTTGGCCAAAGCAGAGGGTCTGAGTGTGCAGAAGTGTAAGCAGCTAAGTAAACTTAAAAACTAAATTTCTTTTCTACAACATGGTCCTCTAAATCCGGTTATACACCAGCTGTATGGTAAGTATCACTACACTGTATGGGAAGAGAAAAAAATTCTGTCATTGGCTAGATAGCTTAGGCTCCTTATTTATCTCCAAATAAAACCAGCTTATAGTTGGTTTTGTAGAGGGGAGAGTCCGTATCTCTGTACTATCTCATGAAAGCAAATGCTAAAGATGGAAAATGATTTGAGACTGAAATATGAAACAATCTTTAATGTCCATTGCTTCATGAAGATCTAGGCCCAGTTCAGACACCAAACACAGGCACCTAGAATTGAATGTCTTTTGGCATCTTAGCCTATTTCTCCTGGATTCCAGCCATTGCTCCAAAAGGCATAGATCTCCTGTAAGTCTTATATTTTACCTTCCATCTTACACGCGTGTCTGAAATACCTAGAATATTTCAGAAGGCTATGAGTTATCTTCATGTGGGTAACTGAATTGAAACCCTCTTTTATTGGTGCCTGTTAGAAAACCTGTGTGATGTTTCATAAGGAATGTGAGTTCGGCATAGAGCTGTGAAACCTGGCTTTGCAAACCTATCCAATAGCTATCATTCTGTACTAAATTATATACATTTCACAGCAATTTCCATAAATCTTAGAATGTAATATATACTCTATAGTGCTCTTACACTGAGTTTGGGAAAATCTGTGCCTGTACCATTCAAAAGGAAGTGAGAGACATTATGAGGAGAGTAGGGATACAGTGCAACATTAACTGAAAATAGAGACAGAAGATTATACTGATCTAAGACTGAATTTCATGTTTAGCAGAACACTTCTCAATTTTTTTTTAAAGCTATAATTTCTATCACAAACTTCAAAGAATGTATATAAATTAAATTCAACATGGATGAATTGCTTACTCAAGGCTACAGAATTAACTAGTCAAAAAATATTTGCTGTGTGAGTAAACCGTCAAGTTTTAAGGAATGGGTTCAGCAGCCTTAGCCCTGCTACCAGGACTAATTATGTTATTATATTCATGGTATTATGTTGCATCTTCTCAATGAGAATCTATTTTAAAATGTATATAAAAAAATGAAATCAGTATGAAATTTAGTCCTCAGCAATAGTGAATTATCAAATTCCAACAAATTTCTTACTGGATTTTTTTTTTAGTTTTTAAAATCTCCTAAGCAAAAGCATCTGATAGCAAGTTTATCAGAAACTCTTATCGAAATGATACAGGAAAAAAACATTGAATAGATCACAAGCAAATGCATTTGTCCAGTGTAATTTGATAAATGTGGAGTAATCTGCCCACAAAGTAGGGGACAGATTAATGGAAACTCCATAAGGTTTATAGAGGTTTTGTTTATTTTTTTTAAAGTATTTACTTTGTTACTATGAATAGTGAAAATTAGCACAAAATATTTATTCCCTTCTTTTGGTAACAAGATCCTTAATGATATACAAATAATTCTTAATTTTTTTCTTCCTTAGAATATAGAGTGAATTGGATTTCCATTTAAGACTATGTCCTTTGGAAGTCAGACAATTTGTTTATGACACCCAGGTATGAGAGCTTACAAATTTTTGCTGAGGGATCCAGATTAATAGAAGAATGGAACACAGCATCTGAGAGTTTTTCTACACTCTCAGTCCTAAGCTACTGCATACAATGAGACATAACCTTTTAAGCACTTTTAGCACCGCTAGGTGCTCAATTTTAAATGGTTTTTTGATCTGTACAAAGAATGCCAAGTATTCTGAGATGCCAAGGCTGACTTCACATGATAATGAGCAAAAACTAAGGAATGTAGCTAAGGAATACATTGCCCTCTTCCTATATAATGCTCCAGCTAAAGGAATAACTTTGCAGGAAAATGAAGAAGCCTTTGAGTTGGATGTTTTTTTCTTGCAGCACTGAGAGAATGCATTGACAAGAAAGTTAAGGGGGCTGAAATCATTGGAAAGAATTGTGTAATAGAATAAAAGATGAGCTTGCTGCATGGGGGACATTACATGATGAGATAACATGTGTTCCCCCAACCTGGAAATTGAATTGAATTATAATTACTTGTAAGATCACAAAAAATATCAGCAGTAAGAAATAAATAATAATGAAAAGATTGCACAGGCAAAGAGGTAAAGTTGTTGTCCAAATATTAGAGAAGTAATTTTTAAAATTAAAATTAACATAATGCATATGCACCTGTGATCAAAGCATAATAAGGGGATCAGCTACTTTTTCTGAAGTGTTAGAAAATGTGTATGAAACTTAGAGTCTCATGGCTGTGCACAGCTGTGCACCCAAGCAGGCATTCCTCTGTCTCTTGGATGCACAAGTGGTTCACCAGATGCACATACCAGAGAGACAGGATAGAAGGCATTCACTTCCCCAAACAATAAGAAATGCCCTCTAAACGCTGAGGAGGTATCGGTCCCATCTGATGCAGTAGGAAGGTGCAGCAGATGTTCAGCATGTCCTTTGGCCTTGGAGAGGCAGAATAGATGGCATCCCCATGGACTTTAGGTATCTCTTCAGGCAAATAAATCCTGGCTAGCTAGTCATACCATCTATTTTTCTCCAAGAATAAACATTGAAAAACAGTCCTCCCAACTCAGAGGGTTAAAGTTAGGAAGTGAAGACATCACTCTGTATTGTGAACTTCTGTTAAGAAGATAATGGCTGAAAACCACTTGCTGGTCTGAAGAACAGAAGAACATTGTAAAGGCCTCAGAATTTACCCAGATTAGCGTTTCTGATGCTATTTACCCTTGGCTTGCTTTAGAGCAAGTTCATTATAAAACTGTTCAGGTCAGATAATAATGTGGAAAATACTATGGAATCATGGTAACATGGTGATTGCTTTTTTAATCAGAATTCCACTGACTTTAAAAAAAAATCTTCTGGTACTAACTCATAGGGAAAACCTACCCTTAATACCATTTTATAGGGATTTTTAAAACATAGTATAATTATACATTTAAAACTTTTTTTTTATCTTGAAGTATCTCTAAGTTGCACTTTGGAGTTTCCCTTTCCTTTCATAATTATTAATTTAGCTGTTATGATAAGAGCTACTGTCAGTCAAATCATGCACCTGTTGCTCCAGGGGTTGAAATCACTGAGAGTAAAGCTTTACATAGCCTAGCTCCAAGAAATTGTCCTAACATGTTTCTGCTCAGACAGCATAACTGTCAGTAAAATGAGAATTTCAGCTGCCAAAGATAGCCCCAGACATATTGTTAGAAACTTTGCTATTGCATTAAAGATTTGGGATCCATTAGGTAATGAATGGATTACACTGAGTAACTAGAGAAGATTAATTGGATATTGTTTGTAAATTTCTTTGCAGATAGTAGGCCTCATATAAGTATTAACATTATTAATGGACTATTTTTATCTGTAGTGGATATCTTGCTTCACCATTGTTCATATACATAAAGGAAAACCTTAATACTTTCCTTCAGACCAGCATGCAGAACTTCAAAAGAAACTACTTTTAGGCCTGAATAGACTGATTAATGTTAATCACGAATGAGGTGATATGTGACTGTAAAGAAAGGAAAGAATGCATACAAAAATGTCTTCTAAATATCTAAAGAGAGATCTCAGCAGATCCTATGTTAATAGGAAATAGTCAGGTATGACCTGGCAATTTAGAAAACAAGAAGCTCTTAAAAATCCAGCCATAAGCTTTTCCCATATACTCTCTATCTCCTTGATTATTCTAGAAAGATACTCTTCAGTGACTAATATTTTACAGGATATTATCATAGTGATACTGTTTAAAAGATTTAAAGAATCTTTTTTGCAAAAGAATAAAGAGAGGATTGATTGTTATAACAAATGGATCAGAAATCTTAGTTTCCAGAAAAAATCTTTAAGTCTGGCTACAATTTTCCATCTGCCATGAAGAATAGAATAGCATGCCTATTACTGAAATTAATTTCTGAAGATCTCGAGTCAGGTATTTGAATGTGTAAGCTGATATTTACAGAAGAAAGTAACAAAAAGCCCATTAGCAAACCTACATGTAACCATCTTTTCACCCTTAGTCTCATATTCCTATTATAACGCTCTGGAATATTCACATTCCAGTTAAATTATGCAAATTCTTATATTCCCTGGTAAGTAATTCCTAGAAAAATCCAAAGTATAACTTGTGAGTCATGGAATATTATTATTGATACATTCTTGTTTAAACATCCACATCATTTAGAAACACGGTAAAACATCATCTGTATCTAGAAAAGAAATGAGTGTGAAGGACACATAGCAGTGCTGATGAAAGTCCCTGTAGCCAACATACAGATATGATCCACTGCGTGTTTTCTCTGCCTCCCTTGCCATCTAGGTATGTCTATAACAATCTTAGGCTCTTTTCCATGCTAATTCAGCTTCAAGTCTTTGAAATTACAGCAGGTTTATAGCTGGCCAAGTAAGTACATAAACTGAGGATCTTACTCATACTGACACTTATACTTGTATTGACAAGACATGAATCTCCATTTAAGACATAATACACAAATTCTTTTCTCCTCGCTAGCAGACAGAAAACAAGAAATTATTCTAGGTTCCTATCAGTGTTATCTCATCATCATTTTGGGGTATTCATTATTTGCTTTCAATCTCCTTCAAATTCAGACAGCTAGCAGAGCTGCCAGAATACATTTAGCTAAATCCTAAGCATCTCTAGTGACAGTAGATTCTTGCTCTTCCAGCAGTGAAATGTACCAAATGGATTTGTTCAGTCCATATGCAATTGTTTCACTAACTGAGGAGTCTCCTATCCTCAGACACACTAAGTGTAACACCATAACTTAGTGTCAAAGCTACATGTTTAGATGTTATTTATTCCTAATGATGGGTCAGGTGAAAACTAGATCTGATATGTATCACAGACCAGTGTATTTCGTTCTTTAAATGATTTAAAACTGTCAAAACCAAAATGTGTATTACAAAACATCAGAACCCAAATGTATATTAAGTCTTTCACTTCAGTGATACTATATGTTGGGTGCTACAAAAGTGCTGTAACTCCATCTGTATAATCCAGCAATACATTTAAGTCGGATTCTCTGTATTGGATTTTTTTCAGTTGTACAATTCAGTGTTTGGAAGAATCCCAATTATCTGATGTTGAAAATATTGACGAGGTGGTAAACTGCTGGGGTGGCAAAATCTGCTCAAGCCTTTTACAATATTAGATACATATTGTGACACCTACTACTGTAGTGCCATGGGTAACTTTTCTATTACATAGCATGTTCCCATTATAAATGAGATTTGTGGCATTTTTGCTAACTACTGTCAGAAATAATCCATCATTGGAACATCTTTCAGATTATTCTCTGGGATTCCTTTAAGATTTTGACAATTTTGTACACATGTAATTGTGCATCATATTCTAACATTTATCTTAAAAAGTTGATTCAGGTTATTCTTAGTAGAAATAAATCACATTACTCTTAGAAAGTCTTTGTGTGTTGAACGGCCTGAATGAAATTTTCTACATGAACAAAATTCATTGATAGGAAAGTACTGACATTAAATTTCTGATATACAGCTAAGCAACTCTATCCCAAGTTCCCCCGCTTCCACAAATATACAAACAAAAGGCTCTGATCTCTTAAAAATGTAAAATATAGGCAATATTTTACTCTTTTTCTATGGGAAGAATGAAAGCACTTCTCTGCTGTAAAGACAGAGATGAATAGAAGATAAAAGCCTGCTTTAAGAGAGTTTAGGAACAGTCTCTCCATTGCATCTTTCATATTAGCAATTCAAGCCTTAATTTTACTTTTGACTTGCTGAATGGGATCAAGGGAAATATATTGTCATTTTGCTTTGTTAATGAGTTATTTTGAGAAGAGGAAGGAAAGAGTATTTTAAATGGGTGTGAAAGGCTACACTTTGGGCTAATCAAGGAAGAAAAAGATGGCTAAAATCTCTGGAGGAGTGCAGCATTACAAAATGTTTTTAGTGCTTTATTTCTGATTGCCGTGCAGTTATTTGTATCTGTGCAAAGACTATCAGAACATTAGTGTAGTATATTTTGTTTTAAATAGCAAAGAAGAAACAGACTTGATGTTTGAAGGGATCAATAAAAAGATTGTGGCAATAGGTCGTTTGTAATGACAATACTACAGAAGGGTTTTGAAAAAAAAAATAAATGAAAGCAAAACTCTGAGATTATAGTATTACTTTTCCAGTGAATTGTTAATATTTTTGGATCAGTGGTAGACAAACAGCTATAGAGTTTAATTGTATTTCTCATATGTTATCTCCACTTGCAGATTACCTAGACAGAGAAAAATCTTGACATAAACAGATATAAGATGTGAATTAAAGTATTGAAGAATTGAAAAGAGGAAGTAGAAAACAAAACTGCAGCTTTACTTTCCTTGAATAATGGTGTTGAGAATGATGGGACATTCATATGACATATAGGACAGAATTAGACCTGTTCCCTTGGATTTTTTGAAAACAAGTAATATGATTTTTTGAGGACTGGTGTTACATTCAGGCTCAGTGCCAAGTAGTCACAGAGTTTCCAAGTTATGGTTATTCATCCGTTAATTGAGAATGACTTTTAATCATCCAGCCAGACCCTGTACAATTCTTAATATATATTTGCTCAGAAGAAATGTAGATGTTAAAAGGTAGAAAATAATTGCTAAATTCAAGAAACTAAGGTAAAACCTCTGAAGATTGGTGCTGTATTTTCTATGACACATTTTAGAAGATTTTGTCTGCTTGTGACATCACTGATTTGTCAGAAGTATAGCACTAGCTAGTAACAGAATTTCAAAAGAAGACACATGCGTCAGGAGTTAAAGGAAATGTTTTGTGGAAAGCAACTTACAACATCTATATAAACTCCTAATTAGCTTGATCTATGGACATGTTTGGCACTAGAGTCCCCAGAATTAAATTATTTTCCATAAAGTATGTAGACAACAGAACCTTCATATCAGTGTATTTCCTCAAAAGTTGTGGTAATGGTACCACAAAATAAGTTCTTAACTTTGTTTCCTGAGAAAAATGCTTAAAGATACGTATTTTAATGGCAGGCTTCTGGCAAATTTGTATTCTATAAATTAATATACAATGAAGAGATGAATTTAAGTAAATGAGTTTGTCATCTTTTTCATGTTCTTTCTGATAAGGATTATATAAAAAGTGGTAAAGGTTTTTTCCTGAAAGAGAGCAGGTTTAGATTAGACATTAGGAAGAAATTCCTTGCTGTGAGGGTGGTGAGGCTCTGGAACAGGTTTCCCAGAGAAGTGGTGCATGTGTTCATGTATACCATGGAACACCCCTAGAAGTGTTCAAGGTCAGGCTGTATGGGGCTTTGAGCAGTCTTATCTAGTGGGTGGCATCCCTGCCTGTGGCAGGGCAGGTGGGGACTGGAACGAAATGGTCTTGAGGGTCCCTTCCAAACCAAACCATTCTATGATTCTACAATCAGAGAACTTCTGCTGTTAATTCAGGTGTGTATTAGAATAGCACAACCACACAGACTGATAAACTGCTGTGAGAAATTCAGGTATTCCCCTCCATTTTAGAAAGCTAGGTAGGGTGCTTTGGTGCCATATGAACTATTTTGTTGACTAAGGTTGTTTGGGTCTCTTGAAATGAGCCTCATATTAATAAGCATTTACTATCTCTTAGTCCACCACTTCTTCAGCCCTTGGTTAAGTTTAATGAGGGACATAAATATTTGCATTTCCATTAATAATTCCTTTATAATAGCTCAATTTTAATTTTTTGCTCTGTGCAACATCAGAAGTGCTGTTATCTTATTTTTGTGATGTGAAAATATTTGCTGAATAGAGTTCTTAAACAAAACTCTTAATAGTGTTTTTCTATACAAAATATTCAAGTCAGGAAATAGGACATATGAACTGCAAGAAGTTTCCTTCCTTTTGGCTAGTATTTGTGAATGTCTGCCATATTTCACACATAGAACTCTTAACAAAATAAAATAATCTGGAGAATTTGTCAATTATGTTATAAATATATCAAAAAGAAGATGTTTAAGAAGGGGATGAGAAATGGTATATTAGCTAATCAGTTTAACCAAGTGAGTCTGCAATCTGTATTTCTTCTTAAATATCAGTCAAGATATAGAAAAAAGAAGTATTTTCAGGCAGGGGAGGACAATCATGTTCTTTGCATGGGTTGAAGAACGCAATCTTTTTTTCCCACCATTTCAAAGTATGATTTTAGACATTTCAACGTAGGACATCAACTCATATTACTGTAATCTTGCTAACATGGAGAATATTGAAAAGGAACCTTATTTGATTTGATGGCTCATTACTTGCTTTCGCAAAGGTGCTCTGAGAACACAGCATATCAAATTAAAACACACATACAATGTGTTTTAATGTACAGTGCAGACTCCTGAAAACTTCCTCAAATGATCCTGAGAGAGTATAGTCCATCTACAGCTAACTATTGAGTGTAAATACAGCATCATTGACATGCAAAAAGCTAAAGAATGTTTCTTAGATTGTAGCAGAAGGTAGGTGTGGGTGGGGATGCTTTTGTCAATGGAATACAGAAGGAATTTCCCTATTACGTGGGGGTACATAAACCCCTGTATACTCATTATGTTTCCCACTTGGTGCTACCTTGGAAGTCTTGTGCACCAGGTGGTGCACCCCAAGCACGTTCATAAAGCAGTGTTACCCCATGCTCTCCACCTTCATGCTGCACACTTTTCTCCACACACTATTTCCATAGCACCATACTCCCACACTCACCATCTTCATCTTACAGTATTATATCACAGTCACTACTTTCAGAAACCTTAACCCATCCCCACACTCTTTCTACCTGGTGGCACTCCCTTACAGAAGTAGCATTTTTGAGAAGAGTGCATTCATCTTCTAGGATTTAGCATAGTACCTGTCTGAGTAATTTTCTTGTAATGTAAAAGCATCAAGATTACTCATTCACTGTCTATACATCTCTCTTTGATTTCAAATTCTACTTTAAAGATTGAGAAGTAAAAATGTAAGTTTTAATAATCTGAATTTTAAACACATATATTTCATTTGCTGCAGATCTTATTAATACTTCTTTTAAAAATATAGCAATAATTACGGATTGTTCTTGGAGGTGGAGACCAGATCCCTCACTGTGTTTGCTGTGTTCTCAGTCTGAGAAAATCCACTGGGCTAAACCAATTTAGAAAACAGGAATAGAAGATCTCCTGACTCAACTAAAATTCTGTTTGAGATTGTTAAGATATGATTAATGAGAGATGACTCTGCCCGAATTAAGGTGCAAAAAAGACCATATGCCAAAGTCAATAAAACAGATTTCATTTAACAAAGACTGTGAGGTAGGGAGATAGAAAGAATAGAAAAGAGAGGGGGGAAGGAAGAGAAAGGGACAGAGGGAGAGAGACAGACAGAGAGCAAAAGTGGTTGCAATTGCTTTATTTCTAGGTCACCTGATTCAAGAATATATGTAGTACTGAAAACTGTACAGAATATAACTTAAAAAGGAAAGTTTTCTTACCACAAGATTTAATTTTAAAAATTTCTCATTCCTCTATACAGTCTTGTGTTAAGAAACTTAAAACATGGTGTTCTGGAAACTTGGATTGCTTTCTGAACGTGGAATTTTTCAGCAGAATAAGTGATGTTCTTGAATTCAGAGGCAGCTGATATTGTTGTGCATTTGCCCAGAGCCTTCTGGAACCAAAACACTGGATTTAAGGAGGTACAAAATCCCAGTCTGAGTGCTACCTTCCTGACTAGTATAGAGCTTCTAGAGCCTTTTCTTTCCACACAAGCATCTAAAGAAAAGTGTAAAGATAGCAGGTAAGAAAGGCACATGATACATACATGTGCATCTCCAATTCCTATCTGAGCTTGGTAAAATAAAGAAGAAAGTAATGGGAAAAGTCATACAGATGATCACCTTGAGAATAAAGGTGAATGCTTAGGGGCTTAATAGGTGTGAATTTTCTTTTGCATAAGGACATAGAGGGTCCAATTCAGTTGTTCAAAAACAGGTAACTACTGCCAACTAATAGGAGTGATGGCTTCTGAGTTAATTCCATCCAGCTGTGAGACATGATACAGGATTGAACTACTCAGCAGAAGATGGTGGGGGAACTGGACCGAGACCATAACCTGCAACACAGCTTCATGCTGACACCTGAATTTATATTTCTCTATGTGAGCCAGATGCTAAAAATTCAGTTATAAACAAATGAAGACCTTAGAAAGTCAGCCAATGAAGCCTAGAAAGCATTTCAGTTGACCAGCTTCCAATGTTCACCCAAGGGGAAACTCTTTAGGCTCCGTTTACTCTATTGACTGTATCTTGACTGCATAGGTGCCTTAGACACATGGATGACACCTGGATATTGACATATAGATGTCTAAATTTAGATACCTTAATCTAAAGATGCACAGATAAAGATAGATTTTAAAAAAGGAAGAGAAAGGAATTACAAAGGAGAGAAGACAGATCCACAAGGTTTTGAAGAAATTTAGAGATGGCAAAAGAGCTCTATCTATTTCTTTCTGTTAAGTGAAGGATCTAATTGATATATTTTATAAAAATATGCTGTAGGTATTGCATAAACCAGTGCCAAAAGGACAAATATGACATATTGATATACAGTGCCTTTGTAGAATACTTCAAACAGATCAGCTGACTAAAGGAAGATCAGAAATTAAAAGAATAAACAATGCACGTAACTGATATTAGATACTGGAATAAGCTGAATTCTATTATTGATGGATTAATTAAAGATAGACTAAAGCACGTATGAAGACAAGTGAAAACAAAGAATCATGAATGAGTACCTATAAGTGAAGAAAGACTTAAGAAAAAAAAAAGAAAGAAAAAAGAGTATTTTAAAGACTTGAAGTACCTCACGCTGTAACAAAACCAGAAAACAGGCATTATCTGCTGGTAACATTCTATCATACCAAGGAAAATTCAACCCAACATCTTGACCAGAAGAGGAATGAATATATATTCAATGAAATGTGATGTAATTTACTGGAAAAAGATTCTGCATTAATTAAGAAGCTGATAAAACAAAATATAAGTATCTGAAAAAATAAAAAATCAGTAATTGAGAATTTCTGAACAGATTAGAGTAAACAGACTCAGAGTGAGCCAGTTTGGCAGGTTAAACACATGTAAAGAACAAATTTAGGATAAAAAGACTGTTAGAAAACCGGAAATATATTTGAACTATGCAATACAAAAGCAACCAAAGTTTGCATACTTTTTGATGTATGAGTATTTCTTGTTTCTGGGCAGTTTGGGCTTGAAGTCAATGGGAGTCAACATACTAACCAGCTTGTGGAATTGGACAGATGGTGTATATTGTGTGCAGTTCATATTTTATTTAATTCTCTGGCAGGGGGAAAGAATTACAGGTCAATATTTGTCAGAAAGTGCTGCAGCTAATGAGCAAGTAAAGGAGAATAATGTGTATGAGCTTTTTTTCTTTCTTTTCACTTGGAAAGCTAGCGACTCCGTTAATTAAACAAATGCAATATATCTAAATGAGAGGTTTTCAGGCAATGCAGTACCCTAACCCATGTATTTCTATCATGTTTATCAATTTCAGTGGTGAACGCACTGCGGAAAACTTTTTAGCTCTTAGCAAAAATACTGAAAACATTGTCACTTTATTAAGCTGTGCTTATCCTAACAGCAACAAAGGCAAGCAATAGCACAGGTCCTTGAGTGTCTTCTTACCCTTGAAAATGAGAGTGTCAGACTATCACAGAGAAGACACAGGTTCTCATTCTGTCACAGAGAAGCCATAGGTTCTCATTCCATGGATCAGCTGTAGACTCTGGTTCCTGCCAGTCTTTGATTTCAAGCTATGCAATTGCATAAGTGTTGCTAGTTTTTCGGGATGGTAATTCTCAACCATAGAAACATTGTATCTTCTGCTCCTGATGGCAAAAGAAGTGTTTCAAACAAAAATTGAAGTAAGCATGTTTGAGTTCTATTTCAACAAAAGTTCACAAAAATACACTTAATATTCAATCTACTTCCGTGAAGTATCTAACTGCTTTCAAAAATCTGTGTGCCTAGGCACCAGGCCCATTAAAGCAAACACCTAAAAGTTACTCATAGTCATAGAAGGAAAAACCCCAAACTTAAAACCATCAAGAAAAGAAGAAAATAATCATAGAATATGTTGGTTGTAAAAATAATTTCTGTTATTTTCCAAGTTATTTTAAATTAACCCATAACTATGAAATATTTTGGTAAGCTCAGGAATATCATGTGAAATTATAACAATATATAATCAAAATTTTGAGTCTTCAACAATTATTTTTCACTCACTTTTTCTACATTTCCTTAATTTGCTTTCTTACTTCCTCTGTATGTAAACTCAGGAATTACATGTAGGACACCAAGCAGAAAAAGAAAACATCACCTTCGCACATCATCTCTCTGCATGAATTAATTTCTATTTTCACAAGAAAGAGTTACACATTAAATAATCAAATTTTTTTGTAGAATATTCTAAGAAATGAAATGTTTAACCTGGTCGCTATTGATACAAAGCTTATAGATTGATTCAGAATCGTACATTATGTTATGGAGGGTAATCTCTCCACATCTCTCCACTGTTTCAACCTTAATCTTCAGTCAATTGATTAATCAGTAATAACTGATGATAATCAGGGTGTGAGTAAATACATTGTCTCTTCTATTCAATGTCAGCTTTGATCACATCAGATTTCCTTGTCCTGTGTCCTGTGTCCCATTACTGAATCAGCCAGCATATATATCTACATGTGTAACCTTAGATCGCTATCTTTATATTTTGGTCTGATTTGACATGAATGTAGGAAGGTATCTCAAAGCAGTCATTATTATCTTTTCATTTTGTATAACAAATCAATGCTTCCTTCCTTCCTTCCTTCCTGCCTTCCTGCCTGCCTTCGTCTCTAGTTTTTCCCCTCCTCCACAAAAGCCCATTCTTGATGTCGTGGTTTGGGAACGGTACTCCACAATTCAGCGCTCCCAATGAGACTCTCCAAATCATGCTGCTGCTTACTTTTCCCCCCTCCTTCTCCCCCTCCCCTGTGATGGGATGGAGAGGAGAAATAGAGGCACAAAATGTAAAGTTTACAAGCTGGGAAAAGGACCATTTACTGGAAACAGCAATGGGATAAGAAAAACAAAGAGTAGCAGCAACAATATTAATAACAGAAATGTACAAGAGAAAGGAGAGCGATTCACATGCAAAATGCTCAGAACTGGCTTTACCCAGCCACCCCGTCCACCCTGTGTAGTCAACCAGAAGAGATCCCTACTCTCTGGAAGAGATTCCCTTGCCCCTGCCCCTGGCAGTGGAGTGAGGTGGTATGGACTAATGTCCAGGTCCTAGCCATGCCTCCTCCTGGCTACTGCAAAAATTAACCTTGTCCTGGCGGGAACAGGGCACTTAAATGTACTTTGCTGGTCACTAAACCAGAATGTACATGATTTTTCCTCTCTGGGATGGAGAAATCCTGACAAAATGTATAAGAAAAGGTTTTGGGATTTTTTTGCCATTTATGTGGATTTTTTTATTAATGGTAGAATTCAGCTTTCCTGCATGTCGAAGTAGCCTTTAAGGTCAAAATTAATAGCTAAAAATATAGGTTTCTCTGTCTTGTAGGCTTTTTCTTCAGAAGTCTATAAAGCTTTTAGGCAATCAAGAGGATGTGGGGCTTCTATTAAAGTCAATGAAAATCTAATCACTGCAGTCAACATGACACAGATTGGTTGATCATCGACAGCTCTTTAGTTCCTTTTGAGATAGCCTGAGATAATCTGGACTTCAGCTATCATTTCAGATGGACAAAGATCTCCCATAGTTACTGTATTATATCAGCCAGACTAGGAGCTATGTCTGATACACCACAGAGTATCTTAAGTATCATTAAAAGTTGATAGTAGACAACATTCTGGCTCTCAGAATATGTTGAAAATAATTTCTGAAACAAGAACCATAAGTACAAACCCTGTAACTGTTCTCACACATCTCTAGAAAGTAAGTGATCACTTGTTAAGGAAGTCACATCCAGTCCAGAATGACCAAACACTTCTGTATTGCTTTTGAATTGTACTGAACATTGTGGGTGTTGTACAGGCTGGTGACTATAAAATCCCAAACACAAGGTCATGTGCTTTTAAAGCTATTATTCCTTGTGCCTCTCAAACTTTCCTTTAACCAAAACTTAATCAATTTTTAAAATGCTAATGTGATTTCCCTTCCTTTTAGGCTTTTTTTTTACCAGTCAAAACAGCATCCATTGATTTATTTACAGCTGTTTTTTAGTGGAAAGAGAACAAGACAAACAATTGAAACTAAAAGGCAGCTACTGTACTTTGGCTATGTTCCTTGCCTATAGTTTTGTCCATAATTTTGAGTTCCAAAATCCCACAAGGGACTGTTGATGATAGAGTATTCATGAAAGATGCAAATATCATTAGTCATGATGTTTGATGACAAAATTGCTATTGCAAAATACTGTCTTTTAAAAGTGATAATTCTGAAAAAGGTGGAAAAGAAGTCATCTTTGGTCATTCCAGCTAGAAACAGAGCAAGCCAGTGAGTTCAGTCTCTGGCCATTTTTAATAGTTCAATTTTAAAGCAATGTGTGTGGTTACATAACCTTGGTAAAATTTTAATGTGGGTATTTTGTCTCAGCTTCTTTTCCTTTAGTAAAAACAAAATGAGAATATAAAAAATAAAGAAAAGAAAAAAGGTGGCCCCCAAAATAAATGAAACTCAATTTCACGGCACATTATCTTTCTCAATTCTTTCCTCTCAGCTTTCATTTTCATTAAAATCACAGACAACCATAAATTAATAATTACTTCAGGTTGACTAAATGCAGGCCACAGTATTTAGCTCTCGTTTTCCTACAGTGGCCCTTCTTGTTCATGCTGGAAAAATGTTAATTTAGATAATGTGGCTTGCCCCTTGTCATATAATTCTGTTTTGCAGTTTCACTGATCTATAATGGTCTCTTCTGATTAGGTAGTATTAACTTTATCTTTTGTTCAATCAAGCTTCACAGTTTCCTCCAACTAGATAACTATTGTGAAATATCAGATGAAATGTTCTATTATCTGTATTTCTGTTATATTTTGATTCATCTCTATGTTGTAACAGCGTTCAGCGACATTTGCAATTTCTTGAGTAATAAATTTATTGGCCATTAGCCCAAGCCATATGTGAAACTTCTTTTGGCAGGAGCTACTATACGTATATATAGATATATAGCTCCATATTCCTCAATCTTACTACTTCACAGTTTATGCACATTTCAAATTAGTCATTTTATCAACCTACTTTCCAGTTAAGAATGGGTGAATAGGTTCGAATAAAATAAAAACTGAACTTTCACCCAGAGCCCAAACCCAACTGCTTTCTGAGGTTTGAAACAATTTAGAGTAGTTCACTTATCTATTATTTTTTTGGCAGAGGATTCTGGTAGCGAATGAAGGAAACTGAGACATACAACAGCATTTATTTCTAATTGGTCGTTTGCTTGTTGCTACTGTCATTTTCATGAAACCATTTAAGTTCTTCATGCCTCAGTTTACCCATTCTTAGAAAATACTCAGTTGAACTTAAATGAACATCTAGTTGTCTTCAAGGGAAAACTGTGGGTATGGCCTCCTCTAAAACTTGTTTCAATACACAAGTATTTATAGAAAAACCTCACACAAAACAAAATTAAATTCCACTGAAAATATGACATAACTTATATTTTTTATTCATAAGTGAATACCCGAAAGTTTCTAAATGCTTGCATAATTTGTACTGTATTTTCATGGTGAGTTGCAACAGAATTTAGCTCTTTGCTCTTCTCGGGAATCCTTTAGCGATGACATTCTGTTTCTTATAGAGTAAAGTTGATATTTCTTTCATGAAATAACTTGTGTGAAGTAATTAGATGAATATCAGCAGTGTTCCCATCTCTGTGAGGAATTCCTAGATATGTAGATACCTTTTGCACCCACACCTATCTAAACTAAATAAATCACTTCGGTAATTATACCTGCAAATATAAGTGGGCAAATATGATTGTAAATTTCTTATGGATCATGGGCCCCCACTTTTAATGAATGGTCATAAAATGTAATATAATCAGTAAAATTTATTTTAGGTAAATTCTTATTTATGTTCACCTAAACATATCTTCTTGAAACAAGACATGGGAAATTACCTAACTTGACATTAAAGACCATTGGTAACCATTTGAAAATGATATGTAGCTTTTTCCCAAGTGTCAGAGTTCTAATTCCCATGACATATGTTCTATAATAAGATATACGTCCTCACAGTTTGAAATAAATGCATTTTTCCAAGTGAATGGCATATTTTCTTTCACCCTTGAAAATTGCTTATATAAACATTCTGGTAACAGGCTATTGACATATGGCCTAATTTAATTCCTTGGCTTTTTTTTTTCTTTTTTTTTTTTAGTTTGCTTTTAGGGAAATAACCTAAAGTCATTAGTGGAAGTCTGAAGATGAATAAGAAGAATTGGCCTCCAGAATAATTTTTGTTATATAAGATTGTTTTATATCTGTCTGGACACTACTAATATATCTGAATCTGGGGTGATCTGCTGTAGATTATCATTCAATTTAAGTCAATACTTAAAAGTTAAAAATACATTCTGTATGTCCAATTAAATAATACATGAATGCTTCTTTCCTGATCTAATAAACATTTATCAGTTATCATAGCAATACACTTAAATGGACCAAAGCATCTTCCATCATTCAAATGATTTAGCTCAACAGTGATATACCTGTTCCATAGCCTTAATTTTTGGCAATCTCTAGGGATGCACACTGAAGAGAAGAGATGTGATCTAGTTTATGGAGTAATACATGAGAAAATAAGACCTATCTGTTTATGTCGGGGTGTCTAATCATAGTATGGGTGTCATTGGCAAGTCACTTCACCTCTGAAGTCCTTCACAGTTATGTTTCCCTTGAAACAGAAAGATGAACTGACTCGCCCAATGACAAGTGGATCCCCTTTCTGCAGCCTGACATACAGCATATCAATACCTAAGGTAGGATTATTCCTCAGGAAATATAGATGTCTGGAGCATAAATATCTTTATTTCAGCTTGTCATTTAGATTCCCCATATAGTCAGTAGAGAGGAATAAGCACTTCACATCATTCATCTAATCCTAACACAGCCATTAAATATAGGTCAGAGGAGCTGTACTTTAAGTAGTGCCTGTTTCTGAGCACTACCTCTTAGCAAAATTTAGACAAGTAGCTCATATGTAGATGTCTACATCATAGACACCTGAAGTTGGGTGAACACGTCCCTAAAATCTTTGCTGTACATACTCTTAAATCACAGTGATTACAGGATGCTAAAGTAAATGTCTTAGTGCATTTTGCTGATATCTACAAAAATTTACTTAGGAGAGGGAAAGGTAGGCAGGTGGTGTATTTGAGAGGCCTCTTGCCCATGCAGTATAAAAAAATATAATAATCATTATTCCTTGAAATTTTCTTTTTTGTTAAGGAAGGCAGAGCAGCAAAACAAAAGTTGTCTGAGTGATATCACATGGTAATTTTAGGCAAGAAAAGACAAATTGTCACAGAATTAAAGTTTTCAAAAATACTTGCAGGGAAATGATTTTAATTAGCATTTCTTTAAATAAAAACCAGAATAGCATTTTCCCTTCCAATAATAATTCTTTTGTTCAGCCCCAATTCAAACATTGCAGCACTGTATTAATGCAAGACAATTTGAAAAATGGAACTGACTAGTTTCCATTTGACTGAAATGAGAACAAGATCTAGCCTTAGGCAACAGGAGCATAACTAGCCAAAAACAAATGCCATTTTTAAATTTCATGAAGTGATTATTTGCTGTTAAAAAGTCAGTATTTCCCAACACATATAAGACAGTAATAGAATCTGAGCTCTCAAATGACCTTATGCTTACAAAGCAAATAGCTGTAATATATCAGCCATTCCTGTGATCACTGGAAATAAGGCTCTATCAGATCTTGTTTGAATTAAAATAGCATAAATTAGTATAGCACTACTTCAAATTGGAGTAGTACCATAAACTTCAACAAGCCTGTACTGATTCAACTCAACAGACACATGATTTACTAATTGTACAGTGACGGATCTGACTCATCAGATTTTCAATTTGACTGATGTGTCTCTTTATAAGTATTCCTTTCCACATCACTCTAGAGTTCCAGACCTGTGTAAAACTGAGGGAAGGGAAGGGAAGGGAAGGGAAGGGAAGGGAAGGGAAGGGAAGGGAAGGGAAGGGAAGGGAAGGGAAGGGAAGGGAAGGGAAGGGAAGGGAAGGGAAGGGAAGGGAAGGGAAGGGAAAGGGGAAAATGCAGGTTTTAGGTGCCATAGTAAAATTATCCAGTTAGTTAACTATATACTACTGAATTAAATACACTTTTTTCAGATACAAAAAATAAAAATATATTAACACATGAATAAGACAGACTAAGATAAGATCATATGGTTTTGTATGTTAGGATCATGGTTTTGAAAAAGAAAAGAAACAAAAAACCCCACCCACAAAAAACCAAAGAAAACCAAAACATTTTTTCTGCATGTCTCTAGCTGTTGTTACACTGTGACATGATAGAGTCTTGCTAAATTTCCTAGCTCATGCTGAGTATATCCACAGTGCAATGTTACCTGCAGGGAAATATCCCTGGGATTGAGATATTGTATCAAAGAAGTCACAATTGCAGTGAGTGTGTTTCATTTTTGTATTTTATGCCATACCCTTGTCACACTGGTTCTGGGGAAAAAAAAAAGTGCTCTAGCATTTTACAGTGTACTGCTAAATACTGTAATTATGTACCTCAATTCCTTAGATATCTATGGATCTATGTGAGTGAACATTCATGCTTTGAAGGTTTCTACTTTTTGGGAACGCTGCTATGGACCGTGATGCATCATTTTTTGTAAAGACAGATTACAATTAAATGTTTCAATTACCTGAAAATTTACAGGACTAATAAAGTTAATATGATTAGGGATTTAGTAAGCAGTTTTTTCAGAATACCTGAATCAGCTTGCTGGACAATCATGGTATCAAGCTTTGAGGAATAATTTAGTAGGATTTCACTTTGTATTTTGTTATCTCTGAAAAGAATAAATGTGATTGTGCAACCCACTTTTTACTGTATGTTTTGGGTCTTCTCTGTCCAATCCAATTGTGATGGCCTGGGAGGAAATGTCTAGCCTTTCAATGCAGCAATGATGAGATTGTATCTCAGAAGTGCTGGCTAAGAAAATTCCCTTTGATTTCAGTTCTTGAGGGGGAATAGTGAAACATTATTTTTTTCTAATAATCCATGCTTTAAAGTAATGGAAGGTGAAGACTAAATGTTTCTTCTATCAAAATGTCAAATCCCCACCCTTACAGTTAAAGTTTTGATTTTCTGGTCACAGAAATATTTAAATCAGATATATGTGTGAAAATATAAGTAAGGCACATATCTGCATGAGACAGAATGTATTTACAGAATTACTTATGACTAGGAAAATGAATAACATTCTTTTAATATTCTTAACATTGAGCAATTAAAATAATACAAAATGAAAATTATACAACTTAGCTATATTGCAGGAATATAAATACACTATGATATACATTTATAGATATACAGCTATGTAGATATACACTTAGATATACACCTATACTCTTTTCAAGGAAACGATTCTATGATTTTCACCAATTTCTCTCATTTTAGTTTTCTAATAAGAAGGAAAAAGTAGTACACAAGGAAGAAAGAGCTGAAATTTCACAGAATAGATCTTTGACTGTTCTCACCTTCTGCCAGTCTCACAGACAGGAACAAGCATTTTCAAAGTATTTAGACCCACAAATACACATTGCACTCCAGCTATGCTTCTGAGTTGTTCATACATGTACTATTTTTACATCAATGCCCACTTTTTGCATAGATTAGAGACTTTGAGATGATCAGATCTAAGAGTCCCCTTTAACACTTCAAGTTTAAAGTAAAGAGTCTAGACTTCTCTGTAGCTGGTAAAAAAAAAAAAAAAGAAGAAAATCCTCTTATGTCTTCTATTGCATCAATCACTGCTCTTCTTTACTAGCTATTCCCTTCAGAATACTTTGAAATGAGATCTGTCTTTGGATTGTCCTACCTGCCACAGTTCAAAAACCTTTCTAAAGAGTGGCAATAAAAAGCTCTAAGTGCAAACCTGGCAGAACAAGGAGTCATTAGGCCCCTTAGATACCGTGAAAGTGGTGATTGCACAAGAAACTATACAGATAGATGAAAGCTTTGGAAAAACATAGCATGTTAGCAGAACCATACGAATTTATTCCCTGCATGCAAATAATTTTAAATTTAGAAGTCTTGTGTATGCAAAGAATTCAAAGTGATGTTGCAGTCATAGACAGTCAAAATTTGTCAGTGGACAAGAAATTGCATTTTTGCATATGTAAATCTGCCTTATATCTGCATATGTATTGCATATGTAGTTACTTAAAATGCATGTAGAACTGTTGATTCCTGTCTATTCAGAGAGAATCATCCATGCATTTAGGTAATAAAACTTCATCCCATGATTACTCTAAATTTTTGATCGTAGATGACATACTGTCATGACTTGGAATTAGTGGATAACTGTTTATGGCATTTTGTTTGTGAGGTGTATGACTACTGAAGGCTTTTCAAACTTTCTATGATTTTTAATTGGGCTTCACCTGAAGAATTTCTAGAAAATCAGACAAGTCCCGCTATTCTTTGACAGTCGAAGCAATTGCTTTTTCCCTAAGATATTGACAGCATCACACCATCATCTCATGTTCAGCACCAATTTAGCAGAGAGCTGCAAAGTGGATAGGTGCTTGTACCCTGGCTTCTGTGGACTTCCACGGGAGAGAGGAGAGTTCCCATGACTCAACATGCTGCTGCCCCCTCTTGGCAATTTGTATGTTTTGGGAAGCTTTACCAGTTCGCTAGGGTGTTGAATGGATAGACTGCTCATCGGGGATCGTTTTGGAAGCCTTGCCCCTATATTGCGTCCCTGCTTTAGTCAAATTACTTTTTTAGCTTTATTTCATTGAACAGCTCAGCACCCATAATATAGAAATACATTTTCAAGACAGTCATTCAAAAGCTTACAAGATACTACTGGGAAATTTGGCTGCAAAATCTCATTTCTGATATATGATTTTTTTTTTTTTATCAGAAACATATGTATGTATATATATCTGCTACAGATTACCTTCAGTTGATACCTAGTTGATACAGATTACCTTCGGCTTTTTCAACATTATCCTTCTTCCCAAATTTATACCTGCATAGTCTTAATTCCCACACTCACTGTCCTATCCCCAGTGTCCTCTTGGGTTCAGAAATGTTCTCAGGTGAAACTAGCACAGCAAAGCCTGTGGAATCTGTAAACACAGTATTAAATTTCTTACTCATTATACACCAAAGTGGGTTGTCCTTAAAACTTCCTTTTATGTTTATATGTCAGCTGCTGTTGAGGCCTTTTATTACTCAAAATCCATCAACTTGAAGGTCATGCTTTTATAGACCGTTGATGTCACTGCCTTTTGCGTTTAGTGTAATGTGTGCTTGAAGATATAGTGAAGGCAAAAGGGCTTTTGGTTTCCTTGGGGAGTCCCATGCTATTATGTCCATGACTAGATTCACATGACATTTTCTTATAAAGTAAGAACTTCATCTGTGATGTATAAAAGTGGGATGAGTTGAGTTGTGGTATAACATGCTTCATATTTTCAGGTATTTTCATTTGTTCTGACAAATAAAAGCTATTTAATCTAAAGAGAAGCTAATGCATGTGGGTGGACCTCAGAGAAAAATATTTTCTTTGCAATCTAAATTAATTCCCAACTTGTAGATATACTTATTTTTTTTTTAGAACAATACTGTGATGTGCTCTGCATTTTGATATGCATAAAATAGTGCATTACTTCTGTTCTTATATGTTGCTTCAGTATTTAATTTGGGGAAAAAAGGATAATTCCAGAGTATAAAAAGACAAAAAAAAATATTTGAAATCCAAGTACATATTGTTCACTGTTTATTGCTGATCATAGCTGTCAAGGCAACAAGAGAAATCAGCACGTTCTACAAGACATTAATTTCTCCTTTTAGATGTAAAACGATGCAAAACTGAATACTGAAACAGAAACATTTAAAATTGAAATAACTTTATCTCATGCTAGAATGTATCTGGAGGGAGACCTGGATGTGAGGACAATATTCTAGATATATAAAACTATATGTAAAGGAGTGTGTGGTAAGATAAATAAGAAAAGAGAAAAAAAAGCATTGCAATTGAGACAGTGGAGACACCTGATCCCTTTGGGTTATATGAATTTCTTAAAACTTGTATAACTACCAAGCAGAGACAAACTCTACCAATTTTGGGATAAAAACACCTTTCCCCTTGCAAAAATTTCAAAGCTTGCATGATTGAAAGTCAAGAAAAGCAATATCAGCATTTTTCAGATCTTCCTATGTTTAACCTCTGCTTCAGACTGACCATTTTGTTTACTCTTAAATATAAGCACAACTCTTGGATTAAACAATTTCTGCCAGGTCTGTAATTTTATTCATGGTTGGTAGCAAGAACCATACCTCCTGTATTTGAGAATTAATTCTGTACATATTTGTTCCTTGAGGTAACAATAAAACTTGGTGACTGGAAGTGAAGTACCACATAACAGGGACTGATGGGATGCCTAACCCATATCCTCCTCAAACAGGCAGATAGGAATCTCATGAAGTTCAAAGGAAATGCAAAGCTTTGCACCTGGGGAAGAATAATCCATTGCACCAGCACATACTGGGGATTAACCAGCTGACAAGCAGCTCTGCAGAGAAGGATCTAGAAATCCTGGTGTGCCCCAAATTGACCAGGAAATATATAAATGTTTGGTGATGCTGTAGTAAAGAGCACCAACAGAAAATCCTGGGTTGTATTAGGAAACACATTCCCCATAGGCCAGAAGTGATCCTTCCCGTCTATTCAGCCCTGGTGAGACACAACTGAATTTCTGGCTCCAGTGCTGGGCTCTCCAGTACAAGAGAGAGCTGGATATCGAGGAATGAGTCTAGCAAAGGGTCACAAATCTGATTAAGGGACTGGACCACCTGTCATGTGAGGAGAAGCTGAGAGAACTGGAATTGTTCAGCCTGGGGATAAGAAGGCTCAAGGGGATTTTATCAATGTGTGTAAATACCTAATGGGAGGAACTGAAGAAGCAGCAGCCACACTCTTTTCAGTAGTGTCCATGACAAGACAAGAGGCAATCAGCACAAATCGAACCACATAAAATTCCACCTGAACACAAGAATTGTTTTCTCTTTTGCTGTGACAACAGTCATATATTGAAATATCTTGCCCAGAGATGCGGAGTCTCCATCCCTGGAGATATTCAGAACCCAAGTGGACACAGCCCTGGGCAATTTGCTCTAGCTGAAAACTTGAGCAGGAGGCTTGGTTTAAGTTATCTCAACATGTCTCTTCCAAACGTAATGATTCTTCTGCAATATGTGAACTTTATTTTGCATTAACTATTTACTTGTCCTTTTTTTTTAATTAAAAGAAAAATCTTTAGCTTCCATAAGCAGGAAATTCATTCTTATTTACCATTAGGCAGATAACTGCTCCTGCATTGAAATAATATGATCACTGTTGTGTTTTCTAGGACAGTTAAAAAAATATTGTAAAGGGAGATGTCTTGCACTATAACTACAAAAGAACAATGTAGGTATCCTTTCAAAAATTTCATGAACTGGAAAAAAAATAAGACAGAACAAGAAATCTTGAAACTGAAATTGTTAAAGAATTGCCACATCTTCCTGCATGTTCTCTTCAAACTGTTATTTTCTTCCCTGAGCTGTTGTATCTGCAATGTATTTATGTTACTTTGACCTTGGTTAATGACTGCAGCATTTTTTATTTTCTAGAAAACATGAAGTCATTATTCAATTCTCTAAGTAGTTTTGTTGTTGCTGTTCTTTATTTTAGATTAACATAATGAATAGTAACTTCACATAAACCAAGGTTTGGATCATCAGCCTGAGAATCAGCAATGCTAGTGTTAAAAATTGGCTCTCACGCTCTACACTAAGGCACAGAAAGCTTTCTCTCATAAACTATCCTCAACCATAAAATATGGTGTTACATTTGCACTTCCATGAAAAATCCCTGTGGTCCTTCCTGAATCAATTGTATCCTCCCCTGAACACGCAGTAGCAGACAAAAATGCTATTATAAGAGGATATACATCCCAAATGACAAATACATATAAATAGTACTCTATTTAGCCATTTTATTGAGTGATTAATGAAGATTTAGTTGGATAGATAAAAATAATAATCTCTGGTATTTTGCATGGAAAACCATTCAAGATTATTAATGTTACAGTGTTTCACAATTATTTTGTCAATTTTGAGTAAAATTCAAGTTCCTATGAACAATATTGAATGGCGATATTAGCAACAATGGCAGGTTTTGTTGAATATTGCCTGTGACACATAAAAGCTTTTGTTAGTCAGCAGAGAAGTTGATAACAAGATTTTAGTTAATTGAATTAACATCGTGTAGGAAAAAATATCTTTGGGCAAACTAAGTGGAATAATACCAACTCAAATTTTAAGTGTGTACACATGAAAAAAAGATATTGCCATATTGTTTCAAATTAGCTTCCTTTGTGGTTCTGCTGATTTTTTCTATAATGTCGGTCACTGCTATTTTTGAAGATACTGAAATAAAAGTTACAAAATGCTATTAAAATAGCCCATGTGTGAGGAAAATGTTTTTCATTCCCTCATTAGTTTAAGAAGCACTGATAATTTGTATGTTACAAAATTCTTTTTAGTTCTTATTTATGGGGTTTTTTTTTCTTTTCATTTTTGTCATAACGTGGTACCACAGATAAAATGCTAAAGACATAGAAGGTTCTGGCAAACACTGCATAAATCTCTAAAATAATTGCCACAACTAATCAGCGTTGCCAAGACTTTCATCCCCATCGCGGAGGTGTCTACTTAATTTATTGTAGGTCATTTGTAAACCATAGTGATCTATGAAGACAAAGCTAGGCCTAAAAGCAGTTATTTTCATGGAAAGTGAATTTTTCCCCTGTTCCATTAATGTCAGAAGTCATTTCTTGTAACCATTTCCCCACCCTGAAAAGAGAAATACATTCTCCTCTCATGACAGGAGACAATGAACACTCCATGTTGAAGATATTACTTCCAAATTCTAAGCCTCTGTTCTTGACCCAAACAAATGATTCAAATCAATAGAGACTACAGTCATCCAGCCACCTAGAGGACTTCAATAGTTTTCATCATGGACTGGAAATCCTAAACATCAATACTAAAGTCAAATTCACCAAACACATTGAAGATTGGGTCATATTCAGAGCTTGGAGAAAACTGATCAGAGCACCCAAAGACAATTAAGCAGATCTCGTTGGCGTTTTTTTTGGCTTTGGATTATTTCCCAGATGAAAGTTGAAGTGAAATTAAACCTATCCATTATATTATTAATAATTATAGCAAATCATGGAAATTATGTACTTAGAACCACAACATGTGAATATGTGAGTACACATACTAGTAATATATGACTGAAAATGGATGAATATGTCCCTATTTTGAAAGTACAGTTCCCTCTTGTTGCAGCTGGAGACGAAGGTTAGAACAAGAAGGCATCGAATTATGCCTTGTTCAAAACTCAAATATCTCCTTATACATTTGCAAGGCTATTAGAAAAAAAAATAGAGATAAACAAAAAACCAGAATGAGAACAAATATCTTGGTACTTTATAGTATGAAAGCTTTTTTTCTCTTATTTTATCCCAGTGTATGAACAGGATACTTTAGAAAAATGAGTATATCCAGTGATTAATCATCAGAATACATTTCAGGAAACCATTCTCCTAGCAAACATATTTAAGCTTTAAGAAAGTCCTGCTGATGTTATGTACAAGACAGTTTTTACACATAGAATAATATATATTTTTTTTAAAAAAAGCAGAAAATGTTGAAATATTGAATCCACTCAATGCCCCAGATAGAGACCTTTTGAGATGTGTATCTATTTTCAGAAAATGATAGAAAGAGATGGAATTCAGCAGATGTTTAAGTCCTGAAAAGACATCATGAATGGTACTTTTTCTTCAGCAATGCTCCAATGGTATATATCAGTTTGACAGTGAAAGGCCACTCTAATTCCCTCTGTAATAACCTAGGGAATGACACTTGCTCAGAATGTCAAGTTCTGGAAACTTGCTGTTAATTACAATGCTTGCCATGATATTTTCAATTCTATCAGCATTGGTAGGAGTTTTTGTCTGTTTCTCTGTCATACAGTAAGCACTGAAAACTGACCCTCTGGTTTATGCTCTGCCCCAGCACACACAACTCACACCTTTAAAGTGACCTTTATGTTCACTAGCAGGTGTAAGATTACATAAATTATGACTCCCAGTGTATTATCAATCAAAAAGCTACTTGTCAAGCTGCTTTTTTGCTAACAACAAAAAAATCAAATCTATCCTCAGAGGCTATAATCCTGTATAGGAGAATAAAATACCATGGGGTCTGTTCTCCTCTCAGTGCACATACGTAAATCTCATTCCTACTAACATTAATGGGGAGTTACACGCATGCATCAGGAGAAGAATAAATCTGCAGCAGAGCACGCAGGAAACCATTCAATGTGAAATGTTTTAAGGAGACAGATAGGGGAAAACACTGCATGGAAAGAGCTTATAATGCATTCATTCAGTTTTACTTACAACTCTTGATGAACTTTTTCAGACTGAATGCTGTACATTCGTGTCATATGGATTTAGAATGCTTGATAAATTATATTAGCAAGTACATATTAACTGTAGCATGATTCAGGTGGGATTGCTGTCTCTAGGTCCTGCATTGCAGATTGATGGTTATGCAGTCCAAAAAGCTTTTAAAGAATTCATGTTGAATGTTTTCAGGTTTCAGTTTTAACATGTTCAACAGTATTTTAAAACTATTAAGGTCTTACAGTCTCTCCTAAATGTTTCTACATCTTGATTTAAGCAAAACCAAGGAAATATATACATCTGCTTTCTCAAATACGTATTATTCCAAACAGGGCAATCAGCACAGAATAGAATGATTAGATGCTGCACTTTGTAACCTCAGGCACATACATTCTCTGCCTCTCCCAGTTAAGTGTGGTGTACACAGGCTTTGTAGAGTCATATCTTATTAGGAATATTATGAGAAGGAGACTTTGTCTGGACTGTTGTAAAGTGTTAATCAATCCTGATGGGGGGAGAAAAAGTAGCTGTACATAAATGTATCAATACAACTTCCTTACACATACCCAGGTTGAAAATCTGACTTTCTATAATCACAGTGCCTGAATGGCCATCGAGTCATCTAATTGTCCTTGTCTTTAACAAAGAACTTAGTAGACACAGGACTTCAGAAATATATGTGTCCATATATGTGTGTATTCATACATATATATATATATATAGCATAAATATGTAAAGTTGTGAAAATCATGTCAGAAACAATCTAAGATGTCATTTTATTGCAAAGGTGAATGGCAAAATAAGTTCCAGAAATGCATGATAATTGCAAGTAAAGCAGGAAATTGTCCAAAGAGTGCAAATACTGTCAGAAATAAATTCAGTTTCTTTTCTTCCCCACTTCCCCATCCAATTAAATTCAGTTGGATTTAGGAGATTATTAATTGTTAAGTAACTGAAGAAATAATACAGTTTGAAACATTTTATTTGGCAAATTTGAATTAATTCATATGTTCTTACATTGTTGTTGTGGTTTTTAGTTTGATTGAGTTTTGTTGGATTTTTTTTTCCGTCTGAAATAATGTAATCCTCTGTGAAAAGGATGAGTAGAAATTTCAGTTTAAAGGCACTATTTTCACATGCTGACAGATGTATCAACCTATAATTTAAACCCTACTTACTCTGCATTAGAAATATAGATCTAAAATATTTACTAAACCAGTTAGGGCAGTGAGATAATGGAAGGGGTATGGTAGCACTCAAATAAATAAACTGCAGTAGCATCTGCTATAGACCCTGAAGGCTTGACGAGAGCAAGTATGAAATATTCCTGGACCAACTATCATAGAGCTTGAAATCTCCAGGCGCTGTACTCATGGGAAACTTTTGCTGTGCAGCCATCTGGTGGGTGACAAGTACATCCAGCCATGAATCACCAAAGACATTCCTGAGTTAGATTTGTAGAGGACAGTGCCTGACATGATTCAGGCAGAAGGGTTATCCAGAAATCAGAGCCTTTGTCATTAAGGAAGTGTTGATAGAAAAGAGTATGAAAATAGTATTTGTTCAGATACTTGGATGTAAACTAAGTGGTCAATGAAATGCCTTGCAAAAAAAAAGGGTAGTGTTAGTGGAGAGTAATGGAGAATTCAGAGTAGTGGAGAACTAAAGAACAGTCAAAATCTTTGGCCTACTCAGTTCCATTTGCATTTTGCTGATGATTTGAGTAAAATCAGGTTTTTATTTATATTGAGATAATGGCAATGAGAAGTAGTTGAATATGTTTGTAGAGGAGAAACTGACATATAGAAGTACTAAGATTAAATTACAAGAAAGTATTATTCTAATAACAAGGGAAAATGAAAGAAACTATAAAAGGCCAGAGTAGCTTTACAATAAAATTCTTAAAGGTTATAAGGATCCAGACAGCAATAAATGTAATAAAAAAAAATCAGAGTGTAACATTTTTTTGCAACTCTCTAAAATCTCTATGATTTAAAGACACCCCCAGAGACCTTTCTGTAGTCTGATTTTGCTGTCTTTATTTCTTATCTAGAAGGACATAAATAAAAAAAAAAAACAGGTAATAAAATATACAAGGATTGCAGAATTTGTAGATAAATTAGGCTTTACAAATAATTTTTTAATAAACAGGAGATTATTCCACAAGTGTAAAAATATTCCATATTTCACAGCTGTAGAACAAAAGGTTCAGGGACTGAAATGAATTTCCTGAAAGTCCTAATGCTTCTGAGCTGAGGCATCCCAGCCAGCCTTACATGCTGGACAAATGACTATGTGATATTTCTCATGTAGCAAAGTTCTGCCTATGGTCATGTCTGGGCAAGCACTTGTAGGACTTTCAAGTCACAAAGCAGGTCACACGCTGAGTTTAAGTTGTTATCCAAACTCCTCTCATTTATGCTTTAGGTATCTCAAACTTTTATTGAAATATAGCCCCAGGAGCTCACAGCGACTTCTTGTTTGGCATCCCAGTGGAATAGATGGCTTAGCACACATTGTCTTTTCCTTGTCTCAATTGTTTTCCTCTCAGAAATAATTTCTTATAAACTCTTGTCATTATTTGCATAGAAACTATTTCATAGCACCAGTACTACATAGCTATCAGTATAAGATGCAAATGTGGATGCAAAGCAATGTAAATCCCTTCTAAGTAAAGACTAGAAATTCCAACGTATTGCACATCCAAAACCCATAATTTGTTGTCCGTGGTGAGATTTTTTTAAAGCAATTATCTTATGTAGAGGGCCTTTGAAAACCTCACATCTATCCCCTTCTCTAACGTGCCATTGAGCTATAGGAAAGTTAGTTCCAAACAGGATGAGAGAACTTTTTTTTGATCTTCCAAAACATTTTTTTTGAAAACTTTTTCCTCTCTGCTGCCTAATTCAGGGAATACTTCCACAAAAGATTTTTACTCAGTTGAATAATTTCATTTTCTTGGGATTAGGCACACGAATAATATTCCCCCTGTGTGAAGATACTTAATCTACTTATATACTATATAATTTATGTTTTAGATTTAATATCCCAGGCTCACCCAATTTCTCCATGAAGGTAAACCCTGATAATCCCAGATACTGTATTTTTTTAATTGAGTAGAGGCCACTTAAAATAGAACTTCTAATTTAGATTTAATAACTCTATAAAAGATAAATCTAGTTGCCATGTAATAAACAGTAATTAATTAGTTAATATCAATTAAATACTAAAAATATTAATTTACATTTAACATCTAACTACTGTAATTTGCTATAGCTATCTTATTAAATGCTAATTAAATTCCTAAACATTCTTACAAGTTTAATGCATTAATAATAGGAACGTAAGTACACATTTACTGTATCTGCAGTTCTCAGTTCATTACATGGCAACTAGATTTATCTCTTTTACACTAATTAAATATACTAAGCAAACCTCAGTAACTTTTCTTAACACATACCATAACTGTTTTATTAATTTCAAATTAAATGCCCGTTTAAGATTTTTAATCTACAGCTGCCCTAAACAGTTTCCTGCTAACAGAGCAAAGGTTACACTGATGTTATAACTAAACCATGACAGTTCTAGATGTTGGTCATATGAGAAGCAAGGCTTTCTTTTCTGCTCTTAGTTTAAGCATAATGACATTTTACTAATTCTCTTTTCTTCTTCCCAGAAAGGACTTGTCTTTCTCACTCTGCCCCACGTCAGTGTAATCCTATTTCCTCTTTGTAATCGGTTTCTCTGCAGTTTTTCTACCTGTAATAGCTAATAGTCCACCTTGGTTATTGTTTCAATAGTCTTGAAATAAAAGGAAAATTCTTTCCATAGGTACAGCTATCATTGTGTTATTTAAAATATCTCTGATGTTTACAAAACCATATTAATCTTCAGCAAAACCACTCAGCACCATGGAAGGTTTAAGCAAATGATCATATAAACACCTGTAAGCAAAGAAATTCTGGTCAGAATGTCAGTCAGGCCTCTATGAACGTCAGAGTAACATCCATAATAGGATTTCTTTGGGAAATGGAAGGAGAAACTGCAGTCACATGTATCAAATTATTTAGAATCATGGTTCTTTTCACATAGGATGGAGTCTGTCATAAAGACAGGAGGCTGCTGTGCAGCAAGAAAAGCACATTAGCTATTAACCTTCCCCCAGCCGATCAACTTTGTTTTGCAATCTTTCCTCAGAACCATTAGAATACCCTGAAGAAATAACTTTCCAATTAAAAAGGATCTCAGAGAACAAAGCCATTTTATCTCTGACTCCTGGTGTTCTTTATTCCAATAATTTAAATTGGAATTGATTTTTCAATTTAGCCGTTGACTTGCTATGGACACACAGCTGAAAAGGCCGAATGGAATTGCATGGCTGAAATATTTGTCTTTGTGATGCACTCCTCATAAATTCACGGGAGCCTGCTTTTTTTTTTTTTTAATGCATTTTCTTTTTGCTGCTACTGCTTTAGACAACAGCTTTTTAGCTCAGCATGAGCAAACTCAGAAAACACGTCCAGTATGACCTCGAGGGCCTCATACTCAGTTCTTCATGGATCTATTTAATTGTTACATCCCTGAGAAAAATGAATAGATTCAGTGTAGTCAAAGTGATAGCTGTTTTTTAAAGCCTGAAAAGGTGTTCTACAATTCTGGTGTATGTTTCTGGTTTTGTTTCTTTAAAATACTAATTTTTAAAAGTGAACAAATGAATAAAATAATAATTTTTAAAAGTAAACACCTACAGTCAGTAAATTTCACTGCGTTCAGAACAAACGTGGAATTACATAAACAGCTTAGGTATATTTTCTCATTGTTCTAGTGGCAGACTCACTTAACACAGTAATTTATTTACCTATGGAACAGTTTTGAATTAAGCACTCAAGTTATTAAGGAGCCTTTTAAAAGATTAAGGTCCAGTTGTGCCTGTAGTTCAGCTCAGCGTTAGTGCAACCCAAGACTGACATAACTGGGGACAGAGTTGTATCGGTTTGACTGAGGACAGAGATGGGTCCTAACACTCAGAGTTTTGTAATGTCAGCATCTTAGATTCCCAGTGTTTTGTGAGTAACTTTTTTCTGGACAAACACATCTGAACATCTGATGTTGCAAGTAGAAAGCAGAGCTGGAGAAGGAAAGGAAAGAGAGAGCAAACTTCTTGTCCAGTTAACTGGTTATATTCATCTATTATGGCGGGAGGGTTGTGCTCATAAAGAAGAATGAGACATAATTGTTACAATTTTATCTTTGTGATCTTCCATTCTTGGCTTTTTTTTTTTTCCTGCAAGAAAAGCATCAAACTTACCAATATTTGAAAGCAGCTTGTCAAAATGTTATTCTTGGACACTTCTCTGCTGCAGTAATTTTACTGTTTTATATGGGAAATTAACTACAGATAGTTTACTGCGGGTAAACCATGCAGAAGAAAACACAGTAAAAGAGGGAGAGTATCATATTCCCCTTTTCATAGATACAATCAGAGAAAAAAACCAGAAAAAAATATGTTGGTATTTCTGAAATGTTTAGAGCCAATATATCTAAACCTCTGTCCAGCCAGTTATATACTTCAAAAAATCAACTTTTGTTAATTTTAGAAAAAGTTGTTTTCACAATATATGTCCCATTTTCTGTGGTACATTTGTACTGTTAAGTGAAAGAAGACCATAATCACAGCAGCACAGAATATTCTGAGTTGGAAGGGACCCACAAGGATCATTGAGTCCAACTCCTGGCCTTGCACAGGACATCCCCAAAATGCCTGAGAGTATTGTGCAAACACATCTTGGGCTCTGTCAGGCTAGTTCTGTGACCACTTCCCTAGGGAACCTGTTCCAGTGCCCAACCACCCCCTGGAACTTTTTCTGCTCCAGTTAGGTTTCTTCTAGGTGTACTTTTAGATAAACCTGCTTTTAGAAGATTAGATAGAGCAGTGTGTACATGAGAAGGTGTGTGTTGCTGGGATCTAGGTCAAAGACTGGCCCTTACCCCTTTTTTCCCTTTCTCTTCTCGGTTTGTCAATGACCTGTACATCTGTGACAGGATGTCTCCACCTAATTTTTAATCAAAATAACCAATGGGATGGCTACCAGAATATGATTAAACTTTTGAAGGAAACTATGTAGAAACTGTAAGGACTGTGTTACCTGTTGAATATTATAATATCATTAAAATACTCTTTGGGAAATATATGAAATAGTGAAGATGAGAAAAGGAGGAAAAATACATAAGGGAATGGGCAATGCTGTATCAAAACCCGTTATTACTAAACTCTCACCAAATAGTAAAGGAACAAAACTGAGCTGGGTTTTTAGTGACCTTTTTAATCCTCAGAGGTGAAAGACATCTTGGTTCTTTTCCAATATGAAAAATGTATAAGCATTTTAACTACGTTTAAAATAGATTTTGATAAGTTTATAAATTGAACTGTGTATCACAGTCTCTTGCAATAGTATTATCTTGGAGTCAGAAGTTCATTCTAGTTCTGTATCATCTCTTTCAGCTTATTTTTTATATATATTATGGGTCATGGGAATATTTGACTTTTTCCTGGTTCCTTGATCCAGTTGTATTCCAAACACATTTGGAGGATAGCCGGGTACATGCTAGATTTTCCCCATCCTTGTCAAGTTTTGCTTTTCATGAAAAGCGATCCCAGACTTACAAACCAGACTGAAACAGAAGGACAGTCTTATTGGTCTGGTTGACTGACAGGATGACCAGGACTTCAAATGTTTTGTAGCTTTCATTAGTCAGCAGAAGTGAGTACAGATTCAAGAGTCTTTCAAAAGAAGCTTGGATGTCAAAAATAGCATCCAAATTCCCTCAATTACTGGAAGAAATAAAAATGGAAATGAATTTTCACACACATACATACTTACATAGACACACAGGAGCATATATTGTCTTATATTTTAAAATACATCCTTTCCATGTGCCCTGCTGCAGGTCATCTGTATAACAAAATGGCAAAACAAACGACAAGAAGCTATTTTGAATTTATTCTACCAAAAGCCAAGAGCAAAAAGATTGTCATCGTCTGACTGGGCTGTTTGAGAACAAGTTTAGCTGCTGAACAGTGGTCTTCCTAAAGTATGTTCAAAACTGATTTCTAGCCCTTACATGTAGATGAAGGAACAGATGATTTCAAGAGAGGGAAATGCCTTTTTTTTTTTTTTGTTTAATGAGAATAAAGAGAATGAAAAAGCTGCTTCTGTAAAAGACTGAAGTTCAAGTCTCCCTTCAGAAACACGCATTGTCATTCATTGTGTGTTGTATTAAAAGCAGTCAATGTATTGGCAAAATCAGTATTTCCATGTACAAGGCACTGCATTGGAACTATTTCATATTTTATACTAGTTTGAGAACAGGTTCGATGCTTTTATTTTAGGGTCCTTTAAAATCCTCTATTAATTCTGTTAATGTTATTCATTTATTATAAAGGAAGTGATTTAGAATGCTAATAAAAATCTCAAATGCATTTTTAGTTCTTTGTCTTAGGATGGCACTGCCTGAGAGAACGTCTTTGGTCAGTCAGTTCAAGGAACCCATTTTCTCCCTTCCCTGTTAAAGTCATCCTCTGCAAATTTTATCTCTTTTTAAAAATTGTGGTAAGATTCTGAGAACCTGCAACTGATATGTCTGGGCAGGAACATTTCATTCGTTTTCCCTTTTTCTCCTCCCTATTTTTCCTTCATGATTCCTATTTTTTTTTTAATTTCTTAAATACAAGAATCTAAATCTTAGTTGGGGGTTATTTTAAATATGCAGTTATTCAGCATTATGACTGAAGTATTAATAACTGCAAAAAATTCAGAATGGAGTTTTAAACAACAACAAAACAGAATAGTCTAAGCGTTTCATTGCAACTGAGCAGGTGAAAACATTTATTTGTTATGGAAAATCATCCAAAAGTGTTTTCATCATAATCAGGTAGAAGAGACTATTCATTATGTAAGTGCATATATGGAGCTCGATGCTCCATACATCAGATTCCAGCCTGACACATTATTTTAGACAAATGAAGTTTCATTGACTGAATACATGAACTAAACCTTTGACATTGTACACAGTTTGGAAAATGATCTTTCCCAAATTATTACTTTTATGGATGTCAGACACTTGGTCATATTCATTTCCAAGTATGCCAACGGTAATGAGTAAATGATGCGACAGGTCCCACACTTATATAGTCTATTTTTTTCTTTAACATCAATAAAAAATCCTAATCTAGAAATCATTGCATTTCTATTAATTAGTATAATCACATTTCTATAGGAAATGAAACTAAAATAAAAGCAGAAAAAAACCCCAACAAAACCTATCCTCAACAAATACTGCATAGGCATCATGTTATTCCACACAAATATCTTGGATACACTTGCATACCTCAAACATCACCTATCTTTAGCTACTCTCTTGCTGTTTAAAATGATTTACCCTTGTCCTATCATTATATGCCCTTGTAAAAAGTCCTTCTCTGTCTTTCTTGTAGACTCTCTTTAGATTATGGAAGGCAACAGTTAGGTCACCCCAAATACTTTCCTTCTCCTAAACAATCCCAATTCTCTTAGCCTTTCCTCATATCCTCATATTCCTCTAATCATTTGGGTGGCCTCCTCTGGATTTGTTTCAGGATGTAGATGTTCTTCCTCTGCTGGGGACTCCAGAGCTGGATGCAGAGATCCAGGCAGGGTCTCACCAGAGAAGAGCAGAGGGGCAGAATCCTCGCCCTTGCCCTGCCACCCACACTGCTTTGGATGCAGCCCAGGACACGTTTGGCTTTCCGGGCTGTGAGTGCTCATTGCTGGGTCATGTCCAGCCTCACCCACCAGCAGCCCCAAGTCCTTCTTGGCAGGGCAGCTCTCAATGTGCTCATCCTCCAGCCTGTGCTGATACCAGGGGTTGCCCTGACCCAGGTGCAGCACCTTGCACTTGGCCTCATGAGATTCCCATGGGCCCACTTAACTTGTCCAGGTCCCTCTGGATGCTATCTCACCCTTCAGCTGTGTCAACTGCACCACTCAATTTGGTGTCATCTGCAAATTTGCTGAGGCTGCCCTCGATCCCTTCATCTGTGTCGTTAATGAAGATACCAAATAACACCGGTCCCAGTACAGATCCCTGAGGGACACCACATAGGGGATCTTATTGACCATTCTCCTAGAGGAGCTGGAATTTTGCTTTCCTAAAGCTCAGGGGCCTAACTTTGCCCCTTACCTGACCCCTATCCCTTAGAACTGCAAACCCCTACAATGTATGACCAGGAGACATACTGGACAAATCTGGCTGGAATCATACACTAGTGCTGAACACACTAGGATCCTAACCCTGTCCAAGATTTTAGTAGCAAATTATCTGATTGGGACGTTTAGTCTTGGATTTAGTCTGTCCTAATTTTTTCTGGAACTTCATTGATTCAGATGGCAGCAGTCTTTTGTATAATTGTCATGTGATATGTGAAATTTTACTGAATTTCCATTTCAAATGTATTTTTACATTTTTGTTAGACATATTGAGCTTTAGGGCCAGTGAAAGAAAGCATGTGTGCACAACATTCATTGTGGTATGAACAAGCAGGGGATGTTGCTGTGTTTATTAGATTACTTCAGATTAAGGAAATACTTTTTTATTGTGAGGGTGACATTCAAAAGCCATCTGGACATGGCTCAGGGCAGCAAGCTCTAAGTGGCCCTATTTAAGCAGGGGTCTTGAACCAGATAACCTTCAGTGCTCCTTCAACTTCAACTGCTCTGTGATGCTGTGATTCTTTCTTTACACATAGCCCCAGAATATGTGTACAGTTGTTTCCATGTGCTCCAGAAAGTGGTATCTATTGCATAATTCAAATTCTTACTAAGAAATTTTAGTACATAATGATATCTGTAATTGAGTTTAGCAGAAACTTTCTAAATTCTCCATGCATACAATGAATGACTTATTATTTTTTGCCCTTCAAGCTTTTTATAGCTGCTACTCTGTAGGCTAACACATTTATTCATCCATTTAAAATGCTTTTTCTAATGCTTAGATATATTTATTTATAAATTGTTTCTGAATGTGAAAGTTAATCTAATCTTCTAATAATTTGCTATGGCAAATCACTTAATAGTCCAGGTGGCTTCTATTTTCTAAAAGGATTCCTTTTTTTATATTTATGTGGTGGGGTTCTTTTGCAGTGCCTAATTGGATCACAGTAAGAGTGTTTTACAAAAATTTTCACTACAGAATGTTTTTTAGTGGATCAAAAAACTGTGTGTGGGGGGTGTGTGAGTATGTGGGCAGAAGGGTTTCAAAAGTGTATTATCTGAAATGAATTACTAATTGACTGCACTAAATATAGGAAGGTTTTCAGTGTTTTTCACTTACAAACATTTCTCAAAATGTATTTATTTGGGGACCACTTATTAAACAAAATTAATTGATTCATTAAGTTACCTTGCACCCCCTCAAAAAATTAAGACAAAGAGAAAATGAAAATAGAGGGAATTTCATCAACAAGTTAAAAATTATAACCTTGCAGTGCATAGGAATTTAAGAGATCATTTTGTCTTGAAGTTGCTGAGGTCTTTTGATTGTATCTAATCTGCTGAAAGAGGGCGAGGGAAAAGCTGATTACCAACTTGACTATCCTCCTTGCCACTATTTTGGATGTGCCATCTAGACATGTTACAGATGGAAACAGTTTTCAGCAGTGTGTATGTGAACCAGTCTGTACAAAATGGTCCTGTGGTCAATGATCACCCTCTTTTAGTTAGCAATGTCAATGAATTTAGCTCATCTCTTTATGCAAAGAGAGGCAATATCATTTTATTTGCTGCATAAAATGTAGCCCAAGGGTTCCGTTGGGGTTTTGTACTTATCAAGCCTGAGTTTACTCTTTGGAGATGTAAAGAAAAGGTGACATCTATGCTAACAAATAATACATGATAGAAATTATTCTGGCTGGATTGCCAGAGGTGTCCCAAGTTTTTGGTGATGTTTATGTGCAGAAATATCATTTATACCAAGGAACTGGAAATCTGAGTCCTAGGTGGCTTCATTTCTAACTTCTAACAATTAGCCGTATCTGAAACAAATAATTTTTGATTCCATTTTGCTGACAACAAATCTTTTATTTTTCCTATTTTATTTATTAGCATATACAAAGACCCACCCCCTGACATCCCAATTACTTCTTTTTTAGACTACAGATTGGTCCAAAGGCAAAGCATGGAGGAAGGTTGAGGGAGGGTGAAGACACTTTTCCTGAAATGAAAGCCTGGTTAGACATGGGCTATCACCAAGAGGGAACTACTAAAAGCAATTTTTTATCAGGTCATCCAGTTTGGTGGATCAGAGTGAATGAAAGTATTAACAGATCTTCCCACTGTTCTGAGAAAAGCAAGCTGCATAATGGCTTTAAAATAGTCTTAGAATACACTACGATAGCAAGCCAAGTTTGTTTGTTTTCTTTCACACAGTGCATTCAAAATACTGGGGTTATTCTTAGGAAAGAATTATTGTCTCAGTATTTTTTATGTCAATGAGAGATGATCTTTTAGAGAAGTGCAAGAAGTAATCTGTTGATAGCTAAAAAATCATATTGTTAGACTGGGATTAACACTGTTTTTTCAGCTGAGGTAGACGTAGCTAGAAGAAACTGAGTCTATTCAATTCAGTGCATTTTTAAAACCAGACTTGTGCACAAATTCTGTCTGATGTCGTTGTGTATTTGGTAGTGTGAGGCATAATAATTCTATGTCATTGTGTTGTTCAACAAATCTCATTATGAAGTCGAAACTAGAACATTGAACCATAATATTTGTGTGCAAGAGAAAAACTACTTTCATAGTTTGCAGGGGAAAATGATTAGTTTTCTGATGCTGATAGAAAATGTAAGAAATACTGTACTTATGTCTGGCACATCTAAACTCATAACATCTATTTGCTTTGCTTTGTCAAAACATATGAAAAATCATTAAAGTGTTTTAATAAATGTCTGGTTTTCTTGCTCATTCATCTTATAAATATTAATTAGCCATGGATCAGGCAATTAAAGTTTAATCAATTTGCACTAATTAGCACCACATACTTGCATAAAAAGATAAAACCAGCTCCTGCATCTGGCTGTTATTTGCAGTTTTTGTCAAGTGCTGATGAGTTTCATCTTGAAGAGAAGATTAAGAAGAAAAGAGGAGAATAAGAAAGTAGTGTCAATTTTATTAAATCTTCAATCAAACCTTCTGTTCATAAGCTTTATGGGACAATACCAGGTAACATTTCACTTTACAAGAAAGTAGACATGATTGGGCAAAAATTTAACACTTTACTGTGACCACACCCTTCCTAATTATAACTTGTAAGAAAAAAAATAAGCTCTTCTGTGCAAAAGCCCAGGTTCTATCTTACAACAAAATAATTTTGTAGTCATATACCTGGAGCTGAATGCCCCAAACTTTCATAAGGAAAGTAAATCCAAATTGTCATCTAAAAATATTTTCAGTTCTCACATGTGTGTGGAAATAAACCCCACATAATCTAATCTTTAATTCACTTAGAATTTTGATGCTTTTAAAGATGAGTTTCAGTATTTAAATTATTCCCCTTTCCAATGGAATGACAAGACTTCAAAAATCACCTTCCAGTATTTTGCTAGAGGTTGGACCATAGGACAGAAGATTTTAGCCTAGCTCAAATGGCACAGAAATAAGTTGATAGATACATTTCCGGAAAAGTGTCAGGCACCTGTAGTGAAAAAAGGATAAAAGAACTTCCTGCCCACCACGAAAGACAATTATTTGCTAATACGTCTTGCAGTTATTAATGTTTGGTGTTTGTGCTACAAAATATTTATTGTCTAAATTATCTATTCAGCAAAACTAACAAAAGTAACAAGCAAGGTACCAAATTAAAACATGCACACACACACACACTCCCAAGGTTTCATTCAAGAGGTCTTTTTCAGATGTTTCACTTTCACTGGGAAACAGTAGGGTAAATCTTTTTCTAGAAAGTCCTAATCTACATTAGGGGATTATAAAAGTATTGGATCTTGTTAAGAAGCTTATGGTATCCTTTAATATTACACTTTCACGTATTTAAAAAAAAAAATGCACTCTGGCTGTACAGGCCAAACCACTTACATGGTGGTCCTTGAACAGAGAAGAATTCAGACCTTCCACACATCAGTTAGTTACTCCTAGTTTGAATCCAAAGGAGAACAGTGTGCCCAAATGGATAGCTAGGTAACAGCTATTTAAGTGGTGTTAAATAAAAATTGAAAGCTGCATGTTTTGCTTATTGCAGACTAGTCTAAGTCACTGTTCTGTGCCCCTGCTGGCCATGGCTTAACATAATTAAACTTGTGGTCGTCTACTTGAAAATCAGCATTCTGAGTCTCTGGTTTTTTACAGAGTTGAATGTCATGGAGAAACAGTCAAGGTTTTTATAATACAATTCTGTTTTTTTCTTCTGAATTTGGCTGAATGAATTAGACTGCCAATCTACCAAACAGATATTATTGACTACTTCTATATGACTGTTTTCAACTTTAATAACAGGAGAAAACAAAGCATTCCTTACAGCCTATTTATGTAACTGAAAATGTTTATAGGGAATGAAACGTATTTTATCACCAATGGAAATTTACCTTAAACTGTGCAGGTAAAGCGAAGCTTTTATAAGCTATTTAACAGTAAAACCCCCCCAAAAAAACAAACCAACACAACACCAACCAATCCATCGCATGAATTGTAAAGAAGCTATGCACCATTTACATAGGGATTTTCATGTAGCTTATGCAAGAAAAGACTTGTGAATGGTTATTGATATTTTTCAAATGAAGTATGTATGAACCATTAAACTCCTCATTCCACAGTGTACAAGCCATTGCTCTGCTAAACACTCTTTTACTAGATAGGCTATAAACAGAGCAGAGGCACTTGAAAAGGTGTCATCTTTCAAGGTTTTGTTTAAAGATCTGACACATATGACACACAAAACCACCTGGTAGCTGAAAGTTCAAACTGCTGATTGTTGTTACAGAATCTTCATAATAGAATATTGTGCAGAAGATCTATTGTTTTAGAGTATAGAAAGACTGGTTTCGACATGTTCTCTAAGCACTTTCCTTAATTGGGGCACTGAAACAAAAAAAAAAAAAAATCATTAGTAGAACAAATTCCTGCAGATGAATAATTTTGGCTGAGTGGTTTCCCCTATGATGTACCATATGTATATATACATTGAACAATGCCTTTCACTGAAACTAGAAAACTAAGCTCAGTGGAATAGTCTACAGTAAACTTTAGCGGGCTTAGGAAGAAGACAAAAACTATAGTGTATTTGAAATTAATACATGGACCCGTGAGCAGTGTAGATATATTTACTAAGATATATTTACTCAGATATTAGACAACCCAAGTGTTTCTTAAAACTCAGTGTCCAAGGAGTAACCTGCAGCTCTTAATTAAGAATAGCCAGACCTTGTTTTACTATTTTCACACAGAAGGCATTGAAGTCTTTGTGAGTGAATCTTTGTGAGTAAATGCAGAGGCATTAAGGCAAACATCTGAAACCATCCTCATCTTGTACTCTCACTGTCCTTTGCACTCTTGAAAGACAAAGGTCTCCTTTATATTGTCTTTTTCATAGTCTGGTTGGATAGGACATAAGTAGAAGTCAGCATATTAAAGCTCAACTCAACATATATTCCAAACCTGAGTCTTCATACAAATATGACTTTTTATAACATTTAGAAGGAAACCCTCAAAAATTGTGCTCATAGTTGATATGTGGTCTTTTTCAAACATTTGGAAGACCTGTCTTTTTTCCTTTTTCCTTCCTGAACTGCTGCTGTGCAATTCCAAGACTCATATAAAAATTATATTAAAAAAAATTCTTCAAGGTGGAGCATTCTTTAAATACCTATTGCTTTCATAACTGTTGCAACACAAAGATTTGAACTTATAAAATGAAATTTGATCCCATTGATTCAGCTGCATTAAAAAATTTAACACATTTCAAAGACTGTAGTAGCAGTTTCTCTACTCTCATAGCACTGGCAGGCACCATTATGAGTTCTGAGTTTCAGCTGACTGCGAGGGAATAGAAATCTAAGAGGGAGAAACTGAATTAAACTCTTAAGACACCTGCAATGAAATGGCATGACTGGGGAGCCCAGCATTTCAAGGCAATGTTAAGCATGAAGGTGTGGTCATGCACTGACTTTCTATAGCTCTGTGCAGCTGATCCTTATGTCCAAAGCAAGGGAAGCGTTGTTGAGCTCCTAGCATTGAGCGCCTCTCAAATGCTACTGCTGTGGTATAGCCATGGACAACAAGGCTTGAAAATTGCTGTCATGCTTTTGATTTTTTTCACAAATATGTTGGAAACATACATTTATATAGTGTGCATTCATTTCAGAAATATTGGTTTGGGTCCCCTGTGCGGCAGACCATTTGTGTAAGAGAGCACATACCTAGAGATCCATGAGTCTTGTCTGTTGAATACATTTTTCTGTGGCTTGCATCAATTTGTCTTTATAGCATGTTGTTCAATTTTCTGGTGAAGAGACTGTGGGAGAAACTAGAACAACACTTGTGGAAGGTGTTCATGGGTGACTAAGAGTGAGTGGAAGAAGGATTTTTTTAAAAGAGAGGGTATTTTCAGAAGTGTTTTACTGGCTAAAGCTATTAAGCTGAAGTGTTGTTTAACTCATATCAAGAACATTAGTGAGAAGTTATAGGGTGTCCTTTTAGGGTTTTGAAAATCAGAAGTGGAGAAAATAATGAACAATACTTATGTTTTGCACGCACTATATAGTTCATGCATTTCATATCTGACAGTTTTAACCAAGTCCTTTTGGATCTCTATTGTCACAGTAACTTAAAATCTGTGCCAATTTTTCTCTTACTTATCTTTTTCACACAGGCCCCAAAAAACATAAAATCATAACTTATCATAGTAAGAGCCCTCACCTATATCCAGGGACTTCCTTCTACTTTTCAGTGTTTTGGTTTTTTATTGGTTTTGGGGTGGTTTTTTGAGGCTTTGGAGTTTTTTCAGTGTTTTTTGTTTTAGGGTTGTTGTTTTTGTTTTGTTTGCGGTTTTTTCTAGTTTAGTTTTTTTTCTAAGGTGGTGTTTCATTAAAAATCACTACATTTTGCCTCAACTACCTTTTTCTGAGGTAATAGGTTAGAAATTATTCACTAAATGTCAGATTATGAATCTCTTCCTGTCATTGGTGGTGTTACTCACATAAGTAATTTCATTGACTTCGTTGTGAGTAACCACTACTCACTGTTGTGAAGGCCGCAGTTGCTATCTGCTATATCTGCTATATCCTCCTCTACAGGAGGAATGCTACGGATGATGTGAAGATAGATACCCATCTAGTTTCTCTACCTTTGATCAAGATCAAAGTACGCTTTTTGAGATTGGTGCTGTGTTAGATTACTGCCTTCTTTACTATTCCAATTTGCTGTTCTGTTTTTCTTTTGAGTGTATAAAAATTGAGTTGCTTTTGTATTGACAGGCATTGCACTGAGAATATCAATTTGAAATTTTGTTGTCATTTTAAGTCTGTGCGCATTCTTTGTAAAAGCACATGAAGATACAGTGATTTCCTACTTAATCTTGATATGTGCCTGGAGAAAGTGAAATGAGCACTCAGACAAATGAGTTCACTCTTGGAAGCCTTACTTCACTATCTGGGAGACAAGTAAGAATTGTGCCGCCTACTTTGAGTTTATGCACAGTAGGCAGTAAATATCCTGAGTCTCATCCGTTTTGCAACAACAATGGGAGCTCGCAATGGAAGGAAAAGAAAGTGGTGCACAGCATCTTTCTGCCACTTGCAGGAATGTGACTTCCAGAATCAATAACAGCCTTTGTCTGAAGATATATTGTGAGGTGAAGTATTTTGTGCTGTAGAAATTGAAGAGAGTTATGGAAGATTCATTCAAACTGCATGCAATAGCACAGATAATCATGCATGCCATCACTTCCGTAGGCATTGGATGAACTTACATAATAACATATCGTCTAACTTCTCCAAATTCTAAATGTAGCATTGTTGGCGTTTTAAGTATAAATTTTGCTCAGAAATCATTGTTCAGTGACTAATGAATACTTTGCTCCAAAGGACTTGCATTCTAAGGACGACAGATGGCTCAGCACAAAACAAAGAAGATGGTACAGAAAACAGCTAGAGGGTGCTCATTGTAGCTGGAATGTATTCATCCATTCTGGAATTGTGTGAGGGAAAGATATGAAGGAGGCTGCTAAGAGTGACACTTGATTGAACAGATGGAGAAGAATAAAGTGTAGAGATAGAGTTTGGAGCCAAAGACTTATCATTATGACTGAATGAGAGTCATAGTCAACTTTAGTCTACATATCACAGGAGCTAAAATTGAGTTTTCTCAAGTATTTTATCTGAGCTTGCTTAAGTGTCATAACACTTTCATCTTTTGACTTTTATAGAGTCCCCCCCGCTCCTAATTACTTTCTCCTGCCACTTACCCACTGGAAAAGTATTCCACTAGGCACAGAGGTGCTTTCATTGACAAAATCCAGAAATCTTCCAATGATGAGACATTTAGTAAAAATATCTTGATAAAAAAAAAATCAGAATATGAACAGAAAAAAAAAAACCCAGCAAGCTAGTTTAGTTTTATGGTAGTTACAGCTTCAATTAGATTACTACTTGACATTTACAGATTGGTACACAAAGTTTGCTTTTTAGAGAGAACCCTAATCCTTCAAGTATCCATGGGGATTTATTATACTTATTAAAGTGAGCTCTGTCCTATCTTTGCTTCATAACAGAAGGTATCGCAGCAATGGCTGTATTTGCATGTGACAAGAAAAGAGCCTGTCACAAGGAATACAGCTTCTTTAGTAACTCTGAACTACTGTTCAAAGAATGCTAACACTGAAGTATCATGAAGCTCAAACATAGCATAACTTTAAACTCAGTCTGCTTAAACCTTGTTGGACTTCCAATAGTACAGGAAGGAGGATACTGACGGGCCAAAGCCAAGAAAACACCTTTGTAGATAAATTAAGGTAAATTAATAGGATTTAATATTCGTAGTATGATATAATATGATTTTGCCTTTAAATATGTATTACTAAGTAGCACAGGTGAAATTAACATCTAATCTGGAATTTGCATGAGGCACTGTATGTAACACCAACAGATTGTCCAGAGAAGTTGTGGGATTTTTTTTCCAGATCTATCCACATGATGCAAAATACCATCTGAGAAAAACAGATGGTCATGCCTCTTCAATCTTGCATTTCTATATATGAGCTTATAAAAATAAGATCTGTAGACAAATTAGCTAGAAATGTTTCCTATTTTATCTTGACCAGTGGATAAAATAAAGTCTCTAGAGTAAAACTCGTAGCAATAACCTAGGATTCCCTGTACCAAACTGAATACGTTAACTAGCAGACAGCTCTTTCTCTTCTTTCCTCTCTCCCTCTCCCTCCTCCTTCCTCCCTCCCATGATATCCTGAAATCTTTTCTGCATAGTGACACAGCTTCAACAAGAGGGGTGGAATACATTTCCTTCCCTCCCACCTGCCCTCTCTCCCAAATGATTAGAGCACTTTTCAACAAAGTGGGAGATGTGGGTGTCCCTCCCTGCCTTATATACACTGAGAATACATTAAGTACAAAATTGCCTCCCAGGGGATGTGATGGAAATGCCACTTGTTCATTTTTAAACTGAAACTGAAAAAAGCTTTATAGGAAAAAATTCTGCTGTAGCGAGGTAGAGATTACATGACCTTCTTGAGAAAGATTTTATTTTCTAATTTCTAATATCTCTGGTACTGTGGTTTACTCCCTTCTAGTCTGTCAATTTTTTCATAGCATTGTGTTTTAGGAGATTTATTCAAAATGTGTGTGAGAAAACCAACTGATGATCTTCAAAGCAGACAGAATATAGCTTGGTTTCATCGGCTGTTTGAACCTGAATTACTGTAATGACTGTAGTGGAATTATTTTCTTTTAAATGAGCAAATCTGACACGGACTTCAAAGGGGAAGTAAATACATGTTATAAAGCTTCTATTTTCCTTTTTCTTTTCCTAAATGATTTATTTTATCCCCAGAAACACCAACAAATGTTCAAAGTTCTAGATATTTAAATAGGTACCAAGATGTCTGAAGCTGTAATCCTTGCTCTGCCAGTTCATTGAAAAATTGCTGACCTTATAAAAGCCTGTGTTCCTTTTCACTTTGATAACAGCTTTTGCTTCATCAGTCCATAATATGTATTACAGAAGTGAATCCATGCAGGATCAACTAATTGCTTGTACATGCATTTAAATATAAGTACCCTAAATTCTTATCACATAACCATACATACATAATTTTATTTTAAGAAAGAATGAAAAAGTTTTTGTTCTCTTAAATTATTTTTGTGTTATGGACCTTGTTCTAACAATTACATTTACCAGTTACTGCTTTATGAAGCATGTTGGAATCTAACCAGCAACTAATATAAGAGCTCCAGTTTGCCCTCAGTACACAATCTTAAAGCCCATTAACATTTGTGAGAATTATATGCCCAACGTGCAGGGAGAATATAACCTTAAGCAAGTGAAAACTGAAGTTACTGTATATGTTTCATTCGACAAATGCAGTCTAGATTTTTCACAGCAGTGTGTTATATCAATTGAAGTTTGTTAGGCAGCAGGGAGAGTAATAAGAAGGGGGATAGCATGAATAAGACGAAACAAAGAAGTGAACAAAGCCCTTCTGCATTAACTAGGACATAATCTACAGATGTTTCTCAGTTGGTAGAAAACAGATTTCCACACAGCAGTTGCATATAATACAAATGTTTGCACAGAATCCAGCAGGACTAATACAGAGAGCCATCTCTCAAGATTAGAAGCTTTATAAAAGAGTCACCAGCTGACTAGAAAGAAGATGGCTGTCTGAAGTTGTCCAAATCTCCGAAGAAATAGATCAGTCTAAACTGTCAGCTTCAGGTGTAATTGAAGCAGAAATTCCTTTTAGCTGTGCCATCCCCGACTATTTCAATCTTTCTGTTCAGAAATTTGGAAAAATGGTGAACTAAGGAAAAATTCCAGGCAGTTGTGAAGTTCCAAGCCTAATAAGTAGATCAAAACTGTTAATTTGTGGGTGCGTTAAACTTCACATGTGAAGCCTTTATTTTCCTATCTATGTCTTCCACTTTAAAATTATCTTGAGACCTGACCAAACTAATTTTAACTTTGACAATATAGGCAACTAGTTGAAACATAGAGGTCAGCAGGGAAAATATGAATGGAGAAACACAGAGCACCTATTTTGAATGACAGAATGTGAGTTAAAAGGAAAGAACAAACTCTAATTTTTCAGGTTTATACTTTCCCTAGTGATTTTGATCAAGTTAGGAGTTGGACTCAATGATCATTGCTGGTCCCTTCCAACTGTGGATATTCTATGGATCTATGATATTCTGTTCTATGATTCTAAGTTTCTTCATGTGAAAACATAATTTTGTAGCAAGTTCGGGGGTTTTTTGTTTTTTTGTTTGGGTTTTGTTGCAACAAATAGTTTTGTATGCTAAGCAGTTGGAATAAACAAAATTTGTGATGCTGCTTTTCTGTTAGATTCCCCTAATCAAAGGTTCTAGTAAAGATAATATCTTCTGTCTTGAAACTTTTTTAAAATGCTTGGAAATAAATGAAATCCTGGCTCTTTCAGCATGAGGGACCCTGCTTTTATATTCTTATTGGTCAAACACAACAATGAGAGGCTTTCCAGATACAGGCACCATAAAAATTATCTTGCTGAAGTTTGTTCTATGAAATGTACATATCTTGCCTAACCCTTGGTTGTCTTGGTCTCCATTTGCATTCTCGAGGGAACCACCTCTAGAAAATGTTGAATTTTTTTTGTAACTGCAATTTTAGATACTCATCTTGCAGGAGGGTAAGTTACCTTCTGAAGGGGGCCTGTCCTTTTATTTTTAACACAGAGAGATCCCTTGTAGCTTGCTTAGAATTGACACCTAGCACTTTGAAGGATAGTTAGAGAAGAAGAATCTACTGTCAGCACTAAATGCACTGACAGTTTATCATGGTGTCAACATGAGGAGAGTTAATCCACCTTGGAGCACTTCTGAAATCCTACATTTCTCTTGCAACATTTTTAAAACATGCTGTAATAAATACAGCGGCCAATAGCACCATGCTGAGTTAGCAACATTCAGGGAACTGTTTTTATCTGATGACAGTTATGAAGTTTGAAAGAAGATGAGGTCAGTTCTATGTATGTCATATCAAAACACTTTCTGACTATGGCTTTCTCTTTTGAAAGAACAGTTCTCTTATCATAATCATAAAATTCCAGTCCTTATTATATTTTTATTTTTCATTAGCAAGAATATTTCAAAATAGAGGAAAAGAATCTGCTTTTGTCCTTGTAAGAGCTGATCACCTTCACTATCTCTACTCAAGTTTCCTAAATTCTTTAATTTTTTGTTTCATTACTGTTGCATCTTATATAATTATACTCAGAATTCTGGGTACTCCTTTTCAAAGTTATACTTTCTTAAAGGTTTGATAGAAGGCTTGAACAGTTTGTGACTTGCCTGCTTTACTTTCCCTTATTGCTCCCTGTTCAAAAAACCCTTGATGGCACTAATCATAATTATTCAACTGCTGTGTTTTGTTCTGTGCAAACTTTGTCTGTCTTTTAAGATTTTCTTCCTTCTCTAGCAATTAAACAGACATTACAGCACTGTTGTTTACAATTAACCTCTTGTTTACATATATTCATAAGCTCAGAAAATCTCCTTGCTTTTTATTGATTTGTGCAACTCTTTTTTGTCATTCTGTAAAACCCTTTTATTTTCTTCTTTTCACTGTTTTCTTCTTTCTTTTTAAAGAACAGAAGGCAATAATTATTACTACCTTTAAAAATCCAGCTTGTAAAATCATTTCACTTCCTTGAAATTTTTTGAAATTCCTTACTTTATATGTTATTGGCAAGCAAACCTTAAAAGATCTGCCTTTAAGGTGCCTTGAGGCCAGTGTTTTAATGCTAATTGAACTGCAGGTAGTAGTATGTGATTGCCTTTTTTTGTGTGAAATCTATGTCGAATGTGTATCCGAGTGCCTGGTAGCAAGAACACCCCATAACAATGATCAGCATCTGCAATTAATATATACTAATATAGCAGATGCTCCATTATTTTTTTTCCACTGCAGAGATACTGTTTTCATACTGCTAAGTGACAATATGTATGCAGGCTAATGTTTCTAATGAAGAATGCTTGATGTTGGTGTCCTGTGCCCTTATTGTACTTTGAATATCTATCTAATCAGCAGTTACTCTATAACTCAAGTGTTTTAAGAGTGGATGCTAAATTTATGCAGATGGCAAAATTTTTGTAGTTTTTATACTGCCAACGTGTATCATGGTGAATAATGTATATGATGTGTTAATCAACAGGTTTTATATTTTAGGAAAGACTGAAAGTTTGACACAATTTAAAATGTGTGAAAGGTGTCTGCACTAGACGTAAATATTATAATATAGGTAATAAATATGGTGCAGTGGGCAACTGGTAGAATCAGGCATGAACTACTGTTTTAAATCCAACTGCTTCTAGCTTGTCTTGGTTTAACCCCAGCTGGCAACTAAGCCCCACGCAGCCACTTATTCACAGCCCCCCTTTCCTGGTAGGATGAGGGAGATAATTGAAAGAGTAGAAGTGAGAAAACACATGAGTTGAGACAAAGACAGTTTAATAGAGAAAGTAAAAACTGTGCATGTGAGAAAGCAATACAAGGAATTTATTCACGACTTCCTGTGAACAGGCAGGTGTCCAACCCTCTCCAGAACAAAAAGGCTCCATTACTCCGAACATCTTCCCCTTTCTTTTTTATTTGCCCAGCTTTATACACTGAGCACGATGCCATAAGGTCTGGAATATTCCTTTGGTCAGCTGGGGCCAAATGGGTAATTTTATTAAACAGTTACAGATATCTCACCTCATGCATGCAGAAAAGGTGATGTTTTTCACTGAGGTTGTTTTGCAGTATCAATAACGTGAAGCAGCAGATTCTGCAAGATTCCCTAAAAAGGAACTTGTGTCATATTCTATGCCTTCTGTTCCTTTATTCAAGGGTGATAAGAGTCTTTATAGGCACCCTGAATTAGTTCTGTTCGACTACAATTCAGTTCTTCCTTAAAAATAATAAAACCCTTTCTAATGGTTTCTTTTGACTGTATCAGTTCTCCAATTCATTCTACAGGAAACTAAAGCTAGCATCTGAAATGTGTGAGAAAAAAAGATATTGTAAGAAAATCTAGACAAGATAAAAATGCACTCCTGACCTCATCTTATCCAGATTAATTTCCCATATACATAAAAACCTCACACAGTCAAGAAACCAAGTCTGACAGTACAGTATAGAGACTGGAAAATAACACTAATAGAAACTCATATAAAGTATGGATCTAGAATAACAAGAGTCATTTACATCTGTCTGGCCTACGCTGCTCTAAGTCAGTGAGAGAAGGAACAACAGAGTTACCTTCCTGTAAGTTCTAAGACCTGAATGAACAAGGAAAAGGACATGGTTTTGATGCATGTAGAAGAGATTTAACATTATGAACCTTTTGGTTAAAATGGACTAAATTACGTATAAATCTTTCCTGGATGTTTAGCAACAGAAAAACATTTTCAAAGATTGAACAGTAAATATACATTGAGGTCTAATATTCTTGAATCTGACCCATATTGGGAGGGAAACTTGAAAACAATGGTAGGGGAAGAGGTTGTGTAAGTAATTGTATTGGGTCCTGTTTTTTACAGAAATATAACTTCCATAGTTAGGTGTGGGATATTTTGGATGAATATGTGATTTCTATTCAATACACTGTCAATGGCATCACACTTCTTTCAAGAACTGGTAGAAAATTGTGTGAATTTTGGTTTTGCATTGTCAACCTAAACTACTTTAAGCATGGCTGGATGAAGTTTCTTTTTTTCCCTTAAAACCTTAGTAATGTTTGCTCCACTGTAATAGCTATTTAGCTTGTCACAATGACACAGGTCTAAATGTCCTTTCTGAGTAAGAGAACTACAAAAACCTTGGTTTTGGGAGACAGGGGGTATTTTCCCCTAGCTGTTACTGGAGTTACCTTTTCACTCATTTGCATTTCTGCTTTTAAAAAAGCAATGAAACTTGTTTGCATTCTGGTCCTCCAAAGCCCAAAGTGGGAACTTTGAAAGGAAGCACATGCCACATCTTCCCGAAGGGCTTACATAAGAAGTGTGCACTACAAACCTGACAATGTATAGGGCACTACTCATTTTGTCACAACATTGGTGTTTGATTATTGCTAATAGGTATGAAATATCTTGGTAAAAGAAAAAATTCCATGTTGCATTTAAGACAGCCTAAAAGTAGTGGCATGTTTCCCCCTGCAGATCCGGTGAAGGATTCTGTGTCACTGAGCTCCAGTTACTTTCTCATTTGACTCCTACAATGATATCTTTATAGCTACGCTTAGACAATCCAATCCTTAATGATATTAAAACCATAGATGTATTCCTAAGAGCAAAAGAAGCACTTGTTGAACTTTGAAAACAAGGAAGTTTTACACTCCCAAAATTTGGGGAAGAAATTACAAGGAACACTCATTATAAATTTATTGGAGTTTGTTATAAAATAACAGAGAATTAGAGCAAAGACTAAGGGTATGAAATGCAGCTTTTTATTAGAAGTAGAAAGTTTATGATTTGAAATGTGAACCGTGGCATATAAAAACTTTTGGGCAATGTTTGCATTGAGATGCTTGGGCTCATTTACATTTAAAAGTCCTGGAATGCAAGTGCACAAGTGAAAAACAGCTTCCAAAGACATTAGGGAAGGTCTTGTCACTCTTTTAGATTACCCTGAAAGGCCTAAAAAATTTGAGAAAATATTGTAGATCTTTCCCCATACATGATGCCCAAAGTACATCCATTTGGAAGGGAACAAAATATTTTATCACACAGTGGCCCTTGAATACCAAATTAATATACTAGGTTAGGGGTATGTATTTCACATTAAAGACAAAAAAGTCTTTAATATTAAAACTTATATATTTATCAAGCATCTAATGATGCCTAATCCTTGAACAACCTGATAGGTAACTTGGTTATCAGCAGAACAAACCATCTGAAATTCACTGCCCTTTGCCAGATAACAAAAGCCAACAAAAGCCAACAAAAGTAGCTGTCTGTGAATTCGTCCTTAGACAATTAACAGATAAATGCACTATCTTGATATGATCTCTCTTCAAAACATTTTGTCTTTGATTAACCTTTAATAGTTTAAATTTCAACTGGATTTAAAAACAAGGAGTTTTGCTGAACAAAGTTGGTTTTAGAACATATACCATTACAATTACATTTTGTAAAAATAATCAAACTCACTATGCAAAGAAACTTAAGAGATAAAGTGTTTTTCCTGAACTTTCTTCAAGAAAAAAATCTACTCTATACAGTTAAAATAATCTCTTTAATATTGGCACCAAAATAGCAAAATGCTGTAATTACACCATTATTTTGTCAGTCTCTGTCAATCCATTGTAAGAAAATATTCTCTCTCTTACCCTTTATCCAGGTCTTAACACCTTCATAATGTTGTTATCTCAATTGTTTTAGAGTGCATGCTTTTCAACCCAGGGATATGGCTCCTATTTGTCTGTAAAGTGCCATCATATTTACTGTGTTATATTAGTAAATCAATAAAAAGTAGTAATTGGGTGTCTTTTATAGTTCTTAATGCCCATAACAATGCATTTACTTTGGCAAAGCAGACTATCTTGGTTATACATATTTGCCATATCCACTTCAGATACTGAACAGTTTTATTGTCCCTTATTATACAAATCACACTCAAAGTTTACCCACCAAAAGAGCAAAAGGTTATCTTTCCTGCCCAGCAGTAGCTTTGGACAGCAATCTGTCTAGTTTCTGCTCATACTTTGGCCTGCATCTGTATTAGTAAATTAAGTAGGGCAAAAGAACTTTTCCAGGACACTGGAATGCATCTGTCTGTACTGTTATTTTATAATACTCCTTTGTTTGTTTTCTGATTTGTTACAAAAAGCACTAACAAATAGCTCCCGACAACAGTTTCAGAAAGGAACAATTCCCAAAAGACAATATGGATGTAATTTCTGGTACTGGAGGGTATGAAGGTTTTGGTATGGATGCATTACTAATACTGAATGACAAAGAATTACCACATTAGTTTGTTCACAAGTGTAGACACAGCCTTAGATGATAAGTAATTTCTGTAGATCAAAATGCTAAGCAATTTCTGTAGATCGAAATATAAGTTTTTACTCTAAAAGGCTGAAAAAGACTTGGAGCTGGTAAACATCCAGTAGTCTTACTCTGGGTTCCCTGTTGCATAGCCATGTGATAGGGATTTCCCACAAAAACCCTCTTTTTTCTCTCCAGGAAAAATTTTCGGGAACACAGTAAATATCTTAAGTGTTGTGCATAACCTAGTCTTTATTTTCCACTAGTAGATATAGTAACAAACTAAATTTGTATTGAGAAGTTGTATTCTGTGTGATACCGCACAAATCTTCAGAAATAGAAGTGTGACCATGACTGTGTGCTCTATATTTGCCTAAATATATATCTTTCTTCATCTTTACATACATTAGAAAAATTGAAGCACATATAGCCAGTATGTTTTCACGTAAGCCAAGATGCATAGTTAATTCCAGGACCACAGTTTAACTGGTGATATGTCCTCTAAGTCTGCAGCTGATGCTGATGCAATAACTGGATCATGAATCTTTGAACATGGATTCATTCTGTCTGAAAATTTAGAAAAAATGTCTCATGTTCAGAAGCTCTTCACAGGCTGGTTTCACACATTGTGCTGGGTTTTTTGGGTTTTTTTTAAGCTCAACAAAGAAAGAATGAAATGTGAGAAGAATATATATGTATAAATAAGAACTGTCTGGAGAGGAATTTATACCATTTTAATGACAAGTAATTTTCTGGTATAGATTTCTAATAGTTCTACTTACTTCAGGAACACTGCACGCAGCATTATATAGTATATTGAGAATATATGAGTGGTTTAACCAAGTGTTTTAATTTTTCTACTTTGCATTAGTGTGAGACTCTGGATATTGAAATGGCTGTACAAGCTACACACTAGATAGAAACATAGATTTAAACAGAATAATATTAGCAAAGATATTTAAAATTATTCAGCGTGTAAAATAAATTTGAAGAAGCCTTGTCTTTTAATATTGCAGCTTTGCATAACTGTACCTGGAGGTATTTTGCAAGAAAAGTATATTAAGGTAAACAGAGAAATTCAGATACATAATATCTAGAGCTCTATGATTCCCACTGCAGAAATCTCCATAATTATAGAGATTATAGAGATTGCACACTAATACTAATTCCCCTCTAAAACTGATGCAATTAAAAGATAGTAGTAGTTCTAAATTAAAACCTCAAATTTGCATTTGAAAGATAACAATTAGATTAGTCAATAAAACTTTGTGAAGTAAAAATGTAATCTTTCTTATTTTCCCATGGAAAAACAAAGGAAATAAAGAACAGAAGAGATAGACTGCAGGAACAATGTAATTATTTACAGTGGAGCTTTGTTCTCCTAGTCACTGCAACACTTCAGTTTTGGATTTTGGGAACATCTGTTCACACATGTAATATGTATATCTACACTGCCATAAAAGATAGATGATAAGTTAGGCTTCCAAACTGCTGCTGCTTGTATTGTTGAGTTTGTCATTCTACAGTACTTTCTGGGTATGCATCAACCAAAAGTGATGGAGGAGGTAGAAGGAGGAAATGGCAAAGCCAACCCTTCAGCACTGTACAATACTGAGATCAAAGTTCTCTTCGAATTCCTTGTATAGTTGCCAATATTGATTTTCAGAAATGTTGGAGAGCAAAATTGTGAAAACTTTGTGAGAAAGAATTCAACATTACAAAAAAATGGTTTCAACCATCTCTAGGTTTAAAAAGTATGTTAGAGAAAACTTGAGTGGAAGCTTTGGCTGAGTTCAGAGACTGTAAATTCTAGAGATATTTTTTTGTAAATGAAGCATGGATGATTAGGAATTTGATGCATATGTTTGTTCTCCAAACAACAGGGATATTTTAGAATTTGTGGCCTAATTTCTAATCCAAAAAAATGGATTGCAATTTTATTTAGTTATCACCTGCTGTGTAGAGACCTCGTTACAAATGCAAGGATCATAGGGGGTGTTGTGGGTATAATGTATTTTTTCCCCTCATCACTTCAAACGTAGAGGAAATAGCTCTCTCCTTAAACCTTAATGAGTCAAGGTGAATTCAAACCAGATGTTTTCTTGTTTTATTCCCACTTACAAATCACAGCTCAACTTGCTGCACAGAATGCCCTAAATATAATGACCAACTAGTGCTCCCTCTTTTAGGACTGAATGTTCATGGGTCAGGCTCCAAGCTAAATGTTTATTTTTCTAACTGTTTTATAGGAGAGTTTTGTTAAAAGACTTGGCACAGTGTACTTCAGTTTAATTTTGGGCTTGACAGCAGTCCTGGCCTCAGAGTGTGCATGTGTGTAGTTTAGTTGCTGTGCTACTGGAAGTCTATGGAAGATTAATGAATGGTAAAGCTCTGTGGCAGTTGTGAAGAGATGCAGGGTAGAAAAAACCAGTTACCATCTGTTCAAAATATCTCTTACAGCTTTTTTAAGGAAAACCCTTATCAGCAGGAGATAAAGGCATGCAATAGTTTTAAATATTAATATTTTTCTGATGTCAGTGGGAAATTCTGTTGCTGTACTTGCCTTGTGGGACAGTGTCTTGTGTACAAGTATACACACATGCATACATTGGTGTTTGTGTGATGTATGTTTAACTGCTTTTAATGTGATATTTAGGAAAAAAAAAAAACAAAACAGAAAAAACCAACACAACACAAACCAAAGCATTAGATACTTGATAGTTCAAGTTATTGAAAAAACTACCATAAATTTTATTTTTCCCAAAGTAAGATGGAGATATTTACTTTTATATAAACTTTTTGTGTATAGTGCATATTGAATGAAGTAAAAGTTAGATGGATGTATCTAAAATGTAAAGCTATGTGATTTTATATAACCTTACCTTGGGACACCTTCAGTTTTCAGATGGACTTACTAGGTTTAGTAGAGAAGTCAAGGAAAAATTTCAAGCTAGAGATATATGTTGCCAGACAATAAAATGCTTATCATTTGATTAACCAGCATTTCTCTGTATCTTGGTTTTCAGCAAAAAAGTATATAATGAAAGAGAAACATATTTTTGAAGAGGAGCTGAATCTGATTTGGTTGCTAATGTCCCTCAGCAGATAAATCTAGATGCAGCTTCAAAATCTGTCCAAGCCCGTGAATGTTTTAACACTTCCTGTTATATAAATATTTGATGTTCTGTATTTTTAGGGATTAATTCTGTTGACCCTTACTTCATCAATAACAGAAAAGATGGAATTTCTGTCACTTCAGAGGAGGGACTCTGCTCATCCTAACTCCTTTGAGTGAGATCAACTTTCAGAATAAGTCAGAGTCCACCTTGAAGCAGAGTGTCTAGGTTTCCTTTACAACCAATACAATTCCAGACAGTATAGTTACCAAAATCTGGAGAGCTATTCAGGGGATCAAAAGTAGCTGATTACTGTGGGATGCGAAAAGTAATTCTTCTGCAGCTCATGAACTGCAGTGATGAAGAAAAAAATTAATCTGGTGACACATAAACGTGCAATTTTATGTGCCATGAGGTTATTCCACCTGGATTTTAACTGCTTCTTCAGAAGGGTTCAAGTCTCCTCCAAGTCTTGTTGGCTGTCAATCAAGCTTCATGTTATTGCTTCTGAGAGCTTAGGGCATCTCAAACAGAACGAGGTTGAGTGAATCTCATCTGCTATTTTTGCTAGGGTTGAACAGGAGTTTAGATCATCCAGACGACATGTAGCTGTAGATGTCTAAATGTAGATGGACTGATTCCTGTTCAATTCAACTATGATTTAACTGTTTGTCTTTAGCTCGACTTGCATGAGACTTGAATACAACTTAAAATGTCCAAAAATATCTGCCAAGTCTAGCATGCTATTGGAGTCTTTGGAGAGGTTTCTGGAAGTGTTGATGGAAGCCAGAAGTAGAGTCTGGGACATTGAAAAAGAAGTATGTGGACAGCTCAATCGAGCTCTTTGCCTGCCTTTGCATATGCAGAGGGAAATAAACACTCTGGAAGGCATTGGTTTGAAAATCAATTTAGATAAATGCACAAGAAACAGAAGAGCAAACACATTCTGCACACCACCACCCAGGAACTGCCCGTCAGAGATGTCTGCTTATCTTTACTGGTTACAGCAGAAACACAGGAAGATCAACTTAACTGCCAACTACATTTTCACATACCTCAAAAACTAGGTGAGACTAATCCCATCCATGTTTTATAAACTTTCCTCATCTTTCTCTGTTATTATCCAGCTACCTTTGTTTACTTTGTGGATAAAAAAAAAAAAGAAAATAAAAAGTAAGGATATTTTTTTTCTGCTTTTGTGTGGGTACTCGTTTGCCTTTACATGGTAATCCATGAACTACCATAGAAAGTTCAGAGAAAATTGCACAAATTGTTTTTAAACTTTCTGCATTATAAAATAAGCCATCAGAATCAGTTATGCTGTATAAATTGCACATTAAGCAAGTACATATAAGAGGCCAAAGCATACATGATGTAACAAACATATTTGCATTTTATTTCCTTCTTTTTTTCTATAAAATTATTCTGCACTTTGATTTGTTTTGAGTTTTTATTTGCCGTTTGTCTTTTATAATGAATAGGCTTAAAGATAATCTAACGTCATCTCATTCAGTCCATCAAACATTTAATATTGTAACAGTAACCAACATTAATTTTTCTAATTAGAAAAAAGAAAGAGTTTATTTTCTGTGACATGTAGAATTTCAGGGGCTTTTAATCCATCACACACAGTGCATTATCATATTTGAGCAGAAAACTATATTTTTTAATTAAAGCACTGTACACAGAAAAGACTAATAATTTATTATACTTTCATGAATAGTAAAATATTCTTTCAACACTAACTAGTCTATTCATTTTTCTTTCTTTAGGAATGATTAGAGGCTACCAAGGCACAGCATCTTTGATTGAAGCATTAAACTTTTTATTGTGTTTATCTTAAACTGTGTAATAGGTTTTAATAGTTTAACATATGTTCAAACTCTACTCTTTTCAAAATAGCTAAAATTCCATTTCTAATAGAATATTTACTTTTAATAAAATCTTTATAATCTCTTCTGAAAAAAGATAGTGTGTATAAAACTGAGCGATCAAGTAATCTGTTCCTCTTTCCTTAGACCAAGTGATACGCAGGAGCCAGGTTGAAGATAGAAACCCAGGTCCAAGCGCCAGACTGGCACAGGTCATGAAATAGGAAAACTGCAGGCATCAGAGCTATGTGATAAAGTATTCATTCATGGAGAGACTATTAAATTAACCTGAATTTTTTAATCTTGTTGGAGACAGGAGCTATTTTTACTAAATATTGGAGTACAGAAAGATGAATATCCTTAAAGCCCTGTTTTCTGAAATCTGTGAACATCTAGCATGAATAAGAGTCTTTGTTGTGGGACCCTGAAATGGACAGTCCTCTAGTGGATACGCAGCACATTTCCTTTGAAATTAATGTCATAAGAGACAAAACTCTTCCAAATCTATGTTTCATTACAACACAAATAGAAGTAAAATTAGTCTTCAGTTGAATAAAATCTAGTCTGCTGTGTAGGAAAGACACAACTTTCCCTTTCATCTTGCTTTTCACTGAGCTGCTCCAGGCAGTTCGCAATACTAGAACAGTATGTTCTAATCTTCTGGTCAGACTGAAAAGTCTCCTTCTTTCTTACCACCATGCTGGAGGCTGTTTCCTAATATAGCCTCTTTTCTTTTCAGCGGGTTCCCAGGGTCTTCTCCTGGCTAAAGTCTCGTCCATTTGGCCACTAGAATCATCCTTCCATGCTGCCTAATTTCCTGGTCAGAGGAAAGGAGAATCCTATTAGCAGAAGGTTCTGTTCCCATATTGTCTATGCAAAAAGTGTTGGGGTTTGGTTCATAAATAGAATTTTAATTTCAATTATAGTAACAACCATACAGGACGAGATCCAGACTGCTTGTTTCCAGAACCAATTTAATTGTTCTGACACTTAACAGAAGGTGAGAGGTGCAAGATAAATTTATTCAGATTTTATAAATTGAGGGATTATGTTCTCTATGCAATCACTCCAAAAAAGCAAGTGCTCCTGAGGCTGAACAGGGTGTAGTCAATAAGACTAAACAATGTAAAATCATATGTACAGAGACACATTTGCCTTTTTGCCCTTCTCTGCAGGTTAGTAATCCAATAAAGTTGTGCTTATATAGTGATGCAATTAAGTTCTTGATCCTACGTTTAATCAGAGCAGACCTGCTAACACCTCAAATTTATGTCCATGTTTGGTATGTTAACATACACTAAGCCTGTCTACACATAGTCAGTTATGAAGTCAAAGCTAAGGGCTGGAATCTAATAGCTGAAATGCATCAAGGAACAGCTTCTTAAATTACTTTTAGGTCTGAAAGATTTTGTGAGCAATTCTAGTTAGTCAAAAGAAAAAAAAAAGACGGTAAAGCTCATAACCAGAAGGATATTTTTTAAAAAATTAGCTGGGGTTTCAACCCGTCAGTTTCAGTGTCTTAATTGGAAGTGGTGGCTAACCAAGTAAAAATGTTCCTAAATAAAATAAGTGAAAAGCTTCCTAAACACCACTCAGCTGGAAGTCTTTGAACTACGGACCTATTACATTTCTTTATCCCTGCAGCAGGAAGAGTGGATTTAATTTTGTATTCTGAGTGCTATCAGTTTACATTCAGTGCTATGCTTACCTTTCAGAGAAGCTCCAAATTGCACCATGTTACATTTTATTAGGTTGATGGTTCAGGTGGTAAACCTCAAAGGGAAGATTTAAGGCCTTATTGAAACAGCTACATAAACATGTCTTTAGAGCTGTTTCCTCCTTTTGAGGATCAGGACCTTGGAGTTCTCATGTGAAGGCACATGATTAAATAATCAGACTTTTTCTGTGTCAGAAGACAAGAAGAGGATAACATAGAAGTGCCCACCTTTTGTACAGTAGCTATGAAACTGATTCAGAGCTCCTACTAGCAGAAATTAGGGGATTCAAAGAGGCTAAGGGACGACTTCCAACATTTCTGTTGAAGCTGGATCGTGGACAAGCTAGAAGGCAAGAGAAAGGGATCGAGAGAAGAGAATGCAGTTGGAAAGTAGCTCAGAAATTACTGTATTGCAGAAAGAAGGACAAGTTGCAAATTATTTTCATGTTGATTCTTCTTCCCTTTTATTTAGCAACTGTCTAATACTAAAAGGAATATACATTTCAGGGAGCAATACTTTTATATTTAATCTGTTAGAATATAATAATTTATATTATTTTTATATATTTTTCATTCACACACATATACACACATATATAACTATATGTGTGATATTTTAGGCTGGGTAGAATGCAACTGTGGTCTATGGAAGGGCTGATTGTGGCTGATCTTGCTAGCTGAGTATTTGAGAATTAATCAGTAACCAATTCACATAATGATCCTGTTCTCTTGTAGAACTCACAAAGTAAATTTAGCAATGTCAACCTTTAGGCCTTGAATCACTGGCTTCAGCTAGCTTACTTCAAATGCTTAAATGTCCAAGAGTCTAAGCGGCCTTGATGATAATATAATTACAAAGGACTATAAAGAAAGGGACAATAGGTCAACGTGACCCAGGATTTTTCTTCCAGTTTGCTTGTGAAAGGGTACAGGAGCAAAGAAACTACTTTATTGGTTAGCCTTCTTAACATACCTGAATGAATGGCTTTGGAAATTCTCAAACTCACGCATGAAGTCAGGCATGACAGTTTTAATAGTCCCAGGTAGACTTTTATTCCATGAACTTGTCATATTCCTTTCTGAGCTCACTTAGACATCTGGCCTTCAGAACATCCTGTGACATTGCATTGCTTAGTTTAATTACACATAATATCAAAAGAATATATTCTGAGAAATTGTGTGTCTTTTACCAAATGGACATCCCTTCTAAAGGAAGAAATTTTATAGTAAGTTAATATCTACCATTAGATCAATAATCCATCTGGAAAAAATAAGACTTCTGTATGATTGAAGCCCAGTCTTTTTATTAGTCCATTTGTTTACTTCTTGTCAAATATATTGCCTGGTTCAGTTCCTTTCTCATAAACCTTAACTCTTAACTTGCATTTTAACTTAGACAATTGATTACATTGAACAGAAATGCAACTGTGGCTCTTAACAAGAGATACTTGAAAATACTCTATTTCTGATGTCTCTCCTGGTATTTCAGTAGATGAATAGAATTTACTCTCCTATTCCCTGGGGCGTCCCAGCTTTAAATTGGCTTCATCAACGGCTATTGGTTATATGAAGTTAAATCATAGAATCACAGAATGGTTTGAGTTGGAAGGGACCTTGTAGATCACTTAGTTCCAAGTCCGTTCCATGGGCAGAGACACCTTCCACCAGACCAGGTTGCTCAGAGACCCATCCAATCTGGTCTTGAACTCTTCCAGGGATGGGGCATCCACAACTTCTCTGAACAGCCTGTTCCAGCACCTTGCTACTCACCTAGTGGAGAATTTCTTCAAAATATCTAATCTAAATCTACCCTCTTTCAGTTTGCATCCATTCTCCTTTGTCCTATCACTACACGCCCTTGTAAAAAGCCCCTGTCCAACTTTCTTGTAGGTCTCCTTCAAGGGAGGCTGCCATAAGGAACCTTCTCTTCTCTGTGTTGTACAACCCCAGCTCTCTCAGTCTGTTTTCATAGAACACATATTTTTTTTTGTTCTTTTAATAAGATGCGTTTAGTTTTTTAATTCTGTGTAATTTTATAAATCAGGGTCTATTCTTTGTCTTGAACTTGGGCCTTCATTGTCTCTCAGAAAATAATCCTCATCACGTTATTAGCAAAGGCCACATGGTGTTTTGTAACCAACCTCAGCCCACAGCTACTCATTCACTTATAAGAAAGCTGGATTTAGCCCTCATTTTTGAAAATATATGAGAAATGTAATCAAATACATTTGTAAACATCAGATGTTTAATCCAGTTCTGCATATCCTGGACAGAAGATTTTGCTAATAAGGAAACCTTGCTTAGAGACTAATATTGGAAAACACAGATCAGAAAACCAACAGCAGCACAGTTTAGCCACACAGTCCATTATCTACTAAAGGAAAGGATTTTTAATGAGATTTCCTTGACACTGGTGTTCTTCTATCACAACCAGGACTGCTAATGTACCAATCAGACCAGAGCACTGTTGCTGTCAGCATTCTTCCTTAAAGAATGCATTTTTTTTTGTTATGTCCTGTTAAGTATTTAACAGGTCTGCATTGTACGCAAATCCTTACAACACAGTTTATTTTTTTATACGAAATAAATCAGCCTTCAGATATGAAACATGGTTCATTTCAATGAACATGCAGTCTTTTTCTTCCAAATGTCAATATTAATGGCGATAGAGGTGAATGGGTGGCTCTAATAGTGTTCCTTTGTTGCCCTTTAGGAAAAAAATCTCTTAGCTATGGAGTAATACAACATAATACTTTACTTTCTCCAAGTTATAATCTCAGCCCAGGCAATTAGAGTAGCTAGCACAGATGAATGTAGCACAAAAAATGTTGCTTATACAAACTCAATTTTAGTTGTTGTGTTGGTAATTAGGAGTTGTGGCATGTTTAATTTATTTAGTTATCTACAGAATTTAAGCTTTTTTTATTGTTACTTGCCAGTTCTGAAATTCAACACAGAGGATATTGTGCTGGGCATGTAAAAATGAGAACTCATGCAGAACCGTCTTGAGGAAAAGAAATATTTTAATTTTGTGCTATAGTGTAACTCTAGATGTGGCATAAATTCTATACTGAAGTCCATTTTAACAGAGTTTACGAAATACTTCCACTTAATTAGGTGACTTCAATTTAATTTCAAGAATATTACAGTCAATGTATGGTCTGATGGTTAAAGAATTACTCTACTATAAGGTGTTACCAAATCCTATTTTGCTATGCCTTCTTGTTAGGACCTTTGGCAAGTACTGAGAATCATGGGAGGAGTTGTGCAGAGTTTGGATATCTGATTTACATTAAACACATAGCAAAGAAAGCAGTAGTCTTAAGAACTGTAGCTGTGGTTTTCTTCCCATGTAGTTGTCATACAATATAAATAGAATACAAAACAAACCCAAACCAAGTCAAACCAACAAAAAAAAACCCCAACCCAACAACAAAAAAATCCAACCAAAGCCAAAACACCCAACAGTGTGTCCTTGTTCTCTACCTTTGCTCCTCTTTCAGTAAGTCTTTATCTTTTTGCTGCATAGTTTATCTACCTGACTGAGAGAAATGAAAATGTCTCTGTCTGGTATAGCACAGTGATAAATTAATTTTCATAGGAGCAAGAAGATTTAATTTTGAACACTAAGAAAAGATGGAGGTATTAAAGTCACGGCTCCACCTTATCAGGAAGGCTCTTATCTCACATTCTTTCTAGGATTGTGTGCTGTATAATAGTGATCCCCAAGAGTGAAAACTCAAGAAGTTAGGAAAGGCCTTGAAAAATACAGGTCCAAGACTGTATGTAAGGCCACAAAAATATAAACACAGCTCATATATGGTCATAGAAGAGTGAAACTTCAAGAGCTAGCAAGAACTCACTTCCCTGTACAACAAGGAGAAAGCAAAATCCATGAAGGAGATAGTATGAATATACATTGAAGTGTGCCACAGCTTCTACCAACATGAGAACTGGAAGAAGAGAGAGGAATTGGTGAAGTATTGTTTCTCTCAGGTAAGGACACAACGCCTGATCTGAATCGCTACTTGCCTGCAACAGGTCCTTGTTCCTCCTTAGCAGAAAGTACTGCTCTCTCAATTGCAGTTACGTTTTGTCTAAACATCAGAGATAATCAAGGGTCAGTGCTAAAACATGTGTTTTTACCTTATTTTGTTTAATAGTAGCATGCATCTATGTTCTCCATCTATGAAGTGCATAGACTATATTTTGCTTTCAGCTTTCTTCCCCTGTCTAGACTGATAAAAAATGTTTAGGATATTTTTTAGAAATCCTTTATTTTCCTGAAATTCTCAGATCCTAAGTGATGTATATGACTATAATTTTTCCATCCTGCAATTAGATTTGAAGAAAGCATTTTGAATAATGCCAATATTTAGAGTTCCCCCCTAGGTGATTTGACCCGTACCTTTGACTACCAGTTTCCCTCCCCTAAGATTCATTTATTTTCCATTTTCTTCTGGGAATAGGCATCAAAGCCCTTTCTTTGAGAGTTTGGCATTTCAGACCTCTCCTAAAAAAAGGAAGGGTAGGTGGATATGCCCTCCCCCACATTTTTTTCTAGGAACCAGTTCTTAGGACATTTACTTGGAAAGATTGAATTCTTTGCTTCAGTGAGTCTTACTTGATGCATAGCAGAGCAAATTGCACAAGCAGGAATGAAAAATGCCTGCTCCAGAAATCTTTGTATCCTGTTTTTTAGTGTGTTCACCTGGGACATGGTCTTACATCTGATCTTGTAGAAGAGAGACTTAGGCCTAGGTCACCATTTTGGGAAAGTGTCCCGAACTTCTGTAGGGAGAAATAGTATTTGGGAATGACCTGCTGCTAGTGTTTTCTTGGAGCTTAAAGTCAGAACTCTGAGCATGTCTGTCAGTTCACATCTGGCACATGAGTTTGTGAGTGATGCTACAATGTAACCATGAAGTTGAGCATTAAGATTTGTCAGGATATAGCTGATGATGAAGATGACAGGAAGCAGGCACTTACAGGCTTACATCAGTATATATCAGTACATTTATTGGCTAAATAAAAGGGAACTAGTTCTCCAAACGAAGAACAAATAGCTTTTAAACTTGCATCCACTCTAATAGGGGCTATATCTTCATGTAACAAAGAAACCTATTTGGAACAGACCAAAGTAGATACAAACTAAAATCAAAGAATTAAGAAGTGTGGGTGATCAAGTTCCTGTCTGGAAGTTTATTTCTCTGTCCTTTTTTTTCAGGACAATCTGTGGAGCAAGCTTATTCAATTTAGCTATCTACCTGCACTCCTTTTTTTCATTCCTTGATTTTTTTTCTTATACAATACCAAGTACTTGTACACTAGTGTGATGGTTACTGAGATTAGCTGTGGCAAAGGAGAATACACAAAGTGGTTAAGACAGCTGACCACAAACATTGTGGGCAGATTGTCTCTCATGCTCTATACAGCTATCTCTTCAAAAGTGTTTCAAATGAGCTATTCTTCATTTTCTCGGTGGCAGTTTTGTTTTCCAGAATGCTTGTTGACTCTGAAGTCAATGGGAGAAGTTCTTTGAACACTTAGGGTGGGATTTTGTCATTCTGTGATTCACCTTCACTAGTGTAAGATGTCTAATTCCAAGCTACTTTGGTGTACAACCTAAAATAGGTTTCACGTACTCTTTTAAATTCTAAGTGCTCTGACCACCAGGTGCATGGGCATGAGATGCATCTCCACCTGGCCAGCCAAAATAAACATATCCCTTGGCCTTAATCTTTCCCTATTAGAGTTGCTCATTTGTAAAATGAAGACAGTAACACCCCTCCATTTCACTGGGCAAAGCAGAAAAGTGTTTCTGCTTTCTCTCAACTTTTAAGTGCCTTCCTGTGTAACCTTAATATTCTTCCAACATGGTGTTGTAATAACAGGCATAAAATGTAGGTTTTGCTACCGTAAAAAAGACTTCGAGGTCAAATTTCTGCTGCTTGATCTCTGTCTCTTAGAGATTTGTTTGTAATTTTGAACTGCCTACAGTTCACCTCATAAGCTTGAAGTAAAATACAGAGAAGAAAGAAACTAAAAACTGAAGGGACTTATCACAGTCTTGAATCTTTACTCTGTGTTTGTATCTCCCAAGATAATACTTCCTGGGTTTTTGAACCTGTTTTGAGCTGCTATAAGCTTTTGCTCATTATGATATTAATTTTTTTCACAGCTTAGATGTAAAGCTTTGGTTGTTCTCTTTGTTTCATGCATTTGTTTCTGCATTTTGGCTAAAAGATTTTATTTACCTGAAGGAATAACCTTGCTCTGACATAACACCTGTTCCATTCAGTTTTGATCTATTCATGTGTATGCCTCTGTCTCCTCTTTTTGTGGCAATGTATTCTGAAATGTACTACTGATATGGTTAGGGGGAATCCATTATTTGAAGCTGTATGTTGTTCATTTTTTGAGAGCACGGGGGATTTTAAGAGGCTACATATTCAATGCAGCAGCAATAATGGTCCTGCTGAATATGATAATATTTTGTGATTGTTACGTGTTAGACAGGTACTTGAACACACACGACCTATTCATGCCCAAAAGCCCCCATATCTGCTATAATGCTACAGCTTTTCACACTCCCCCTGCTGAGTTTCTAATGCAAACTATCACAGTGTGTGGTCCCCACTACTGTAAACATGAATTCCTTTCTCATTGTGACTTTATATCTTCTACACTGATTATTATGATTCTCTATCAGCTCGGAGCTGTCAATGTGCTCCTGAAAGAGCTGCTAGTCGTAGCAAAGAAAAAAAAAAGGAAAAAAAAAGGTCTTGGATACCCAAAAAATATAAAGTGAGACCAAAATCAGGAAAAGTTCGAATTTCTTTTACTGCTTAGTTTCACGTAAATGAATGTATATTTACATATGCTGCTTCCTTTGCCTTTCCCTTTATTTTTTTTCTTTAAGTAATCTGAATAATTTAATGCAGGGAGTAGCTCTTCCCCTCCATTTCATATATTTTGGAGACATAACGATGCATACATCATGCAGTCCATCTATTTCATCAATTTCTGTCCTTGCCAACATCAGTTTGCATTCATTATGTTCACCCAGCCCACTGCAGTGTTAGATGTGAAGCAGGTCTGCTTCCTTCTATCAGAAAACTTATCCATGGTTAGTATCACTTAACTGTACCTATCAAAGGCAAAGCACTGACGAGGATGTCACCGTCTTTTTGCACAGAAGAGGACACTTTATTATCACAAGAAAGAAAATAATAATGTCACAATGTAAAGCTACTGTGTGCCTCCTTCATCAGCCACAGCAGGAAGCAATACTGTATGTGGTAGTTTAAATCTTCTTCAGTGATTTGACAGCTTCCAACTGAGTAAAAGAGTCCACATCTTTAGAGGGATTTAGAGGACTTGAAGCATCAGCTTTAAGCTTCAAGAACTTGGAGTTGTAGCAGAAGCACACGATCGCATGAGTCTTTCTCATAAACCTGGCAATAATGGTGAGCTGTGTTATAATAGTGCTTCATGAGAAAGAAGCAACAATATTGGTTTTTTATGAGACAGAAGCAATGCTCTCATTATCTAAAACATGAGGAATTTCAGAGAATCAATGTGGACAATCTTTTTCTTAAATATATTATTTTCTCTATCAAAATTGAGGAAAAATATGTAAGCAGTGGTGGTATTTCTACTACAAACCTGCACTATTTAGGTATGAAAAGTTCTTAATCCAGTCTCTACTCCTGGAACAACCTTGGTCATAACGTATCTCACACTTCCAAACAAGAAGTACAGGTGGTAGAGAAGCAGTTATGTTGTTCTAGCAACAGTTAATGTCTACTTTCATTAATTACAGCAGGGATGGGAATCAGACAGCTTATCTACTATTAATTGAAATAAGCAAGCGATCAATATGACTGTTAATTGCACAAAGGGCAACAAATGCCCGGGATGCCTTCCCATAGAGTAGCAACTGAAGATAATTTTTGTGCTGCTGCATTCTTCACACCAATCATACTCACAGGAAAAGAAAGCACAGGACTGATGTGCAATAGACTAAATTTAATGGTGCTCAGTGATAATCAGGGCCTTCAGACACAATACTAATAGTAATGTCAAGCACAATTATATTTTCAGATTTATGTGAAATTATTGAAATGCTATTTGCTATCATTTTTGTCCAAGGTTCATCCAGTTGTTTATGCAGTATGTCAATATTGATTCTACATAGTAAAATGTTTATAGCAGGGGCCCAGTGGCTAGTACATCTAACATCTCCAGTGCCAGCAGCAAGTGATTTCTGCCAAGGATTGGTGGCAGCATGCCAAGCCCTCCAGTGCACAGTTCATTTTTGCTATCCTATCTGGCTTTGTACTATTGTGGGGTTTTTAAAATCACTCATGTTTCTCCTGAATATTTTTTCCTTTTACCTAACAGAGTATGCAAAAAAAACAACCCAAAACAGAGGCAGATAAAAGTCTTTTTGAAGGCTAGTTCTCAATGTAAAAAAAAAAAAAAAATGATACATCTAGTGAAAACACCACTCAAGTTATTAGAGCTGTTATATGTGATTGGTGCTGTGTCATTTAGCAAAGTGTTGCTCAGTGGGTACAGCAGCTGGTATATATGATTTTCTATACCACCTGCAAAAATATCCCATACCATATAATCAACCACCTGGATAAAAAAGAAGGGTAGTGAGACACTGTTTATTATGTAGCAGCACCCATATTTTCCTCAAACTTGTGAGTACATAAACAGACTGATAGTACAGACCTGTGTACAGGATAAGGTTTGTTAAAGCTTTTCTGTTCAATAAAGCATCTACTGCCTGCTGTTCAGATAGTATTGAACAGATTTGCTTATTTCTAATGAAGGTGTTTGGGCAATTTTCTGGCACAAATGAAGTAAAATTACATACTTTAAATGTTCATTAAAAAAAAAAAAAGGCATTCAACCAGCCACCACCATTTTCCTGTAACAGATTGGAAACTACAAAACATACAAACGGAGCCTCAGTGATAAATTGGTATCATTAGTACTGTTGGGATTACTCATTTGCTTAGAAAGATCCTGTCCAGTGGCAACATTTCAAACAAGTGTTTTAACAACTTCTGATTAGCAAGCTGCCCTCTAACATACACAAGAGATACCCCAGATCATCACTGCTCAGCCAGCTCCCTCCCCACAGTTCCCACTGCTATTACATTCTCAGTGGCCGCTGTGATTCGTTTCCATGAAGCTACAGCAGCTTAATCCTGCTGAAAATCTGGCACTTGATCTTCAGCATCTAATGCAACACACCTTTTCATGGCTTAATAGCACTCTGAGAGAGCCAGAAGTAGTTTTACTAAAGGCTTTGAAAGACACATTTTCTGGCTGCATGAGGATTTTATGTGTCTGTGTTTCATTAGGAAGCCAAATTTTAGTGCTGCATTACTGTCCAAATGAGGTTAAGGGGGCCATGCAGGAAGTTCTTGGGTGATGTTAGTTATGTGACATTTGCAAATATCTTGTAGCTTTTGTTTACTTTTTTTTTGTCTAAGTTCTCAGCATCCTTCACAGTTAATGTTTTGGAGGCAATATCATTTATGGAGCCAATAAAATAATGAAGTTTACTTGTAAGTAGACTAATTTTTCTTTCATTTTTACTACTCTTGTGGTTAGATGTGGTGTTGTTTTGCAAAAATTATTTTTATGTTATAATAACAAAATTAATCTAACTAGAAAACTATATGAAAAAGTGTAGAAAGATAGGGACTTTTTCAACTTCAGGTCTCTAATTCATATCTGCTGAAGTAATAACTAACTTGGAATTTTTTTCCATCTTTTGGTTGTTTGAAGTTCTGCATAAAATGAGCAGAAAATCTAATTCTTGGTTCTGGTGGGCCAGTAAAATCATCATATGTGACACCAACTGATACTTTTGTCTGTAGAGGCAAAGTCTGATAAAAAATTAAAAAAAAAAAAAAAGGAAGAAGAAAAATTGTTCTGCTAAGAACAGTCTGGTTGGAAGAGACAAGAAATAAACTCAGATAAAAAACAGGAATACAAAAATCATAAGCTAAAATGAGGATAAAACTTTTGGTGGAGACAAAAAGCATTTTCAGCACTTTTAGCAGTATTCCATTAGAACAATATACTTGTACAGACTGCAAAACATCTTGAACAGAAGACATGGAAAAACGCTAAACATAGATTATCATGGAGAGGAAAAGCATAAAAATACCTGCTGTTATCCCACCCTTAGGAAGAATAATCTATTCATTTAGAGCAAAACACAAATTTTGTTTGCCTGATTCGAGAGAGTTTAAAAGGTGTGTTTTTCTGAAAGTTCTTGCTTAACAGCTAGTGGAGAATGAAGCCCAGATAGTCACACATTTGGTAACTTAGAACACGATCTGTCGCAGCAGATCAACAAAGAGAGAATAAAAAAATTAGCAATAAAATAAAAACTAAAGAAAACCCCACCCTGATCAATAAAACTGGCTTGGAACTAACCTTATATAGAATCATTGTATAGCTTCAAAGAGAAGTTGGTTTTTCAGGGTTGTCAACTCAATATCTTACCCCATTGAAAAAAAATCTCTTCAGGAATTTAAAAAAAAATAAAAATAAACCAAAATGAATAGTGCTAAAACACTAATTAAGTCTGTTTTCAAATTATGTTAATGAAACTACAAAGAAAATGCAAATCTAGAAGTCTCCAGAAATTCTAACATTTGTGGTGTAGCACCATGGCTGGTAGTCCCACAGCAATTCTTCCACTGCCCCCAGGAGAATACCATATTAGTGGTTCACAAATGTGCATTAAATTAATCTGTTTGATCAGTAAGTGTTTGCAATTTTTTGGCGATTGGGGATTTATTTTGAAGTCTATTCTGTGGGATGCAAAAATTGCGGAGCAATGCTGCCATTTGAGTCACAGAAGTAAAGCGAGCAAAAATCTGTCACCATTCGTAACACTAATATCATTCTTCAAGCCTCATGACATCAGCTAGCAAGATTCTCTTCATTTTAAGTAAGATATAAGTACACTTACAAGTAATGCTATTTCAGCCCACTAGAAGTCTAAGAGGTCCCACTACAGCAGTATAACAGTCACAAGACTAGTGATGCAGCACTTTAGGAGTGCTTTGCCTGCCTAATCATATTATAAACATATTCATAGTAGTCCCATGGAAGTCCAAGACTGCTTTTGTAGTAGGGTACTTACGCAGTACAAATGAAGCTCGCTTTGTCACTAAAGAGAGGCTTTTTAACATTTTCTTTGGCACATGGGACTCCTGTTACTACAAGTTTTCCATTATGTTTTTCCATACACAAACACCAACCATATACTTTGTCAGATTGACCTTTCTTTGATATTAATTGAACAACAAAACAAACAAGAAAAAAGGCGAGCATCTATGAGAAACCATGAGAGTGTGTATGTCTTTGCACTGCACTAAGCACAAGCAAAAATAAAACAGCAGCAATCTCTGAGTAGAAGGGGGACATTCTTTTCATGTAAAAATGAAGACAGAAGAATAGATAATTTCTTAAGCACATTATAAAGGCCTCCATTGAACTCACATTAATTTTAATGGTTGTCTACAGCTATGTTAAACGAGACTTATCTTTACTCACTTATAGGCTCAAGACCTCAGTTTGTTTAAGGAAATCTGTTTGGAAGAGACAGAAAGAATCAATGGGCTATGTATATCAGTCCTCTTCTCTTTGTCTCTTCATCCCTTTTATAAGTAACATAAAACTGGAACTTAAATGGTCTTGGGTGCAAGAAATGCAGGAAAGCCTCCCCAGGATTCTCAAAAGTACATGAGGATACTAAATGCTGAAATTTTGTTGATACAGGTTTCCTTCAAATATCCAGCCTCCAACTACTTTTAAAAAAGCTATTAATTACTTATTTAGGTACTTGACATTATGAAAAGGAGTCTCCTAGATTTTCAAGAGAGGTCTCTAAAACTCTAATTCTTTTTAAATCTACAGTGTGGTTAAAGCTTTCTTCGCCATTTGCAGAAGTAGTGGTTAGCCCTTCGATACTTCTCATGAGACTTTTGCTAACTATAAGTTACATATTGTCCATTGATTACCACCCTGAGCATTGATTCTTGTTGCATTTACTTTTCAGTTCTAGGCCTATAAGCCATCAAATGTTTGCATTCTTTTAAATTTTTATTTTTTAATATCTGTAACACATATTTGTAAGTATATATTATATATGGTATATGTGTATTACTAAGAATAACAATATGTACATAGAAGTTCATAAATGAGAATGAAATAACTAATATAAAATCTAAAGCTAACATAAGGTATTTCTAAGAGTTATGAATTTCAAAGCTTGAGCATAAATACTCACTTAAAACGCAAGATTTTTTAAAATATTCAAGTAAGGGATATTTTGGTCATTCTTTTCTATTTTTTTTACTTTGCTTCTTTTTTGCAAGCCTTTTATAGCAAGCGTCTGAATTCCATAAAATCAAGTATTTATCCTTCACATCACAGTGCTAAGGAAGATAAGAGAGACACATTTCAATTTTCTGCTCTGATTCTGTTTTATAATTTGCAGTAACCAAACCCTGGCCATTGTTTTTTTAACTTGTACTCCAGGATGAGAACCACTGTAGTTTTCAAATTCAGTAAGTGAAGTGGCGAAAATGCACATTTCTTTACATGGGAGTTATTGCAGATTCTTCACAGTAACTGCTACACTGGAGGTATAAAAGTCAGTGCTATTTTTTTTAAATGAGCATGTAATTAGTCCTTTTATGGTGTCTATTTACCACAACATTCTTTTCTAGCAGTATGATGATTTCTTCTCAGGTACTAGAAATCTGAAGATGGAATAGGAAGGTAGAAGTTGGAATAATTTAGTTTTTGGGTGCTTTTTCAATGAGTTCTCTTACATTCATATATCACAATAAAATGTTTTTGGAATACTGAAAGGTTGTTGTCACATAATGATTCCTTTGAATATGCAGTAATGTGAAGTTATCCCACTGTGCATCCTTTCAGTACCTGAAAGTTTACTTGTGGGAGTGTCACATTGAGATAGGGTAAAGGTTGCAAGAATCATAGAAATAACAAAAGGAAAAGGTGTATTGTACGCTCCCCCTTTCCCTCACAGTCCAGCCGCATTTCCTCTCTTCTCCATGTAGATTTTAAACTAGCATGTTTTCCATTCCAAAAAAAGGATCACGGAAGTACTTATTTTTCCAATATTTCCTTTCAATCCCTCCAGATTAAAGGTCAGAAATACAACTGATGTAATGCATCAGAATTAATGTAAATGCAAACAAGATTGTGGTTCAGAAAGTGGATGCTTAAGGAAAGAGTGTGGGAAAGATGCTGTCTATTCAGTGATTTTTCCTTAATGTACCAGCTGAGCTTTTGGAAGTCATCAGTTAGAGGCTCCCAGAGCTGAAGACAGCAGCAATGCAGAACCACAAATGTCTAATCCTCATTATTTTATCCAGTTTCTTTCTGAACTAGGTCTCCTTTTTTTTCCTTTTCGTTTATTCAGTAGGTTGTTACAGCTGCCCTTTGGGGATGTTGCGCCATTATGGCCCGTTGGCAGAGATGACCTCCTTAGGCTGTGTAGTTATCACGGCTGAGTAGATTTGTGAAGACAAAGAAACACTACCCTGCATGCAGGGTTTGCCTCTTTCTCTCATCGAACACCCAGCTTGCAGCCTGGGGTGTTGGGTGTGCCCTGGGCAGCTGTTGCAAATGACCCACCATTAACAGTTCATCAGGAATAATATAGATGGGAATAGAATACATAGTTTGGTTACACCCCACATTGTAACCCAGGACACATGGGAAGTGTCTGAAGGAGCAAGTTCTATTCAGACAGTGTTGAAACAGCATTTCAAATGCTGGGAGGCAAGCCCTGTACAGTTTTCAGCAACCTGCCTATTGTGTTTCCTTGAAACACTCTCAGAACCTCATTGAGGTTTGCTTTGGAAGGAATTCATTCATTCATAACAAAAGGGAGAGCCCAATAATCAAGTAACATGCATGCAATGTAGAAGATAAGGGTTTCTGTGTGCTGCAATGAAAAAAGGGGTCTAAATCATTTAGCTACATAGATGAACCCCATTCTGCATATAACCGGTTCCTTCTCAAAGCAAGATTAGAGTTGTGTACTACTCAAGAGGAATATATACCATTCATTTATACAGTAGGATAATGAAATTTTCTTTCTACATCTCTCTTTTTTTTTTTCTCATAGTTGCTAAAATTCTGTTTGTCTCATCATCATTCTAATGGACCAACAAGTATCTGTTTACAGGGGGTGCCAAAATCTCTTTCCCGAGTGTGGTCATACATCATCTGAGCCTATCAGTTTGTTTGCATAGTCAGAATATGATTGCACTTACCAATGTTGAGTATTGCCTGGTATTTTATTGCCCATTCACTTTCTACTTGTGTTTTAGAGATAGCTCTGGCAAATACTATTTATTTTGAAAATTGAATACCTCACCGCCTTTAAATCATGTAATAATTCGCAGCGTGATTACTCCTTTAATTCAAGAGCCTTTGGTGACTAGCCTTTTCAGAAAGTTTTGGCAATTCAAGTGATTGAATTGATTTAAATATTTTTCAACTGTGGTGATTCAGTGGCTTTTGTAGTTCAAAAGTCTGAGGTTATGAGATAAACTATCTGCTTCACAGAGGATCTCTGGAAGACAATGGCAGTACGAGAAGCCCAAACAATTCCTTGCTGAGCTGATCCCATTCCCAGTGCTGTGTCCATCAGAATATCAAAGACCTATCTTCACAAACCCTGGGGAGCACAGGACAGGCGGAACATGAATTACAGACCTCCAAGGAGTGACTATCTTGTTGGGCTGTCCCAGAATATCCATCAGATCCAGGCATAAATCCCATAAAGATGCATCACCTGGAACAGTTCCCCAGATCACCTTCCAGACTAACTGTTGCCTGGGGGTGGGACACATTATGGAATGCAATGGAAGAGCATTTCAGGATTATGCGGGTTTTATTACAATTAGCTGAAGGGAGAAACCAAAGGTAGGAAATGTGGTGGCCTGTGAGCCTACGGTACAAGGGACAGAGTCCACTGGTGGGACAGTCCCTAGTACCAAAAGATCCTCCCCAGGTTAGGGTGAACAGAAAGGCTTCTCCCAGGAAGCATTGTTCTACTATGTTAATGTACCCCAGTTCTGCTTCCCTGGTTGGCTGTTGGCCTCTCCGTTCCTTTGTTACCTTATATGTCCCATGCCCTAGAAGGTTTTCCACTCCAGGTTCCCCCCATTGGCCCTTGCCCCATCACCACTCCCTCAGAGCTTCCCCATTGGCTCCCATATCCTAGTCCTGCCTGTGTACCGCCCCTGTGCCGTCAGTTCATTGGTTCCTGATGCTTGATCCGCTCCCATACTTAAACCTGGATCCTCCATTGTTCTTTGTCTTCATCGCTGGAACCCTTCACGAGCGTGGCTGCAATAAACCTCTCCTGTGGAACTCTGTACGAAGATCCTTCCCGGCTCTTTGTTGTCTACCCATTTACTGGAGCTATCCATGCGTGTGTGCTTGTACGTGTGTGTGAGTGTGTGGTGGTCCTGCCGAGCAGCTTCGCTAAGGCGACGCTTTTAGGAAGGTCACGGCACCTCGCGCTCTGGCACAGCAAAGCCACAGCGGACGGTTCGTGACAGGAAAAAGGAGGGGCTTAGGTGAAGTGATTTCAGAAGGAAAGAGAGAACTAAGAGGACAGAAAGGGCCAGTTTTGTGTTAATATTCTATTAGTCAGTACACTTGTCTGGATATGCCCAGAGATTTGAAATCACTGGTATAAGTGAAAAGTGTTGGGATGAGTGCTGTGACTGGAGTGCCCTGTAGGATGGTTACAGGCTTTTCAGGAGTGATAGGCAGAGCAGAAGAGGCCGAGGGGTGGCACTGTATGTGATAGAAGGGTTAGCATGTATGGAGCTTACAGTTGGCAATGACACAGTTGAAAGCCTCTAGGTGAGAATCAAGGGGCAAACAAATAATGCATTCAGCTAGATAAATGCATCATGTGGTGGGTGAGCAACTGGCAACTGGCTCACAGGTCAGACACAAAGGGTTATGGTAAATGGGGTGACATCAGACCGGTGACCTGTCACTGGTGAGGTTCCGTAGGGCTCCACCCTCAGGCCTGTGCTCTTCAATATCTTCATAAATCACTTGCACACAGGACTGGAAGGGACACTAAGTGAGTTCACAGATGATACAAAACTGAGAGGAGTTGTTGACTCCCTTGAAGGCAGGGAGGCCCTGCAGAGGGACCTCAACAAATCAGAGGACTGGGCAATAACCATCCATATGAAGTTCAAGAAGGGAAAATGCTGGATCCTGCACCTGGGAGGGGACGATCCTGGATGTACAGACAGACTGGGGAATGAGATGCTGGAAAGCAGCACCACGGAAAGGGACCTGGGGGTCCTGCTCAATGACAGGTTGAATGTGAGTCAGCAGTGCTCTGGCAGCCAGGAGGGCCAACCCTGTCCTGGGGTGCATCAGGCGCAGCATCGCCAGCTGGGCAAGGGAGGGGATTGTCCCGCTCTGCTCTGCGCTGGGGCGGCCTCACCTTGAATATTATGTACAGTTTTGGGCACCACAATATGAGAAAGATATAAGGCTATTAGAGAGTGTCCAAAGGAGGGCAACATTGCAGTCTACAATGTCCTCATGAGGGGAAGTGGAGGGACATACTGAACTCTTCTCTGTGCTGACCAGTGACAGGACCTGAGGAATGGCCTGAAGTTGCGTCAGGGAACATTTAGCTTGAATATTAGGAAAAGATTCAGAGCGTGGTTGGGCACTGAAACAGGCTCCTCAGGGAAGTGGTCACGCCACAAAGCCTGACAGAGTTCAAGAAGCATTTGGACAATACACTTGAGCACACAGCGTGACTCTTGGGGATGGTGCTGTGCAGGTCTGGGGGCTGGACTCCATGATCCTTGTGGATCCCTTCCAACTCAGCTTATACTGTGCTTCTGCGATTTGTCTGAGCAGCACAGCCTGTTTTATCATCCAATTGCATTTCTTTCTAACTCTTTCCTGGGTTAGAGGGGCTCTCTGTTCTGGATCAGACCACAGGTTGGAGGGCTTGTGTGTCCATAGTGGCATCATGGCAGCAACTGTGTGTATCTATCTATCTATCTATCTATCTATCTATCTATCTAATCTATGTATCTATCTCTATACCTATATTTATATCATTTATATCAATATCTATCTGTATGTACCTGTGTGTGTTCCTGATGGGATTACATCATCAGCCTCGCTACTGGTTGAATCTGGGAGCAGGGAGCAGCAACAGTCTTGACTGTCTTGTATTGTTGAATACAGCATGATATGTTTTGCTGCAACAATAAAGTACGGTAATGCTATTTTTTTTTCAGCCTACTTGTGAAAGAAAAAGTAAAATGAAATAAAAAATTTTAATGCTAGATTTTGTCCTGAATCACCACCACTCTTTTCTGCTGGAGTCATTTAGTTCTCTGCAAAATAAAAGAAAAGGCTATCACATGGAGCTAGCAGCATTGCTATCTTCTTTTCATAGTCACAAATGACTACTTAAGGTGCACCACAGATTTTCAAGAACATTCACTAAACGTTAGAGCATAATGAAACTTTGTTTAGCTAAATAGGGTGAATTTCCCTACTCATTCTTGGGACTATATTGGGATGAATCCTTTCAGCATGGTGCAATTTTTGTAGCAAAGCTAGAGCATAGCACTAATTTAAAGAACCAATATTCTACTGGACTCCTCTGATTCAGAATCCTTTACTTGACACATGGGACAATGCTCCGTGCTCGTTGTGCTCCATGCACCAGATTTGGTAACTGTCAGCTCACTGAGTGTAAGCTCTTTCCTTCACTGTCTGGGGGGCTGCCTATGATAAGTTTTAAATGCACAAAACATTCCTCTAATACAGTAAGGGACTAGCTCCAGTGTCCTGACTAGCCATTATCTTTCTCATTAAAATAATTATTGTGTCCAGTGTTGAATGTGAACTATTGTGTGTTATGACTGTGCATTTGTCTACAAAGTCATTGCGCTCTTGGAAGCTATTGTGGCTCATTTCTATAGGAAACCTTCTTATTATCTTGACTGTGAAGGGGAGTGGGGAAGGAGGGAATTCTGCCTTTCCCATATTCTGCATTTATTAAACATCATCTAAAAGAAAACATTTTAAACACATAAAAGCTTTTACATGCACTCTGCATCCAAGGGAACACATTTATTTTTTCTGCTACTTTAGCAGTATATATGTGGTGATGCTATTCAAAAAAAATAGGTCAGGACCATTTTCAGCCTTCATGAAGACAAAACCATTTCACAACGTGCTGGGAAAAGTAGTGGCCTTGTATTTTCTTGCATTCCTTAACTACAAAAAGGTGTCCATGTGTCTAGAAATCTCCAAACTGCAGTATTTCCTAGAAATGTCAGGAGTGACTTCAGATTGCTTTACTATCTTTCAGCTAGTACAAAGTCAGCACCATAAAACCCTTTTTATAAGAAGGATTTTCTTATATATTGTACTGCGTTGGTTAAATTAAATGACCATGGCAATCACTTATGGTCCTAATCTGTCTTCTGAATTTTTTTTTTTTAATTTTTGGATGTAAATCAAAATTTTCAGGGTAAACATCTGTGCATATCCTCCAGTTACAGATAAAGTAAATTATTTTTACATAATAACAAAATCTCCAACTTTTCCTTCCTTCACATCCTCAAAATTCCAACTTAGGCTATTTTGTTTATCAGCTGCTCATATGCATCCATAATTATTTCAGTCACCCTCTGTTCTGGGAAATCTGTTTCAGTAGTTCACTAACTTCATTGTAAAAAAAAAATTCCTTGTAGCCAGTCTGAACGTACTTTACCATTGCTCCCTGTCCTATCACAACAGCTACTAAAGTTTGTCCCCATCTTTCTAAGAAGCCCCCTTTAAATTCTGAAAGACTACATGAGATCTCCCCAGAGCCTTTTATTCTCCAGGCTAAAAAAACCCAACTCTCTCAGTCTTTTTTCATAGGAGACATATTCCATCTCTCCAATCATCTTCATGGTCCTCCTCTGGACCCATTCCAACAGGTTCAGGTTTTTCCTGTGGTGAGGACTCCAGAGCTAGATCCAGTACTCCAATTTGGGTCTCAAAAGTGCATAATAGAAGGACAGAATTAGCTCCCTCAACCTGTCGGCCATGCTTCTTTTGATGCAACCCAGGATAAGATTGGCTTTCTGGGCTGCAAGTGCACATTGCCGGCTCATGTCCAGTCTCTCACCCGCTAGTACCCCCAAGTACTACAGGGCTTCTATCAATCTCTTCATTACCAAGTCTATATGGATGCTGGGGCTTGTCCCGACCAACGTGCAGGACCTTGCACTTGGCCTTCTTGAACCTTATGATGTTTCCACAGGCCCATTTCCTGAGCTTGTCTACATCCCTCTGGATGGTGTCCCATCCCTCGGGCATGTTAACTGCACCATTCAGCTTGCTGTATTCTGCAAACTCTCTGAGGGTGCACCTGATCCCTCTGTCTATGTCATTGTTGAAGACATTAAACAGTAGTGGTCCCAGTGCAGACGCCTGATGGACACCATCCGTCACACAGACCTCCATCTGGACACTGAGCAATTGATCACCTTCATTTCAGTATGAAGGTACCTCATTCCTCTGAAGTTTTACTTCTGAACAGAGGATGTTGAGAGAAAAATCAATGCAAATATCCAGTTTGGGATTGAGTCTAACAGTAATGCTATTACTGTCACAGACAAACATACCTGGCTAATGATATTTGCATGAATGCCAAAAGGCCACAGGACACCCACTGCCTAATTAGCAGAAATAGAGGTTATAATGACCTGATCTAGGTTTCACTGCCCACTTCAAAGGTATTTTTATTTTGCAAGCTCAGTATTTAGGCATTCATAATTAAAAGGATCAAAGACAAATCAAGACGAAAATAAGGAAAAAAATATTTATACATCTAAAAAGAGTATAACAATGCATGGTTATTTATTAATAACTATCAGTGAGTTTTAAGACCAAAAACAAACTAACCTGCACACATGAACTTATAATGACAATTAGAATATGGATTTATCTAAGATTATTTTCTCACTTCTTTACTGGTGTGTCTTGCCAAATTTACATTGGACGCAGGACGCCCAACCACTAGATGAAAAATTTGGCATTAATTTTTGAAACTATTTCATGTGAAATGTAAACAAATAATTTATGTTATATATGTGAACATACATATACATGTAACTGTAAAATACACTGCAAATAATTTTGTTAATCAGTTCACTGGATTGTTTGATTGAAAAAGGCTTCAGAGATTGGTTGGTCCAACCTCCTGCACTGAGGCAGGCTCAAAGACACCTGTAAAGATTTTCATGTATATTATTAAATAAAAATCAATATAAATCCATTTCAAATTAAATCAGAAATTATGACAGCAAATATTTTATTGCCTAACTGAACAACAAATTGCCAGAGTGATTTAAATTAAGAAAAAGAAGTACTGCCCCAATCTGTTAAGATGATGGAAAACTAAGTATTTAGAAAATGTGCGTAGGAGTATTTTGCTAAGTTTTAAGAGCAATTCCTTTCCTCAAATGAAGAAAATATTTTATTCTTTGTAAGTTTCATGATAAACTGATTAGAAGTTAAAGAGACAGAAATGCTTCCCCCCCCCCACATCTGTTCTATGAGGGAAGAAATAAACAGGCTGTACAAGATGAAAGAGAGGTATTATATGCTGATTGGAGTAAATCAATCAGCCTCTGAAAGACAGATAATACGTTGTCTTGCCTAATAAAATAAGGCAAAATTAATAAAATATTTTTATTCTTATTTCTTGAGCACAATTCGGAGTTTTACTTAAGTAATGGAAACAATAAAAATGTTTTTTTTAATGTTTAATTTATTTTTACTTCCATTCAAATTTAGTAGCTGGAATTTTTAAGTGAATTAAAATTTGCCAACATTTCCCAGCACATTAAAACAAAAACAATAGAAAATGGAATAAATATTTTTGGAGTGATGCAACTACCTAAATGTGAATTGGCAAGATATATATTCCTGGGTAACAAATAAGAATGTACTAGCCTAAACCTTCAGTAGGACAATCATTAAGACATATGAGGATAGGACTTTTCTTGCCCAACTTAGACATTTAAAGTTAACAGAGAGCCACCAGCCCTTCTGAAAGTCTGTTCTCTATCAGAAATTCTCTTTCTCTATGCTGACTCTGTGTGAAGGGGTTGGATTTACACAAGTTACTCTTTTAAATGTGTAAGGCAATTGAGAAGATTCCTACCTACATTTAGTTATTGATATTGCGGGGTTTGAGGCTTGTAGATTTAGGGAGCATTAAAAGTCATAGGCAAGTCTAATTCCCTGATGAAAATCGAGATCAGACATGAAGTTGCTTTGTATTTGCCCTTCCAGTTCTCAAAAAGTAATTTTCAGAGCTCTTCCATCCTCTTGTGGTGGGATAATAAAATGGACTCATGGCTTCTCTTCCTCTCCCTCTTAGCATCTGTAGTTTAGCTCACCCTCAAATGCTGCTTGTGGACAGGGTTTTCGTTTGGGTTTTGGTGTCTTTTTAAAAGTGTTATTACCTACAGTAATAAAGACAAATCTTATTGGCACAGCAACTGAAAGGATCTTTTCTTATCATTCCTCAATGTAACCGGTCCTTTGATTAATCAGTGCCACAGAAAAATAAAGCTTTCCTCGTCTGTAAAACTGTCATGACACCTGGACCAAAATTTGACTGTCATTTGACCCAAGCTGATGTTAACATATATAGTGTAGGGGAGAAAAAGCAGACACTAGCAAGAGTTAATTCCAGAAACCTATAGCTGCTATACTATGTCATGCTAACACATATAGCACATTTGCACACTTGAGTGGACACTTTCTGGTGGTTGACAGAATCTAACACCCTTTTTTCTTTGTCTGATTCATTGCTGTTAGACTGGTGAGTTCATGTGTCTTTGTGCGCACTCATAAATCCTTAATATTTTTTTGCTCCTTCTAGGAAAATTCTTATTTATTTGCTATAATTTTTAGTTAGTCTTGTCATTAATACCATTTGTAAAAAAAAAAGACTACCTAATGAAATAGACAACTAGTTTTCACTGCTATTTAGTCACAGTTAAAAGTGTAGAAATTTTTGAAAAAGGAAGACGGTCTTTCTTCAGAGGATAGATTTCTATGATCCTTTCTTGTATTACTAGTTGAATGTGGTTGAGTAGCCGCATTGAAACTATTTCAAATATTCAAGTTAATTCTGGTACAAGATCAGGGCTCTAGCCAAACTCTTCTATGTACATTTGTTCAGTCCAAGGAGTGACTCTCTCCTTGAGCAAAGGCTAAGGTAGATTCTCAAAATTTGGTGCCAGAACTGTGGATAAAGGCTAGGAAGATTCCCTCAACTGAAAATGAAATGTATATTATTAGTGTCACATGGCAGCTAGAAACATAATAAGAAAAGTTTTACAAAAATTTTATAGACTTTTAGGCAGAAAAAACATTCTTTCTTTCCCCCTTTTTCTACACTGGTCTGTAAAATTTAACAGAAAATAAGATCCTCATTATGAATTGTGCTGCTCATCAAATAATCGAGTACCTAAACTAGTGTTTCTACTGGTCTGTATGAAATAATTCTACAAAGAAAAGTTTATTTGTAATTTTACATACACATTTCCTATTATTTATGGAGCAGCAAAAGAAATAATCACGTTTACTCCTATGAATGGCAAATACTGTTTCATAATCAAGGACTTGTTTCTAATCTCTTGATGGAAATTGACTTTATAAGTGAATGCAACCTCTTCCTAAGAATGCTTATAAATGCTTGTAATTCAGCTTAGAATTCTTCTTCCTTCCCCCCCCCCATCATTTTTTAAACAATAAAAAAATAGTCCTTGGTATTGAAAGGAAAATGTTAACATCATTTGCCATTAGTTAGAAGTGTAACTTCATTAAAGCAGAAGGCCATATAATCCCTACAGGAGCTCTCTGCAGGAAATACTTTATTCTTACTTAGCATATCTGTGAATTCTATCAGCATTAGTGTCTTTCACAATGTTTGTTTCTCCTGAATATTTATGAAGGACTGTCCAGTGACCTGCTTAGAATCTCCAGGTTTGTTCTGCCTTAACAATCTCTCAAGTAGAATGCAATCAGAAGACTCATTCTCCCTCAACAGCAGCGATCAATATGGCATAGGCCAAGGAAATGTCTGCAGAAAAAAGATTTCTATCAATGGAAAGGAAGAAAGAAAACAAAATGTAGGATTGGACTATAACTCACCAATAAAAGTCCTAATACCTAAGTCATGGTAGTTTCTTCTTTGTTCATCTTTGTGTAATCACATCACTACATTATAATGTTCACCGCAAAAACTCTCCACAGAAAAAAAGAGGTAGCTCTTTTTGTAATAAATTTGGAGAGCTTTTGAGATCAGAGAAAGAGTGTTCCTTCATGACTTACAGATAAATTTTAATTAATAATTTAAAAGTTTGGATTAATTTGACTAGGACCAGAAGGTTTGATTTTTTAAGCTGTTTTTGGTATATTTAATTTTAATATTATTGCAACTCTTCTTTAAACTTAAGTACTCAGTCACTATTAAGCTGTGGGTTTTGTTATCCTCCTGAAAATTATGTCCCAAATTCCCAAATACCTAGATGTCGCAGGCAGTGTTTGAGAATGTTGATGTAGCACTAAGCTGCATGTAACACTCTTGATATAACACTGTCATCTCATTGACTTTGTAACCTCTCACCTCCAGTAGATTAATTCCCTTGTAATTATTAGCATCTAAAACCTTACCAGTTTTTCTCCTTTTAATTCTTCTGGAAGATTCTACACCCATGTTTGATTGCATATTTTTGTTGTTGTTGTTTGCTTTAACTGTCATGATGAAGAGCTACCCCACCATTATATACAGATACTCCCTAGATTTGTTCACATAAACCAACAGATTGCTTTTTTTTCATTTTCACAGAATCACAGAATAGGAATCGGATGACCCACTGTGGTCCCTTCTAACTTTTCTGCTCAGGCAGGGTCATCCTAGAGCACCTTTCACAGGATTGCACCCAGATAGTTCTTGAATATCTCCAGTGAGGTAGACTCCACAACCTCACTGGTTCCAGTGTGTGGTCACTTTGACAATAAAGTTCTTCTTCATGTTCAGGTGGAACTTCATGTGAATCAGTTTCTGCTCATTGCCTCTTGTTCTACTGGTTGACACAAGTGAGAAGAGCCTGGCTCCATCCTCTTGACACCCTCCCTTCAAATAATCATAGACAATGAGGTCCCCTCTCAGTTGTCTCAAGTCTGAAACAGGCTCAGCTTTCTCAGCCTTTCCTTGCAAGAGAGTTTCTACTGATCCTTGATCAACTTTGTAGTTCGCCACTGGACCTTCTGCAGGAGCTCCATGTCTCTCTTTCACTGAGGAGCCCAGAAATGGACACAGCACAGTAGACGTGGCCTCACCAGGGCTGAGTAGAGGGGTGGGATCACCTCCCTTGACCTGCTGGCAATGCTCTTCGTAATATAACCCAGGATACCACTGGCCTCCTTGGCCCACAGGTCACACTGCTGACTCATGGGCAGCTCATTGTCCACCAGGACCCCCAGGTGCTTCTTTGCAGAGCTACTTTCCACCAGGTCAGACCCCAGCCTGTGCTGGTGCATGGGGTTATTCTTCCCCAGGTGCAGGACCCAGCATTTGCCTTTACTGAATTTCAGACAGCTCTTCTCTGCCCATCTCTCCAGCCTGCCGATATTCCTCTGAAGGGCTGCACAGCTCTCTGGTTCACTCCTCCCAGCTTTGTGCCACCAGTGAACTTGCTGAGGGGGCATCTGTCCCTTCATCCAAGTCATTGATGCGTAAGTTAAACAATACTGGGCTCAGTATTGAACCTTGGGGGACACCACTAGTGACAGGCCTCCAACTAAACCCTGTGCCACTGATAACGACCCTCTGGGATCTGCTGTCTATTCATCCAGTCCACACTTCCTATGAGGATATTGTGAGGGGCAGCGTTGAAAGCCTTGCTGAAGACACATACATAATAATGCACATATACATAATATTGAAGACAATATTCACTGCTCTTCTCTCATCCATCCAAGTAGTTGTTTCATCATAGAAGGTAATCAGGCTGATCAAGAATGATTTCTCTTTAGTGAATCCATGCTGACTACCCTGATCTGCTTCCTGTCTTCCACGTGGATAGAGATGGCCTCCAGAATGAGGCTCTTCATCACCTTTCCAGGGATTGAGGTGAGGCTGAATGGCTGGTAGTTCCCTGGGTCCTTCTTCTCAACATTTTTGAAGACCGGAGTGAAATTTGCTTTCTTTCAGTTCTCAGGCACCTCCCCTGGTTCCCATGACCAAAGATGATCGTGAGAGGCCTGGTTATGATGTCTGCCAGATGTCTCAGCATTCATGGATGCATCCTGTCAAGGTCCATTTTGCAAATGCACTCATAGAAAAATAGAACTAAATCTTCCAGGAAATATTTTGTCCTGTGTAGAATAGCTAGCAGCACCTTGACCCACAGGCTATGACTTCTGGAAACTAAAAGCCACTGCTGAAAATTTTTTATGGTACATGTCTAATGTTACCTGTATGAGCAGGAAACGTAAACCAAATTTAGGATGTCATAAAGATATGTTTAACAAGAAAAATCAGGAGATGGAAAATTTTATTGAAAACAAATATATTCTTTTAAGTTTCCCAGAAGAGAATAACAATCAAGTAAAAGTATACTACTTCTTGTTTATAATCCCATCCCATTTTGACTTCAATTTGGTCCACATTTCTTTTGCTTTCTAATTTTTTTTTTTTTGGTGGATGAAATTATTTCTTAAGGTGAAAAATAGATGTGGATAGAGAGTGAATATTATTATCTATTATATAAACTGTTATGAAAAACCTTTCACGTCAATAAAAAATTCGAAAACCCATCACACTAAGTTATAAATCATAAGGCTAAAACAATAGTTTTTTTTTACCTAAAGCTAGGAAATACTATTAGATTTCAAAACAAATATACATGGGTGTGTTCAGGTTAAAAAAACATAGAAAAATTAGCAAATGCATGAGGGTGAGAAGTTTGCCCGAGAACTCTGAATAACACAGAAATCTCCAAGTGAGAGATTGCTGACATTAAAGTGCTTTTCTGCTATTTGACTTTTGCTTTATTCAGAGACACCAAAGCTTGTTGTTCTTGGTAAATAAACACAGTTTTGACAGAAATAACTTGGCTTTATCTTGTTATTCTCCTGAGTATATTAGTTGTTTATTTTTCCTCACACATTTGAACAAAAGTTCTTGTTTTCTGGAGACAGAGCTTGCACAGATCCTCCTATAATGATATATTCTGTAAATTTTAATATAAAGTTAAGTTTTTGGATTGATATAAGTTAACAAAATAAACCAGTTCTGACTTATTTGGAATGAAAAAGATCATATACTACTTCAAGATAATAAAATAAACTCCCCCCGGTTCTTCATGGCTACGTGGGGTAAGACCTTTTTTTTCTGTAACACCTAAGAGACTTAACATGTAGTTTCAAAATTGGCTTGAGTTTTGGTCTGTCCTACTGCTCAACCCAAAACGTTTGTGTAATGGAGGGAAGCTCTGCTATTCTTTCTATCTCATCCAGGTCATAGGTGTCTGTTGGTTTCCATTTGACAGCTCTAGCTATCCATTATCTGACTCAGCTCAGCTCGATTTCTAGAACACCCACAAGGGGAAGAAGTATGTGTGAGAAGGTAGCTGGGGTGAAGGAAGACAAAGTTTTTTCACTATCATCCTGCAATTATGAAGACTTACATTATCTAGGAAACACTACCTAATATGGCTTTGAGATTGAGAATTTTATGACTAGGAATATAAATACTGATCTTTACTTCTATACGTAGGCATCTAAATAAAGAGACTACTTTCAAAACCAGAACAGAAATTCCAGTCACTATAATTAAACCCTACAGGAGATTCCCTATGGAAGCCTTGTAAAACATTTTGAAGATTGATGCAGCTGTTTAATTTTCCTTCAGTTTTGAGCAATATGCCTAATACAGGTCATCCTGACAAAATGCTGCAATACTGGTTGAGTACTGACTCACAGGGAAATTTGATATGCAGAAGATGATCAACATTACTTCCTACAGTAGCTTTTTTTTTCCCTTTTTTTTCCTTTTTCTTTTTTCTTTTAAGTTTGTCATCTAGGTGACAAAGCTTTCATACTGTTTAGCCTGTAAAAGCCGACAAGAATACAAACCAAGGGTTATATGGCTGCATTTGATATAAATTTTGCAGACTTTTGGTGATGCTACAGCCAACCAGCCATTCTAACAGAAGTCCATAATGCTCTTTACCTCTTGGAGAAGCAGCATACTGATTGAAGCAAAATTATTCAGGTTTATGAGGAAGGGTAGTATCACATGGTTGAGTGAATCCCAAACATTAATAATACATAAAATTTATGTAATTTTGGACCACTATATTTCCTGGCTGCAAATACTGATGAGATGTTATCATTTCAAGTGACTGGTAGGTATATTCTAGCTTGTTTACAAGGAGGCATCTTACTATGAAAAATACCAGCTTTGTAGCATCTTGTTACAATTTTAACTACTGTTCTTTCAGAACTTTTGGTAATGGTGACATGATGAAGAGAAGGATGGCAAAAAAATGCGAATGCTTTTTTTCATTTTAGGCAACAAGTAAAAGATTCTGGGGAGAAACTCTCTACAAATGAAATCTTGCCTTCTCTAGAGCCCAAGCAATTGCAAATAGGATCCTCTTTCTTAAATCCTCTTGTCATAATGGAGACTAAATTAATTTTTTGAAGAAGATGAGCTTCCTCTGTTTATCCAGCAGTTCAGTAGCTAACATTTTCTTCCAGATTGTGAGAATCTTGAACTCAGCTGCTTTTCAGCCTGGTGATGGTTTACATTGTTCTCATCTGTTGTGAATATGCCATTTTCTTCACAGGATTTTTTTAATATATTGTGAAAAGTAAGAATGCACAACTTAACCTATTTATATTAATTCTAAAATAATTCCATATTATTTCAAATAAGTGCATAGAAGTAGATATTATATTTAGGAAGGCAGAGATGAACACTGCTGGATGGTAACTGTAAAAGGACAGAGGAAGGATTCAAACATAGGCAGTATCTACTAAATATGTTATAGAAATTGCATTTATTTTCTACCTAGTGATTGTACTAATAAAACTATTGACATTTTTAAAGGAGGACCTGCAAGAATCACTTTTGGTTTTTTGGGTTTTTTTTGAGACCTTAACCTGTTGACCAAGGTGTATTCTCAGGCAGTTCTGCTGGAAACTTCTGTTTGAAACTGAGGCTGAGATGACTGTTTCAGCTATTATGGCAACACGGACACTGAATCCTGGTATGTTTTAAGAACTCTGAGATTATTTATTATACTGAGCTGTTGAGGTGCTACGTGGTTTGGGTATACAGCAGACAAGGACCTATCTCGTACCAGAAGGTTATGGGGAAAACTTCAGTAACAAAACACTTGGTCATCTAAAATTTTGATAAAATTTTTAATTTAGTTTCATAAATATTTTCATGGCCTTCTCTAAAATGTGTTGAAGAATTAGTAGGCATTTCTTGTTAAATTAGGATGTGGAAAAAACATGCCTTCAGTGATTGATATTAGAAATAAAGAGGCTATGTTTTAGAATTATTTGATTTCAGAATATAAATAAAACTCATAAGGGAATGGCATTGTTTATTTACCTTAGAAGTGACTAACATGATACATAAATAAATAATCTTTATCACAAATATCACAGGTCATATTTCGTACAGCGTTAGGAAAAACTTTAAGTATTAACGGTTAAATAATAATGTGAGAAACAGACAGAATGGAAGAAAGTTATATAGATTAAATATAAGATAGTGTTTCAAATTGCACCTTACACCTGAGCTGGAACTTGCCACTTAAGACATTTTATATCAGAAATACACTCCTATTTCATGGTTTTTCATCAGTTGTGTACTAAGGCATGAAGTGCTCCACTTAATACCACAGCTTACACAAATAAACATGTTTGATTTTGATGAATCCTGAGCTTGCTTTTTGATGAATACTATTGAGACAGCTCATTAAAAACTAGGGTGTTTTTTTTTTTCACTTTGGTCACATTACTATCTAGAACAAAGTCAGACTGCTTTGCAAGAAAAAAAAGTTATATAATGACTTGGATTTCGCCTCTGCTTATTAAAACAACACCAGAGCCGTGTGCTGCATTTTCTAAGAGAAGGATTGATATAGTCATGACAGTCAACGCTGTTTAACACGTGTTGTCAGAAGTTTCACTATATGCTTTTCTGTTAGCAGGGAGAGCTTTGGACTATCAGTAATTTCTGTATGCAAAGCAGGGTTTGAATTGTCAGTATCAACTGCAAACAACCAGGTTTGGGGTCAAGAGAAGTAGTATAGCCATGGACATGGTGCTATGCCTAAACTCAAAAACCCTGCAGCTCAGCACAAGTGATGAGGCTACATGGAGCTCTGCACCACTGTGGCGATACCAGTTTCACTAGGAAGTGTTCTTAAAGCTTGCATGAATAGTTTTGCTGCCTTACATTGTTTGTGTGCCCTGTATTCACGTTTTTTTAAAACAAAGGGTCTGATGAATAAAGTTTGCAATTTTTTATCCTCTTTCTTACTGCAAATATCATCTGAAATTTCTAAATATTTGTTAAAAGCCTTTATTGTCTGGCTGTATTAATTCTTTATGTTTCAGTCTTTCTTTAGTAGGGTTTAATGGAGAAGGCCTAGGAAGTAGACCAACATAATTCCTTCAATTTAGTGTGTAACTGAGACAGAGACTGTGAGTGGCTTGTTTGAAAGCTGTGATAAAAGTGGAAACAATGCCACACTCTTTTATCTTAGTTGCTATGTCACAGAGTCTCTGAAGGAAAAGAAAAAAATTAGGGATCAATATAGCAATGAAACTATTCCTAAAATGGACAGCTCCTGACTTCTCTCTTTTCTGGGCATATTTTATCCATAAATAAAAGTTAATTATGTCACTTCAAGATATTATTTCTGGTGAGTATCACAAGTTAGGAAACATGGTAAATGGAAAGACCAAGAGATATATGTATCTCTTGATGGGAACTTCTCAGGCCTGAAGATTATTTTGCTGTGGTCAGAAATAAGTTTTCCTAAAGATAGGACAGTACTTCCTTTTCAGTAAAACTTTGAGACTTTTCTTTCCTCCTTTATAAAAACTCCAGAAATTAATTAAAAAATTCAGAATCTTTCAGTTTTTAGCTGTTCCACCTTTGCTGCTGCTAATTTTGATAGCTAGTGCAGAACAGAGCACTGAAATAGCTTTGGAGCTTATTTCCTTAATTAAAAACCAGGTGTTATTCCACCAGAAAGGTAAGTGAAAGAACCATCTTTACCTGTAACTAACTACACTCAAGGAAAGAAAGAATCAATCCCACAATGCCATGTTAAAACAGCTGTAAAATTATTGAATAATAATTGGTTGTATTTTACAAGTCTAAATATCTGTGTGAAAATTTGTATACATTGCTTAATTTGGATATTCTGTTTTCTTTGAAAGGTTGAATACAGTGATGACTGCTGGGTTATTATCTTGGTTTTCAATATGTGACATGACAAGAACCACAGAAGGTTGAAACATGAAGTGGTACTGTTGGCTCAGTTTTGATTTGACACTACTGAAAAAATAATTTCTTCAGTGGAACATTCATTCACAGACATTGCTATAAGTGTGAAGTTTATGTTGGTCTGATTATATATCTTGTATCACTACAATGTTTAAGGAATTTGATCACCAAACACTTAAGAACTGAAAGCTAGCCTCAGCTGATGAATGCTTTTTAAGAATATAACTCAATATAGATAGGTATTGAAGTACCCAACCCAGTTCATGGAGAATTATAAAAGCACCTGGGGATGTAGGACAAGAAAGTGAGAGTAGAACTTATACTAGACTGTGGCTCAGCTCCAAACATTTAACAAGCAAGTAGGTTTTTGAGAAAACCAAATACTAACAATTGAAAAACAAAAATTGAACCTGCTTTTCAAATTTCTTCTTTCAAGCAGAAATAGAAATGCATGTGCTAGATGCTGCTGGCAGTTATTTTCTCACAACATTATCATGTTTGGGAAAAAGTAATTTAATGAAGATTTCACAAGAACAACTACTTCTGTGTGATCTACAGATAAGTTTAGCCTATGATTTTGTAAATTATTTAGATAACTGATGTTTATTTTACATTTTCAGTACAATGGCATATGTTAATTTCTGTCAATATTTCTATTAAGTACTTGCATGAAAATAAAACTGTCTTTTTCCTGCTTCTTTTCCATCCTAGAAGCAGACTCTGTTTACCATGTTGGTAGGATTTGTTTCTTCACATGTTCATTTGTTTGCATAGGTGCAGCTAAGGATGGTTAGGTTATTATTTCCAAAGTAAAATGTAAGAAAAAGGCTTTGAGCTGAAAACTGCAAATGTCTTAGTGGGCAAGTGAATTCACAGGTGAGGTTTATCGCTGAATTCCCCTTTATGGAGAGATTCACTACTCTCACAAGATTTCCTTTTCAATATGCTATTTTATTGTTCCAGCGGGAAGCAACCTAAGACACTATTATGGGCCACAGGAAGGCAGGATATCTTAAGCGGGTCAGTCACAGAGGACTTTGAATTGCTTTCTATAGTTAGTTAAGAGCAAGTGAAGGGTGACCTACATAGCTGAGAGAATTCTGGTGTTTATTTGAAGTAATTGGAGCTTTTCAGGATATATGTCTCAGTTGCTAGAGGGAAGCTAAAATAATTAAGTCTAAATCTTGTGTCTAGATCTGTGTCCAAAAGTACAGACTACAGTAATCTCTTAAGAATGTAAGGGGCAGATACTTTTTGTTCGACTATTTTTTATTACAATGTTTGATGCAACTCCTCACGAATAAGGAAACCAAAAGGACCACAAGATTGTAAACTAACTTAAAAATGCCCTCAGCTGTGAGGATTATTACGGAGAAGATCAATCTCTTTCAAATGCTATTCCTACTTGCATCTATGGCTACCTGGCTATCCTGTTGATTTTAGTGATAGGAATCACCCAAAAGCTGCAGTAGATATCTGAAATGATGGAACATAGAGTTTGTGTTTCACCTCTTGATATCCCACATCTTTTTCCATGTGTCTTGTGATAAGTAACGTGAGAGTCTTGTGACCCTTGTGAGACAGTAAAAAACAGCAGCCCATACTTTATTGTATGTAATTTAAAGAGGGAAAAATATAAAATTTCTAGTATTTTCTCAGAGTCACCTGGAGGAGTCACATAAAAATTTGGGGTGCAAATACCTAATGTAATGGAATATTACACAGAAATATAACTGCACTTAATTTGCTCACAGACAAAATCAGTCACCTATTAAAGATTGCGTAGGTCTCTATTTCTTTAATTACGGCTGCATATCTAAGGATTCAAGATTTTGCTAACTTGCTTGTCATTTTTGCTTATTTATCTACAATCACATCAGAAAAGGAAGACAGATACACTATTGCCCAATACTTTCCAAGAGATCCATATTGCAGTACTGTGAGGAATTCAAAGCTTGTATTAAGAATTATCTTTTGTGATGAGTTTTAAAGAAGAACAAGATAGGACAACTATCTACATATTCATAAAATATTTAATTTTAAATGAAAATGTTTTGGAAGACTTACTAATGGTAAATGCATTCCAATTTGAATGATGCTTAAGTTCTGAGAACTGATTTGAACATATTTCTCTGAGGTTTTTGATAACTTTTCACATTGATAGGCCTTTTTGTGATCGTTATGATACTTTATATTTTAAAGAGCTACAAATAAGAATGATGAAATGGACATAATAACAACAAAAGCTGGAAAATATAAAATATAAGGAAATATTGTAGATTATTTTTATTGAGATTAAAAACTGTTACATTAATATTCTTTATTAGCTTTCTTTTCCAGTAAAAAGTTGCCATCAATAAAATTTCCATATGAATTATTATTTTTATTCTTATAATTCTAATTGAAAGAGAAAAGAAAAATAAGACAGGTCACTGTTAAATCATGCCTTGAATGGGGGCTATTGTATGTAATATGTCTGGTTTTTGAGGATTACAGAGCTGTTTGGCACAGCCATAATAAGTGACCCTGACATTATCTCAACACTATTGATGTTTCACATGGGACCATAGTTTTGTGAGAAAACTGAGCAGTGCATAAGTGTGCACAGGAGTTTCCTATTGCATATTTTTATCCTGAAAAAATTCTTCCCAAGTATTTGCAGTCAGTCTCTCATATTGGTTAAATCTGTAAATCAGGTGTCTTAGACTCATATTTTTCCAAGAGATTTGTCAAAACTTGTTCTTGAAAACTTTGTGAGCGTGGGGTTTGTTCTGTTCTGTATTGTTTTGTTCTGGTTTGGTCTGGTTGGTTTGAGTTTTTTTCCTCCCTCATTAAAATCTGGCTTTTGGATTGGCTTTAGCAAAGGAGTACTGACTTGCCTCACTCATGTGGACTTAAAGACTGAATAAAAAGGTTAATATGAGGAGAAATAGCTTTGAACAACTATAGATATTCCCAATTCATTAATATAAGGTAAATTGGCTGTATTTCATTTACTGGGAATACATTTCAATTTAAAAACAAACAAAACCCCCCAAATTAACAAAGACACATCAAAAACTTTTAAAATTTAAAAGATATATGCTTATGTTAAAGTTTAAAAAAAAAAGATTTAAAATTATATTAATTTTCTATTACCACTTCAAATTTATGCTATTCAGTAATCTATCCTACACATAATTACTAACATTTATGTGGACATAACATTGATTCACACTATCTACCCAATGCATAGAAAGTTAATTTTGGGAGGAGAAAAAGGAAGAAAATGGAAGTCAATATCCATTTCTACTCATGGATTCAGCCAGCTGTGCCATTTGAATTGTATTTTGGATCTAAGGGGGCCATTCCATGGTACTCATGAAATTTCTATGGCTCAGCCACTTTCAAAAGTCTCTTTAGTGCTGAAAGGAGCCCTTAAGCTTTACAATCCTGTTAAAGCCTTCATTTTCCACTCAGATTAACCTTTATACTTTGAATCATTGGGGTATTCATCCTTGCTTGAAAGAAAACTGAGGAAGCAATGGGAAGTAAGAGACAGGAGTTCATCGTTTTGAGGTTTGGCTTTTTTGTTTTAATGTGGGGGAAAAATAAACATCTCTTTCTGAGCCCTACAAATAAAAATGCCTCATTCTAAGGAAGAGACATAAACTATCAAATGTAATGAAATGTTTTTGTTAAATAATAAGCAACAGAAGCATAAAGAAATAAATATTTTTCTTAGAGGTAAAATATATACAACTATAAAATCATAAATATACTGGAGAATTATAATATGAATTTGTAAATTGTATGCAAATAGCTTGAAACCAGATCTACAAAGATATAAATAAAGCAACAAGACTGAAAGGTTTATATGTTGGCTTGTTTATAGAGTAGCACAAACATTTTTCTTTTTTAATTGGCAATTAATTTTCGGCAGCCATCTAGGTACTTTCATGTCAAATTACTTTCCCTATACTAAACAAGATTAGGCATCCAAGCAGCAAAGCACTTATGTGAAAAGTGAGAAACTGACTGTCAAGTAGATATTTTCCACATATAACCAATTAAAATGTTTCTTTTGTGATGAATGGATGTTGTAATTCCACATCTTGTATTTCCACTTTGGTCTGCACACCTGCCTAACTTCATGGTTCTGATGTCTGAAGATATATAAAGGCAATACTGAGTTCTCTTACTGTTCCTCTTGCTCTTTAACTCCAGGACAAATGTGGTATACAAGCATCTGTTATTGAGGTCTGAGTCATAAATAATATATCCAACCAGTAATGCTGCCCATACATATTTTTGTTCAGATGAATACCCACAATACAATGGATGAATGTAAGCTTTTTAGCAGGTCATTGTTTTGATGATTTTTTTCTTTTGCCTCTCTTCAATATTTTTTCAAGATATCTCTACATTTAGAAGTAGGGCTACTGACACATAAGGTATAAAGTAATGTATTATTGATACTCTTCAAATGAATGACATAAAAAGGAAAATATTGATTTTTAAAAGATGTATCATTTTTCTTATTTCACAGAAGACTGATGCAGGTTCATGTGGCTATCAATATTATTTGAATTAATGCATATTCCTTACTATTGATTGCTTTAACAATGATTGTCATAACTGATTTATGGGCACTTAGGCATGTTAAATTTTTAAAAAGGCAAATATCAGATTTGTATATATAGATGGATTGACTTGAATAAACAAGATTGCTAAATGTTAATGACACAGTGTTTGATGGAATTTACATTATAATACATTATGTTCAATATTTTGTTTTAAAGTGCTACGGAAAAACCTCAAAGATTTCTTCGAGAAATTTTACTGTAGGACAGATTCTGTTAGTCTCATTCATGGCATCTTATTCAAGAAGTCATACCTTTGATTTCGGTGGGATTTATTATAAGTGAATAAAATAAAGAGAAAAGGCTAAATATACCTTAAAAGTCAAGGATGGCACCTATTCAACTGGAACCTAAACAGAAAAAATGTGTGGGAGGGAGGAAAGCCAAAACTTTTCAGGTGTCTTTAAGATGAGAATAAACCCAGGTCAGCAAGAATGACCAGAACACAGTGATGGAGGTGAGTGTAAGGAATTTATGGTACATAGAAGAGAAATTCTGTATTTCAGAAGGAACACCTTGAATTACAGAGCAAAATCCTGGACAGCACAGTACAGTGACCTGAACTACACAAGTGCTCTGTTATAGTGAAGAAACTGTTTTGGGGACCATCTAGATGGTTTATGAATTTGTTTTGCTGTGTGCATGTCTAAAGGACCAATATTGGTTAAAGCTGGACTCAGAAGAGTGTGCTAGAGAAAAAATAGGGATTAATTTCACATTAAGCTCAGTATCTACAAGGTTGATGCTAGTTTTCTGAGCTGAATCAATTCACCCACACATAATAAATGGGGAAAAAACACCTGAAGGACAATGCATCTAAACTTTAAATGAGTTTGCAAAATAGGTGATACTTTTGAATCATTTTTTCTTCCCATTGACTGTAAAGGGAAACCAAGATGATTAGTTTTACTAGACTATGTGGTAAATATTTCAAATTAGGTGAAATGAATCCCACTTGTTTGGAGAGTTCTTATATACATCTCAGTAAGCAAAAATGTCTGGATTCTGTTAGGACTCAAGGAAATTAAGGATGACCAGGGTTTAAGTTAGAAGCCAGCATGAGAGTCTGCAGTACGCCCACCAAGTTAGTTACCAATGTGGTAACTAACTACGATAGTTACCACATTTGCTCGACACCAGTTAACCAGTCTGTCAGAAGAAATCTTAAACTTACCAGGGGAACATTTAAGGAACGTTTTGTTCCATCCAAACCCTAACTGAGAAAATAAGTTTTGAGCTTATCTTTAACAATGTCAGCATCTTTCTGACTTAATTGTATCATGCTGTATTTCGAGATAAGCATACACTTGCATTGCTGTTTGTTTGGTTCATTTATTTGCTTTGGTTTCGGTTGTTTTGGTTTTTGAAGAGACATACATAAAAGATTGATCAAGAGAAGAGCATTAGGGTTAGGGAAAGAGCATGGTTAACTTTTTAACCATGTGTTTTTTAAAAGACAATGCCTTACCTCAAAAACATGAGGGGCAACTATCCTAAATTCACATGGGATTTAACTGTAAAAATATTTATTGCAGTTACTGATACACAAAATGTCTAGACTGCCTTTATATCAAAAACATTTAGAGGGGTTTTTTTTGTTGTTGGCATCTCTTTTAATTACAATTACAATATTTCTACTACATAATAACTTCATATTTAGAGTTCAATTGCATCCCACTCTTACCATAGTTGCAACAAAGCAGCTGACATCTGATAATCCTTGAGATGCTCTGAGTTCTGGCTCTCTTTTATGGCCCAGATTTGGATTAAATAGATTAAAAAGAAACATACCATTATTTTTTATTCATGACTTATTTACTATGTCATTGAATAGGAAGTGCAGCACAATTACAAGAAAATCAGGTTTGCTTATCTCAGTTAAAAAAGTAAGACATTCTGCAGCTAATACTGTTAGAATCATGGCAATTACACTACAAAAGTTAATTATTTATCATGTAATTAAAAGTATGTACTGTAGGTTTTATTTAGTAGAAGAGCACACTCACGGAGCCTGTCAGCTTAGTTTTTAAACTTTTGTAGCATTTCTAGCTACAATTAAGAAAATTTAATCTTCTTTTATATACTCATACCGTACCTTTCCCACACAAGGGATAAATTAATCCTTGCAATGTATTCAAAGTCTACACCAGAAAAAATTATAATAGCCATTTGCAAAACGTGTTTAGAAGATAGTCTTGAAAGCTGGTGAAGTGATTCAGTAAAGCAGGTTGTTTCCCAGTACACACAGACTTTTTTCCTGTCTCTTATGTTTTTGTGTCAACTTCAAGCTAAGGAACCTGAAAGCATCTCTTGCATCCCACAATCATATATTCACACTGGCTGTATCCTAAATTTATGTTAGGTGACACATGGGTGCATTTCACTGTGTATTGCTGCTACTGTTAGATGTTTTCAACCACCTTCCACAAAGAATAAATTTTTAGAAGATCTGGGTTAGATAGCATCCATAGCCTGCTCTAAAACCTAGGAAGCCTCAACAGTGAGAGGAATGGGATACTGGGGTAAAAGAATAAGTCTAGATCTAGCCCAAGACCTTGAGACCACTGTGGCTTATCTTATGTGACTGTGAAACAAGGACAAAAATACTTTTCCTTTTTCACAACATGCAGACAGGAAGACAGCTGTATCAATACTAGCAGTACTTACTCACAGGTTAGAAGTAAGGAAAGCTTACTTATTTGTACATGTTATTGCTCTAGTAGGGTCCTAAATGGCTACAGTTATAGAAACAGGCAAGTCTCAGAGAGGCCTTCAGTATATCCCCTGAACCAATCTATTCCTTATATCTGAAAGACTCTTACCATGTCTCACACAAAAATGACAAATCCATTACTACAGCATTTCTATCATGATACAGAATATGCTGCAGTCTTAGCTAGTTTATTCATCCTCTCTGGAGGACATTTTTGTCCCATCTGCCACAGGAACTGCCATTTGAGGAAGATCACAAAGTCTCATTGAAAAAGTAGTTTCTCTATGCTAATGACTTACAAGGAAGAAGAGGTATGTTAGCCCTTCAAAAGCAAGTCTTCATGACTGATGAGTGACATGCAATTTACTACTGATGTTAATAGTGAAAATGTGAAGTAAATGGGTTTATTGGACTTTAGCTGAGAGTCCCTCATGTATGCTGTAAAATTTCCTAAAAGTTACTGTTCTGAAACAACATCAGTACAAGGTAAGAAAATACTGCCTCCCTCTTCCCGATGTGACTATATCAGCAAAGCCTTCATACTTTCATATGCCTGAACAACTTGGAGAAGGAAAAGACTTATAAGATTCATAAAACTATCATTATTTACTGACTCAGTGATGCTACATACTGTGGTCTTTACTCTGTTGATGATCTAAGCTACTGTGCTTGGCTTTGCACTGAAATAGGCCAGGATAATCTATTAGATCAATTACTACACTTCAGAGAAAAGGGAAATAACTAGTTTCTGAGGGGTGAAAATTTCTTAGATTATATGAATTTGTCTGTGATGGTAACTTGAGATGGCCCATAGGAAATCCTGGACATAACTGATGGAAACCTGAAAAACAACAACATTTTGCTTTACAAACTGGAAATGCAAATCAAAAAGATGAAAAATAAACTTTCTGAGCACCAGTTCAACAACAGTTCTGATAACAGCAGTGTATGTTATGCTTGCAATATGCTTCCATTCTGATTACTAAAAAGTGTGTAATTTTTGAATTATACATGGATTCAGGCACACAGACTACTGTTCCTTTTTTAATCAGAAGAAAAAAGTTAATCCATACAGACTTTATAGCATGAAGAGACATCAAGATTGTCTTGAATGATGACATTAATATTTTTTATTGCTCTTGGCACTTTGCTTAGCACACCCAACCTATCCTGTTTGCCTTTTTGTCACAGCTACATTATGCTGATATGTCTTCATGATGTCTGTGGTTCTGATACCATTCTAAAGGCAGTTTTCATTGTATAAACACTCAGAACAGTTATTTTTGTTTTGGGCTGGAGTCCATAGTTATTTTCAAACCTGCAAACACATTACACTTTGCCAGTCCAACTGAATCTTTCTCAGACATCCTGTACCAAATAATGCATGACCTCCTCGTTTCACAACATAAGGATTTAACATATGTTGTTTACAGTTATATGTTACCTTCACCATTATAACACTCAGGGGAGTGAGGGGTTTCGTAGTATATGTTTTAGAAACACTGAAGTTTTCTGCAATTTCACCTTCTTAAGTAGCCTCTGACAAACCTGCCATGAGATTACAAGAAGCAGCAGACTCTGGATAAAGCTCAATTTTATATTGCATTGCTTTCACTTGCAAAGGAATTCAAATAATAACTTCTAAATTAAACAGCTGTGGAGATGTTAAGGTATTCTCCATGGACTCTGTGCTGTCGTCTGCAAGCTGATGATTCTGGAATTCTCAGGTATTGTCCCCATGAGGTGCTTTTTGCACTGACCTGTACATCTTTTCTGTGTATGTCCCAGTTTCTTTGCATAGTGTTTGTCCTTGAACCAACAATAATTGGCACTCTGAGACTGTGTTTCATAATGAAAATATACAATCTGTAATGTTCCCTACACTGTACTTCCTGCTCTTCTCCTGGTGTATTTGTTGCTAAACAGGTTTTCTGATGCTGTTGTTACCACTTGCCATCTTCAGTAGCAGTCCAAATTAAAACAGTAATACCGAATATGTATTTTACAGTGAAAGCAACCACAATTAGCAGATTAGTTATGTTTTCTTAATTTTGCATGCTACATATGATATGTCCCTTCAGACTTAAGAATTATCCTTTAACTTTTCATTGAAATCATCTGTCGACTGCAAATGCATTTCTTTAATTCAGCAACTTATTAGTGGCTGGGGTTTATGGTTTTGTTTTCTTTAACCAGTCTGTAAACATTCTGCAATCACTAGCAACTTCTGAAGTAAGGTAAATTTCTAGAATTTTGGCAATTTCATCCTTTGTTTAGGACTGTGTTTTTGTGAAGTAGCAGAAGATACGCAACAATGTTTAGGTTCAACTCCTACTGCACTCCATAAAAGTGCTACTTTTTTCTCATCACTAATATTATTGACTATATCCTGTTACATTCTCTCAGTATAGGTGCTTCAGTCCTCTACTGAGCCATCAAATGAGAATCTTTTCCCCAGGGAGACAGTTTAGGTTCCTTTTCCTTCTGTATTTGAGCTGCACTGCACCAGTGCTGGAGGATGTGGTTTTAGCTTTACTTTTAATCTCCAAATAATTTGTCTTTTACTGTGCACGTGGAATGGGGTCTTGTGTTTGTCGGTAGTTATTGTGTCTTGCTTGCTTGCAGCAGAGAATCTCAAATAATGGTATGTGTTACCCGTGTAGGAGTGCACACAGTGTGTGGCTATCTCAGGGTTGTAATCCCTGCAACATACGTGACAAGTGGATGACTCCATGGCTCTCGAAACAAAGTTCATGCTTTGAAAAGATGTTCATTTCACAGAAGGAGCTTGTTTTATCCAAAGTGAACACCGAAGTTGTGTAACAGATAGTAGATATTAAAAAATATCCAACACTCTCCTGCATCTAACTTACAGAAGAAAGTGTGTGCTACAGTTTGCCTTTTTTATATTTACAGCCTGAAAGGTGTTTTATCTGTAACTAGAAACCATTTTGAGGTTATAAGGATAAACTATAAGGATGAAGCTCAATAGTAAAATAATAAACTATGTTTTATCTAGGCTTATATCTTAAAGGAAGAGAGAAATATCCTAGTCATATATTTTGCACTTATTTATTAATACTGAGAGATTCTGGATGAAGCATCATGCTTACTCACTTCTCAACTTTTTTCTGAGTGTGGAGGAACATTTGGGTATAGATTAACAGTCTTAATTTTCAGGAACTAACTGGTTTTGTGGAATAGCTATATTACAAAGGATGTGTTAGTATGTCAGGTTTCTGAGAGAGGGGAGCATGTGGATAATTGTTCAGGCATTTAATCATTAAGTACTTGATAAATAGAAGAAAAAACATTCTTCACCTCTCACAAAGTTACCTTTTTTAAGAGAAGCACTTAGCTGCAAAAGCAAGAGGTCTAAATGGACACTGCCATCAAGTAACTAGGCTATCATTCTATGTACTACCATCAAGAGTTTTTGGGTCTCCATATTTAAACAAAGGAGGCTAAACAGGGAGATAGCTTTTTCCAAGCAGTCTCTGCAGAATATATAGGGGTCTGGTTAACACTATCGCTACAGTATGTCATAAACATGATTCATGTAAAATGCTTAAAGAAGATGTCAGAAAGAAAAAAATACTTCCTTCTCTCTTCTTTCTTTTTCTAGTTCTATTTTTTCCAACGGAGTAGTGCAAGTCTTCATTTGACAGCGTTTTGGTTCCTTTTATATATGTAAATGGCTCACATATTACTTACCTGCATATTTTAGAAATGAATGCTCAAAGTAGTATTAGCGACCTATTGATTTTTTTTCATATCATTGAGAATATGGTTCAAAACTTATTGTGAAAAGGGAACACCTTCGGAACTGTCAATTTTTTTTGTTCATGTCTGGGATATATGATGTCATGAATCATAGCATTATAGAATAGTTTGGGTTGGATGGGACCTTTGAAGGTCACTTAGTCCAACCCCCCTGCAATGACCAGGGACATCTTCCACTAGATCAGGTTGCTCAGGGCCATGTCCAACCTGACCTTGAATGTTTCCAGGGATGGGACATTTATCACCTTTCTGGGAAAGCTGTTCCAGGGGTTCACCACTCTCATTATAAAAAATAGCTTGTAGGAGGATGTCTTCCATGAGTTTTCCAGGCACAGAAGTGAAGCTGACAGGTTGATAGTTCATAGAATCACCTGTTCTACCATTTTAAAGATGGGTACAATTTTTCATTTTTTCCCAGTCATCTGTGACTTCAGCTGACTGCCATGCTTTTCAAGTATGATGGAGAGTGGCTTGGTAACTACATCAGTCGGTTCCCTCAGGACTCTGGGATGCATATCATCAGGTCCCGTAGATTTAGGTACATTCACGTTCCTTCACGTGGTCATGAATCTAGTCTTTACTTACAGCGGGAGGGACTTTGTTCCCTCAGTCCCTGTTTTGCAGTCCATCCACTTGAGAGGTGTAGGAAGAGACCTTGCCATTGGAGACTGAGGCAAAAATTTTGTTGGGTACTTCAGTGTTATCCCAATCCATTGTTACCTGTCTGACAGTCCTGCTCATCAGGGGTAAATGCTTCCTTTGGCCTTTCTTTTCTGTCTGACATACCTGTAGTAGCCCTTCTTGTTATTCTTGGGAATTCACTCCTTACCCATCTAGGCATAGGTTAAAAGGAAGAAGACCAATTTTTAATAATGAGTTTATTGGAGACAAGAATTAGTACACGAACTTCTTATATTTTTCTAGGGAGCTGAGGATAAGCTGGGTAAAGCAATGGTCTTTCTGGGGAAGGGTGGAAAGCATCTTTATCTACTATGTGTCTAAGAACCTCATTAGATACCAATCTGTATCTTGTTCAAGTATTCATACTGAGTTTATGTTTTTATCTAAGGTGCTCAATAACACAAACCTCCCATTTTAAAGAGCAGTTATGAAGCTAACTGTTTCAGTCTTAGTCTCTAACAGTATGGGACAATGGCAAGAGAACATTTAAAATGAAAATGAAGAAATTTAAAGTTATTTTGTTTTAGTTGTAATTATTTTAGCCAAACAAGAAATCTCCTTCCCCATTCATTCTATAGAGTTTCTCTATATTAGACTAGAATGATACACAAGTAGATTTAGAAGTTGTGAGATTATCCTTTGAATACCTATTCAAACATCCCTCTGAAGACCAATCTTATGGTTGGACTCTCATTCAAGTCAATATGGCAAGTAGTCCATGTGTCTCTTTTTTAGCTGTGACAAGCTTCTTTGCTTCTTTCTAAGAAAAGACAACTTCTTATTGTGTGTTCACATGAAGTAATCCAATTTTCATAGGAGCTGAAGACTGTCTTAGAGCCATGTAAAGACTGATTATAACCACTTTGAGAAATCTGCCTTAGATTTCTAATAATAACAGCCACTTCCTCCTTTGTAAAGGAAAAACACAAGAATTTATTTTCTTTTCCCAAAGAAAGGACACTAAGATTTTTTTAACCTTGTTTTTGTTTTATCTACATCTTCCTTTATAAGATGATCAGAAAACATTTTAACAGAAGGCGCTAACATTTTTATTGATGATCTGGATGTGGAGTTTGAACGGACAACGCTAAGTTGGGTGGGAGTGTTGATCGGCTGGAGGGTAAGAAGTCTACAGAGAGACCTGGAAAGACTCAGTCAATGGGCTGAGGACAATTGCATGTGGTTCAAGAAGTGCTGGATCCTGCACTTGGGTCACAACAAACCCAAGTTGAGTGGCAGTCTTGGGGAGGAGCGGCTCGAGAGCTGTTCAGCAGAAAGGGACTTGGGGGTGCTGGTTGACAACTGGCTCAATATGAGCCAGCATGTGTCCAGGTGGCCAAGAAGGCCAATGGCATCTTGGCTTGTATCAAGAGTTGTGTAGCCAGCAGGACTAGGGAAGTGATCCCTTGTCCTTGGCATCTGTGAGGCTGCACCTCAAGTACTGCACTCAGTTCAGGGCCCTTCACTTTAAAAGGGACATTGTGGTGCTGGACTGTGTCCAGCAAAGGACCGCAAGGCTTGTGAATAGATTGGAGAACATGTCTTATGAGGAATGGCTGAGGGAGCTGGGTTTGTTTAGTTTCAAGAAGAGGAGGGTCAGGGGGGATATCATTGCTCTCTACAACTCCCTGTGAAAGGAGATTGTAGTGAGAAGGGAGCTGGTCTGTTCCACCATGCCTGCAGTCAGAAGACTGTAGGAAATGGCCTTAAGCTAGGACAGTGGAGATTCACATTAGATACTAGAAAATTTTTTTTTCACTGTTAAGGTGGTCAGGCAGTGGAATAGGTTGTCCAGGGAGGTGGTAGAGTCACCATCCCTGGAGGTGTTTAAGAGGCCTCTGAATCTGGTGCTGGATGATAAGGTTTAGAGGTGATAAGGTTTAGGAGTTAGAGAGGTAGATGTGTCCTGGTTCCTGACAGGACAGGGTTAATTTTTGCAGCAGCCAGGAGGCAGCATGGCTACGACTTGAGGATTTTTCTATACCACCTCACATAGTCTTCCAGGAATGGGGAAGGAGTTCCTTCCAGGTCAGGGTAACATGGTGGGGCTTCCTTGGAGTAGTGGTGAGCACTTGCATGTGAATCATTTGCCTCTCTTACCACCTGTGTTATTAACAACTCATGCTGGTAGCAGTGGCACCTATATTGAAGAAGAAATCCAAGACAAAATCAGTTAAGTTAGTGAGGGATGAAGAGGAAATGGGGCCCTCACAACAGGAGGTAGAGGCAGGGCCATAGATAATCACCTGATCCCTGTCCCCAAGTGAGCAGAGAGACATGGAAAAAGATTTCAGCTACCGGTTGGGTGAGAGTCTACTGACCTGGCTGCTCCAATGCTGAGATACTGCGGCCCATGATATAAACTAGATGGTAGTAAAGACAAGCAACTGGGATCCCTGTCCCAGTGTGCAGGCATTGACAAGGGGTTTGGGAAAAGTACGGAAACTCTCAGCCTCTGGAGGTGACTCCTATCAAGAGTGAAGGAAAGGTATTTTCTCAAGGATGGTCTATTGTTGCACCAAGATGAACGGAACACCATGGAGCAAGGTATCCAGTACCTGAGAGAATTAGCTATGCTGGAGGTACTCTATAAGGTTTCAAAAAATGAGCAATCCCCTATAAATGCAGGTGAAGTCACTTGATTGATTGTGTACATAAACCATGTGGCAGAACATTCTATGGGGTGCGCCATTGCCATATGCCGACTTCTTGGCAATGACATCATGGAAAGAAGGAGAACAAAGAGTGGATCATTTGGTTACCAAACTCAGCTATATGAAGAAAGTATCTCTTTCCTGATACAGGCCTGTGTCTTGGCCATGGAAAGACTGTTAGAGGATCTCCAGAAATTTAAAGAAGTCTTCCATGCCCCACCAGTACAGAACAGAGTATTCTGCTATTGCAAAGAGGTGCCTCCCTGTTCGAGATCATCTAGAATCTGTCTAAATCACAGAGAAAAATTAGATCCTCCAGATCACAAGTTTTCTTTTAAAACAGGTAAGAAGAATGGTTCTCCATTGACTGCAGAGGGAGCTAGAAAAACTAACTTAAGCAACACAATTAAATTTCAGCTGTCTTAGTTTACATGAGATTAATCTCTTCCCATGAGTGAAAGATTTCTTAAAGACTCTTTTCGAATAGGGAAAAACTGAATATCTTTCTATGCCAGAGATATTATTAAGCCAAGTTAATATTCTTCAAGTTATTTTCATCTTATTTTCTTGAAGGTATTGTCAAAATCCAGCTGCACCTACCACACCACAAATGCAATACTATCGCAAGTTGGACAAATATGTATTATTGAATAAATTGTTAATACATGAATAAAGTAAAAATTGCATATTTTAAAGTTTATTCTCTTTCAAGAGAATTCTAGATATGAGATAGTTAATAATGAACTAAAAAGCTTAATAGCAATCTATATCTATGTCAGCATTTTTATAAGTGGATTTATTCCCCTTTAAAATATGTAATACATTTATATTAATCACAAAACCCTTTTTTTTTTTTTCTATTAAAAATCCACATGGAACTGGCAGATATGACACTACCTGCAGAGAACCTGCACCTCTCCAAAATGGTAGCTAAAATTGAGGTGGGACACTAGTGATCTCACATGGTGCTTGTGTTTAGGCAACTGAACCATGCTATTACGAACTACCACATGACTGAAGTAATGGAAGAGCCGATGGAATTATAAAGCATTTTCTGAACATATTAAATGTGCTTTGTTTTGGCACAGTCAAGCTTAATTTTTTACTTTCCTTCTTTGTTTATTCAATTACAATATTTATATTGGCAATTATAGGTTAAAACCCAAAAATATTTGGTGCATCTGATTAGCAACAATGAGCCTCCATGAGCCAAAATTATCAGAGCACAGATTATCAAATACAGCCTGAGTTTACAATCACTTTTTGCACCTAGTTAATAAGGGTTCATGGTAAAGGAACATCCACCCTTGAAATCACTGATGAAATATTTCTGTAAGGTCAGTTGTGGAGTATTTGCAAACGTAGTGTATTTATATGATAAGTACACAGCTATGGAGTGCTCCTTCCTACAGATTGGACAGAACATCTGATGCACAATCCTGCCTTTGATGCGATAATTGTATCACCTGAAGAGATGAAAGAGAATGAGCTTTACCTGAGGAGACATGCAAATAGTACAGATTCTGGTCCTAATTGCTAATGAATCAATTTTCATTGCAAAATTCAGTTTGCAGTACATCCTCTGAAGTTTTGTCAAGTCATATTTTAACTTATTAACAATATTGTCCTGGGAAAATTTTTCATATACTGACGTATACATTTATATACAACACAGTATGTAGCCACATGCTCTGTTAGTCAGGAGCTACATTCAATCTTCTTATTAGCTCTTATACTGTATGTTGAAACACTAGTGCAGTCGACATGTTGCTTAATTGCTGTCTAAGTCCTAATAACCTCAAAGAGAATAAGAGCAGCTACTGGCAATTTAACAGCACTAACATCGCAAGATGAATCTAGGTAATGGATATAACATGTGAGGGACCAGTGGGCTAATTTACTTAAAACAAAATGTGATTAAATGATCTGAATACAAAATATCTTCAGCAGGTCAGGTACTTCTATACCATGCGACAAACTGTTGGATGGATGCCCAAACCAGCTCTGGAAAGCTAATATTTCTAAACTCTCAGATCAGAAAAGAGATGTATTATAGCCTGTAGCAAACTTTGCATTTTCTGAGGCAAAGGTGAGTCAGAAGTACTGTATTAAAAGAGTTGCTATGAAGCTCTGAGGAATGCAATCAAAATAAATTCCAAGTGGAGAGATAGAGGAAATACGAAATACTGAAGTATGATTTGTCTGACATATTTAGATGTCTAACTGAGAAGAGGTGGATTGTACTCTAGAGTGCCTATTTATTTCCTTGGAGTATAGGTGAACTATACATACAAAAAGATAAATCTGGCATGATTCATTTGCATGCAGAAAGGACTCTTGTGCCAGTCGAGACACTCTAATCTGCCACAGCAGTTCAGAGACGTGACACACAGTCTTAGAAGGGCCAGTTGCCTTCTGCTGTGGTAGGCATGGGCCAGATGGAAGATCTAGAACATCTCAGCTGGTATTACTAGCCTCTGTTGTAAAAGTAACTTCAACCCCAGAGTGTAGGTGTGAGAAAGTCAGATTGTATACATCCATATCTCAATCTCTGAATGTGAATATCTACCTGGGGGCTCTATTTCCAAACACTCATTATATTATACTTCCTTGTAGGGGAAGGGATTTTGTTATTCAAGAATCTTAGCGTCATTTCTATCCTAGATTAGTGTCAGGTGCTACTGTTGAATGTGTACTCGCACGTGTTTTAGTTGAGAGAATTGGGAGAGATAAATACGCAAAATCCAGTGCCTTTTGCTGAGTTTTTTCTTGATTCCTACATCCTGCAGTGATTTAGTATCTGAAATTTTACTTCAACATAGTTTGAATTTAACACAGAGACAGGTCAGGCCTGAAACTATATGAAAACTAATATGCCTTCTGGTACATGTAGCACAAAGCAGCAGATGAAGAGAAGGCTGCATTCTAGCTAACCTTATTACCTCCCACTTGGGACTGATCTTCTCCATTTTCTGCTGGATTTTACCTGGTAAAATGTGTGTCTCTGCATCGTGGGTTTTTTTGAATGTTTTGATGGGATCATTTTTCAGACTGGAACGATGCTAAGATTGAATTATAAGCCTTCTCAAGTGAATAAAGTGCCCAGAATTTAAGTGTAGAAGAACAGGCATGGAAAAAAAGGCTCAACTCAGGCTTGGAATATGGAGAACTAAAAAAACCTTCTCAGCTGTTTGTAGAAATCTGGATTGTTTCTTCACTAAGTTCTTGTTTCTAGGAACTTTTTGCTGAAAAGCAGCACAAAGGAGATGACTGCAACACACAGCTGTATATATTATCAGTCCCACAGTGTCCGAGAAATATACCTCCCTTACCTCCGTTTATTAAAGCTAAAAGACCTCTCCAATTCACAGACAATCATTAGTGGGGATGAGAGATTTTTATTTATAAACTCTGATTTAATTGCATGTGAATACAGTCCATTGTACTTGATGTAGGCAGTGACAGTGAGCTGGGCAGCTGTCTCATCCCTGTGCTAGCAATATTACAAAATGCTTCATGAGTTGATTTTGCCTCTGTTCTCTGTAAAATGTGAATTATACTTACTTCTCTTCCAAGTGAGTGGAAACTGGGGATAAAGATTAAATTTTGGGTGTTTTTTCAGCTGAAAAAACCAGAAAATGCTTGTATGTTGAAAGTATTTCCCTTTGAATACAAATACAGAGGCTCTTCACTTACTAGTAAATAATGAGGAAAACTTTAAAAAAAAAGTATATATATATAAAAACAAAAAAAAAATCATGGTAGTTCTCCTGAGAAAATGATTCCATTAGTGTCCTGCCATCTAGGAATGAAGTATAATCATTATCTGTTTATGTCAATCTTAATGTGGGTTGTATGTTCATAATGCAGTATTTCAACCTCCTTGTGCTTTAATTGCTGTGTGAGAATACCATGCAGGATTTTAGCTTGAGATCTACTGTGTGTTGCCAACATTTCCTTAATTTACTGAGGCTTATAAAAGTAAGACATAGTTAAGTTGGCATGATTTCTCTGCGACTACTATATGGTGGCTACATTTTATCACCTTACTTTCCTCTAGGTGCTTACACACTGCCTGCTTTAATAAATGTTCTAGCAATTTACTAGCTATTGAATTTAAACTTGCTGTTCTGTAATTTCCTAGATTGATTCCTCTGCTGTTTTAGTGGAGGCTATCCAATATTTTAGGGAATCCATTTCCCAGAAAGGAAAATGTAACACTCTGAATGCTCTTCAGCATCACCTTTTTTATCTTAGGTGTACTCTCATGATTCTCCAGTGTCAGTTTTAGAATATCTGTGCACGGTGTCAACCTCTGCTGTAGTTCTTGGTCCTTGTTCCTTTTGAGTTACATTTTAATCCAGAAAAATTGCATTGAAATGCCTTCAGTCAGTCTAAATTGCCTAAATACCTGAGAAGAAAAGGAAGCCTTAGGAGCTCTGGGTATGAAATTCTTACTTCACTTAACTGAGTAAAGTGGGGTCACAAACTCTGAAATATGACAGCACCTGCAATTCTTTGTGGTGAACTACTTGTTTAATTTGCTTCTACACTGTTTTGAATGTAAATAAATAATAAATAAATATTAAATAATATTTTTTATATAAAAACTTTCTAATGGACAAAGTATTTCTTTACAATTAATATCAGAGATGGAAAATTGTGGTTCAGTTAAATGCATCTATATTCCAAGTGACTACCTTTTTTTACACCTCTGCTCCAGGGAAAAGAGCCTTGTACCAGCTGCTGAGTAACAGAAGGTGATGAAAGGTTTAACACCAATAAAATACTTGTGTAAGGACATAACCTTATAGAAAAATCAAGGGAAAAAAACCCCACATTTTAGGTTCCTACTTATTTCTATATTTCACTGGTTAGTACCAGAACCTGCCAAGCTTTTCCATGTTTCCACACACTCAGTAAATACTGAGTTCCTTAACTACGGACTTCCTTGAGCTGCATCCCTGTTTGGTAAGTCCCATGGAGCTATTCTTTTGTTTGGAAGTGGATTCAAGAGTCCAACAGATAATGTAAACAAAAGCACTCACTGTGAGAAAAGCTTCTTTCAGAAAAATTTCCCTTTGCATAAAATCCTTCTGCTTCTTATCAACAAATTCTGAAATGGTCAATTAGGAACACGAAAGCAGAACCTTCCAAAAAAATCAAAGAATTATTTTGATGTGTGGTATTGAATGTCCTCCAGTTGTATCTAGTTTTTCTACCTCATTCACTAGTATATTCAAATGCGTGTGGGGATACAATGGGAAATCTTATACAGATTTGTTGTTTCTAAGGCATATAACATTAGAATAACCTCTCTTACGTGATTATTGTTTTTTAGGGGCAATTTTGCTGCCATAAAAAATGCACAAAGCTAAAGTTATGAGTGGAATATTTAGGGAGAGAAATCTATACAAGAACTATGTTTATTTATTACCTGATCTTTTTATTACAATTGGCTTTTGTGGTTATGCCTTTGGCCTGTTCACATTTGCAGTGCTTCAATAAATATTTGTAATCCTATCTCTTATGTAAGAAGTTGGAGAATGGAAGGAAAATAAGAAAGTTCAGTACTCACTCTTACATACCACTGAAAGTCTTCCTCATCAGAAACAGCTAAAATATTATTTTTTCTCTCTGAGGAGCCTCTGGATGACAAAGTTTTGCAGGTGTTTTGACTTCAAACATATGTTAGAGCTGAATAGTGAAGATTTTTTATGATGTCTAATTTGGAAATAATATCCCAAGGTCTATAGTATTAATTTACTGAAAACATACAGTGGCTTTATTTTTTTTTTGTAACAAGTTTAGAGATACAGTTTGCATTCATCATGGTTCTAATTACAAGGGAAAAATAAGCATGTAATTAATGATGGACAACATGTTGGATTTTGTATTTAAATGTTCATGTCTGCTTGGTTTTGATGAAGAATGTTTGAGTGAAATGAAAAAGAGAGATGCAAAAGTGAAAAATAATTTTGTTAATAAAGTTTAGAAGGAAATATTTTATCAAAGTAAAAAAAAATAAGAGGAAATCTGGCTAAATAATTATCAGAATAGTCTGAATTTTCTCTTCTGTAGTATTTTATTTATTTACTCAAAAGATGACAGGAAGAGACAGACTCTAGGATAAATAGGAATTTCCTGGAAGCAGTCACAGTAGCAGAACAGGCTCTATTCAGGAATGTATGGAACTGTTTTGAGCAGCCCTTCCTAGGCCTCAAACAACAAGCTCAAGCATACTTTTCATATGTGAGAGACAGTGGTAATTTAGATTGGGATCATGGGTCCAGGCCATCTTAATTTTTGGTTATAATAATAGTAGGGGAAAAGAAACAAGAAAAAAAAAAAAAGGAAAAGGGAACAAGAGAAAGGAAAAGAGAAAAGAGAGAGAGAAAAAAAGAGAAAAAGAAAAAGAAAAAAAAAGAAAAAGAGAAAAAGAAAAAGAAAAGAAAAAAAGAAAGAAAAAGAAAAAGAAAAAGAAAAAGAAAAAGAAAAAGAAAAAGAAAAAGAAAAAGAAAAAGAAAAAGAAAAAGAAAAAGAAAAAAAAAAAGACAAAGAAAAAAAAAGAAAAAAAAAAGAGAAAAAGAAAAAAGAGACAATGGGGGACTGCAAGTCTAAGCCGCATTCTAGTGCCAAAAGACACAGCAGCATCTCTCTCAACTTGCTAGGTTTGCCAAATTCACTGGAGTAATGTTCATTATAATAACATCTTCCAGCAAACAGCAGTGCAGGGTTGCTGCTGTCTGCCAAAACAAGGCAGCAAGTCCTTAGAACAGTCTGACTCACATGTAGGTTCTTCCCCAAACACGCAAAAAACCCAATGTCTCCCTCAAAAATTATCACACAGGAAAACAAAGGAAGTGCACAAAGTTTTTGTGTTTTCTTTGCTTGTAAAGCATACAATGAAGATACTGTACACAATACAGGACATTTAATTTAAAAAGTTCTTGAGACTTTATCATATTCTTAGTGAAATTCATTTCTATATAGATCAAAAAGCTGGCCCCTTAGTTAACTTGCTGTAATTATACCCAATAATTAAATGAGCAATTGATTGGCCATCAGTGATAAAAGGACTCTACATAAGCATAAGTGAGCTCATGCTTATTGTAAGAAAATATTTGTCAGGTAACACACCTATTCTGCATGACCAGAAAATGCTCTGCTCATGGCTCCAAGATCCTTTAAGTTGGTGTTTTACCAACAGCCTGCTGATACTTATCTTTCTTACACTCTCAGTCTATCTGTGGCAGTCTTTTTTAGTTTTATCCTATGTGTTTCTTGGACATCTGAGGCCTTTCCACGATTTTGCAGTTAGTGAAAAGACAAAGAATCAGCATCTTAGTTTTCAGTCACTAAGCTGTAAATGAGGCATCCTTTGATCATCCTTTTATTCCCCCTATGATATTTTTATGCATTTTTCACCAAATGATAATTCAATAAAAACTAGAAGAAGCGCATAGACTGGATCTCAGACCAGTGATCTTCAGACTGGGCTCAGAACTGGCAGCCTTGAGATCACAGAGATGCAGTTCTGAGTGAAACATTTAATTTTTTAGACAATGCTAATGGTAAATCATAAACTCTCAACTAGGAGAGCTTCACATAATGATTTTTGTGGTGCTAGAGCCTGGAAAAACAAGTTATATGAATGATTTTGAGACTAGAAGCTTCCATTTATAAGAATAAAGTCACATAGATTCAGTTTCTGGTTGAAGGCATTGTACTCATTTAACTTGAAGATAACTTGTTTGCTGATAACCAGGATTCAAGAATCATTCCAATAAAAGGTAAAGCAGAAAAATAAAAGGCAGCATAATTTCTAATATGGTCAACACTTGGACTTCCTAATACTAAACATATTTCTGTTTCTTAATAATCATATGGCCTTTTCTGCTTTTGCTCTGAGACAATAAATGATTTCAATCCTTAAGTGAAATTGAATGTCAAAACAAGGTTAAAAATCTGTAAGAAATTGCCTTCTTGTACAACTCAAGCCTGACAATTTTTCTCAGTCCTTGCCTTGGCACAAGCTTCTCACATCTATGCAAAACATGTTTGAGAAATTATCAAGTCACAGATTTATTAAGTGAAGTCATCTTGTGTTTACTTTGCATACATGGAAATATGCATCATCAGATGAAAAAATGGAAAATAAACCAGACCTAGTGCCTACAGATTATGCATCCTGTTGTAACTATTGATGTGTATTTTTAAAGTTTTTTATTTCTATTTTCTATATGAAAGCATCTTAAAAATGCAAGTTACAAAGCTAGAATTCTTGCCCATTATAGATGTAGTAATAACTTTCTAATTAGAGAATTCATTGCTACACTGCATAATCAGCTTGTTGAAGACATGCATTATAGTAAAAGAAAAAAACAACTACTCAATACTAACATAGCTGTCCCATTAAAGTCTTGATTAACTTTATAACAATAATGCAATATCATTATACTTTCATAAATTAGAAGACAAATTGGATATATATCAAGTAATGCTCTTGTATCTTTAGAAAAGGATGCATGTTTAATTTAAAGTGAAATAACTCCAATGACATTAATTTCTTAAGTAGGGGGGTAACATATAAACTCTACACAAATATATAAACTAAATATTTCAATATCTCAACCATTTTATGTAAAGGTTTCAAAGAAAACTATGATATATAACATAAATCACTATATACATATATATATATGTGTATGTGTGTGTCATATAAATTACATAGGGTAACATCAAAAGCAGTAGATATGAGCAATGACAATTGAGATTATCTATTACAGATAGGCTGACCGATCCAAGCTGAGTCCCACTGCTCCTGTTTGGTCAGCAGGCACCTTTTACCATCTGCTTTACTTATATTGGCTCACTCTTTTCTATCATTATATAACAGACATATGGCCAGATGGCTATTTGGATCCAAAATGCAGCCTGGAAATCATAGAATTTTCAAAATCAGATTAAAAACTCAGATTAAGTTTATGAGACTTTAAAACAGGAGAGTACTGATAGCTAAACATACAGTTTGTATGGATATTTATTAGTAAGAAAACAAAGACTGGCTTCCATATAGCAGAATTTTATATCTAATACCAAAACAACTGAATGAAATGTTCATAGGTTACATAGAACCTAGGGAAAAAGTTCTTAAAGACAATCTCAAGAAGACTATATATATCACTTTTACACTCATGACTCCTCTCACCCCACAAAAAAACCTTTACGTCATTGCCCTGTAACTATTCCAATAATATTTTGAAACTAAATCACATAATATCAACTCAGAAATTGAATAAAAGTGTTTTTCTTACAATCATTAGATAATAATCAACCAGTCATTTAAAAGACTGTGCATTGAAGTTCAGTCTCCAAGAGGCATTTGACCATATGAGAAAGACTGCATATATGAAAAGAAGGCTGGGTCAAAGCCCCAGTGTATATCTGAAAGCCCACATGGCTGGAAATTTACTTTAAAATGTAGCTAATAAATATTTGTCCACTAGTCCTTCTATCCTCAAGAGATCACAGAGCTCTAAAGTTTGATATGCTATCTATTATATTTACATGATATCTCATATATAGGATACAAGGAAGTTCCCAACTTTCATCTTGTATTAAAGTCAACCATTTTAAAGGAGAAAATAAAGCATTTTATCAACAATTCCTTCAAGAAGAGATCTATTAAACTGGAAATCTGAATCACATTAGAGTAATAAAATATCTGTTAGCTATTTTTTTTGTTGTGCCTTTCCCAGATTGTTCTGCAAAGCATTAATTCTGCCTTATCCTTGGAGAAATAATTTGGATTTTTTTCCCATTTGCTTTCAGCTCATAGAGATATCTTTGGGAGATATTTTGTTGTTATTTAGATTTTTTTGGAAGTGTTACAGAGCAGAAACCATGAGCTAGCTAAAAGCAATGGGATTCTAGTGAATAAGATATCACATCAGTATCCTAATCATTTCACAGCCTAAAGACAACTGCAGCGAAGCCAACAAAAGAGCAAGTAGAGCCTGCCAATAAGCCAGATGCTACTGTTGAAAAAGAAATTTCTACGGCTTAACATCTGGGCACTGTGAATACCTTTCAGAAATGAAGGAAAGAACTATTCTACATTGAGATACAGAGAATGTGTATTAAAACATGTTTCACCAGCAGACACACTTATTAAAAAAATATCATTATAAAGTATTTATTTTGTAGCTGAATTTATTAAAAAGAGGAGGAATGTAGAAAAACATCCTCTATACTTGAAAGCAGCCCTTGTGCTCAGTTGGAGTTAGCAAGAGTGGTTGATAGGAATCTTGAAATTAATATGGCAGCTAATGTGTACGTATCCCATATTTGATTTTATCTGACATAATTGTAAGCATGGCTTTACCTGCAATGTAAATGCATCTTCTACAGGTCATCTGGAGATGTTTTTTTCCTAGCAGTCCCATATTGGATGCAAGATTTATCAAAGGTGTTGACTAAAACAGTGATTAAACGAACATTGCACAAGGTAATTTTGATATGTCTTTCTTTAAGGACTGTAGCTTGAAGATTTTTTTCCACCTGCGTAGGAAGAGAGGGAATGTGATTTTGGGCATAAAGATGGATGTTACATTGCATTGGCCATCTTCTCCAACAAAAAGAACAAGCAGATGTGGTGCCTGTATCTTTGACACTTCCCAGTCTGTTAAAAGAACAGTTCAAGCAAATTGGCACAGGCTCTCCATCACCACAGACCACACTTTGAATAAAACTTTTACAGAAACATGAAATCCTAACAAGCCACAATTTTGACCTGTTAGAGAAAAAGTTCTTACATGAAGTCCTTAATTAACTTCTCATTCACTCTCGATTTTATGTGGGAAGCAGAATAGTGGCAATGGACACTATTATGAAATTCTGGTATAGCTGAGCCATGCTCTATCATCCTTGTCATTATGGCATCACCAGCATCACCATGATGTCTTAGGGTACACAAACCTGGAGTCATATCTTTTATGACTCTAGTTTTATGTCTAGACTACTAACAACTACATTCTGTATCATTATCTAAAAAACAATAGTTCTTAAAGTTATGCATTAATCTTTTCACATAAAGAGGGAGTCTGATAAAGCAAACAGTGCAACATTACCTTTTTTCAAAGGGGTAGAAATGTATCAAGAACAAATGGGGTCTAGTTTCCAAGTAAGAGTTTTATAAAATACTGACCAGGGAAAAGAAAACTTACCACAGCTCAGGAATAATGCCCATAGCCTTTATTTTCACATCATAGTCACAATTTCAGGTCTCAGTAATTTTCTTTTTTTTCTCCCTTGGGTAATATTTTACAGCCACTGACCCTAGAACCAGTCACTATTTATTTGCGCTTTTTTTTTTTTCTAGTGCAACATACACAATTTCATGTTTCCTGTAGTGTGTTTGAGAAGCTTAAAGCCAAGTAGAAGAATCGGAAAATGGTTCCCAAATGCTGAAAGGAGCTGAATAATTTTAAAAACCTCAAACCTTAAGTGAGCTGCAGCAGCTTGTGCATCCTGTGCTCAGAAATTGCTGGTTTAAGTCACAGAGCTCTTGTAAAACCACTGCTAGATGTTCAATACAGGAAAAACCCCCAAGCTGAACAACAAGCTGTGCTACAAAATTTTCTTTATTATTATTATAATACTTTCATTATTTATTGAAGTATTATTATTAATAATACTTTCGGTCATGCAACTGTATGTCAGCCCATTGAATTGTGCTTGGCTGTTAAGATGATAGAATTCAGTCCCACAATTCTTGACCTTGGTTACCACACACCTTAGGTGAGGAATCTAACTGGTCCATATGAGGCAATTGCCTACTAGTCAAATTTTAGAATTATGCTGTGTTTGTGGCTTTTAGTTCAATTATAGATCTTCATTAAAGCCTCTTGTAAGTACCTATGGTAGGCTGGAAAGACTGGGTAACAACTACAACATACTACTGGTGAAAATATGAAAGAAAATGCAATCATTAAGATTTTAAAATTTCTATAAGGTTTGTTGTCACATAAAAATAATATTTCAATGTACACTGTTTATATTTAACAGAATTAAATTTTTATTCATTTACTTCTAAATGCTGCTTCCATTTTGTAGGCTCTGACATTTGCAGCACATGAGTAAATATACTTACATGACTTTGAAACTACCCTATTTCTGACTGCAGTTTTGTTACTACTATGAATGACTTTCACAACAGGAACGCAGGCCAATTTAAAGTCCAGGCACCAAGCAATTTGAGATCCACCAGCTTTATGCAGTAATATAATTATTCCCTCCGAGGCTCTTAATTGTATTCATCACACCATGATTTCTGCACAAATTAAGCATGCATTTACTGCTATATATAACTTGCTTTGCAGTTAACATCCTGGAAACAAATTTCAAGGAGATAGAATCTTGAACTTAGTCATCCCATGAAATCACTAGTTTCACTGCTCGGAAAAGTCACTTAGACTGTAAGGTCATTATATTTTTACATCGTCAAATCATATACAGAGAAGCAGTGAAAAAAGAACGTGATAAAAAGATCACAAAACTTATACGAATATTTTGTTCAGAATTTAAATGTTAAAACCCCTAGCAAAAATACCTTTAGATGTATTTTTAAGACACATAGCAAAAAAAAATTGACACTATCAAAAAACCTTGCAGTCCATGGAAGACAAAATGTCTAAAAATTCAGATCCAGAGCAATTATGATTGTTATCACATATAGGTATGTGTGCATATGGATTTATGAATGTGTGTGTGTGTACCATTCTGACCTTTTACTTTGCTAATTTTATAAAAATCACACATTTCTACGAGTGTTTCAAATAAAAAAAAAAACCAAACCTTATAGGACTTCACATAATTGTCCAACTAATGAATTACAATGAATGTATCATTTGTAGGAAGTTATTAAATGAAGAACACATTTGTGTGTACATTTGGGCTTCCCTGTGAAGGGGTATATCTACTCTGTTAGCCAGGTAATTTTGAAATGTATGTTTTTGTAATTACATCACAGCAGTGTTGGTCTATGTGAAATCAGAATAACCCAGCATATTTTTTCTTGCTAAACTACTTTTTGGCAGGGGTGGGATAGGGGAATGGAAGGGAAAACAAAGTCTGATGCTATGCCTATCAAAATGTGATAGATATGAGATCCTAGACATTCCTTTTTTATTTTACTTTACATTGTTTTCTTTCTGTGGACATTTCTCTATACCTGCAGTTGTAGAAGATACTCATCAAGAAAAGAAGGAAGAAACAACATATAGAGCATGTGATCCATTTCCACCTTTCCATACTCATTCTTCTGGGATTTTAAATTAGGGTACCATTTTGATATGTCTGTAAATTGCTATAATTTATATTGCTATAATTTAAATTGTTATATATTAATTATTATTATAATTTATAAAAATTATATATTGTGTAAATTGTCCTGTGTCCCACAGAATTAAGAAACAAGATTTTAGCAAGATTCAGAGTTGTTGTGGGCAGTAGAAATATCCAGAGTTAATGTCAGAGTTAACAGCTCGAAAAAATAACAAAAATATGGAAAAAGAAAAGTCAGTGGAAAAAGATTCTGTGATTTGAATTGGCCTCTACATATTGAAGGTCAAACCAGAGAACCTCTCTGATGTGTGAGTGGCTGGTGAGCATCAGGAAAGCAATACTGGCCTAACACAATTAAGATGGTGACTCTTACATCCTTGCAGTATTATTTTATCTTACTTCCATATTTTTTCCTCCTACTTTTCCTTTATTTTTTTTAATATGTTTACTGAGTCAATAAACCATAAAGTTTTTCAGGGTTTTTTCTATTTGTATTTAGTGAAATTGTAACCACTGATGGTTATAGTATCATGTTTACCTCCTATTTTAATTGCTTGAGGTGCCAGTAAATTAATGAAAATATCAAATATATTCATAATCAACACAGCTCAATAAAGGCTTAACTTGGCCTTGGTGTCTGACTAGACTCAAAGTCTAAGGTCATAAGAATAATTTCTACTTTTGGAAGAAGCCCTAATCTCCAATGTCGATGAAAAACATCTATTGACTAATAAAATTAAATTGGATATTGCCATGTGTAATGTCAGCAGAATTGCACTTACATACTGAGAGATCAGATATCTCACCTCACCATGCATACATGATAATTTAGAAATATTTCTGCATTTGTTGCACACATAAGGGAGAGCCTTTGTTAGAAAACTGGGAAAATTCCCTTGAAGATCTGTAAGACATTTGCCTGACTAAGGTCCTAAATTTGAAGTTTCAATAGCCAACAGGGAGCACCTCCCTCACAATTAATATACCTAAGAATTATGGGAACAGCATGGAAGTGACTTGGAATGTTATATCATGACCAAGGGACTCTTTAATTTAATGATCTCTTTTAGCTGCAGTTCACATGTATGAATCCTCTACCCTTCAGTCTGATATGAGCATTCTCTCAGAGCATTGCACAGTGTGAATGGGCAGGTAGCATTTCTATATTTACAGCGCAGAAATAGTCCTTCAAAACCAATATAAGATACCAGGCCACCAATTAATAAAAAAACATAATCTCTAAGCATAGAGAAAAAAATAGCAACAAATTTTTGCCAAAATATAACAACCAGTCAGCAAAAGTCTGTTTATTGGCAATGAAAACTGTCAACCCTTTAACCTCGCCAAATGAAGCCTCTTCCTCAACAAACTTCAACTATCTGCATGCATCTGTTCAATAAGACTGGCTTTTCAAAAATCAGATAAGGGTCACACTTTTACATAACTCTTGAACAAGAAGGAAGACAGCTACAGGAATGTTATGGAAAATTAAGCACTAGCATTCTTTTGGCTCCTGTCATACGATTTTGAATTGTCTTCTGATTAACGGGAAGAACTGGTAGGATTGCAAAAAAATCTTCTCCTGAGTGCATTGCTTAAAGCCATTTTGACCCTCAAAAGTCAGAAACAGTAGTCTAGCATCCCCCTGGAAAGAGGACACAGACATTGAATTTGTAAACCAGTTTCTTTATATGCCATTAAAAATATTATCTAAAATATAATGGAACTCACTTTTATTTTTCTCCCTCAGAACAATGTCTTCTAAATAGATCCTGAGCTGGTAGTGAAGCACATTACAGTAATCCAGTGGAGAAAATCTGAACATGGGCTATCAGATTCTGCTTCTAAGAAGGAACAACAGACTCAGTTACTGCTGCTGTTTGTTTATATTAAGTGGCTAGGAGTATGTCTTGACACCAAATCAGTCAGAGCTGACAAATGACAATGAGCCAGGAGATGTTGCAGGAGACTTTCTTATTCAGAAAGGGCAAAGTGGCAGCCATGCCCAGGTTTTATTCTTAGCATCCCAACTTACAACAGAAACACATGAATGCATCCTAAACAACATACAAATTCTAGCTTACACAATTGTATTCCTTTACTGACTTTAACCTGAATATTTAACTTCATTTTAATCGAGTCTTTCCAGTTTCAAGTACTTTCCTTGATTTCTTCATTCCTTGATGAAGATTTTGTCTACTGTTTATGAATATAATAAAACTGAAACTCTAACATCCATACATATATATATTTCTTGGTTTGTAAGGTACATAAATGTTACTTGATTACCTGAATTCTGAGCTCAAGCACTTTTTAAGCCTTTATTGCCTTGCTTAGGGTAGTGCCGCTTCTGCCCAGACCTTCCAGTTTGGATAAAGAGTTATGTTTCTCTCTGATAATCAAGGCTAGTTCGAACCTATCAGAGCCTTTTCACATCATGGTGTAATATATGTTCATGTAGCAAAATGAAGACAAGATTGTAACATGTTGAGTAAAGCTGTTTTTCCAATCTAATAATAGCATTTCAGGCATGGTGCCCAAGCCTTGACATCTACTATTGGCCAAAGCACAGGCTCCCTGTTCTATGTATGATGTTATCCAAGTTGCTGCTATGTACTGAAGCAAATGTCCTCATTTTCATTTATTTTGTTGCCCTTGTTAAGCAGATAATACCAAAACATTTTTAGTTTGCTCCTTTGACACTTTATCTGTGTGCAGAAAATGAGACTTCTTTATTTTATACACCCTGGCCCCTCAAAGTCCTGCCACATTGAAAGGACACTGTATTTGATAAAAAAAGAAATTAAAATAGCAGTTTTACTAATGTAATAAAATAACTTTGGATCACATCTCTTGTGGAGTCCAATCCAATGACCATTGAGGCTGGTAGATTTCAGTAGCCACTAGTCACAGAACTACGGCTTTTTCACGCACACACACCTATAAATGTAGCTGTACATTTGTCACCTAATCAGTGTAGATTTTATCTCAGCAATAAGAGCAATCTGAAGCCAGTTACTTTTAATAGAAAGTATGGCATAAGTTCTGAGCAATCAGACAAAGCAGCACAATTAATGTAATAGAAAGCTTCAACAGGAAGTCTGTTGTGTCTTTTTCCCACTTAATCAGCTATAACATTATAAAGGAATTACAGGCACTATGAAGTCATATGAGAAATATCTCACAGACATTTTCTTTGTTATTGTAGGAGAAAAAGTAATGTGAAAAGATAAGTAATTTTCTCAGGTGCTTCTGACTTTTTTAGTTTTGGGGGATGAAAATCTGGCTTTCATGCTGCTGTTTTTCTCATACCTGAATTCTGACATTAAAATAAGAGAGCGAATGAAGTGAACATATTTCTAAATTTCTGTCACACACATCACTCTGTCAGTTAGTAATTGACATAATGACAAAGTGGCCAGGGACAATGTAAGTGGAAAAAAAGGGATTGGAACAAACAGGATGTGGAAAAGAAGCAGTCTGGAGAGTCTGCATCTTGATGGCATGACTAGCTGCATTCCCATTGTATTGCGTAAAAAAAAATAAAATCAAATATTCTGTCTTTTGGGTATAAGGTGAGTTTGATAAACAGAAACCTTCTAATTTTCTACTTCCAAAGAAAGGTCTGTCAAGGTTAATGCTGAAGGTTCCTGAAGAATTTTGATTGGCACTGAGCAATAGTTTGGGAAGCATAACTGAAGGAAATGAAACAATAGGCTACTGAAATATCAAGGGAACTGAAAGTGTTAGCAGTGTTCATACAGCATTGTACACCATGGCATCCTGGACATGAATATTTATGCTGCTACAGTTACATATGCTCAAAAGCCTTAAAAAGTTCCCTGAGATATTATTTGCTGTAACTATTAACCCCAGTTAATATGTCCTGAAAAGAATAAGGTCTGGGACTACACAAAAGGAAACTTTTACTGACAATACTTGGTTTATAGAGGAAACTTTTTTATTTGTACACATGGTTTTGAACTCTGGCACGAAGGCATGAAAAGTGTTTGGTTGTTTCCTAGAGTAAGACTACATGAGTCATGTTCACATTGTGTTCAATTCTCTTCCTTCCCAAAACAATGATTTTGTGAAAGAATTTGAGTCTGAGCTCTGGCCCTGCTTGATCTACAAATAGAGAGCAGTTACACTCATAGTTCTAATGAAGATATGCGTGAATGTGCATGGCTGTAACTGGTTTTAGTTTGCTATTTGGTTGGGTTTTTTAATTAGATCCCTGTATGTTTGTTTGTTTGTTTGCTTTGCCTTGTTGTTGCTTTTGTCTTGTGGTTTTGTTTATTTTTTGTTTTGTTTTGGGTGACTCTCCTCAAAAAGAAGCTAGCCATAAGCAATGCCAGCCTATAGATCACTGATTGATTCCTGTCCTCTTTTATTTAAAAGCACACTTACAATAGAAAATACTGCTTGGTTAGAAACACGGTCTGTAGTGGGAAAAGGGGAAAAGTAGCACAATTTCTAGATGGCAGCTCAGAATCATCCCTGCTCGTAGCACTTCCTGATGGCTGTTCTCTAGGTGACTTCAGTAATGAGCTTCCTGGCCTGTTTTTTAGGCACACTTTAAGCACACTGCTGAATATACGAAGAACATCCCTCCTTAGTTTATATAATCAAATGCATTTGTTCATGGTTGTGTGCAAAAATGACAGATTTTGGCATTCATAATTGTAGACTCTTTCACTGCATCTGTGAGAGTCGTATTACTGATCATTTCCAAATGCACTACAAAGATGTATGATATAAAATTATAAAACCTCATGAAGATATTTTAACCGATGCTGAAATATATCTCATATAGATCTGCAGAACACTAAATTAAATAAAAAGCAGTTACTTAAAGGATGGAAAAGTCTCCAGCTTCACTTTCATGTCTATATAAAACATAACCCCTCAAAAATTACCCATCTGAATTGATATTCATAAATAATATGCAGCTACTTTAAAAGAGGTGTGTTTGTTTGCATAGTTGACATAATACATATATATTAATAGTTAAAGAAGCCAAGGAATTAATCATTATAAAATAACATTTATAATCTTATTTGTAATAGAATCCTGCCGTTATTTGAAAGACATTTTGATAAAAAATACTATTTAGTTCTACACAATAATCCAAGTTCAACAACAAGTACATGAAATACCCATTACAATTTTCTCCTACTTGCCTCATTAGGTTCAATGCGCAAAAGAGATCAATGACTCCAAGGTGAATAGACAAAGTGCGTATTTTACCTTTTGCTTGTGTCTTTTACTCTGTGCTTTAAACAGAGTAAAAGATTTAGTTTTTATTTATTTTTGAAGCATTTCTACTTTCGCTTCTCTGAATATATCACATTCAGCTGCTTTCACACTCTTTCTGTTTTACTAGCAATCTGTTAGTGATCTTTTCCTTTCATCTCTCCACATACATATCCTAATGAAATCATTATGGCTGAGCTGTTTTCATCCTCCTCTATTTCTACTGTATATGGTAGTAATGATCTCATTTTATTTTGATACACTGACATTACAAGTGTCCTTTTCATCCCCCCAAATGTTTTTTGGGGTCTGTTTAAATATACATATATATTTAATTATTCAAATCACACAGCTCTTTAATCTCACTTTATGCAAAAACATTTGATTATCAGATATGGGATACTGACATGGCTGCTAACATTTGTTTTGCTGTGTAAATTACAAGTTATTAAACAATAATACCTTGAACTGCAGTATGACAAAGGGGAAAAAAGCCAAAACCAAGAAAAAGAAAAAAAATATATAAGGATGGTTTAGAAGGTTTTACTCTTAAAGGGGAAGATGTGTCTCATTTTGCATCTTCATTCATCATAATCCATTGCCAGCCTGCATTATTTTACAATTTAACTTGGAGAACAATAAGTTCTAATCCTGTGAATTTATTTTACACTTAGTCTAAGGACATAAGTGAAATGTGTAAGTCTTACCAAAACAAGGATTGCAAAATTAGTCAAATATTTCTTAGTTGATCTTCTTCTTCTTAGTTGAAGGGGAGCTTCACTAACTTCTATGTATTTCAGAGGATGTGTTTTCTGGAACTTGGGAGCAAGTGGAAACTTGAATTACCTTTTTTCTCCAGGTGGGTTTTTTTTGCTACCCACAGAAGTACCGTTTTTAACTTTGTTGATACTGCTGGTCAGCTTTCCACCATTAACTACATATAGTAAGATGTAGGAAAAGAGGTTTTTATTGCTTTTGGTCTTCTCATTTTCCATGGTACATAAGGCAATGTTGAAAGGTTCCTTAAAAATGCATGGTTTCCCTGAAGGTAAATGAAGAGGAAAGAGGGATTTTCTACCTCTCTCCTCTTTCTCTTCTATACTTCATTATATTGGATGATGGGAAGAGACTGCTGCTTAATGGGAAAATTGCATGGATTGGGAAAATGGATGAGAGCAACCCTTCAGCTGCCATTTGCTGGAAACTATCACTAACTAATTTGAAATAGCATAGTTCATAGTTTTGATCTGAAATGTCTCAGCTGAGTCAGAAAAAACCTGAACCAAACCATGTATTTCACCAAATAACATCAATAAACAAGAGTAAAAGAGTATCTTAACATCACATTCATGTTGTATTTGATTAGCTCAATTCCCAGTATTACATTTGCCCAGTGCTACTCCTACAACAAAGACGTTCCTTTGGAAAGTGACAAAATAAAAAAATATATTTGAACCTTTTCTTTCTGTAACACATTTCAAAATAAATTATGTTTTTGAGCTTTCCTTAAGAATAAAACTGGTAGTTTATGCTTGAAGAAACTAAATATCTTCACAGGCCGTACACTAGAGACTTGCATCCTGCATTGGAAAAAAAGGGGAATGATATATGACCAAAAAATTAAAATAAAATCAAATAATTTGCTTCCTTAAAATAAAGAAAATGTTTCAGAGTTCAGGAGGTTTCATGAATTACAAAATCATAAAACAAAAGTGCAGGTGAGAATAAAGTATATGAACAGGGACAGGTGCATAGGGCAGCTACTCTCATTTCAGTCTCAACTTTCTCAAAATGTTGAATACTACTGTATTGGAGTACAAGAGAAATAAAAAAGTGTTTACAATTCAAGGGTCTTACTTTCTCAGATTCGTAGTTTGTGTGAGAAATACCCATTTTTCAGAGATCAGGGAAATGTTCACATAAGAACTATATTTCTGTTTTATTCTGAAAGACAGAAAAGGTTTCATCAGTACCTGAGTTTTTGCTAAACTTCTACAAAGGAATGAAACTTATTCACTGGCTAGTACATTGTTATAATTGAAATTGCTGCCTGAATAGATTACTATTCCATGTGAGTAAGTGGAACAGATCCAGGACTATGTTATTTTACTATTGATCAAAGAAAGAACTCAGAAGCCTTGTAGCTTTGTAGCATCATCTCATTTTAGTAAGAGAAATCTGGTGAGAGGATTAGAAGAGAATGACTAAAAAAGAAAATATATTGTGCATTGGAAAGAAAATATTTTTTTGTGTTTGAACTTCATGAAGTATTTTATGTGTATGTCAAAAAAACCAAACCAAAGTATTATTTTTCTCATTTATGCAAATAGTAGGATGGTGTGTCCTATAAATAAACTAATCTCAATTTTTGTTTGAGGTCAGAGATTTAAACATAATGGGTGTATGAATGATCTAGATATATGTTTTTTATATATAAGCTAAGATAAATACATAGAAGATTTTGGTAGTGTAACAGATATTTCTATTTTATTTCTGATTTAGCTATTGTTCTTTGTCATCATCTAAGCAAAAAGCATTATATCATCTAAATTCTGGAGATGACATGATAAGAGCAATGTTGATCAGGACAAAATACTTTGCTGTATTTTCACTAAAGTGTGTGAATCTCTCAATGATATAGTTTGTATAGAGTCCCTTTCAGATATACTCCTCCTACATGTATTATTTCTCTCAATCTTTCTGGTTTTATGCTTTCCCATTTAATCCTTACTTTGTCATTTTTTCTCATATCTATGGAACCTTTGGAGTAGAACCCTTTCCCACACCTGACATTTATTAAATATATGAGAAGAGGTTACTGTTTGAGAAAGTGCCTGTCTTAATGAGTGGATGGCAAGTGACTTTAAATGTGACCTAAAATAAATCATTCTTTTTTTCTACAATTTTTATTTCCATACATACATATTTTTGATTCATCCTTACATTTTCTGCATATTAATATTGCGCTTGATTTCTGGAATTTATGTTCGGTTACAATGAATTCATACAATTAAACTCCTCTAACTTCCAAAATTACATACCTACATACTCCATTTCCTCAACTCCTGAAAGTAAATGTTTAAAAAAAGATGAGCTGAGTCCCTTTGGCAAAGGCCAGCTGAATAGAACTGTTGAAATTCACAGGGAAGATGGTATTGAGATTCAAGTAATGCCAACGAGAGTTGCACAAATATTTTAATTTCTGAAAGCTCTCTTATCCTGTGCTCATCAATTTGTTCTCCCCCCATTCAGACACATGGTTTGCATTCAGTTAATTTTTATTTTCGGTGTGAGTCTTTTAATCTGGAAGATGTTTGAACTTCTTCTGCCAAAAAAGCTCATAGTTCTTTAAACCAACATGTTTTAAATTACTTGCAATCAATAGTGTAAAGTGATGAACAAGAGTGCTCTTTGCTCAATGGATTTCTTCAATTTTTTTGTTACAGTCTAGGACTCAGAAATATAGTCATCATGGAACCTTCACCTTGATCTTAGAGTTTGCAGCCTTTGGGTCTCACTCATTTTACACCAATAGTTCGCCATGGTATTGTCTTCAGTAAAAGTACCTCCAAGAGTTATCTTGAAATGCTTTGTGAAAAAACTTATTTCCATTGGTGAACATTATAAAAGGAATTCCTGAAGAACTCTAGAGACTTTCAGTTGCTAATGATCTGGCTTCAAATCTCCCTGAAAGTATTCAGTCTGAAATAACCTTAAATCCTTTTTTTTTTTTTTTTATTTACCAGTTAGGAAGTATGGTATTTTTTCTTTTTCCCTTTTTGCCTTTCCCATTACCCTTTTTCTTGTAATCACATGAGTTCATTTTGCTTTTGAATTAAAGGAATTAAAGTCTCATAGGATGGAGAAACAGGGCTGCTTTGGGGTTGGGGTTTTTTGTTGGTTTGTTCGTGGGGTTTTGTTTGTTTGTTTGATTGGTTTTTGTTTGTTTGGTTGATTTTTTTTAATTTAACTCCTGCATTTTCTCTTTGCTACAAATTCTGATAGTTTTTGGAAACCAAAGAAAAGGAGGCTGATTTTCATTCCTTTCATTATCCTAGAGTATTTTAAGACTAGAACAACATTAATATTTTCTTAATCCATGGAAATTGCTTTGGTCACACGGAAGTTGAATGACTTCTATTAAATACGTATTAATTTAATGTCTTTAAATTGGCTCAACCCTGCCATGGAATAGCCCTCAATAAATTTAGGATTTCCTTGCATCAGTTTAGATTGCATTTCTAAAACTATGTATTAAATAAATGGTATACTTTTGTTATCAGTTTGATGACTTTATTCTTACCTCTTGTGATATTTCAGGCTTTGATCTCAGTGAATAGTTGTTCGTTGAAGTATAGTTTTGTTCAAATATAGTCTGTTTTGAAACACTGGTATCTTCTTGTATTGACTCTTTAATACCCGAACTAGATCTGTACAAGGTGGATATATGTAAGCAACTTTACAGTAAAAAAACTATACAAAGAAAAATGGTTCACCTAATGTATAATTTCCTTTTCCGTTCCAATTACTGCCTTCCGCTTCAGTGGATTTATAGAGTTCCTATGAAACTTTATTATGTTTTTCTTGATCCTCCCATGTCTACTTTTTATAAAAGAATGCATATGCCTATGACTGCATGGTACAGTTTTTAAATAGACTTTGCAAATGCTAATTTCTTCTCCTTTTATGTCCTCGGGCATTCTTGATATATTTCTTCATGGTTTGTAGCCCTTTCCTAAAGTGTACTGTCTAAACTTAGGTAAAGTCCCTTTCCTGAGGATGTTGAATGTTGTCATATTGTTCTTCGTGATGTTCTCCTACTCCTTAAATTAAATACAGTTAGAAGAGAGAAGACTTCAGTTTGTTTTTTCATTTTTTGTTTGTTTGGTTTTTTGTTTGTTTTTTTGGTTTGGTTTTTTTATTGTTAAAAGCAATTGTTTAGGAAATCAATTGTTTATGTTAGTTCAGAAATGTAATCTTTTAAGTCTTGTTCCACCTGTATATTTGACCAAGTACTATGCAGACAGATGAAGCTATCCAACCTTTTATGTTCCATAGACAGTTCCATAATGGTCTTCATAAAAAAGTTGTCTCAGCTGAGAAATTGATTTCTTTTTCTGATTAATACAACGTTCATTGGCAGAATTTTGGTGAGATCTTACAGGATGAGTCAAAGGGTAAGATCTGGTATTGATTTTCATTTTGGGTCATGCTCGTAGAAATTACAAAAATTGCTACTTGGTAATAGTGTAAAATACTTTCCTACACTTTCATAAGTCGTTTCACAAGGAGTGACTGTCCTGTTAGAACTGTCAGCTGGACAATAGCTCGAAGTATGGGAAAGTAGAGGGAAAACAGGAGCAGTCTACTGTTTTGCTTTATTTTTTCCTTTTCTTTCATGACAGTTAAGAGTCCATTCGGGCTTCTGATCTGGAAACGAGCAAGATAAAAGTCTTTGCAAAGTAGGCTCTTGTAAGTCTGATAACTGTAACAGGAACAGAGTCTCATTAAATATTCTCTATTTTCCTCTGGAAGTAGCTTTGGGTATTTTGGGTTTTTTTCTATAATAAAGACCTAAACCAAGTACTTCTATTTCTTTTCTGTAATAAAAATCCATTCCAGAAGATGAAGATATGCAAGTAGTCTCTCTCATAAAAATTATGAAGACCAAAGGCAACAGGAAGGATGCAATGCAAAAACCTGGTGTGTGTGGGGAAGAATGTGTGGCTTGCTGTACTTCCAGTGTATTTCTATCCCAGTGCCCTTTTCATAGCAAACATGAAAATTATCAAAATCATGAATTTTTTGTCTGTTATATCAAATAAGTAACTTTGGGCCTAAAGACTTGGAAAAAAATGCCTGTAACACTTGATCTGATGTTACAGCTCTCTTTCCGATTATCAAATCACTAGATTTTATATTAGACCCGAATTGTTGAGGTTCTTACAATTTTTGGCTAAATTTTGTCAATAAATTTAATCTCATTCCCTAGCATATTCTCTATTCCAAGCAAACTAGCTACGTGATATGAAATTTACAGGCTCTATGTAATTTCTGAAATTAATCCCATCTCTTTAAGGGTTCAGTAATCAGTCATTACTTAGTAAGCTATGGTCCCCAGAGATGGAGTAAATGTCTTCTCAGTGCATTCCTTCCCCTCCTAGTTTCTCTCTCTCCCCAGAAAACACTTCTGGTTCTGAACCTACCACTTCTCTTGTTTCTGAATTCCCTCCAGTTAGAATTTTTTTTGGTTTTTTACATAAAATGGTACTTTACCTGAGACTGGTGAAGTCTCTTAATTTTCAAGCCATAATCTGGAAATTCTCTTGGCTGTAAGTTCTCATCTTTCCTCTGTATATGGTAGAAGAAAGATATAGCATTACATTAATTAATTTTACTTGAATTAGGAAAAATCTAATTGAATGAGCAATTAATTACTTGATTAATTTTATTCTTAAAACTCCCATTTTTTTCTTGAATTAAATTCACTTAATGAACAATTTGAATCAGCAAGCTGAAAAATGTGAATTAAAAAATTCCTTTTTTTTCTTTTTGCTATTTAGTAATTTTACTTAATAAAATTTTACTTAATTTTACTTTCTAAAAATTTGTATTTTCAATTGTCTTTTAGGATAAGCAATACCTACATATATTTAAAAATAACAAAGTTAACAATAAAGAGTCTACTATCTTTAGACACTGTGCTTGGTTCATTGTTTCTGATTGTCATGTTCTTGAAGAACTTAAAACTAATATACTTTGGTTTCTCACATATAGATTTTTTTAATGAACTGGAAAAGTCTTTTTCTTTCTCAAACAAAATTTGCCTTTTCCCAAGGGCTGTAATGATGGGCCGAGAAACATGGGTTGTAAACTGCAACAGAGTAAGTTTAGACAGGGTATAAGAAAGACATTTTTACCATGAACGTGGTGAGGCACTGGAACTGGTTATCTAAAGAAGTTGTAGATTCCCCATCACTGGAAATGTTGAAGGTCAGGTTCGATGGGTTTTTGAACAACCTGGTCTAGTGGAAGTTGTCCCTGACCACGGTGGAGGGATTGAGGTTTAAGATCCTTTCCAACCCAAACCGTTCTGTAAGTCTATGATTATAACACATATCAAATTAAATTCTTTTATTAGAATTAAATGACCAGGATAAATTTTGATCATCTTGTGACCAAATATAAAACAATTAAATACACAAGTTAATAATTTCAAAATCAGTTGCATTATTATATCTGAGATTATTTTTATTGCAAAATATCTTTTTCAGAGCACTGTAATTTACTCACATGTAATTTACATACATATTTATGTTTATATATTTATATATATACATTCAATTATACAAATGAAGTGCTAGGAGAAAAAAAAAGCTTATGTGAAATACCTTCCCCTTTCTTACAGATACAGAAGTATTTTATAAGGTCAGGAAGTCCTAGTTATTTTTGCAATAGATTAATTTCTTAACAGTGTAAACAGCTTTGAAATCCTCTAATAAGATATTTATTGGTATTTTAGATGTTGCTAGAGCTCAGAAAAGGGATAAAATAGTCTCATATGTCTCCTACTTAGTTTTTATCATGTTTTTGGTACAAAGATATATTCACCTAGTTTAGAAGCATAGCTATATTACTTTCCTTGTAAAATTGTAGTCTTGTGACTAAACTCTGCCAGCCCCCATGCAAACGTACACACAGAGTCTGAGTCCATTGAAAGAAATAGTGTTTTTCAGTTGACGTTTGTATTCTGGAGAAGGTGATCCATTCCCTACGTTCAGTGTGTGCTGTTCTATTGGCAAGGAGGAAAGGGGTTGGCCTGATCTGACCATCTAGTAACTAATCAGTTCTCTTTAACCTGATGCTGGGCACTTAATGGCTGATGAAGTGTTGGTGAAACACAGTATTTCTATGCCAGGCTGTGATAGGACTACCTGCCTAGGAAGTGGAAAGTATCTGAATTCCAGATTGTCCCCATATCATGCATCCAAAGCTAGACCATAGAATGTTTTTGTGGAGAACTTTCTATTGCCTGGCCAATGATGTAGTCAGATAAAAGGTGAATGACTGTTCACATTTTTTTAACTTAAAACTATATATCCATGGGTTCTGGTTTCTGCTGCTAAGATATTTTTAAATTGTTACTGTAGTTGTCATTCTTATTGCCATTGAGAAAACTGACAGGCCAGTGTAAAGAGCATACATTGGTCAGAGATATGGGCTTTCCGGTTTGACTTCTCCGTGCTTCATGTTTGTGTCTTAGGCAGCCTGAATTACATCAACAACACATAAAGACCAAACGGGGCAAGGTCAGCTGCTGAGCAGTGGGAAAACCTATAGAGTTTGAGAAATTACGTCTGTGACTGAATAATGAGTCTTGGATTCTGCAACCTGGCACCTGCCATGAATACTGTATTAATGAAAAGGAAAACCCTTGGAGTCATAATGGAGGGATAAAAGCTGGTGTTACAGAGTGGTGAATCAAGCAGTTGCCTTTAGGAATAGATACTGTGGTGTTTTACAATAATGATCAAAAGTACTTCAGCTTGTAACATTATTATAGCACTCTATGGGTAAGAAGCATTACTAAGAATTTTTTATAGTTCTGAATCTACCATGCTTTGTTGTAAGTGGCCCTCTGTAAAAGTCTTTAAGTAGTTACCAGTATTTTATGTTGTTCTACCTTTGCTGTGCAGCCAATGTTTCTATTCACTTCTATTTATTATATTTTGATATGTGTAAATGTAGAGCCAGATCAAAGACAAAGGATTTGAGTGAGCTTAGGGTTTTATCTGGAAATTGTGATCTAGAAAATCCCCTCTGAGACTTTACTCAAAGTATTTTATGTAAAAATTTGCTAGGTGTCATTTCAATGAGTTTTCTAGGATCCTTGAATTCTTCTTCAAGGCATGTGTATAAGAAATGTGACTTTGTCACATAGTGGGTAAATTGCTTAACTATGAGACCAGAAACCTACGATCTATTTTACATCTATTTTCATCCACAAACTCAATATAAACCACATTTTGGGTTTTAGCAGCCCTTCAGGATTTTATCAACTCCAATTTACAAACTATTGTATCTAACCCTTTATTACTAAGATCTTCATTGAATCTGGCCTTCATTAAATTCATAGCTTTAGCAATTACTGTGAACATATCAATCATTGAAAAGGTAATGTCATTTAATGTTGTATAAAGTACACACCATTCAGACATTCTTTCTTTGAAATTTCTGTGGTTCTAGAGTATTTCTTCCTACAGAGAACCATTTAAAATGTAACTAATATAAACAACATTATGGGATATAGTCTTCGGATTATGTCTATGGGAGTATATGTTTACATGGCTGTCCATTAGGCTGTGAGTGGCAGTGGGAAAGACTAGGCTTCCTGCATTATGTTGGCACATAACCAGCCATTTGGTCCTCTTTTGTTTTTTCCAATCTTCATCTTAAAAGATTGAAAAGCTTTTTAATTCAAGATCCTTCTGATAATACTGCAGTGATACACGTCATTTAAAAGACAGACAGCTGCAGATTTGGCAACATGCTACCTATAGTTACAGAGTAAATATATAATGTATTGAAGACTTCAGGAATTCTGCTGTCAGCAATGAACTTGCCAGGCAAGAAATACTATATTAAATGGAGAATGCCTATTTTAAAGTCTGTTCAATTGCCATGAGGGGAATAAATCACAAGGATTCAAAAGACTATGACAGGCTGACTTCTTTTGATGCTTCAACTGTTTCAGGCAAAATGTCCATTTATGGATTCACATTCACCTTATCAGGATTCCTTTAACTGATGCTTCCCTGTTGGTTGTGCTATCACTAGGAATTTCTGCTGAAGCATGTACAGGCTAATTTCTGCTGACAGTATTAACAAAACTCTACTTAATCTGGATCAACCAGTGAATAGATGAAGGTAATAATGTCATTTCCCCAAATCCTTTCCCATCATTAGATTCATGCAATTAACACCTTTGTTTCTTTTTTTATACTCTAGAAAAACACAGTAAAATCAAATATAAAATATAACTCATAAAATACAGCTCATTTTGTTAATTTCTTATGGCCATGGTGCTTATATGCCAATGTAATATGTGTTTTCTATGCTATGTGTGCCAGGACATATGAGGAGTATATGAGCTTAAGATGGTTTTAGTACTGCTTTGAAAGGGCCTTTACTGGTCTTTTTAGATAAAAATTAACTTTTTTTTCATATATATATGGATTCTTTGATGTATTATAAAAATTCTGCAAATAGCTGAAAGAGTTCAAATGAATGTAACTAAATGTCCTGAATGTCGCCAATGTTAAAACAACTTTTTTGCTAAGAAACAATGCAAAATTTGTCTAATATAATATCTTCTCACAAAATGCAATACTGGGAATGCAGTTTTCCATTAAGACACTGAAGTAACTTTCAGTTTGCAAATCACACAGTTCTCTGACATTAGAGGACTCTGATAGCAGGCAGAAAGAGATACAAAATGTCAAACCTCTTTATCCAGTTCAAACTATTTTGAAGTGCAAAAAAGCTTGGGATACTGTTTTTTGTATTTCTTGTAAATCTTGACAGTTTACTTCAGTGAGATGGAAAACGTATCATGAATTTGTAGGGTAATCAACACAGAGTTTATATACCTTATCTTTCTCTGTTCGTGGAATATACTTCAGGTATGTTAGGAAGCCTCATTTGGCCAGGTAGCCTCAGAATAATATTGAATGGTGGAAATGATTCTAATGCACAATGCTGGACTTAACAAAATTGTCCAGAGAGCCTTCAAATGCTTTAGTGAAATGCTTCATATTGCCAGCTGTGGAGACATTATAGAACCTCACTTACTGTCCCCAGATAAGACTCTTGTCTAAACAGCTGGTCTAGAAAATGAGTTACTAAGCCATGGAAACATATCGTAATTCCATGAAAATATCTATGACAATATTTTATCTTGGAAAAGTGCTGTGACAGCATTTAGGTATGTTCAAACTGAGGGAGGTTCCTCAGAAATTAAAATGTTCTTTACTCTTCTATAAAGATAAGGAATCCTTCTAGCTCTGTTTAAAAAGAAGGATTATTTTGGGTCTTCTTATGACATAAATATTCCTTCCTTTACATAGCAAAGTAGGTATTAAAAAGGTGTTAGCAGTACTAAGGCATCAAAAAAAAAGATACTGTTAAAGCAAAGTTAATTTAGGCAAGTGGTGACAGTATGTAGATACCAGACACAACTTACATAAGAAACATTTTTTTTTTAAATTAAATTTTAGTTTCAAAACTTCAGGAATCATACTCACTACAGTTCTTAAATAATAAGATTTCAAAGGCAGAAATATACGCCAATATCAAAATCATAAGTAAGTATCCCTAACTAGATAAAGATAAAACTAAAGAAAAAACCTAACCACAGCATATTCAAAAAACTTTGCCTTTCAAGAATAACCCTGCATTTTGTGGTTGTTTTTCAGTCTTGGAGCTGCCCCCTATAACAAATTCCTATTTTCTATTCAGATTCCAGGAGAGAATCAATTTTAGAATGTTGTCTTTACAGTTACAAAATGGAAACAAAAGATTAGCGTCACAAAGATAAAAGTATTTACATAAGACTGTTTCATACTTGAGTTTTTACAGTCAGTCTTTCTCTTTTTTCATTCTTATAATGAGATCCACATTACTGCCGAGTAATGCACAACTTCTGAAAAGTATGTTTACTCACAGGAAAATGGGAAAAACAAGTACTGACTTACCAGTGTTTATTAGGCAAGGAAAATGGTATCTGGAAACTATGACATAAAACAAATTATCAGAAGATAATTGAATATTTTCTTTCACACATAACTAATTGAAGTTGTAGGTTTTGCAATAATTACTGTGTACACACGCAAAGTTATTCAAAACATTTAACATTAGATATTTAACTTCAGAAGCTGTATTAGAGAACTGAACTGCCTACATGATCTATGAAACCTGTAAAGGAAAATTCATAGCATGTACGCTAGGAGCTGACTTGTCCCATTAACAAGAACCTGATGCTTTAACCTGCTGCTTAAATACAAAGAGTGTATAACCCCTAGCAGTGTGAGGCTGCTTCCATTTTGTGACTTGCCTGTGCTGAAAAGGTCTGCAGTGATAACCTTTTCTTTAGGCCGTAGTAGGGAAATCTTTGTGCTATAGTGCGCGAGAACACGTAGTACGGTGAACAGAGAAAAGTAATAGAAGAAAAAGTGTTAGGATGTGTTACTTCCATCTGGTCTGGAAGGTTTCAGAAGGAATTTCATGGTACTATTGTGAGAAGATGACTATAGTGAGGACAGGTGAGACAAAATTTTAACAGCTCATATATTCAAAAGCAGAAATTGTGATGGGGTAGAAATAGAACAGCAATGTCTGCAGGAAAGGACAAGTTTCTAAGCTTCTAGGGTGTAATATAAGCTCTTTTCCCCAATGTAACTAAGGAAAAGGATTGCTATATCATTAAATGTTTCATGGAGGCTTGTGGTCATTCATATGAAATTGATTTTTCCGTCCCTTATTCGGAAGCCCTTCACTGAGTTCCCTACATTGTTCAAGGTAATAGACCTTATACAAAAGCTACTGGGGCTTCTGAATTTACAGATGAATTGTGTCAGAATAGCTGTTTCCAACATTAGTTTCTCATACCAGTGACAAAATTTCCAAGCATATAGTCATGGCCAAACTGGAAAACAAAAGAGTTATAATTCTTTGCCTCTTAGTAGCATAACTATGACGTGCAAAATAAATACACACTGGTGTAAACACAGTTTCAACTGGTATGTCTATTTTTTGTACCTGAGATACTCTAGACTGCATAATCACATCAAAGATAATATCTGTGTGGTTTATAAAAGTATTTCAGCATGCTGGTTTTCTCCTGGATCAATTTTTGTGAAGCTAGTGAGTGTTTAAGCTTCTGAAGTAAGATGAATCATAAAAGAGCCATTCAGATATTTGTGAAATATTTGGCGCAAACAAGAGTTGTTGCCAAAGATGCAGGACATATGCCAGGCAGAATTGGGATCACATGAATTCTGGAGGGAAATCAAAGGGCTGAGTGCTTGTTGTACAGGGCTTATGTATGTGTGAGATAGATGAAATAACAAAAAAGTATTGAGAGAAAGCATGTAAAGGAACCCTAGAAATATCCATAGAAACAGGAATTATTCTGTAATTGAGTAGTCGGGAATAGTACCCTGTATCCGCCATTCTGATTTATCACTTTTTTCTAGTCTTTGCAGGAACTTGTGCAAGCCTTGTACAATAAAACTGACAGAATGTTGAAGAAGATTGCTTTTGAAAAGAGAGGGGTAAGAAGAAGATCAGATGCCTGAGCATGGTACCTAAGCAAAACTAAGTTCTTCATTTGGGGATAGCAGATGATCTACTTAGAAACAGCAGTTGAGGATGAAGAAAGATCTCTCAGGACATCTCAGATGGCATTGCCCAACAATGGTTAGGTAATGGAAAACTTCATTTGGCCTTTGGCCCTGTTGATTTAACTACATAAAACTAGAGAGAAATTTGAAATAGTCTATATATCTGGAATTGTGGTCCTGTTAGGTACCTATGTAAAGCCAAAAAGTTTGATATAGTGTTGTAGCAAACAGAAAGAAAATAGACAATAAGACATCTTCTATAATATTTCTGATTTGACAAAACTTTCTAAAACAGATAAGATAGGGAGAAATTTCTTATGGAATTGTTCTTGCAATTTCTGACGTATATCCTTTTTGGACTCGGGGTTGGATGATGATACAGCTGAGACAATCAGTAAATTGAGTAGGACAGCGAGCAGTGGACACAGTGCACAGGTACATCACAGCACCATAGCCCAGAACCAGGAATTGGTTGTTAGTCAGCTGATGCTTTTCTGTGCTCATGTTTATGATTAGTGGACCCTGTTTCTCCTTGTTGGGCCATTGTACATTTAATGGAAGTTATTTTGCAGCATCATGTTCACATATTTAAAAATGTCATTACTTATTATTAGCTGTATTGATTATATACCGCCAGCTGCATTCAGATCTTTATTTTCCACTGATGTTTTCTACTATTTATCCATTAGCAAGTGAAAGTAGAACTCCTCCCCTGCCTTCATCAGCCTGACTTTTACTAGATCAGAGCCCCAGGGCTTTGTGAGGAAACAGTCTGGGGGTTTTATAAACCAAATAACCTCAAGCTGTTCAATAAAATGTTTAAAATGTAAGTACTGTACCACTAGTGTCATTAGGAACTCAAATGTGCAGCTCTGTGGCTATCCTATTTCTAATACAATGTGAAATTATAGATGTTTCTACATAATATTGATTTATGAGACCTAGCAATAAAATAACGTATGCAGATGGTTTCTAGAATGCACTTGGAGCACCTCAGAAAGATTCTCTCAGTAAGCAGCACCTTTGCATAGTGGGATAAACTCCAGAGACAAGTGTGCTACATTAGTATCAGTGTCAAGCTGACATTTCAGGGTCAGTGAATAAATATCCTAAAGCCCAAGTGTTTATTTTTGAGAAATTTCATATATAATGACCTTGACTTTACATTGTTTTTTAGGTATGCATATGACCTCTATCCAAATCACAGTTTGCAGTGATTTACTTCAGAAATATTATTCCTGCACTATTAAAATGAATTAATCAAAACTTGATACAGTGCTTTTTCTTTCCCATTTGTGCTTTTATTCTTTCTCATGTTTTGATGAAATGGAGAAAGGACATTGAATTATTAAAGCACATGCACCCATACAGTCATCCACACATATATATTCATATATATATATATAGGATTTATTTCCCTGATCTCCAATTTTTAACCATATGATACATAAAAGTGTATAAAAACAAGGAAGATCCAGTTCACTATCAAACCAGTTGGTAATTTTTCATGTACACCCAGTGAGGTTACTTTCCTGGTTACTCTTCAAGGTGAAATCAACTATACAAAGAGATTTTTATAGAATTTACCCTATCAAGAGATGCTATGAAACTTACATTTGATCATAGAAGATACAGGGACGTAGTCGCCAAATGCTGAAGATCTACAGATTATGATCTTGTTTACCTTTATGCTTGTGAGAGCTTTTCACTACTTTTCTGAAAGCAGAACCCTGTTCTCTAGTGACTGAAAAATAATCCCTTCCTTGGAACATTCTAACACATAGTAAGTCATATACCTAGGCAATCCCCAACCATGTGAAGTTTAACAGGACTGAATGCCATATTCTCCACCTGGGGCATGGTAATCCTGGTTATACCTTCAAACTGGGGGAGGAGAGGATGAAGAGCAGCCCTGCAGAAAGACATGTGGAGGTCCTGGTCGATGGCAAGTTGAATCTTAGCAGTGCCCTGGCAGCCAGGAGAGCCAAGCATGTCCTGGGGTGCATCAGGCACAGCATCACCAGCCCAGCAAGGGAGGGGATTGTCCTGCTCTGCTCTTTGATGGTCCACCCTCACTTTGAGTGCAGTTCTTGAGCATCTCATTATAAGAAAGACATCAAGCATTTCACTCTTTCTTATATAGAAGTAGACATCTTTGCGCTGCATTATAAATTATCTTACCAATTTAACCTCCAGGTTGAAACCTCGGTTCTTTAAAACTTGTGAGTATTTTCCCAGAATTTCAGTGACCTGCAATTTAATTTTGATATCTATTTAAGATGTGGCCTTTATGTTTCATGGCCAGTTCTTTTGTTTTCATGAATTCATGATGCATGGAATTTTTGAGTTGGGATTTAATAGATTGAAGGATTCCACTATTCCATACTCTGATTTGTTGTTGTGGTTGTTTTCAATTAATATCTTGAAAAACATCTTTTAATTTCAACTTGCATTTCAATTTTATGTAGTATAAATTTGGATTCTGTGAGACTGATAAAGACTAAAGAATTTTCAAAAGGAGAAAGTTAGGGATATTACACATTACTCTCGTCTCTTATTTTTTTCCTTCCTACAAAAATATCTCTACTTGGTCCTCAAGTAGTGTACCAGTTCTACTTAATTGTCACTCCTTAGTTCCGTACTTTGTAGCATTTGAGTCCAATCTAGGATAAAGACTTTCCAGCTGGCATTTCCCTTCTATGTCAAACATGACAGCAAAGAGCAAACTTTAAATTGGTTTATCTACCTGTTTTTATTATGGCTGATACTTTTGAACATCAAAGGCTTGAATAAGAACACTAGCTCCCATCATAACTGCTACAGTTATCTAATTCTCCATGTTAGGAGTCCATGAGCTTTCTCAGTGGTGGTTACTGATGAACTGAACTGGAATATTTGGCTCTCAACTACCCTTTAGGCATTGGTAAATAGTTACTTCACAAAACCTCTGTTATTTATCCATCTTTTCAGATGAGAAAACACTTTTCTCAGAATTGATGACTACTTATTTTTCAGCTAAAGTAAATACAGATCTATATCTCTTTTCATTTGTGCAAGAAGCTGACACATTCTGTCACAACATAGCATGAGTAAATGGGAAAGTGACAGCTTCCTGGCAAAATTTTAAAGAGATAAACATCTATTTTTGTTTAAACAGCTACTAAAAAAATGGATAGAAGCTTTCCAAGCTGAAAGGGTGTGGAATATATGAATGTTGCAAACTGGCAAATGAATGCACAAGATCCAGATACTTATTATTACCGCTACAATTTTCACTGCATTTGTCCATTACCTAGTATGAAAAGTTTAAGTAATGTACTTAGCATTATTAACTTAGGTATGTGAAACCATACAGCAAGCACTGCATTTTATTATTTTTCAAAATTTAAAAAAGTCAAGCAACCTCTTTTAAGCAGGAATGTATTTTTCCATTCAGTTTATGTGGAAAGGTTTTGGTAGTGGGGAAAGGGATGTAGAGGTTTGGATTCTGTAAGAATACACCAGGAGCTGCCTCCAGGTCAGGCAGAGCTCCAAAATGGACCTGCCGTTGCCCAAAACAGCCAAAGGTGATGCTGGTGGTGCCTCTGTGATAACATTTAGAAAGTTGTGAGAGATGAGCGAGAATATGTGAGAGAAACAGCCCTTCAGACACCCAGGTCAGTGGAGAAGGAGGGGGAAGTCCATACTGGAGCAGGATCCTGCAAGAGCTGTGGTCTGCAGAGAGGAAGCCATGAAGAACAGGTTTTCTGGCACGAATGGTGGCTGGTGGGGACCCTCACTGGAGCAGTCCATTCCTGAAGTACTGCAGTCCATGGGAAGGACCCACATTGCAGCAGTTTGTGAATTATTTTCTCCCATGGGAGAGACCCCATGCTGGAATAGGGGAAGACTATGAGAAGGAGATGGTAGAGAGGAAGCATTAGGGACTGACTGCAACCCTCATTCCCCCTCTCCCTGTATGGCTCTGGGGGAGAAGGCAGGGGAATCAGGGGGTGAAGCTGAGTCTGGGAAAAAGGGAGAGGGGAGATAAAGTGAGTTCAAATTTGACAATAAATTTAATTAATCGTAGTGGGCACCTCATGGTTGACCCACTACACACACTTAGAGTGCTTACAGATTCTAACACTCATGGGTTCAAAATAGCTTGGATAGTTATTGTATCCTTTTTGCTTAAAATTAACAGGATGATGAGATATGAAATTTTTTTTTTACTGTCTTTCTGAATGTAGAATTCAGAAACAGTAAGGAGAAAAAAAGAAGAAGAGATAAATGAAAAGAAATCTCATAAGGAAGATAACTATGTGTCCAGAAAAAAAGAATGTGAATGTGGGAAAGGGCAAAGGATAAGTTTGGATAAGACATACAGCAGCAGCTGAGAAAAACTCAGAGAAAAGATAGAAAATTTATACTGTTGTGTGAAAGAAAAGCAGGAAAGATATTTGGCAAGAAAAGAAAAACAGAAACTGACAGGTTCACAGGTAAAAGGGAACTGGAGAAAAAGTGAAATGCTTTGAGTGGGGAAAAAGACTAAAATCAAAAGAAAGATAAGATAAAGATCTGGATAAAGGAAGAACCACTGGATAATCTTTAAGGTCCCTTCCAACCCAAGCTTTTCTATGAGTCTGTGATATAGTCAAAGATCACAAAGTTAAGTGGTGTGAGAAAACAATGAGATAAAGCAAAGTTGTTTTGATTTATGCTGCTGGCTTTATATGTTTCTAAGTCTTCATCTTTACCCTTGCAAAGGTAAAAGAAGAATGTTTACAGAGATTTTTGTGCAGGACCTTGTCACTCGCCGGGCCTTGCGGCTTTGCAGTGCCAGAGCGCGATGTGCCGTGACCTTCCAAAAGCGTCTCCTTAGCGAAGCCACTTGGCAGGACTGCCACACACTCACACACATGTACACACACACACACACACATAGCTCCGGTAAATGGGTCAACGGCAAAGAGGCAGGAAGTGTCCCCATATGGGGTTCCACGGGAGAGGTTTATTGCAGCCACGCTCGTGAAGGGATCCAGGGATGAAGACCAAGAACAATGGAGAGTCTACATTTAACTATGGGAGCGGATCAAGTATTGGACACCAATGATCTGATGGCACGGGGGCAGTACACAGGCAGGACTAGGGTAAGGGAGCCAATACGGAAACTCTGGGGGAGTGGCAATGGGGCAAGGGCCAATGCGGGGAACATGGAGTGGAGAACCTTCTAGGGCATGAAACATATAAAGTAACAAAGGGGTGCAGAGGCCAACGGCCAACCAGGGAAGTAGAACTGGGGTACATTAACATACCAGAACAATTCCTCCTGGGAGAAACTTTTTCTGTCACCCTAACCTGGGCAGGAATCTCTGGTACTAGAGACTGTCCCACTAGCAGGCTTTCTTTATCCCTTGATACCACAGGCTTACCGGCCATAACAGGACCTGTGTGCGTTTTCCTTCGTTTAGAACACTAGATACCTCTGCTGTTGACACACTTTTTAAACTGCTGGCCAACACCTCTGAACATGAAAGTGATTTTATTAGCTCAGTTTTGCAAATGGGGAAATTGAGGTAAGGAGCAATATTTTTCCTGGGGCTTCAGTGCAGTTACAGTGATCAAGCCAGGATAACCATATCCCAAACTAAACTGAAATTTCAGGCTCAAGCTGTTCTCATGCTGCTTGTGCAGTTGTTGAAATTACACTTGTTGAGATCAGTGTAAAGCTCACTGAAGGAGAGTTGGGCTTGGATTTAAATATAGTATATCTTCAATTTCCATCAGTGTTTCTCACTTAACAGTAGAGGACAACTCTTCAGCAAGCATCTGCAGTGTCAGTAATTCCATTAACAAAGAAGTCACTGTATTATCAACATACTGTAGCTTCATTTTAATGTGTCATTTGCACTTCAAAGTCACATAACTTTTATTATGGTAAATCAATTAAAACTATTTCTCATGATAATTTATCTTCTACAGAGTTTATCGTCTCAGAGAATGCAATATTTCCCAATTTAACTTCCAAGACAAAAGTGATGTAATTTGAATGCCTTTTACTGAGCTTATTAAGCATAAAGATCACAGAAATTTCCAACCCTGAAAGATAACTGTTTCATCTATGTGATAAAATGGAAGTCACATTTTAGTAGCTTACTGGAGGTAGTAGGAGACAGTATGCTAATTAGCAATATAACCTCATTTACTCATTTGGTATGTCTCTTGTTTTAAATGATAGTCTGTCTAGAATAGATATCCAGCTTGATACAAATATGAAAAGGAAATCAAGTGAAGCTACTGTATATTCAATAAAGCTGCATGTAGCATTCATTTGATTATGCTTTTCTTTGTGTATTTATAATTCAGGAATCACCTTGAAATAAAGTAAACATTCTCAAAGATCTTGCAGTGGAGAATAGAGGTTTGTATAGAAAAATTCCCATTCAGAAGGGAGAGATGGGTCAGATCCTCAATTAACATAAATTGTTGCTACTCTAGGGCAGTCAGGAGGAAAATGTCAATGTACATACAGGAGCTGCAAGTCTGATGATGTACAAGTGTTAAAAAAACTCACAACAAAGCACGAAAAACCCAACCAGTGTGCAACCACCATCCCCTTGACATCTTGAAGCATTAATATGAGATGAAAAGTTCATCTGTGTCTTTAGTGGATGTATTTGAGTGTGAATGATTGTTTCTTTAGTGGCAGAAGGCTTGATTTTCATGTGCTTTTTTTTTTTTTCAAATATGCTTGGGGCACCTGTTCCCTGATTTGTACTGTGGTTTGTGCTCTTGGCTATTCAAAAGGTTGTAAAATACTGACAGTCTCTATCTCTTCTCCATCTGAAAGTGCTGGGTTCACACATTACATTATAATGTAAGCAAAACCAACAAAAAAGAAAATAATAACCCCTGACTCTCTTAAAAGTAGACCATGCAGTTTTACACAGAGCAAGAGAAAAAATAATCCTAACAGCCAGTCTGGCCTCCAGTCCCCTTTCTTTTCAACTGCACTAGCAGTAAATAATTGCAGCCCCTAAGCCCTAGACCTTTGCTCAGCAGGGAAAGGGAGAGCTGTTCCTGGGCAGTGTGTGTCATTTGTTGGCCCATGGCTCCTGCCTCTTGGTTTGCACACATCAGTGCACAGCCGCTTGCAGCTAGAGTAAGTGTTTTTGGCTGGAGTAAGATAACTGGGAACACTAGGCTGCCCTCTGAGCCAAAGCACAATACATATTAACTGCTTAGTGGTCTGACATAAGTTTAAAACCCTTAACTTGGCTTCTTTTTGATCTCTGTTTCTGAAATTGGAGTATAAAGAGGTCCTTCTACCGTAGGTGGAGTTTATACTCATATTTCACATGGCAAGGATGATTCTTGCAAGTTACCATTTTGCAACCTGGAAGAGTTAAATGCTGAAAATAATATGTCTCAGTTACTCCACAGTGCAGAGGAAAAAAAAAATTCTATGTCTTACCATGCTGCTTTGCTCATAAAAGTACAGCAATATCTTATCTGTTCACTCTTTTGGCCGTAAGACCTGGAGATCTAACTGTGTGAAAGGGATGATGTATACATGTATATAGAAAGGAAATTTAGTCTGAAAATCTGCCTTAATGGTGTGATTTATTGGACTACATTATGGTCTCCCAAGGGAGGGGGTAGAAGTCCCATTAAATAATGGAAAAACACATCTCCTGAGGACCAGAACATATGGGAACTAAACGCAGGGAAACTGAACAGATTTTATACAAGCTACAACTGGCCAGTTTCTCCTGCCATTACCATATTCTCAAAGGAGCAGCAGAACAGATATACAACATTTTCCTACCATTTGTGTTTGTATGGCATAAAAAGTATGAAGTATCTTCTAAAATAATTTCCCTTGATGATTATTATCTGTTACTATGCAAAGTAACTGGTTTAACAGTAGAAATGTTTTCCTTAAATTAATAATTTCATGTTATGGACATTCAAGGAAGCAAAGAACGAGCCATTCTTTTGTATAATTAGCCAGGAAAGCACTCACTTAAGAGTCATGTATTTAGGACTTGGATTTGCACAAACTGAATGGAGTTTTGCTACTGACTTCACTGGCAACAGTCAAAGTCTCATTTTCTCTGGATATGCTGAGGCCTTTTTTGGAATTGGTTGAATTTGATTTCACTCAATATACAAAAGAAAATGCTTATTATCTCATTGACAAAATCCATTTGGTCTGGGACTACTCAGTGCTGAAATCATTACTCTTCTACTAACTTTTTGAGAAAAAAATGACATTTTTAAGGATCCAGATATATTGCTTTGTATTTGGTTTAGTCCTTTGCACTTTTGAAAAAGAGTATAGAATCCTGCTCTATCACTGTTTTGGGGTTTACAATGCAACCGTTCTTCCTTTGCTTTGATAAAAAGGGAGTCTCATCAGCATTCTGTATTTCAGCTACTGGAGAAGCACAGACCTGCTTATGGAAGGTTACTTATAAGAATTCTTTTTTCATACACTAGAATTATGCATCAAGACATTTGGACTATAATGCAAAAAAGCTGCCTATCTATTATATTACCACCTGAATGTGTTATTAAAATGTTACTGGAGTGCTGCACTTTGATGGTTTCATGCAGTCAGAATCCAACGAACATCATTTTAGAATCCCATCTTTGCATTACTATTTTTAAGGGTATTGATTTTTTTCTAATAGCCTTTCTGAACAGTTTCTTGGGTTCAATGAGGTTTCTTTAGTCCCTAATTACAGAAAGCTTACTGAAGATAATACTTTTTTGGAAGAATTTTTTTTTAGTTTGGTTTTGCTTTGATATGGTCATGTTTATGTAAATAAAGATCTGTTTACTCAGTTTCAATATACAGTAGTCTTAAATCAGATAAAGCTCATAATAAATATGAAACTAGAACATTCCTTTTTGTAAACATATCTGCAAGCCTGACTGCATCTCACTAAGCATTTTATAGGTTCATTACACTACTTGGCTCACATTGAAGTCACCTCAAATTTTATTTTTATTTTTTTCTAACCATCATATGAATAAACTTTGGCTTCTGTTTAGACTGGAAAAGATCCAGTATCTGCTTATAATCTACAGATTCAGGAAAACATAACGGTTATTACAGGTATTAAGGCATTTCGCTACACCTGTGTGTCACATTCTAAACTTTAGTAGGGTCAGCAGAGGTGCCACTTACTGGAACTGCATTGTGGATTTTATGTAGAATGAAATTAATTTCACTTGCAAATGTGTAAAGTTTGGAGCAAAGGTAATTGACAGGTGTAAATATATAACCAGGTGGTTATATAAGTATATATATGTACATACACAAGCGTATATATGTACAAGCACACGTATATTTAACCAACCCACAAGGGATGGTTTCAAAACATCTTGTTGCTATCGTTTGACCAAGACTCCAAATAATTGCTTGTTTATTTTAGTGGGTTTTTTTCCTTATGCAGCTTGGGTGCTTTTGAAGAGTTCATCATTATATGCCTAAGAACTGGTTTAAGGAGCATTTTAGAACAACCTAAATGATCTTTAAGATCCCTTCCAAACCAAACCTTTCTATGATTCCATGATTCTATGTACAGCATTTAAGAGTACATTAAGGCATTCTTGAGAATGCATGATCAATGTAATGAGACATATATACTATACATGCTGAAGGGATTAGACTTAAAAGAATGCATTCTTCTTTTAACAGAATGCTATGCTTTGCAAACCCATTGTCTTCTGTGTAAACTCACCATCTGTAACAATGGCAGTGTGAAGTCCATCAATGACAAATTGTAGCTCACAAGATTTTTTTGTGCATGAAAAACGATTAACACCTTATCAGTGTGAAAAAAATGTTACCTATGTTATTGAATTTTTATTAGATTCATAATATTATTATTGATAGCTATTATAAGTCGTTATTTGCAGCTAGTAAGGTAACAGCAATTTTTGGAGGACAGTGTTACAAAAATTGCGTTTTCCAATAGAAACTTAGTTATTTGGTCAGCTGGATTGGAGAATTTTAATTCATCAGTGAAAACTGTTGCAAAAAGTCAATATGCTTAGATCAATCATGTCCTACTTTTGTTTGGTTGCATGTAGAACTGTCTAAAAGCTTGAAAAAAGACACACAAAAAATTTATTTAATCTTGGCACTGCTTGTAAATCTTCAGGTAATAATTATTTATTAAATATTTACTTATTTAAGGTGAAAATTAGACTTTATCAGTGAAAAAGATTCAAAGATGCTTGGATCTGTAAGGCTTTTCTTCTTTAAATCTAAGCTTTAAACCAGTCTCTTGAGATTCATCTCGTTTCTGTGAGCCCTAAGGAATAGCAGGAAATTCATACATATTTAATATTAGTCAAATCAACCAATGCAATAACCATGCTAAAAGAACAATTATGCAGACTATTTATGTAAATATGGAATATGAATTACGTGTTTTTATTTAGAACACTGGAAAGACTTGTAAATTATTTAATTTAAGAAGACATGCTTTGGAGTCATTTTGAGCAATTTATTTACAATACATATATCATAGAAAAATATTTTAATATATTTGTATTTTCATATTCATTTCAACCATAACTAGGTTGAGACTAGTATAATCTTCAGAGAACAAAATTGTTTTGTCTTTTATGGAACATACATGCAAATATCTGTTTGTGCCAGAAAGAATTTATTTAACATTTTATTTAACAAGCTTTTTTTTAACTAAGAAGACATGGCAAAATTATTTAACTCTGTGTTTTCAATAATAATAATAATAATAATAATAATAATAACAGTAATAATAATAACAACAATAATAATAAAATTGTATTTTTCATGCATGTAAGAATTTTTAAAATCTGCAAATATGGTTTATGTTTTCCTGATCTGCTCTAATCATGAAGAATGTTGCATATTTTAATGACCCTGGAAACCACTCTTGAGTTAACTTCCATCTCTTAGATATGCTTCTAGAGGAACAGCAAAAGGTATCCACAGAAACCATGAATTCACCTCTTCGAAAAATGACTTTCTTATTTTAGTGTCATGGTTAATCTTAAATAATTCATGCTTCTTGTGAAGTCTGCTATTAGTTGAAGAAACCAGTGTATTCGGAGACATTTTCACTGAAACATGGTGAAGAAACAATGTTAGGAATTAGGGTCACAAAAAGACCTTTGGAATCTCTGTGCTATTCAAAAAAATGCTGAGAAGGGTCAGAAAATTCTTATAATTTAGGTCAGTTCAGAACTTCACAGCCATTCTATCCATTGCTTTCCTGCAAAAAGGAAATAGCTGGCTCCGCATTAAACAGGTCTTCTGTGTCAGAATGTGGGGTTTTTTGATTATCAGTTGATTTGACAAAGCCATTTTTGGCATTTATTCTGGCCAGGTACAGAGGATGGTCTAAACCATGGACAACTAGACTCTTTCACAATCAATTTTCTGACTCATTTGATGTGTATGTGTAGGTACAAGATGTATCTTACACTAAACATGGAAGATTTTCGTTGACTGTAAGGCAAAGTCAGGACGAGTGGCTCACCTCCTCACTCTGTTAACTCCAGTGGAAGTGTCTGCAGTGTAGACACCTGTATTTACCCCTGCTAACTCTCCATGGAATTATCCCTCAGCTTCTCTAAGTCTGCACTGATGTTTTAGCTACCTGGCCTGGCACTTTGATCATGATTTTAGTGTCAGCCAGCTCTTTAGGTTGATCCCAGAATGATATAGCTGTCATAACAAAAAAAAAAAAAAAAAAAAAAAAAAAAAAAAAAAAAGAAAAAAAAATGTATTTAATAGTATGCTGTATAAATTATTTGGATGCCTGCAATTAGGTCCTTCAATTAAAAACCCAACATGAAAGCTGAAAATCTGAAAACTTAATTGTGCAGAACTGCTACTTTTTTTGGGAGGTACATACATGTTGCTGAAATCCCAACAGATTTCAGAAACTAGTCCTTTTCACATCTAATCAAAAGCACTTCAGATATTAAGGCTTCCTAGAGAAATTCCGTGTGCAGTTAAGTAGAATGGGGATAACTAAACAGTGCAAGCATCGTTGCTTTTATTAAGAGGTAAAATAAAATAATCGACCCCCATTTTCATATAAAAGCTCAGTGATCAGAATATTTGCTTGAGTTTCAATCTTCCTGTGTAAAGGAAGACTTTGTCCAAGTTCTTCTTTTGGAGTGCCGCACAAATAACATAGGGACAAAGGAAACGCAAAGGGAAAGAAAGGAATTCTCTTTTTCTTTTAAGAAATTATCATTTAGCCTGTCTGGTCAGGAATGCTCCTGTAGAAGCAAGACACTACTCCCAGATTTCAGAAGCTGCATTTACCTTTTTCTGTATCTAGCACAAAAAAGCATTTTTATAGAGCAAATAGGATATATCTGAATACAGAGATGAAGAGATGTACCTTGAAATTCTTTCTTCATCACTTTTTTTTCAGTGGCAATTTTTGTTTGTTTCTAAGATGGAAAAAAACCCAAACCAAAACCATAAGATAAAAAGGAGTCTTAGGGACGAGGCCAGAATCTAGGAACCATCCTTCTGAAGTCAGCTTAGCACTTAGCCTCACAGTTCCAGCTCCTGGATTGTATTCATAAACTTCCAGTGTTTGAGAATTAAACTAACACATAATTAATTGCCTCCATGATTTCAGTGTTTCTCTTAACTCCCACAAACAGAAATCATGCTTTTTAAAATTTATGTTACATAGAACAGGGCCAAAAAGTTATCCCAACACCTTTTTGCTTTGCCTTTTTAATGTCAGGGAAAACCAAAAAATGTGCTTGTACCTGACAGACATGGTGTTATGAGTCTTGCAACTAATATCCATGCTTTTGCTGTTGTTTTCTGCTTCTGGTCTGTTTCACACTCTAGAAAAGCCTACAGTGCTAAAGTTAAATTAGAGAGCAGTACTAATTAAAGATCAGCTGGAAGAAATCAATAAAGACATTGCTACATATTAACTGTAACTGTTATCCTAAAAGAAACATTGGTACATTGGTTCATTTCTGAAAGAATAAAAAAGTAAATTGATGTGATAGATTCCTGAACAAAACAATGCAAAATATGAAACTTCAGTAACTGCAAAGAGATGCAAAAACAATTTTACCTGTTGTGGACAAATGATTCATATTGTAGTCCTGAGAAAGTCATGCAACAGTCTGGATTGGCAATTACAGTGATGTAGATTTCCAAACATAATTTAGTTATTTCATAGCCAGTAATTGACATTCATTTTTACATGGAAACCCATGGGGTTAGTACTTTTAAAAACACTATGTCATTGTTTTCATTGCTTACTTCTCAATATTATAATTAGTTAATTATTAACTGAATTACAGTCCATACTGTGGGATATTTTGATGTGCAATGCATCTTTGACTTAAAATATATTTTTCCAGCGTACCTGACCTGAGTTAATATTAAGAGAGTTTTTTCGTTGCTCTGTTAGTAGAGTAATAGTGACTTTTCAAATGTTTATCTGTTCCGTTCTTTAATTTCTAGCAACATGAAGTTCATAAACTTGAACTAGAAATACATATTTTATGCCAGACCTCATCTAGAAGAAATGAATTCTCATCTATTCAAGTCTACAGAGTTATACTGATTTACTTGTGAACCTGTCCCAAACATCTCTTTTTAACTCTAATTTAACAGATATGTTTAATTATGCTTTAAATTGATGTAGGGAAAACAATCTTTAAATTTTTCTTTTCTGATTGGAAGACGCTATCCATTAGAAAACTCTTGAGAAATACTGTAGGATTATCTGGATATTTCTGCACAATTTTAGCTTACTCATAATTAAGTTTGGTTTTGCAACAAATAAAAAAACCCCAACATCATAACAGTAGCTTTTGACATAAACTAAAATGATACTGTCTAGGTATTACAGAAGGCACTTATTTTGGGTTTTGTTTGTTTAAATATAAATTATTAGTCATGTACCTAAAATAGTGTGTGTATATACGCATACATACACTGTGGCAATTTGTGATTTGACCTTGGCTGGCTGCCAGGTGCTGACGCAGCTTCTCTCGTACTTCTGCTCAAGAGGACAGGGCAGGGGGAAAGGATGGGTCAAGATAAAGACCAAGGATCACTTTCCAATGGCTGTCACAGGCAAAACAGACTCAACTTGAGGAAAATTAATTTAAAGTACTGCCCATTTTTTAATAATATTGCTGGATGGTGAAAAACAAAAAGTTAGAAATACCTTTGGCTCTCCTCTTTTTCCTAGACTCAACTGCAGCCTTTCTTTTCCAGTTCCTCAACTTTCTCACCCTCCAGCGTGACGCAGGGTGATGGGGTATGGGAGCTGTGGTCAGTTCAAAACAATTCTTCTCTGTTGCTCCTTTCTCCTCATGGAGACCTTCTTCCTCCTGAAGGCCGACTTGAACAGGGTGTTGAGCAACCCAGTCTACAGGAAGGTAGAATCCCTCCTCTGTCAGAGAGATTGGAACTAGATGACCTTTAATATCCCTTCCCACCCAAAAAATTCTGTGATTCTGTGTTTTTCCCCTACTCCAGCTTGGGCTGGACTGCAATCTTTCAGGACAAACTGGCTCCACTATGGTCTGTCCTGTAGGGTCCAGAGGAATTTCTCCTTTACCTTGTGGGACAATATCTCTTCCCCGTCTTCTTTGACCTTGGTGTTTGCAGGGCTGTTTCTCCTCCTTTTTCCCCCTATTTTTCCTCTCTGCTGTTCAGAATTTTGCCTCTTCTTAAATATGTTTTCCCTGAGGCACCACAATCTTGGCTGTAGGGCTCAGCCGTGCCCTGAGGTGGGTCCATTGTAACTATCTGGAATCATCCGGAACCAGCTCACCTAGCCCCTGCAGCTCCTCTCTGCCAGGACCAGGATACCTGCACCCAATACATAAATATAAATATACCTCAAGATATACAGAATTTTTCTGATTTCTCCATTTCAGGGAAATTGGAAAATAACATGCTCCACATTGGGGCAGGAATTAAACTTATGACCAATCAAACCAATCTCCTTTGGCTATACGTAAAGCCGCAGTGCTCATTCCTTCAGCCAGTGCTGAAAGAACAACATCCAAAGCAATTAAGAATTAATGGTCCAGATAGCTGCCTTATCTTGCTTTTGCACTGGGTATCTGTATTGTATTCATTGTACTGAATGAGTAGACCAGGAGAATATGATCTGCAAGTGTTAGTGGCAGATTGAGTTCCTTTCTTTTAAATGGAAGTAACCCCATATTAAAGGTTTCGGGTTCAATCTCTACAGGTGATCTCTGTTTAGGTATATTAAATGTGAGAGCAATAGAATGCAATGAAAGGTGAATTTCATTAAAAATCCTCTTGCATATTTATGCAATGTGAATACAGGAGCTTTTAATATATAAATTCGTCATAGATTCTATCACAGAGTGAGAAGCCACTTCTACAAACCCAAAGGGGCTATTGAATCCTAAATGCTACACTGATGAATGAAGTTTGTGACAACTTCTAATCACTTGTCTTAAATCAGTTTAGTTGTATTTTTCAATTAGGTTTTATATTAACTTTATTAGCCTCTGTGACCAAAAACATAATGATTTTCTGCTCTAAAGGCAAACTGCAAAGAGGGTTGCAGAATTTTTTGCCTATACAAGTTATCAAAAGATAGTTTCAAAGGTTCTATTTAACTTTTGCAGCCATGCTTGCTTATACGTCTAGCTTTTGCAGCAAAAGTACAAGGGAAAATTAAGAGGTAGAAAGCTGAAGTAGGTTAGCAATGACACAAGGCCTGCAGATTTTCCAATGACATCTAAATGAGAGTTGAATTAATCTAAAAATCTGAAAGAGGTTGCTGAGCTAAGGTTCTAATGAACAGAACACAGCAGAGATGGGAAAAGTAACTCTGTCCTGATCACAATACCGGATTTATCACAGAATTTCCCATGATCATCACCCTCTGTGTATTTGGTAGCCAATGCCCTCTGCCATATGACTACTGATGCTTCCTGAAATGTTTAGCTTTCTATTGACTGCTGAGAAGTTTTATATGTGTATTTGTCCTTGGAAAAAATATATATAGCAGCTTTTTGTAACAAAAGGGACTCCATTGATCTTGAAAAAAACAGAAGATATTTTAATGATACGGATATGCTAGCATTTTCTCATGGAATTTGCTTCACTGTAGGTCACTGTCAGACTGGGTTTCAGTTACATGGAAACGTGCAGTAGTTCGAGGCATCAGTGCAAGTTTTAGTTCCCAAATGGTTAAATATCTCCACAGACAGGGTTAATCTTGCAGATGACCTAGGATGACATTTAAGACAAAGTTAAAGTATTAAATTTTGTAATAAAGTGTAGAAAACTTTGGCAGACTGGTTTCTTTTGGTTTGGTTTGGTTTTGTTATTTATTTATTTGTAGTTGTGTTTGGGGTTTTTTGTGGTTTTGTTGTTGTTTGTTTTTTTTTTAAACAAGCTTATTAGAGACAGACAGCTGTTAATACATACATATTTAAAGTCAAAATAGACTTCTCTTAGGAATCTACTTTGATATACATATACACAAAATGAAACTAGAGAGAAATTACTTAGACCAGGAATCTGCACCATTGAATTCTAGCATTTTTATGGATTTAAATGTCTCTACTACTTTTCTCAAATTCAAAAGCACCTATATACTAGTTTACAGTGGCCCACAACGCACAGATACACAGCCCCATCCCAGCAAATACCCAAACTATGAATGTCTATACAGTGCACACATAGGCTAGTAGTAAAAAAGCATTGAATAAGGAAATCCATTCTCTGATCTCAGATGTTATAATAGCTCTCATGATTTTTTTGACTAAGGCTTTAAATTACAGCTAATTGGGTGATAAATGAGTTAGAGGTGTGCCCATACGTTTTCAAGGTCTTCCAGCCTCTAGAGCTAGCCACCTACATAAAAAAGATCAACAGAAATCCCACATGAGAAAACAAAATGAATATTTGGATGAGATTGCTGTCCTTTTTCGTTCTGTGGTTCCTCAGAGAACTTAAAATTTGTTATCCTGTACTTTAAAACTGAGTCAGATAATGCTGATTTTTCTCTGTCTTTTTGCTAAAAAATGGTTAAGACTTCCATACAAAGTTAGAAACCAAGTTTTCCTCATCTACGTTTTCTATGTACCAATGTCAACAAGACGTTAAAATTCTTCTTTAAGTTCGTGATGATTGCTGAAAGTTGATGATGAGAAAATACAGGATAAAATATGGATTGGAGCATTCAATATACTATGCAAATTATGAATGATAATCTGGACAGATTGATTAGATTCTAGTATGTAGAATAGTTTGAGAAATGAAACCTGTCATCTAAGCTTTTTGACAGGTGTCAAATAAACGGTACTTTTTTTTTTAAGGGATACCTTTTAATTGAAATAGAATTCTATACTAATACTTTTTTTTTTTTCTCTTCTGAGGGCCCAGTTATCAGCTTAGTGAATTCTGGAATAAACTCTTTCTACTTCTTCCCTTTATTTCGAGGCATCATCACTGAGTTAGGATCACTTGGTATTAAAAAATTAAACTGAGAACTAACAAAAAAGAATTATTTTAAATAAAAATGTTGAAGAAACTTTAATTCTAAGATACAAATTTATGCCTAGGAGGAAAAACCAACATAAAAAATGGATATAGTAACTGTAAAATACTTAATGAAGTTTCAGCCATCCAGCCTCTGTAATGTCCAAGTGAATGGCATTGATAAAGTTCCAAAACTCTTGGAAAACGTATCCACAAACACATAGTTAATCATTGCTATTATGTTAAATATAGTGAAACAGTCATAATTTGCCTGGTAAATTACAGTATATTATGGAGTGCACTGTAAACACGCATATTCATAAGAAATAATTATATATTTTGAGAGATAAAGCCAAACTTTCACTTGTAAATTGCAATTTCTTTCACATAGATATGATACAAAGACATATTTAGCAAACACATGTATGACTTTTAAATCAGTTTCCACAGATTTTAGAGTTGCAATGTATTTGAGTTAGCTATATTTGGCCAAATATGTAGGTGTTAAGAAATAACTCTTAATGGAAGCTTTGATCAATGGAAACGTAAAAATGAAAAAAAAATGAATCCAAAATTAAACTGTTGCCTGTGTGGTTTTTTGTTTTTGTTTGTTTGTTTTAGAGTATTTCACCTTAGTGAATAAAATATTTCCTATAGTTCTAAATTTGTCTATATTCTGTGGGGTGAACATATTAAGAAACACGGTCTATGTATCTATCTGTTTATATTTATTCTCATGCTTGTAATGTCTTACTGCCTGACAATAAGATCTGTTTAAAAACTGGCAATTAAGAAAAGTGAATCTGACCAGCCTCCTTTATTATCTAAGCCTAAAGCAATGCAAGATTCAAACACAAGGCAATATTAAGCAAACTTGCATTTAAACAAGCCATGTCAATCTTAGATTTTTTTCTAGCTCCTTTCTTTTCATCCATTATATTCTATTGTACACAAAAGTCCATATATTAATAAGCTTCTGGTTGCAGTATGTTTGGACAAACTTAACAAAGCAGCATATAAGAAGAATGAAGGTTTTGGGCCTGCAGAATCAATATGTTGATAGCTGAGGATATCAGATATGTTCCATTTTGGACAAATACTAATGTATCTGCATAAGTATGACTTGAACTCTGATGTATAGGATTTATTGAATCAGAGAATATGAAAAAAAGAAAGAATAACTTTTGTCTGCTATTAGACAAGGAGTATAAAATTCAAACAAATAGGGAGCCTAATGAAGTCTCTGGAAAGGAGTCCCCCTGTTTTACCTCAATGCCTGTCTCTATATTGCCTTTCTCTTCCCCTCTGTCCCATGAAGGTGTCTCTGCTCTGAAGTCACTACTAATCATCCTTACTGAAGACACTCCTGTTACAATTCTGTAATGTTGGGGTGCAGAGAAATACTAATTAGAGACAAAAATTATATAACACATTCACTCTAACTTCACAAGGTGCCAAGGAGCACCTAGAGATGCTATGGAATCAAACAGGAGAAACGTATTGTTTGGTCGGATTAGTGTCTACATCCAGACTTAATTAAAAGGTAGAAAGGCTACAGTTGGTTTATACAGTTGGCAAGATATATTTGCAGTAGTGATTTTAGGAAGCCAAATTCAAATCTAATATCACATTTGCAAGTGTTTCACTAGCAAACTTAGAAGTCTTACTTTATAGATATTTGCCAGTTGCCCAGGAAGGTTGTGGAGCCTCCATGCTAGAAGATATTCAGAAGCCATCTGGACATAATCCTGGGCAACTGGCTGTAGATGGCCCTGCTTGACAAGGAAATTGGACCAGCTGGCCTCCAGAGGTCCCATTCAGTGATTCTGTGATACATTTTTATAATTTACAAATTTATATTATTCTCTGGTCATCCTATCATTCTGTAAAAAATATTTATTTGCAAGAATTCGTAAGTCATTAACATGAATAAATTTAAAAATCTGGTAATTTAAGTATGCAGTGTGTGGACCAAAACCATAGACTGTAGCTATTGACATCCACTACTTTAATTTCATAGCCTTGGAAACCACTTCATCTTCCCATTTGTGCTTTCCTTGATGTGGGACAACCTCCTGGAAAAGAGTCACTCTCTTAAAAAGGAAACTGCTTTTACCTTCTAACTCCTGTTATTAATCAATGCAAAAGTCTTAGTTACGGCTGAAACTTCTTATCATGGTATCATAATTTTGCTCTTGAAATGTAGTTTTCATTTTAAGATATTGATAACAGAAGCTAGATAAGAAATTTTACTTTGCCTTCCAGCATTAGAAAATATCTTGCACTGCTAATCAATTATCTCTTTGCTTTTAAAATAAGTCTACTTTGGGAATAATAGGATTCTGTGTATGAATATACAATATGCCCTTCTGTGCACGTGTGAGTGTGTAAATGAGTATGTATTCTGTCCTTTTTTGCGAATGTAAGGCAGTTTTAAGTAAGTCTCTGTTCTCTTAAGATAAGACATCCCTTTCCTTTCTTATGGAAACCACGATGAAATCTGATGTAAAAACAGGTTTCACAGCTGAACCAGGATTTCAGGCTTAAAGTTAGACTATTTTTTCAATACTTTTTTTAATGCTACAGTAAAATTATTATGTAGTTAAACAATAGGCAGTCTGTTCACATATTTAAATGTCATTTTAGTATTATATATAATATTTGGAAAGTTTCTTTTTTCACTATAGTAAGATGAAGAAAATAAAAGCATTATATTTTGCATTTTTTATACCAAGAATTGTAATTATGTAGATGAATAGTTCCAGCAATAGATTTTTTTCATATAAATATTTAAAAACTCTAATCAGATCAGCAGTAATGTGGCCAAGTCATAAAAGGTAATTTTCTTTGAAAATGAGACCTCTTCCTAGTTTAGGGAAAAAAAAAAATCAATTAAGAATTATACCAGCCATGGGATCAAGTTTCTTATCATTTTGGAAAATATACATTTCTGTACCAAAGTCATTAATCCCATGATTTGTGCTGCTTTGGTCATCTCTTGTGTCGAACTGCAAAAACCAGACTATGCACTGAAAAAAATTCCCCATTTTTCCTAAGCAATGCGAGTTTTTTAAAGTAGTATAAGTTTTTTCAAAATCACTTCTGAAAACAGTTTTTCCGTAGAAGCTGAGTAGGAGCTGAAGGAAATGAGAAAGGGGAAAAGCGCCACCTATTGATCACGGCTCGCAAACTTGCTCGGTGCTGTTGGGTACCTGCTGTGGTTGTGCTCAACGAGCACAGCCGGCATTTTAGAGGCACGTCTGCTACAAGTTTCAATATTGTCAGGCTGCATGTTGAAGTGTTTAAAGAATATATATTAAAAAATAACTAAAGCCAAATGAATATTTTACACAGTAGTAATGCTGTATCAGAAACAAAATCTTTTTTTTCCTCTTTCTCTTTTTCTTTCTTTCTTTCTTTCTTTCTTTCTTTCTTTCTTTCTTTCTTTCTTTCTTTCTTTCTTTCTTTCTTTCTTTCTTTCTTTCTTTCTTTCTTTCTTTCTTCCTTCCTTCCTTCCTTCCTTCCTTCCTTCCTTCCTTCCTTCCTTCCTTCCTTCCTTTCTTCCTTCCTTTCTTCCTTCCTTTCTTCCTTCCTTCCTTTCTTCCTTCCTTTCTTCCTTTCTTCCTTCCTTTCTTCCTTCCTTCCTTCCTTCCTTCCTTCCTTTCTTTCTTTCTTCCTTCCTTTCTTTCTTTCTTTCTTTCTTTCTTTCTTCCTTCCTTCCTTCCTTCCTTCCTTCCTTCCTTCCTTCCTTCCTTCCTTCCTTCCTTTCTTCCTTCCTTTCTTCCTTTCTTCCTTTCTTTCTTCCTTCCTTCCTTTCTTCCTTTCTTTCTTCCTTTCTTCCTTTCTTTCCTTTTTCTTTTCTTTTCTCCTTCATTCCTTCATTCCTTCATTCGTTCATTCCTTCCTTCCTTCCTTCCTTCCTTCCTTCCTTCCTTCCTCCCTCCTTTCACCACATATCTGTCCCCCATCTTCTTCTTCTCTCTCTCCTCTCTCCCCTCTCCTATGTCTTGTTCTCTCCTGTGTCTCTTTTCTTCTTTCTTTTGTGAAGTAGAGAGGACTTGGGGAACAGCTTTAACAGAAATTTTGTTTGCAATCTCATGCAAAAGATGAAACTCTATACACTGCAATATCTTCGCACCTGGTGGAGAACATTGCATGCTGAATAGAAAATCTCATATATCTTCCAGTAGTTAACAGGAGAAGCAGTTAATTTTCCCTTCAATGAGGTTGGGGATTGCTACAGATATCACAAGGTTGGCAACAAAACAATTCTGAGTTTGTGTTTCAAAGATTATTCTATAGTTACTGCAATCTGATTTTACCATATTTAAAATTCCACCAAGATTTCTGAAATGCAACTTTTTTTTTTTTTTCCAAATGGGTATTAATGATGTACATATTGTGACTTTTAAGTCACTGGGTTCAATAACGAACAGCTCATTGACTGCTGGTTCAATGAATTGTGTGGAAATTCATGGACCATGCAGGCAAAGGGAAAAGGTAACTGTTATTATTTCAAACGAAGATTTTATGTCTTAGTGGCATTGTGAAAGATTGACCTTCACATGAGATATTGCTGTTCTTGCATTACCACCCTGATATCAATAGAAAACTGCTTTTAATCTACACAAAGGGTCCTGTTATCCTCTCAATGCATGGGGGATTATCATGCTTAACTCTCCAGAACATCGAGAGGCAAATAGACCCCACAGTGTCTATTGCTGTGAAGCAGTTTCTTGAATATAATTCATATGCTTTTCAAGGATGGGTTTGAAAACTTCTGTGGTTTGTTTTCGTGTGTGTGTGTTTGTGGGTGGTTTGTTTTGCTTTGTTTTGAACCAGGAAGTTGACTTTTTGCTGTAAACTTGTACAAGAGCACTATTCTATATGTAGTAAGAAAGGATTTGCTGAGTTCTCGATATTAGTAATTAGCTTATAATATTCATGATCATCTCAGTTGACCATATGATCTCCTCTCAGCAATGTTCATTCTAGAAGCTAAACACTTTGTGTAGTAATGGAAATGCAAATGTGAGATTTATATAGGAATCTGGCAGAGGGCACATCTCATTTACAAAGCAAACCCGGCAATAACAATAATACCCGGCAGTCTATTTGTTTATCAGCATTTATTTTGACAATCTGCAATAGTGGTGATACTCTTCATTGATAACATTCCATTGCATATTTGTCTTTTGCATTTCCAGATCAATAAGATAACCGTGGGTTTCTGTGTTCCTGTATCTATAAACACACATATACATACACACATATATATATATATATATATATATGTATGTATGTGGGCATGTGTGTACTGCGTCCACTCAGTGAAAACTTTTAAATATTAAAAAGAAGTATTGCATCCCATATTTCATCTATTCTTACAAGACAAGAACGACAGTATTAAGATGCACATTCAGGATAGCACTCTTTCTACTTTGAACGCTGTCAAGAACAAAGTGCTTTACAGACTTAAAATAAATCTAGGTACTAATCCATTGAATTTCTGACAACAGGAGCCCAAGGTTTCCATGCACTTAGCTGAGTACTGCATAAGAGCTTGTGCATTATTTATGTCCACTAATGGTGTTGCAATGCTCTTTGTGTGAAGCAGTGACAGTGCAATCTACTAAGATAGCTGCTGCTGTGGACAAAGCCATACATTTTCCTGGGCTTGAATTTTTGACAGAATACTCTATTAATGCCAATTCTGCTTAAGTAAATGCTGAACAGGGGTCAGTTCCTCCCCTCCATTCCCCTTATTATTTAAGAAAACAGAGCCATAAAACTGAAAATGATGTTCTGGGCTTTGCTGAATTTTGCAACACAATAGTAGCTGATAAAGGTCAGTCTGCTTTTTTGTCTACTTTTATGATTTTGTGTGATGGTCCACAGACTAAATAGGAAAGCTCTTAGCATTGGAGAAGGGAGGTGCTATTAATTCCAGTTTCATTGCCATTATACTCTTCAGTGGATCAATAGAATTAAATGAGCTGAGATATTAGGAAAATATTGTGAAGAAAAGTAGGGTGGTATTATTTGACCAAGGTTAGGATGAATAGAAAATAAAGAACCATTTATATTGGGATGTCAATAAATCATAGGACCCATATATAAAATGGAATAGGGCATAACAATCATAAGCATTCAAATGACTATAATATCTTTCATTTTTAAAATACGTTAATATTTGGATGGCAACTTAAAGGGCCACTGCAAGTATTTTTTTTTAAATGGATTTTTTTTTAAGAATAATTCTCTTTATATAGAAGGTCCTATATCAATTGAGTAATCATAAATTTGTAATAATTTGTTAAAAATAGCTGTCTTCTTTATTTGCTTCTTAACCATTAGGACCTGGAAGTTCTAACAGGGACATGGCTAAGCCCTAGGTACCTTTACCCATGTGCTTTCCTGTTTGTACTGCCTGCTGCCTCTGCAATCTCCATTTCAGCCTTGCTGTTGCTGTTCCTAGGAAATGCTTTTCTTGAGAGCTTGTAAAACATTGCATACATCAAATAAATCTGCAGAAATGACTAACCCAAAGAACATGAAGTGGCTCCTTTGCAGTCAACATACACAGATGCCTGTGGGAGATAGACAAAGGACTTTCAGGTATTTGAGAATGGAAAAAAAATTGTCTTTATTCCCTTTCAGAATCCACAGTATGAACAGCAACAGTTGTCACCATCTGAAGAGCTCAGTGACTGCAAAGCAAGATTTTTTTCATTGTTTCCCTTCCACAGTTAGGAAAATTGAGGTTATATACAGGTGAAATTTTCCTAAAGTAATACACCTAAAGGCAGAGGTGTAGTCTTGTCACAAGCCTAATGGTTACTAGTAAGTAATGTATTTTAGCCAGAAGTGAATTAAAATTTATTTAATTCAAAAAGAAATTGAAACCAAATCAGGCTGACGTGCAATAATTTGAGATAAAACTCACAAATTGTAGATCCAAAGTTTTTTGTTTAGCACTGGAATGCTTCTATTTACTGTTTATGAGCCTAGTTTGACAAACTTAATCACTCTTCATACTGTTGAAATTGAAGAAAACCTCACATTCTTCATGACTATGATTCCCCCCTCCCCCATATTAATCAGTTAATTGCACCCTCTTTCTGCCTCTCCTGCCTCTGCCTTGTAACATAAGCAGTCTTCAAACTTTTAGGTCTAAAAGAAAAACAAAAAAATCTCTTGTTCTTTCTTAGAATCATACAGTATTATAGATCTTTTTAAGGACTGCTGGAAGTTTTTGGTCCAATGCCTCACTCAAAGCGTATCCAGGAGTAATAGATTGCTCTGGGCTGTGTCCAGATGAATTCTGAATCTCTCCAAGGATGGACATACCACACTATCTCTGGGAGGCCTGTTTCAGAGTGTGCCCACACTCAGTATTTATTTTTCTTTTTGGGGTAGAATTTCCAGTGTTCAGACCTGGTTCATGATTACGTTCAGTGCATTGTTGTACTGGGCTGTGTCTTCTTTATAGTTTGTCATTAGGTAGTTGTTGATTACTGTAAGATACAAGCCCTCTTTTTAAGGATGAACAACTCCATCTCTCAGCCTCTTATCTTGGCTTACTCTACTGACTCCAGAACTGGTGCTGCAAGCCAGTTGTATTGGATTAATCAGCAAGCTCCTCCACTCAGGGCTCTTCTTCCAGGAGTTTAAGGAATTCAAGAAAGAAACTCCAGGAAGAAATCTTAGTTCCTCTCAGTTTGCATATTCTGTCCTCCACTAGCTTTCATCCTGCCTACCCAGTTATTACTTTAAAACTTTCTTTGGACAAGCATAACTATCAGCAGTATAATTTTTTGTGGGATTTCTACAGAGCTGTCTTTCAGATCTGTTCCACTTTTTACTTTTATTACTTGATGAAGTTATAACTTACACCTCTACAGCATGAAGATTTTCATCTGAGATTATTGTCTAGGCTACTTTCATTGGTATTTATATTGTGTGATTCATCTACTTTTAATGATTTATGCAGCAATTTGGATGATAATTTTTTGCCTCCCCACTGGCTGCCATAATGGAGAACTGCTGCTAAGTCTTCATTTTTATGCAAGATGAACACTACAACTACAGAGAATATTTTGGAATATTGACTATGATTTTTTCCCCCTGTACAGATTAACCTACCTCTTTAAAACCTCATTTTTCCCCATCACAGTCTTCTTTTACCTCTGCCTCACTATGCTGCTTGTATGTTGGGTAAAATCTCTAATTTACTCCAGGAGGTATCTAAATTTTAAGGCTCTCCTTGCGTATCAACTCTGATTCATGGTCTGTGGTATGTCTCCACAAAACTAGAACACTTTTCAGATTCTCATAACTTTGTGTCACCAGAAATTTTTAGATCTTTGTGAGTCTTGCCCTTTCTATCACATTAAATACCATCTCTTAACTTTCCTTTTCAAGACCATTCTAAAGCTACCCCTGACCTAAATTCACTTCACATTAAGCACAGTTTTAAACACTAACCTTTGAGTAGTGTATGACATGTGCCATCACTGTCCATTTGTCATTTTTTTGGAATCATAAATCATTGTAAGGCTTGCATTGTATGCACATGTAGAAACGTGTGAGCCTGCCTGCAGTCCTCACTTCTCTCCCTTAAAACTCTGATGTCATTTCTTTGGGGGATGGAGTAAGAAAGGCAAAATAAACAAGTGCCCTAGACAGCACTCATGTCAGATAGATATTTGGTAGCTTTATCTAATCTCTCATTGCTCCCTGGTTCTTAGCTTTTTGTTTCTTAGCTCTTCTGTCAGCCTTATACAGAGACCAGGCACTGTGCATTTGTTTCTCCATTGTGTGAAATCTAGCTGTTCCTTGACTACCAACTCTGAATGCCTATAGTAGAATTCACCTCATCTAAGTCTGGTGACAGAGATATAGACCCAAACTAATCAATTTACAATACATGCAATGAGTGGGGAAGAATAAACTTGATTCATCTGGTCTGTTTTTGATATCTACATTTTGATGGAATGCCGCACACTAAAATGATTTATTAAAGTGGCCTGGTTTTGGTACAACTCCAGGTCTATCTGTCTGAGCCAGTGGAGAGAATATTGTCGAGATAGAGTCCTGAAACAGACACTTATAATCACAATGAACAGTGGGAAAAGTGTACAACTCCCACAAAATACTCAAATAGCATAAAAACAGGTCACGCTTCCTATAAAAGGTTAAGTTCAAAGGTCACTCTTGAGAGACAAAGATTAAATCATCTCTCAATTTAAGCTTTTATATAATTTAGTTTGCAATATATATTCCGAACTATGGCACTGAAAATCTGAAGTAGTTCAACAGCCTTTCAAGGAGTTTAAGTAGAAGTTGTTTCTGGTGTACGTGTCTGGCCTTACACAGATACATGCCTGTCAGCAGTGTTTTAAATTTCTGTATATTTTCCCGATTTCAGTGACCAGTTTGCATGTGTTGAGATGTTGATCCTTTATATGTATACTAAAAGGAAATAAAAGCAAGCTTATTCAGTGTTACTCTATAGCAGATTCTACCTGTGCCAGAAAATCTGACATAAACCCTGGTTTTCAGTGGTTTGTTTCAGACATTAAAAAGCCCAGACTGTATTTCTGAGAAAATCACGTGACTCAGTCTGTGCCAGTTTTCTAGTAAATAAAGTGTCCTGTGCAAAAGTTTAAACAGTGTACCAGGATTTTCTAGTGGTTAATTGTAGTTATGATCTCCGGCATTTTTTTAGGTCTGCACCAACTCATGCCTTATAGACAATGTTCACATTACTTTCATTTAGTAATTTTGGATTTAGTCTTGAGTGCCACTCTAATGAGCACTAATTCCTATTCTACATGTCATAAGGAAGAATGTAAAGACACTTAGAGTTCTGGATAAGGGAATATCATTTAAGTCGCTTAGGAGAGGACTAACAACCATATAGAATGTTTTCCAAGACTATTCTTTTAAAATTTATCTACAGCAAATGTTAAGCAGAAAATCTCAGACCAAAAGCAACCACGTTAAGCAGTTTCTTAGTAAAAATCTCTATTTAGATATTGAATCACAGTGCCAAAGAACAGCTATTTATCCTGTTTTATAATCCAGGTGCTGCTGTAATTTGACAGTGATTTTAAGCAGTTAAGAACTAAATTTGTCATGAAAATTACTCATGATATGTTTTGAATTATTTAAATTTTTTTTTTGGAAAATGAATAATATTCTTTAAACAGTACAACATATAGAAAGTGGTCAGTGTATTTGGTTCACAAATACTGTGTTCTGTCTATATGGCTATGTTTGCAGTAGTTTAGGAAAGATGACTAAACTATTTTCTGGAACTGAGAACGGCTAGCACCAAATAACTTACACCCATAGCGTGCTGTTGTCTCACAGCCATCCTATGGGAATAGTTCTTGTCCCAGGCTTATTCCTGAAATGTATTCAGGATTATAGTAGCTGCACGTAATTTTAAAAATTTATTTATATACACATGAAATTCTATGAGCTTGAAAACATTTTCTACACTGGTGTTGTACATTTGGTATAGCTGAGTGGTTCACCAAAGAAGGAGGCTGCCAAAGCCAGAGTACTTATGAGTTCCTACTTAATGATTTCATGGTGAGAATGATTGCAAATGATTTGAGGACTATAGTATGTGATCTAAACCTTTCTTACTTCCTGGAACTGTGTACCAATCACCAGGATATTGGGTGAACTACTGGCTTTCCCAAATTGTCCTGCTGAAGTAAATGAGAAACCAGAAATGCAAGAGCCAGAGTTATAAGGAGAGAAGGGGGAACAAAACCGATTTTTTCTGCTTCTGGAAAAGCCAAGAGAATAAGGTGAGAGTAGGAACAGTAAAGGCAGAATACGTGTGGTTAATTTTAAATACGGTGTGACTCCTAAAGTCAAAAAACAGGCATGAAACTGGAGTTCACATTTGCTATATGAAATCCCAGTTTAATTTTGTAGATGTAAGAATTAATAGTGCTGAGAGTAAAGTTGGGAACATAAGAAATGCCTTACAAGATCTGCCCTTGTCCGGATCTAGTTCAGATATAGCTAGCCTAGTCCAGCTTTATAGCTTGTCCAGACTAGTCCATCTGGCATGCTAACATGTGTGTGGTCAAAAATGCTCTGTAGAAACAACACACTAGCCTCAGCCCTTTCAGCTATGAATTCTGCTTCCAGGGCATCCACATTTTTTATCTTAAAGGTTTTAGAAGATATCTCCCTGCTTGGATCAATGTAGATGTTCAGCTTTTGCCCGCTTCTAAATACTTGCCTTGTCCTAACATACTTCTTCATAAAATGATCACTATTCACTGGCTTGGATAAGCCTCTCTGTTGGTTCAGTAGCAGGTTAGCAAGCTGATAAGAAGGGACAGTGCTGGGAACAACCACATAGAAAGGAAAGGAACTGTGAAGAAGTGCCTGATTATAATGTGACACTTATTATATTGAAATCTGGGCATGTCTCCCTAACTCTCCTCTCCTATGTTTCTGATGCAGAAAAATGAGTCTATAAGCACACAACTTGCTTATGTTACTGAATGTTAGTTGTACTATTAGATTAATTAGTTTAAGAATCCAGACATGGAAAACAGAAAGAAGAAAGCAGTTGAATATATCTTTAAAGTGTATAAATTCAGAGATTTGCATTCTCTTAAAATTTCTGGCAGAAATCAACACTGCTGGTAAATATGTAACAGATGCACCAATGTGCCTTGAGATGAATACATTATGGACAAAAAAATCATATTTATTCCCATCGCAATAACAGTTTGTTTGGATCACCTGCTCTTTCTGGTTGCACCTGTGGCTTGTTCATTTGGTTGCAACATGGGAAAAGGCCAAGATCAATACAAACTGTGGGTTCTTTCTCCCTTGTGTGGGTGTTTCTTTTACTTGTTCCCCAAATGTTTTTTGTGTACAGTCTTTAGATATAATGAAAAGAAAATGAAAAAAAAAAGAAAAGAAAGGCACTAGTGCAATATTTAGGCTTCAGAAAATGAAGCGGCCAAAACCCAGGGAATTCCAAACTCCAGAGTAGTTTTTAAACTTCATCTCAATTGTACCTTTAAAACGTGGTGATGCTTCCTGTATGACTTTTGCCTGTATGTCAGTTCAAATTTTTTGCTACATACACATACAGTACCTTATCCTGTACAGCTTTTATTCACAAAGAGCTCCTCTCTTCTCTGCACAGAGTTCAAAAGCTCTATTGACTTAAGTATCATGTGTTGGAGAAGAAATATCCTTCAGTAAAGCCTATTCTGTTTGATAGACTGCCATGGTAGGCAGCATAACTTTATGTTTTCACTTTCAGAGAATCGTCTTGTAAAGTTTAAGCTATGTTCTCTTGAAAAGCAGTGTTTTCTCTCTTGAATTATGGAGTACTGACTGTTCTTCATGTTGGAGTCATAGAATCATAAAGGTTGGAAAAGACCTCTAAGATCACCAAATCCAACTGTCAACCTAGCACCACCACCATGTTCACCACTAAACCATACCCTCAGGTGCCATATCCACACATTTTTTTGGACAAGAAATCCACCACTTCCCTGAGCACTCCGTTCCAGTGCTTGACAACCTCTTTCCATGAAGAAATTTTTCATAATATCTGATCTAAACCTCCCCTGTCACAACTTGAGGCCATCTCCTCTAGTCCTTTCACTTGTTACTCCCACCTCTCTACAAGCTGTTTTTAGGGAGTTGTATAGAGCAGCAAGGTGTCCCCTCAGCCTCCTTTCCTCCAGGCTGTTCAAAAAAATATGTGACTTCCAGTACACCAGCATGAGGAATTAGTGTAGGAGTGTCATCATCTGAGACTTTAGGAAAAGTGGTGAAAAGTAGTGGGCACCTCCTCAGGGTGAAGTGCCTTTGGAAGGAAATATCTCTAATTATTCAACATAGAAAGTGCCTATATTGGCTATATTTTTGAGTGACTTTAGTCAAGTTTCTAACATCAATGAAGATTAAACCTAGCTTAAGGTAAATTCATGCACAATATGCTTTGAAAATATAAATTATTTGAATAGATTTATTTTAACATGTTTATGTAATGCACTTCAACACATTGGTCTCCAATCTTTTTTCTTCTTCAGGTATGGTGGGAGAGAAGTAAGCAGGGAATAGTAAGCAACAATTTCTGATATTACTTTCCTATTTCAGATTGGAATTGCGTTGTAATAAAATTATACCTGAAAAGGAGTTTTCATATGCTTTCATATCTTAGTTTATCAGGGTTTAAAGTGTCCAGTGCATTTGGGTTTGTGTAATCATATCTGAGGTCATAAAAACATGAAATGTGAATCAGGATGCTGCTTAAAAGTTACCAGTTCAGGTGAAGCACCATGATAAATGGGTGTTTTATGCCAACATTATGCCAGAGCTTTATTCCTAACTTCATGCCAGAGCTGACTCTGACCTATGAAAATGAGGGTTCAGCTACTGCATAAATATTCTACTCTTCTATGTAACAAACACTAACAGTGTTGCACTAACATTTTCAAATTATGGACTGTATCCAAACAAATCACTCTGAGCCAATTTCTTACTTACAAGGCATCATACTTCTAAAACAGAGGAACAAAATTCTTATTGACCAGAATAAAAAAAAAAAAAGGCCTGAAATGGAATCTGAATCACTGAACCTGTTTGCATCTAGTATTACTGAACAAAAGAACATACCCTCTGTTTAGTAAAACACATGGATTTGTGCCCAGTAAAGACAGCTGCTATCAGAAAGCTCTACAGGAGATAGACTTAGTTTTCTTAGTTTTCTTAGTTTCTTAGTTTGCTGTCTGAATAAACACTGAAAGGGTATAGCAGTCCTTGTGATTTCCTTTCTGCATACTACTGAATTTTAATGTTCACAGGAAGAGTTAAAAGACTGTACTAGTGGTATAGCACCATTCATGCACCAGGAATGCTGTTTTGACAGTGTAAACTCATGACAAATTTTCCAACCAGAACAACTACTTACAGCTATTTAAAATAGTAATGTGGTATAATCTGGACAAACAGTATATCCCTCTCTTGTAAGAGTCTTTTGGAGATTTACTGACACCTGGAACTTTTTCATGGATATGCTTCCCCTTTAATCTGTTACCATTTTCTCAAAAACTATGGGTCATAAATTAACAGTAATGTTTTTCAATGTAAAATCTTCAGTCAAGTTCAAAGACCAAGACATCCTAACCCCCCCCCAAAAACAGCTTTTACACATCTTCTGCACTATAGCTTTCAATGAATAAGTTGACCTTAATCAAACACAACCATAACAACAATAACAAAAAAGTGTGGCTAAAACCTAATACTGGAAGTTAGAATGGGTAAATACACAGACAAACTTAAGGTGAATAAACAGGGGCTTTTGTTTGTGGATTTTTTCTTTTTTTTTTTTCCCCAACTTTGAAACAAGGAATAATTTTTCTCTGGCCTCACAAGGTGTCAGTTCAAACTTTTAAATTTTGTTATTCAAATTCACATGAAACTGTATGAATTCCAAAACTCAAGAAGGATGTCAAAAATAGACAGATGTCTCTCCGATATTCTTGCATTTTTACACAAATGATTTTCCAGAAGAGTGTACGTGAGTTTTTAGTCATTCAATATAATCCAAAATTTCATTGCTTTTACTGGCAGAAAAGTTTATGTTTGATTTCTTTTTCAAATAGAGTTCTAATTATCATAATACATGGACTGTAGGGCCAGCTCTGGACCTACTGAACCTTGCTTCAATGGCAGATTAGTGAAAACCTTTACCTGGATTGCATTTTTCACATCTGTAATCTTTATTTTGTTGCCATGCATATTTTTTCTGTTGACTAAGCAGAATCTAAAAATAAAATTATGTTTCTATAGAAAAAAATCATTAATTTATTCTTATCAAGTTTACAATGAGGAAGAAGCTACTGGTACAGAAAGTCCTCTGCTACAGATTGTTCATTGATAATGCTATGAAGGAGGAATACATTTAAATAATTTGCTTATATCATTTGAAAGATTACATTCTAAGGGTAGCATATCTACTGGGTAATCTGTGTTAGCTGGTTTTTAATTATTTTGGGTAAATATCACAATTTGTAGTCAACTTCATTTTTTTCCTGAACACCCTAACTTCTATATAAAGGACCTAATAATTCTCATAGATGTAGCATTTATTGCTGCTTACAGCATCCTGTATATAGCTTTACATAATCCATCTTGGTAGAGTTATCTTGACAGGCAACTTTGTTAGAAGTCGTCATGTGTTTACTACATTGCTGTTCCATGAGGCTTCCAAGAACGAATTATAAGCTTGTCTGAATCACAACCACTGGAAGTTTACTTCCATTCTTTTCTGTAGTTTTAACCAATACTTATCTCACAGGGATGGACAATAAAAGGCAGATTCTTGTTCATTCTGCTTTCTTAGTTTCCCTAAGTTGGCAGCTTTCAAAAATCGTGGTAGAAAAGCAATTCTTAAAGAATGATATGACAAATGCCGTTTTGCAGTCTGATTCCTCTTTTCTCTCTTCAGTCCCTCACTGAATGATGTCTTTTGAGTTATAACTCAAGATTGGTTATTGGACTCCAAAATTAACTGTTAATTTAATAAGGGTGATAGCAATAAGTACAATAGGTAGGTATATTTTGGTGCTTTCCTTCTAAGTCCTGTACAGAATTATCAGTTTTACAAAGAATATATAATTCATGGGAAATGACTGCCCGTTTTTCTGCTGTTTATTTGCAGCTATTGCTCCTCCCAGGCAAGCATAAAAAAAAATTAATACATATAAGGGTGGGTTATGTATTTTTAAACCCTAATTATAGATTTGAAATTATTTTAAGCTTCTTTCTTTTATCTATGTGCTGTTCACAGGAAAATAAATTAATTTAGTTTTGGGTGGTTTTTTTCTGTAGGTACATGTTTAACACTGATAATTACTTCCGGGCAGAGCATATATCATTGAAAATATTTATCAGCTTAATATATTTACAGACTATGATGCCAGATTCAATGGAAACATAATGTAGAAAGAGATAACACCAATTTATCATAAAATATCTGAATATTTTAAGATGGCAGCAGTATCTCCACTATTTGACCACTGCATTGTTTTATATTAGGATATTGCACAATTGGCATATACAGTAGTTTCCACTTTTTTAAAGAAAACGGAATGATGATTATTTTTCTAGCCACCGGTGGAACTGCAACAGCTATTAGATAGGTGATCGGCATTACCTAATTGATTACTTGTTAATAGCTAATAATTTTAAACGAAGTGTTTGACATTTAATATTCAACAGTAAAATTCTGCATATTGGGAAGTCTGAAGTTAACTGCAGTGCTAAGCCTGATTAAAATTAATGTGATTTATTGGGTCTCTTCCTCTTTATGTTCTTTACATAGGTTTTTATCCATTTTTCACAATTGCATATACACATGCAGAGCTCTGGGTGCTAATCTTGCCTTGCTCAAACAAACAGCAAGATACTGATGTATATGTCTCTTGGCATTTAGAAGTTTAAGAAGTTTAATTCTTTTATAAGTTTTGCTTGGAATGAAAAAAAACTGCAGACTTCAGAGAGAAGTGCTTAGACCTCACGAGATAGTAAATAATTCCTTCCATTGGAATGTTCTTTGGGGCAAGCTTACCTAGAACTTAAGTGGTAGTGTGTGTGAATATGGTCCGTGGGTATCTCTCCAGGTTCCACTGCCTATGTTGCATAGGTGTTTGAAGCAGTTCCCCACACAGAGCACTTGCTGTTGTCTAGGGATGCCTGGCACTTGGCATCACCAAGCATTGTAAAGAAACCTTAGCATGCCTGACAGTCAGGTGTTTACGTTCCTGTTGATACACATACAAAAAGTAGGGAATATTTTATTTCCTACATGTACATTCTTCCTATGCTTTTCAAGCTTTAGTTTGAGCTGATTCTAGAATATTGGCAACACTGTAGGATATAGGAAGAATCTAACAAATCCTGGCACGCTGAGATTGGCAGAAATCTGTGCACATTATATTAAACAAAAATGAATAATACAGTGTTTCCTTTGCCTAATAAAATTAAACTGTTTGCCAGTTGTTACCCTGCTGGAATTAGATGCTCAGGTTAAACCACATGTTGGACAAAAAAGGAATTAGAGTCTAAATTCCCAACAAAAATCTCCTTACAATTTTTATCTGCTGTATATCATGCTCTTCATGTATAGTCAAAAATCAATGAACAATATTGCAATTATTTTCTTGTAAATATATAATACAAACCCCAGAGTTATAAAAAGGAAAGGGTTTCAATCCAAAAACTCAGGTTTGCTAGTTTTAGTTTTAATTCAGGAATCATTCCAATACACAGTAGCAGCCGGGGGAAAAAAATTCAACAAAATTTCTTGCAAGAAAATACAATATAACATAGAATAAATACAAAAGCTTCTGGTCACCCGAAGCAGCACTCAGGTTAGTACCTGTAGCAGTTATCCTGATCTCCGTGGTTTAAGCTTTTAACTAACTTTAGCTAAATGGGCTCTTGGGTGTACCAGGATGCATGTGACTGGGATATGAATAAAAGAAATAAACAACAGAGATTGGCATATGGTTGATGGCACATGCATCCTATGATTTTTGTAATACCATTTTTTAATCTATTTTCATATTCAGGACCAGTAAAAACCTTAAAACAGAAATAGAATTGTCTCACTGGATTTGGAACTTTGACTGTTAGTGAAGGTTCTCTTTTCTATTATTTTTTACATGGCAGAAAGTATATTAAAAAACCCCTCCACTATAGGCCTTATTTGTCATATGCACAATCAGCAATGTTTAAGTGGACCCTGTGGATTTTGGTCCAAAACCAAACCAATCAGTTACAAGGTATTTTTCTTTTCTGTTAGATGTTCTTCTGCAATATTTGCATAAATGTAACCATGCTGTCCGTCTTTTAACTTTCACTCAATTAATTATGCTCCCAGCCCCCTGCTGATGGACAAAAATGAGGCTTCATCTGCAAATAGCTTCAGCAGTTTACAGCTTATTAAATGCCAAAATCTAGTTAAGACGGTTTGAGAATTCTCATGTCAGGCATTTCAACATGCCAGTTTTAACACAAAACTCTTATTAAAAGGGAAAAAAGTGAACCCACTAACACAAGATGGGGGAGTGGGGGTGGGAGGTGAGAGAATGAAATAGAATAAGGGTATTGGAGAGGTAAGAATCCTCTACAGATCATGTACTTAGCATATGTGGCACAAACAAAGTATGTTTTAATTGATTCCCCTAATGATGAAAAACATTGGAAAAGATACCAGTTGACAACAAAATGGTCCCTACAAATTGCAAACAGCTTTAGTCTACAGTATCCCCTTTTATTGTCTTTATGAAAGTCTGAACAAGCCTTGAAATAAGAAGATTACATAGTAAAGTATTCTTAAAAAATAACTTTTCTATGACTCTTTTTGACAGGTTTTGCATTTTGCATCAAGCATCTGGTGCTTTCATTTTTCAGTACATAGTGTTCTGGTATACTTTATACCATGCTGGGTTTATTCCTGATTCAAAACAGAAATAGAGAAGCAGTATGGGATACAGGAAAATTGAAGTGTGCCATGCTCCAAGATAAATTCAATACATAGTTTTAGACTATAACCTTGACCAGATCACTTAACATGCTTGAACTTTAAGCAGTCTCTTTAAAACTGGATATAATCAAGAGCTCATTGAAGAATAAATTTTATGCCTGAATGTCAGCTTCTCATCTTGAATAGACTATGAAAAGAGAACTAACAAAATTTCTCTTCCATAACGCAAACCAGGTTTAATTGTTTCCATTTACTTTTGCTGTTAGCTTATAAATATTTCTTTAGCTGGCTATTGTTAGTGATATAGGTATAAAAATTCCAGACTAAAAAAGAAAGAGATAAATACAAATTTAAAATTTAAATTTAAAAATGTATTATTTCAGTTGCAGTTGTGAAGAACATAATTTCATTTTTATTTTTTTCCTGTGGAGGAAGGATAACGTCCAAGCTGAAAGAGAAAGCATTTTTTTTCCTAAAAATTTCTGACATATTATCTGGGTTATTGTGACATATTTTGTCGTGTTTGTTGTCTCAAGTTGTAAACTAAAGTGACTGAGCTGAATATGACATGATGATTCATGACAGAAATGTCAGGAATTAAGATAAAGAAGTATAATTCATGTCCAGTCATATAGCAATTAACAGTTCTTTTATAAAATTCTTGGATTTTTCATGTTTAATATAATGGAGAAAACCCCACAGTGTAAAATGTTGTATCCGTTTCTCATCTTAATACTGTATTTAATTTCTGAAGATTTATTTCAAAGTAGTATACACTAATGACGCTATCATGTAGAAGTATAGTGAAATTTGGTGATCTGTATTAAGAGAACAATTCCTCAACAAGCAGACAAAACACTCAAGCTGTTCCACATGAAATGCCCCTCGTGCATCTGCTTTCCGTAGTCTGAATTCCCACTGTACTGGTGAAAGAGCATCAGCCTTCTCCTTTGCATAAATAAATGCACCTTCAAGCAGATTCTTCTCACAGTCAGAATAAAGGGCACACATGAAATATGTCCCTGTTTTGCATGATTCTGTTGTTGCTAAACTTCCCCGAAGTGTTTAAAATATCAGAAAAGAAGAAATGTATAAAAGATGATGGAGCATCTATCTTCCTTTATAATGTATCAATATATCTCCTTAATTATGTCTCTCAAAGCTGATGTTTGTTTTGCTTTTGTTTGGTTGGGGTTTTTTTGTTTGTGTGGTTGTTTTGATTTTGGTTGTGGTTTTTGGGATTTTTTTGGTTTATTTGTTAGATTCTTTTAGATACAGTGATGGAAGGAAGTACTGAGGACATTTTTTGGACATAGCAATGGCCTTATAGCAGACCTGTAGGAGGGTGGCTGATAACCACTGCTTCAAAACACTGCAGCAAAAAGATACAGAAATAATTGTGGGAGAAACGGGCAAAAGAGAGACTGAGTCTAACATGACTGGTGGAATACCTTCAGGCAACACAATAAAAAAACTGGACTTAGGATGTAATCAAGAGCGACAGAAGAAGAGTGGGGGTGGTGGTAGTGGTAACGAAGGCTTAGGAGGAAAGATAAAGTGGTCATTTTCCTGACATCTGTGTTAACTCACAACTGGCCTATAGATGAAAAGTATATTTTTCCACTTTCAAATTTCAGTGGTTTAGAATCATGGTGGAAAGTATGCCCTGGAGACCAAAGTCTTGTCATCCATGCTGGGTGGTGACATTGAGTTCTTCTGCATGCATTCCACCTCTTCTCATTTGGTATTGACGTAGCTGAACCACTTCTAGGCATGACATGGTAGGTTATGCTCTGCCAATCAGCGTGCCAATTAATGCCAGTTACACAGATATGTTTTGTGAGATGAATACTCCTGGAACCATTGAATGGCAGAAAATACTGGAGGGCAGTGCTGGAAATATTAGTGAGTTTGACAAAGTGTAAAAATTAGGATTATCTTGAATGCTTGTTAACCTGTTCTAAAGAAATTTCAAAAAGAAGGTATTTTCTGATTAAGTTGTTTTGGGTTATGAACAAAATTTCATTCAGAATAATGGCTGTGAATAAAATTCATTGAGGTTCATGAAGGAAAATAAATATTCAAATACTAAAAATACTTTTCAGTTGCCAGATATTGATGTCCAGTAGAAATTTCTGCCAGATAAAGTGTGGTAGATTTATTTTAAAATGAAATTTAATATAATTGAGTTAATTTTCAAGTGGGAAAGTAGGAGGGACAATGCAAAATTTAATAAATTGAGATTTCCCAAAAAATTCTTCCAAAAAATTTCTGGAAGAAAATTGGCGGCGCATTGCAATTTACCTTCTATATCATCAAACTTCATGCAGGAGATTATGTGATACAGGTACAAGGATTATCTCACACTTTTTTCTCTACTCCATTCTACCTAATCATGGTAGTATAAGACATACCTTGTTTTGTAGAGTAAATTATCATTTTATTTTTCCTACTCGTTCCTGTTTGGATTTATGTGAGAGTGTGTGTGTATTTTCCTGGCAATCCAAGTTCATGTGAATTCTCTATTCTCCCCAGAATATTTTCATGCACTTTAAGCAAGGAGTCAGCTATTGCATTTTTTTATTAGATGTGTTTGATTTTTTTCTTTGCATCATTTGCTACTGCAGAACAAAATATGAACAACTCATTTTAGTTTGATAATTTTTCTTCTTCTGTAGTGAAAAATGTATGTTACATATATTGCTAGATAGAATCAGATAAAGTGAAATCTTTCATTTAATTGGAGAGAAAAGAAAATAGGATTTAGTCCATAACGGGGAGGAGTGGGTGGTGTTGAGTATTTTTTCATTATGTGAAGATCCTGTAAGCTCTGGGATACAGAAAATTTGTGCTATTAGAAATCTATTAATCTAAAAGAGCATTTTCTCCCTTGTATTTTAATTAGGTACAATACTGTAGAATTATGTAAACCAGGAAAATGTTTCCACCTGTAGCATGAATGTAGCAAACTTGATCGTTATTACAGAGGCAGCAAAGTTAAAACATATTAGAAGAGCAACACATGCTGTATTGCTATTAAAAGTTCCCCAACTGCTCTTTCTTTAGTGCTATGACTGTAATTTATTCAAAGAAGAAATATATGCTTCATTAGTTGTAGAGGTGTTAGCACTTGCTGCTTTATAGCCAGCAAGAAATAATAGATCATAAAGAACAAGAATGTGAAAAGGAATGAAAAACAGTAATCAAATAGATATGTTTATATACAAACACAGACCACAATAAGTTTACATATACACCTGTTTTAAACACATGCATGTGCTCCTTTTATGTAGTAAGCCTTCAGAATGTGGATATGAGTATTTTTAAATGTGCAGGTTTTGTGAAAATGCTGAACATGGTAAGGATACAACATGTAAACACATTCCAATTTTATATTTTGAACAACATAACTGATTAACTATTCTGTGAATATAGTCTGGGGTGGATGATAAAGAACTGAAACGGTTCAGACATTTATTATGCAGAACACTTTCAAAAAGGGCAGCTTTCATTTATAAATCATTATAAACTCACTACCTAACTGTAGTTAGGATAAAATATTTTGAATCTGCTCTTCTTGGGGCTGAAGTGGTAAGAACATTTTCTTAGGCACTGAGTGACAGCATCTTCAGCAACTGCTAGCCTACAGGATAGCTAGCTGGATCCTCTAGAAATCTGGGCAGCCAGCATTTTTCCTTGTATTCCAACCCCAAATGATTATTGTTTTACCTTTATATTTATAACTAATGCAAGACTTCTCAAGAAGAGGCCCCACTTGCAGAGGAATGTAGACATACAAATACATTGTTGGGCCCACTCTGAGGAGCAAAAAGTAAGCGGTAACTGAACGAAAAAAAAAGAGGGAATGGGAGGAGGAGGGGAAGGAAGAGGATGAGAAAGGAAAAACAAAGGCAAAAGTAAAGGTGAAGGTGAAGACAGAGGAAGGAAAAGAAGGAACATAAAAATGTGGTGATAAAACTCAGGAAGAAGAAGGTATGTGGGCCAAGTAAGGAGGAAGATGAATAGATTATGAAGAAGAGAGTGGGAAAAGCTTTTTCAAAGAGCTTAACAAAAGGTGTAGAAAATCCAGACAAAATGCTCAAATACTGTGAAGCAAAGATTTCTCCACCTAAGCTTTAGACAGTGTAGTGAAGTAGGCACATTTATGTGTGATTCATCTGATCTATGTCAGATTAGGTTCTTGAAAACACATATGTAAAGATATACTTGTTGCCATATCAGTTGTCTTTCAGAATCAGCAGCTGTTCTGAAAGCTAGAGATTTTCAACTTTACCACATAAGCAGCATTTTTAACTCAGACTTGTTAAATTGCTCATTGGAGACCTGGACTGGGGGTCTCAAAATGCTCTTCCCATATGTTTACTCTAAATCTTCACAAAAATGAGTTTGCAGATTTAATGCTTTTATTTAAGGTCTTCATTGAGTGGTCCTGTACTAAGAGCTGTGAATGTGTAATACCCATCAGAAGACACTGCCTTCTTAGAAGGACAACAACAAGTCAAAAGATATACTATCTTTTAGTTCAAACTAACTCTTTCCCACTCTGCTACAGTTATTATATCATAAACGATATATCAGAAATTCCTGACTTTGGATATGAGGCTATGCTTGAGATTTTTTCACAGAATCAACTCCTCTTTGGACTTTTGTATCAACCACCAGTTTGGATCAAAATCTCTAGTATCAAATTCCTCAGAAATAGACTTTGTTGGTGAATTTTGTACTGTTTCATATTCTGCTGATATGTAACTGGTTATTCTGAAGACAACAGGTATTTTAAGAGCCATATTTTTACTCCCTCTTGCCTATAGTATCACTTTAAGCCATCTAAAAGAGGCATACAATTCATATCACCCAACTTCACCTGTCTGAAAGTAAATCATGAGCATAAACTCGTATCTTTGGATACTCAGTGGAATCTACAGCTGGCAATTCAAAACATCCCAAAAGAAATGTCTGAAATACTTGGATTTTCCCCTCTGCTGACACTCAGTTATTTTCTTTGTTTAAGAGTCAAATTTAGACTCCAGGAGTTTAAGTATGATACTTGTACTTGGGACTTAATTTTTAGAAATTAATTGCATCCATAATTCTGTATCTACAAATACTGCTCAAATAATTTAAACTCACTTTGCACAAATAAAGGGATCAGATGAGCAAGGAAGCACATAAGCAGGCCCAGTACAAAGCTGAAGGAATTATAATTTGGTTTCAGGTTAACATTAACATTTTTTCTCTCTTTATTCTTTCCAAACAGTCTTTTCTATTTTCTCTGATCTTCTTGCTTGCCTGTTAGACACTAAGATGGCTTCAGTGGTGTATGACAATTGCAGCTGTAAAAAAGCCTACTGAAGCATGTGTGAATGCAAATAGTCATCTTAGTGACACTAATAATGGAATATAATGCTAGTGAAGCCAAAAATGTTTAACACAGTTTTGTAATATACTTTGATTTTACATATGTGAATTAAGGACAGTGTGTATAATGAATGTACTGAATATTTACCTTTAATATTTTTCTTTTTTGTACCCAAAATGTTTCAGCTGCTGAAATCTGAAATAGTGCTGAGAGCTCAGTGTTCTCTTAAGCCTTCAATAAAAAATTTCAACATAACACTAAAGGAAGAATGGTACTAGAGTAAAAACTGGTGGGGTTTTTTTTATTATTTTATTTTATTTCAGAGACATTCTTTGACACCTGTGGCTAATAATAGAGAATATTTACATTTATTTTCTCTTTCAGAAATACAATTCTTTGAATATTATTTTCATTCAGTGTTTCTTTAAAGGGATTTCAATGTAGAAAAATGGATCAAAAGGGGGCCCTGAAAGAGGAATCTTCCTGACCAGTTCAAACGGTGATAATTCACAGAGCTTGAGCTATGTTCAGTGACTGTTTTCATTGTTCCTGTAACTGTTGCCCGTGTTCATGCAAAGTCAGAGAAGTGAATCTCTTGCATTTTTTCTAGAACATGCCACCAGGGGAAAGTCCTATAAGTTTGATCAAACTTGTTTCAGCAGCATGCACAAGTGCTTTTAATGTTATGAACGAGCATCAGAATCCCCTAAAACAGAAACTACTTTATGTGATAGTCCTTTTTAGGTAGTTACACAACTAATTGAAATGTTAAACTTGAGCAAGCTCACTGAACTGAATAATAACAAACTAAAATTTGTGAAAGCATGCCTAGGGCAAAATGTAGCTTCCTACAGTTTTTTTAACTTTCAGTTTGGCCTTTTCTCTGAAATGTATGAGACCAAGAAAGTCCTAAAAAATCACATTTACAGGACTATGCAAAATGCAGACTTATAAGACTGGTTTTCCACAGTGATGTTATTCTTTTTCAAACCCTCTCCTGACATTTATTACTAACTGGTTACTGAGAAGTTGTCTGGGAATCTATAGCTGTCTTGCTCTGTGTATGTAGAAAATCTCCCACTTTAAGACATACACATCTACACCCAGTGAGGGAACTGTTGTAGCAATAGCTTATAAAATACACAGGTTAAGAAAAACAGAAAAAAACCCATATGTCCTAGGTATTTATCAGGCAATTAGAGTAGTAAGTAATTACTCTCAGCTGCAGCTTCAAAAACACTGATTTTATGTCTGTTTTAAGAGTTTGTATAGATAGTTGATGATCAGGGAAAAAAATGAAGAAATGTGGAAAAGAGAATGTTATAGCCAATAAACTAAAAAGAAAATGGTATTCCAGAATTTATAGTTGAACCTAAACCAGTGCCCAGGAAAGGACCAAAGTGCTGCTGGTTTTCATCATCCAGTGTATGTGGTTAAGATATTTCGGTGAAACTGACGTCCAAAGATTAACCGAGTCCCTGCTTCCTAAATTTTGTTTTTATCTACTGACTATCAAGTGCAGAGTACATGCAGTGGTAGCAGTGACTTCCCATCCTGAGTAGTTCAGAAATTACTAGAAACCTGACCTTCACTAGAATATTTTGAGCTTGAGACATAGAGTCATACAATAGTTTGGGTTGGAAGGAACCTTTAAAGGTCATCTAGTCCTGTGATAAGCAGGGACGTCTTCAACAAGATCAGGTTGCTCAGAGCCCCATCCAATCTGACCTTGAGTGTTTCCAGTGATGCGATATCGGCCACCTTTCTGCACAACCTGTTCCAGTGGTTTAAAAACTGTGTTTGGGAGACACTGAGTAGTCTACTGAGTATGGTCAAAATAAATGAATCCAACAATGTTAGAGGGAATTTAATAGGTCAAGGAAAACTGCCTAATTTTCTGTATAGCTTAATAGGAGGTGCAAAAGTAACGGCTTTGAAACGTGAACCTCCATGAATATATGAAGGTGAAAAATCTGATTAAATCTAGCCTTCAAAGTGGCATGTTATAACTAAAATTGAAATCAAGTATTTGAAGTCAGAATAATGATACATGTTTTTGCATGTGCATTCAAGTCACATTGAATAATGCCTTTACCTTATATTACTGGTGGGCTTCATTTTAACTACAGTAGCAAATGGAAGGAAGAAGGAAAATTATTTCCAAGTATTTTAATGAATTTTACTAACAGCTTTAAAAAGGTTATTTACTTATTAATCGTTAAAAGAGAAATATGATTTTTCTAATTACTTTAGTGAACCATGAGATCAAAATGAGCAGTAGATGCTGCTGACTTTCTGCATCATTCTGTATTGATCATTTATTAATTGTTACAGCCATCCTCCAATATGGATAAGCCTGCAGCGGAAGGCATCACGGTTGTGCATATGTGGCACTATGTGAAATCATCAATACTTTCCATGCAGAACAGAAAGCAGTGGACACATATTCATAGGATGTTCTTTTTGTGGTCACTGTCTTTCTCCTTAAATGTTGTTTGCTCAAGTATGAAAATTCTTTTTGCTTCAATGCTGCAGGAGCTTGTTTCATTCTTCAGTTTAATCCTGTGTTCACAGCAACATCAAAAGGTTTTATCCTGGGAGATTTTAAAATTTTATTTTTCTAACCATTTGTTTGCCTATTGGTTAAGAGAAGTTAAATGTAAAATTACTATCTTTTAATTAGTAAAAAGTGATATCTCTGTACTGGAGATGCAGGATGCCCTTATTCTACTTACTTTCATCAAAAATTGTAGTTATTCAAGAACACATAATTAGCTTGTTTTAATCTTATCATTTTCAGAGGCATAGTACAGTAATTGGCTTTCTTTCCTCTCCTTTTTAGTTAGAAGATTGCTAAAGGATCAATGGAGAATACATTTTTCTATTCTGCAGCATCAATTACGGTGACCCTGGGTGTAAATTTATTGATTTTTCTTATTAGAACATTATCACCAGTTATTCACAGCATGGTGTTTATTAATTAGTAAGGAAAATAAAGATTAATCTGTGAAAAATATTCCTTTTAAGTTCTCTACCTAGCACATTCATAGCTATATGAAATCTCCTAATTGTATTCTGCCTTCATGAACTAGCATGCAGTATTTAATTCCCTATTCTGTTTGTTTTTTCTTGTCATCTTGAAAAAAAGTTGCAGAATTATGTCAGCTACAGTTCTGAGGTATAGAAATTGTCCATTTTGGCTACTGACCTGCAGAAGCTGTACTAGTCTCCTGAATTTTATGCTTATGATGGGTGCTTTATTCTGAGAGGAAATTAATTGGATTGACTGGAATTCTAAAATCACAAACATATGGGTAAAAAAAGAAAATAAAAAAAGAAAAAAGAAAAGAAGAAAAGAAGAAAAGAAGAAAAGAAGAAAAGAAGAAAAGAAGAAAAGAAGAAAAGAAGAAAAGAAGAAAAGAAGAGGAAACAGACACTTGTTATCTCCTAGGAACAGCTCAGCATCCCAGTTGTCCTTGCAGAAGGCATATCAGGTACATAGAAGGAAACCAGCTTTTTATTTAAGTCTTACTAATCAGAATCATACTGGGCTTAGGAAGAAGAGAGGAAAAATCAGTAGATTATTCTTTTTTTCATTGGTCTTTTCCCATTAATTTGATTCCTCCTATTTTTTTTTTTAATGAAATAAAATGTTATTCCATCTAAGACCTGCATTCTGGTTTTTAATGGGGAATCTTGGCATCCCAGTCCATGACACATTAATTAGTGGGTGAATGAGAGTAGATGAAATATTTAAAAGAACATACAATAATATTTTTCCTGAGGAGTACATGACTAATAACATATTTAAGATACGTGAATAGCATTTGTTTTAAAGTTTAGTACTTCATTTGTAGGGCCTTGTTAAGTTAAAGCAATTTTGTGTAACAAGACAGAATGTATTCAGAGTATTTATCAATTTATAACAATTAAAACAAAGAAATTATTTCTGGGTTCCACAAAAGAGCACAAAAAATCTACTCATTGGTCAAGCTTTGTGTTTCTATTTTCATGTATGGAAAGAACAATAATTTGCAAAAGAAGAAATTAAAAATATTTTGAATAAGATACACGCAAAATCTATATATCCAAGGATTCATCACTAATTACAAATCTTTTTTTGGGAGGTGCAAATTCTATAACTATTAACATGAAAAGTCTTTAGCCAGGCCTTTTTACAACATGATTAATAATAATAATAATAATAATAATAATGTTGTGAGTCAATCATTTCAGTTTCAACAATTCAGCCTTTTCCAGCAAAGACACAATATCTTTCTGCAGTTTTCCTTGAATAAAATTCCAGCACACAGGACATATAGGTATAAATAATATTTAATATAGAACGATAAATCTCTATTTAGTTGAATAATTTCATGTGAAACCCAGTAAAAAGTAGTTTTTATAAGTGAGAATATTGAAACTAAAATTCAGTCTTGAACCAGAAACATAGGGTCTTACATTCAGCTGCAACAGGGGACACTGTTGGAATAAATTATTATTCCTAAGTACTAAGACAGTAATTCTGTCCTGAAGGCAGCGCATGGTATCAGCGAACCTTCCCATGTAATCAAATTCCATGTATTATTGGACATGTTAACATTAGGGTTACAATTGTCTATGTATTTTCCACATTGTATTTTGCTTGGTTTCCTAATCAGAATGAGTTGCTTGTGCAGAGCTCTGAGAGTCATAGCCAGCCATATTCTATTACAACATCATTACAAACATTATTGATTCTTGAAGTGGATTTTTATTCTTCTTTTCATTTAAATGCATTATTATTATTGATGATTATGTGAAAAGCAAAAGGTAGATGTTGATTTCTGACTAGCTTTATTCATGCAATATAGTCCGCAGAATTAACATTAAAATCTCCATTAACCTCAGCAGTATTAATATTGATGGTTTCATAGACTATAGTGAGAGATGTTGATTCACAAAGTACAAGTTTGTTTTTATAAAACCCACATGGAAACGCTACAATATTACGACCTTCATAACTTATCACAGAATCATAGAATCATTAAGGTTGGAAAAGACCTCCAAGATCATTGAGCCCAACTTTTGACCAAGCCCACCATGACAACTAAACCATAGCACTCAGTGCCATGTCCAGTCATTTCTTGAACACTTCCAGAGACAGTGACTTCACCACCTCTGTGGGCAGCTCATTCCAATGCTTAATCACCCTTTCTGTGAAGAAATTATTCCTGATGTTCAACCTGAATCTCCCCTGGTGTTATCTTAAGATTATGTCTTCTCATCCTGTCATTGCTTGCCTGGGAGAAGAGACCCACCTCCACAAGGCTGCAGCCTGCTTTCAGGTAGTTATAGGTAGCAAAAAGGTTACCCCTGAGCCTCATCCTCTCCAGACTAAACAATGCCAGCTCCCTCAGCCATTCCTCATACGACTTGTTCTCCAGAACCTTAACCAATTTTGTTGCTTCTCTGGACACTCTCCAGCACTTCAATGTCCTTCTTGCCGTGAGGGGCCCAGAGCTGGACACAGGATTTGAGGTGTAGCCTCACCAGTGCCAAATACAGGGGGAAAATCACTGCCTGGTCCTGCCATTGGCCTTCTCGGCCACCTGGGCACACTGATGGCTCATGTTCAGCAGCTGTTGATCAGCACCCCCAAGTTCTTTTCCACCAGGAAGCTTTCCAGCCTCTCTGCCCCCTGCCTGTAGCGCTTCATGAGCTTGTTGTGACCCAAGGGCAGGACCTGGCACTTGGCCTTGTTAAACCTCATACTCTTGGTCTTGGCCCATCAATCCAAACTGTCCAGATCCCTCTGCAGAGCCTTCCTGCCCTCCAGCAGATCAACACTCCCACCCAGACTGGTGTCATCTGCAAACTTACTGAGGGTGCACTTGATCCCCTCTACCAAATGATCGATAAAGATTTTAAACAAGACTGTCCCCGGTGCTGAGCCCTGGGGAACACCACTGGTGACCAGGTGCCAGGTGGATGTAACTCCCTTCACTTCCTCTGGGCCTGGCCATCCAGCCAGTGAGCATATAGCTGTATGTTCTGAAAGAGTAATGATCTCAAATGTAAAGGATAGTCAAATCCTGGAACAAGATAATTAGAATGAGTGAAGATCAGAGGAATAGGTTAAAAAAATATCAGTGTACATGTATTCTTGTTGCAGTTAAGAAAGATGAACTTGATGACTTTATAAATCTTGAGGACTATTCCAGTCCTACATAACTGGGTGACATGGATTTTAGAGAAATAAGTTTCTAAATCATCATTAATTCAGTACTGCTAATGAAGCCTTTAATCCACTTCCCTGTCTCCATTTAGAAATAGCTTAGTGTTTTAAACATCTCACTTTTAGTCTAGAAAATAACATATTCAAAATAAATTGTAATTTTTTCCTGGACAGTACTCTATCTGAAACTTACATCAATCTATTTATTAGGAACAAATATCTAGAAATACTATCTTCTGAGCTGCAAATGAAAAACATAGCATAAATAGTAACTGGAATCTCACTGCAATATTCGCAAGGACTACATGTTTCAAATTTATAGTATAAGAAATACTTTATTTCAAGTAAGCATAAAAAGGTCTTGAAGTTACTACAAATACACAGGTCCTCTGAAGAATCTTCTCACTGACATTAAAGTCTTATGTCCAAAGAGGATCTTCAGAATTGCTTCAAATTGACTTCAAAGACAATAAGAAGAGAAGGAAGGGAGTTTTAAATCTTTTTAACTGAGAAGTCTTATACACCTACTCTTATATAAAAGCAAAAGCATCACTAATATTAAGAAGATAGCTACTAAAAATTAAAACCAAAAATTAGTCTTCTTCCTGTGCAAAGGTGGATGCTGCAATACCTCAATATTTGGTAGAGTATACTGTGGTATGCAGAACACTGTTATTCAGAATTATCAAGTTTGTAGTAGTTTGGTAGCTTTACCAAACTTATAGGCTTCAAGAAAATAGCAAGGCCTAAGAATACATGCAGATATTGAATATATTGCTCTTCCTTCTTTACAAATGACTTGAAGAACCCTTTAAAAGGCAGGAAAATAGGAAAACAGGATATATGAGAAAAGATACTTCACTTGATCACTGTCTTGGAAATGTAGATGTAATATTTTATTGTTTCATGTGCCGTAAGTGACTGCAATTAATGTTTTCTAAAGATGACTGCAGTGTAGATTACACTTAGAAGCACACAGAATTTCTCAACAGCTTCAGCTAGCTCGAAATTAGGAAGCTCATAAAATCAATGACCATAAACTAAAAATACAGATAGTCTGCAAAAAGAGGTAATAAAATCACACAAAAAAGTCTATAAAATTGGACAAATTGAAGAGAGTATTCTTGTTAAAAAATCAGTTGAAATATTGAAGTATTTTATACTCTTTTCCATTCACAAATTGCAGTATTTTAAGTCAAATCCCACTGAATGTAAGAAGGTTAGGCATCCTGTAGGATAGAAAGGAAGACAAGTAAATCTGCGATGAATCATTTTGTGGACAAAGTTATTTAATACATATAATTATGATGATTTTCACCTACTAAACCTCCATCTGACGATGGAAGATGACTATAGAACTAATTAAAAAAAATATTAGAGGTACATAGGCACTTAACTCATTATTGTCAGCTGCAATAAGGGGTTTAAACACCTGTGAGAATCTGGGGTAAAGTGGTAAGTTCTTATCAGATCTAGGAAAAAACCCTCAGAAACTTAATTGTTCTGATATTATTTACATTGATTTGTATTTCGGAAGATCTAATGAGTTCTTCATCTGATAGCATTTTGCACCTTCTTAAGTAAATTGTCCCTGAGGTGCCACCATCTAGACCAGCCTCCGACTTACAGTAGGACTACCGCCCACACCCATCAGCCCACTGGCTGGCTCTGAGGGTGGGGATGCCAGAACGGCCGTAGGTAACGCCTGCGCTGACTTCACTGAGAAACTCTTTTGCCAGCCAGTTGGGCCTGTGGCCAAAATTCCCTCTCTGACAGCACAATGGGGCTAGTTTGTCCCTGAGATTCTACCATATTTTCCTTTGAAATCAATTAACCCTCCTCATTGTCTTTCTCCTGTCTGTTTTTATTAACTCCAGAGATGTGTTTATCTTCTCAGCTTTCCTTTAAAGAAGATAGATCAGCTAATAGCCAGCACAGTTCTTGTTGCTGACTCTGAGAGTTACCTCAGCCACATCTCTGTTTGTGGACAGTGGGCCAAAAAGAACAGTATCCCCTTTTGGTCCCTCTAGTAACTGAGAAATGGTTGGGAAGAGAATGAGAATGGTTTGGGAAGTTGTCACCCACACTGTGGATGCCGGTACACCTACTAGACAAGGAGCGAAGGGAGTCCTACGGTGGGACAAATCCTAGCTTCCTTTCCAGCTTACGGTGTCTGAAAAACTTCCCCCAGAATGCTCTGTTATGTTAATGTACCCCAGTTCTGCTTCCTTGGTTGGCTCTGTTGGCTGCTACATCCCTTGTTACCTTATATGCCCCCAGAGCTTCCCCACCGGCTCCCATTCCTTAGTCTCACCCTTGTACCGCCCCCATGCCCACAGATCATTGGTCTCTGATGCTCTCTCCACTCCCCTGTATAACCCTGGACCCCCCGTTGTTCTACCCGTACTTCTCTGGAACCTTGCAGAAGTGGGGCTGCATTAAATCTCTCCTGTGGAACCCCATTTCAAGACCCTTCCTGCTCCTTCATTGCTGGACTGTTTTGCCGGCTATCTGGTGTGTGTGTGTGTGTACGTGTGTGTGCAAGTGTGGTGGCTGCACCGAGAGGCTTCCTCCTGGAGACGCTTTTTGGGAAGGCCACGGCACTACACCATCCAAAACCGCCGCGACACCACGCGTCACTGAGACTTTCAGGATACAAGTGTGTGCTGCTCTCTGAGACCTAGCACAGATCAGGCACAGGTCAGCTGCTTTAGACATTCGGCTGATGTGGTTTAGCGCGTAAGAGAATTTAACAGTGAGGATGTCAACCATTTCAAACATAGCCAAAAAATTAATGCTTCTGGGCAGTTATTTATTGGAACAGATTGCTAAACTATTGTGATTTTAGAGCAAATAGTGCAGCTTTTAGAATAAAAGTAAAGTCATTGAAAAGTTTAAAAATTTCTTAATTTTCTTTCTCTCCTGAACTGTTGTCTAATGAAGGGTTGATACATATACTGTCTCTAAAGGATTAAATTGGTACTTAGACCAGAAAAGCATCTTCAGCTAAACTGAATTCCTAGAAAAGCAATTCTTTATAACAATAGGTACTATTTTTACTGATGCCATCAAATTTTGTAAATTGAGAAAGGCCAAGTTTTTCACCATTGAGCTTAGTGATTATTTTGCAGATTTAAGCATAAATCTAGGAGATGTGCCAGATTTGTAATTTTATAATGTCTGTTATAATTTAAATGACTGAAAAAAAGTCCATTAATATGATGTTAGTGCCTAACTCTTTTGTCAAAAATATTCAAGTGTAGCTCTTCCCAGGGAAAATATAATCTCTGGACTGTTGCCAAGGTCAGTTCCAGTTTGGATTACCTACTGTACATGTGCCTGTAATTCATCATAGACTTGTGCAGGGGTTGCTCTCATATGCACATTAACTTGCACAGAAAAGGATGATTGCTCTTGAATCAGTGGTCTTTGTTCTCGGCATTCATTTATGTATTGCTATGGTGTGCTTCTAACAGGATACACATTGTGACTGAGAATTACTATTTGTTGAATTTTCCAGTAGGTACTGAATCATAATGATTATTATGTAGGAAAAAAAAATATTTTAGATGTACTGTCTGGATAGGTATCTGGAAAACTAGGAGCAAATAAGATATGCGGAAGGAGAAATACAGAGAGCCATTTTTCATACTTCATATTCAGGACCAAGAACTTTATGTGGCTGATTTCCAGTACTAGAACAAGGGTTTGCTTGCCTCTTGGCTTTTCCTGTTCACATTCAAATCCAAGTGGGGGTGGAAGAAACAGAGTAACAAGGGGTACTCTTTCCTAAGTTTCTCTTTAAGCATGAGTTAGAGAATCATTCCTTTCTCTGGAAACATCCTCTATAACAACTACCGCCTATGCCAGGTCAAGTCTGATAATACTGTTTTTGGACCCCCATGGATGGGGGTTGCCAGCTGAGTTGCAAGCTATTTACTCTCTGAGGGTTCAGTAGCATTAAGATGCAGACAGGTCTCTGCAGTCCTTAAAAAGTTACCCTATAATAACCTACACCACGGCACATATGACAATATTTTCTGTTTGTTTTAACTCCATCTGAATGAGATTTTTGCACAGAAACAATTATCTATGTTACCTGTGCCAAGGTAGCTCTTAGTGTGAAGGCCACATTAAGAACTGAAGAGAAGTGTTTAAAAGACTTTAAAAAGTAAATGCTGATTTAGAAGAAATTAGATGGTGTGAATGGATGTTGCATTACAAAGGTTATTCTTCACTCTTTAAAATGATTGAAAGGCACTCTGGGATTTACACTGATAACATTCCTGTTTAGTTCATCCTGTAAAAAATAACTTTGTCATTTAAGAAGATGGAATGAAGAGGGAGTGCAATGATCCATACATATGCAATTTTTAGTAATATTTTTAAATGAAAATTAAAGGAGTTTAGGTGAGTCGTTCATGGCTTGGTTTCCTTTTCGCGTTTGTTAATCACAGCATTATTAATAACAGAACACTGTGATTTTAGAGCGGAAATTGCTCTGTGCAAAATATTGCTCAGCTAAATTTCTGCTCTTTTGGCAAAAGTAATGCCCTCAGCTGACAGGGGTACTGACATTCCCAGAAAAATGGTTAAAATTGATTGTTTTGCTTTGTAGGAAGTGGAGAATCCTTCTGTATTTTCTTGCTAAAAGAATAGCTTGTAAGAGTCTTCATTTTGCCATCCTTTGAGTCTATTCAGACCTTGCATAAATGGAAAAATAGGAGTTAAGTTAATGTAATGAATAAACTGAAGGTAATCACTGAATTAATGAGGTAGTTGCAAATTAATTAGCTCACTAGTGTTAGACCACTTAAACCAGGTCTGAATTTGGCCTATTTTGTTTAAATAAATCTTAGAAATAAATTGAGTTCAAAGGAAACAAACAAACCAAATAACTCCAATAAATAAATAAACTAACTAAAGAACTTTGATGACACTAGATATCTACGGCAAGGACCACATGTTTTCTTAATGATTATCTTTTTGGCATTAATGTTTAAGGGTTTGGGGTTTTTTAATTAACCTAATTTATTTTCACTCTCTGTACTCTACACACTATCATTTCCAGGATGAATCTGCTTGAATTGATCCAGGACATCTCTGAACATAGTTAAAGCATTCATTTAAAAAACAGGACAGGAAAAATTTGTCTTTTGCTTGCTCAAAATGTTCCTTTTAACAAACCAAAACAAATGTTTGAAGTAGGATATGTACATTCCCTCAGAAGGAAATAACATAACAAAGAACAACAGAAACTGAGGCACAAAGGAGAAAAACAATTTATGAATACATGCAACAGCTTTTCCTTCTCCAAGAAAATTTCATAATATTTAAATGTGCCTCTCAGCATTAGCAGTAAACTAATTCCATTATCATAATTTATTAACCAGATCTTTTGTTCTACGTAGTAATACACTGTGTTTCCATGCTGTGTATTTTTTATCCTGTGACCTAATTTGCGTAAAAGGAAACTCTTATAACTCCCTTGTTGTAATGAATAAAATGTTAATGAAGAACTACAGAGAAATCCCCCTTGCATTAGTTCCTTATTCCCAGGAACATCATCATAAATTTGTTTGCCTGGTTCTGACAATGGTAGTGATGTTCAAGCTGTGGAGAAGCAATAGTTACACTAAATGGTTCTGATGGAAAAGTTAAAGATATTCAAGGCACTGTCATCAGGGATGGACTATTGGAATTTATCTTTTGGAAGATGAACCTGATGGATTTGGCCACAATCCAGGGGTTTTTTTTAACATTTGTTATCTGCGTTGATAACTGCACTAGGAGATGCCTTTTCAGAAAATGTAAATTAAAAACAGAGTTGTGAAGAAAGGTTTTTTCTTCAATACATGGAAAACTGCAGATTAGTGCACTTAGCCACTACATATTGGTTATATTGTTCAGCAATTTCTGGCAATGATAGCATGGTAGAAGTATTAAAGTATTAAAGTTAAACAATACAAATCATTTTGTGTTTGTAGTGATTATAGATCACTTGTTAGTAGCTATAATGTCTACTTCATTAGAAATTATCAGGTTCTATTAGCCTTCACAGACTTTAAGAGTAGATGGAATATTAAATCATATAGGATGATAGTATTTATAATTTTATTCCATTTAAATAATTCAACTTTTATTAAGAAACAAAATATACATTAACAGTAAATTGTATTCTGACTACTTTGTCAATATTAGTACAGAACTTTGAAAGTATGTACATTCATTAAAAATTGTATTAATTTATGGTCTCACTGTCTGAAACTTCTGGATTTGCTTCAGACAGCTCTTTGGAACTGAGGCATACTCCAGTCCTGAGGCACTCATATCCCTAAATGTCAGAGAATTTGTCATTTACCCTTCTCTGTGGATTAGCAAACTCATTTTAGCACCAAAGGGTTCTTTCTTTACAAAGGTATGACTTAAAGTCATGTCACTTACATGGCTGATGTAATCATAAAAATACATGTGCAATTGTCTTAATAGATTCTGAGATATTTTTTATTTTTAAATAAATATTTCCCTAAGTTTTTCCAAGATGGAGCATTATGGTGATTAAGATTAACAGTTCAGACATATATAAAAGCTTCTCTGGGAAAAATTGTGCATAAAGCTCTATCTGTTGTTTTTCTGTACTATTTCGTGTTCCTGGTTTTTGTGTTAGATGAGAAGTACTTCAAACATAATAAGCACAATAAGTGACAAAACGAATCAGCTTGTAGGCAGCTGTTTGCCTGCCTCTGTTCTTCCCAGTACAGCATGACTTCAGTGGGTCATGGGTTTGCTTACTAAGCACAAGTGACTGGTCCTGTTCTTCTAAAATAGCTGTGTTGACACTCTCTTCAGGAAAAATGGTAGGGAATTTTCAGCTTTTACTCTTTTTAACCCTTTCTTCATGAATCTCTCATTTCATTATGCCAGAGTCAATAAATACACAACACATCAGGCTTTTAAAATAAAATATATCTTTGAAACTTATAATGAATCAAATATTAAACGAGCATATTATTTTTATGCTTATAGAAGAAAATTATATTGCATGTTTTCTGACAAATTCTTTCCTCAGATTGGAATCATAGTAAGTACAAAAAATTAGGTGGGTCATAACACCAGCTGGCAAGTAAGTACCACACAAACGCTTACTTGCTCCCTCCCAGCCTGGTGAGGAGAAGAATCAGAAAGAAAGTGTACATCTGGTGGATTGAAACAAGGGTTTAATTTAGCAATATAAACAAAATAATAATAACAATAATAACAGTAACAATGACAATAATAAGAAAATAATAATAACAACAACAGTGGTAATGGCAATGATAAGGAGAGTGAGAGAGAGAGCAGGAAACCCTAAGAGAAACAAGCAATACACAATAAAATTTCTCACCACCCACTGGCCAAAACCCAGCCCATCCCTAAACAGCAATTAGCACCTCCTGGACAGTTCTCCCCAGTTTATGTATGGGCATGTCCTTCAGTATGGAATATCTTTCTGGCCAGCTCAGGTCAGGTGTCCTGGCTGTGCTTTGTCAGGTGCTCTTGTGCACCTCCTCACTTGGCAGAGCATGAGACACTGAAAAGTCCTTGAGTTGAAAAAAGCACTACTGAGCAACAGCCAAAGCATCACAATGATATCAGCTTTAGTGTCTTACTAATTCCAGATAACCACAGCACTGTAGCAGCTATGAAGAACATAAACTGTGTCCCAGACAAAACCAGTTTTTTCGTGTTGCACGAAAAAATGTAAAAAATAATTCTCTTAATCTGCCTGTGGAATCCAAACACTCTTCTTGATTCAATACCTGTTAAAAACCTGTGTTGTGTCAAGAGAAGTGTTCATCACACTGTCAAAGGAGAAGAGATATCACAGCAGTGATGTGTATCCAAAACCCGTTGGTCAAATCATACCACTTCTCCTATAGCTGTTTAGGTATTCCCTTAATAAAAGTTCTTAGATTGTCTGGACTGATATATTAGAAAAATAATTCAGATTCCTAGCTGGTGATATATACTGGGGTCAGCAAAAATTGTAGAACAAAGCTCCAAATGCAAAAAAGGAATGAGGCTTCATTTCAGCAAGAATTGCAGTCCTAAGGCCTTAACTAACATTTTTTTTTTTTTTTCACCTGAAAAGCCACTGCACTTTGAAAAGCACTTCAGAAGTCTTCTGGATTTCCTCTTGAGCTTCAGTTTATACCCTGTTGATTTTAAGAGTTCAACATCTTGAGCTCAGCCCTTGTTTCTTCTTGCTATGTCATAGACTCAACACAGGAGTTTGGCTTCCACAAAGTGGAGCAGCAATTTCTACTTTCTTAATGATCTAGAATAACAGAGGGAAGTCCACCTTTTATCAGTAATTTTGTGTAGGAACATCCACTTGGATCTGGGGAGTCACTGGACCGATTCACTTCCCTGTTTGGAGGGTTCAGACTCTTACCTTGTGACTCCTTGGAGATTGCCCTGTGTCCAGGCTGCTCTGGAATAGTTGACAGTTTCCCTATGAAGACCAAGTGAAAGATTAATTTTTAAAAAAATATAAGGGGTAAAGCAATCTGAGGGGCAGGAAGGGTAGAGTTTGTGTTGTGATCCAGTTTTCAAAATCTGCAATGGTGTTGAAGTTGCAGATTAATATGAAGTCTGAATGTTCTAGACCATTTTTTTTTTTTACTGTCCATATTATTTTGGGTTCGTTTAAGAGAGAGAGAGCAGAGAAATTTGAGTTCTGATTTTACTGGGATCTCTTGTGTAAGAGGAAGTTCAGATTGTACATCAGGAAAACGTTCTTCGCTGAGAGGGTGGTCGGCCACCAGACCAGCCTCCACAAGGAAGTGGTCGTGGCACCAAGCCTGCCAGAGTTCAGAGTGTCTGGATGATGCTTTTAGTCATATGGTTTAATTTCACATAGTTATGTCAGGTGCAGGGAGTTGCACTCAGTGATCCTTAAGGGTGCCTTCCAATTCAAGATACTGTATGATTCTGTGATGCAGCTGAAAAAGTAATACTGAATTAACAGGATTTGAGTTGGATTAATGTTTTTGCTATGAAGTAACTGATGCTATAACATGGAATAATTCAGTAGCATTTTGTTTATTAAAAAAAAAAAAATCCATTGGTTAATTTTCTTCATTTGAGTTTGCTAGAATGAACCTTTCATAATCTGGGTCTCCACCTCCTATTTTTGCTGGTGTGAGTACTGCTTGTATACCTTACAGGGATAGAAATGTACCAACTAGTTGTAGGAACAAATAAATATGAAAAAAACAATTTGTACAGCAAAAATTTTCATTAACTACCGTGAAATTGTAGATAGAGAAATTGTGTGGGATGCTAATAGTTTTTTGTCTGTTCTGAACTGACAAATCAGATCCTTTCCAACTCAAACCATTCTATGATTCTGTAAAACCTATTTATATATTGATGCAACTTTTTTTGAAAATCATTTGGTGCTTTGTTTCAATCTGCCACTATTGGAAAATTGTATCACTTCTGTTGGTTAAAATTCTTCGCCAACTTTCAAAACAGCTTTGTGTGGTGAATTGATCCTGATTGCATGCCAGGTGACTACCACGTCACTCTATCACTCCCTCTCCTCAGCTGGACAGGGGAAAGAAAAATGTAGTTAATGGCTCGTGGGTGGTACCAAAACCTTGCCGTGCAAACCCAATACATCCTGTTTAAAATTCATGCATATTCACTAATTCTTGTGGCAACAAGAGGCTTTACCTTAAACAACTTCCTTCCCTCCATTTTTGTGTCTGTTTCCATTTTCCTTCCTATATGAAATTAGCATCAATATTTTTCTGCAGTATTTTCTTGTAGTAGGTTTTAGTTAGAGCAATAATAATTCAATTGCATTGTTTTTAAAGAAATTGAGGTAAACAAGTATTCCAGAAGAATACTCAGTCATATGATATATTAATAAATTATTTTCTATCTTCATTGGAAACCTTCCTTGGTGCATTCTGAGTTTAGATAATACACCAAGGTCTCAATGGCTGTATCTCCAGCATTAAAAATATCTCCTTCAAGAAATAAGCCCTTATACCCAGACTAAGGGTTCAGGGCTAATCTATTCTTTACTGGATTTTGCGTGCCCACACTGAACTCTCTTTAACCCACGGTGTGTGTCTTTTTTCTTTCCTTGTTTGGGGGTGGGGTGGTGGTGTGCATGTTTTCAGCCCAAAGCACCTGGGTACTATGGTTATGTGATTGTCAACAAGATTAATGCTTTCAAGAGGGAATATTGAAGCTATGCCTCATGCCTCAAGAACTGATATGAAGGCACATGGAGCGCTTGATAATGCTGGTGTGACAGAAAGGAGAAGCATGACCTGAGGTAAGCTCAGTGATCTTATTCTGTAGCAGTTCCAGAGAACAGGCTCTGGAGTGAGCTGAAAATGCCTTGGCTATTCATTGTCCAGACTCTCATCTCTTTTTGAGACAACCTAACTATTTTATGCCCAGCCATAAGCCATGTATTTTGTGATGCAGGTGAGCTTTATCAGCTGATGAACTTACTGCTTATGGAAGTCATTCTTGCTATTAGTCTCTAGGTACTTTGAACTCTTCCATTCCATTTCTATTACTCCAATCTGATTTGTCATTATTTCCTGCCATATGATAATCTGATCCTATATCAGCAATGTTTCCCAGTTTTATACTGTTGGCACATTTCATTAGGAAGCTCTTAGTTTATATTGCAATGAAATGTACATCAAAGTATGTGTCAGCCTGTCTGCAGCCTGGTACTTTAAAAGCTCACTCTATCTCATCACAGGAAGGATGTTCTGTTTCACTGTCGTTTCAAATGCCTTGCTGACTCCTGTAGTATTTCTGGCTTGAAAGTGTAACAAAGCTTCATGGGGAAATTTAGTGTGCTGGAATGCTTCCAGGTAGATTTGGCATAGTTACATATCCACCATAGACATTATCAGTTAATCCTTTACCTCCACGCTGCACATCACTGCCATTTCTCTAAGCTGAGCTAATGCATTTGTCTTAGCAGCATAACTAACTTTAAGTTCTAACTCATGTTCTCTGCAAAGTGACCACATTTTCTGATTTCTTGTGTTTTATTATACAATGTTGGTTTGTTTTTTTCCCAAAGGTTTAATTCAGTTTGCCTTTAAGAAAGTCTTTTATCCTTTTGTGTCTTGTTCTCTGAAATGTTCCATTCTTAGTAATCAGTTCTGTTTTCTGTTCTGCGTAAGGCGCCATTAAATTTCCTTTTATAGATGGTTTATTATCTGGTTATATCTAAAAGCCTTCACTGCAGTCTTTTTCTCATGGTTTGGAGCCATGTTCACCTTTAAGTGTTTTGCTGTTACCCCCGGCTGATTATAGTCCTACAATGTTCTCTATTTTTCATTTTTGGAAGTGAGAATATTAATTAAAGTTGTGCATTTATTCAGCCTTCTAATTTAAGCAAAACTTATACCTGACTACCTAAGTATGAATACAAGATTTTATGGCTATGTTCTCTGTAGTGTCCTTTCTTTCTGTTAAGAGAAGTTTAAAATAGTATCGGTGTCTGTTGGTTTAGTGATTATTTACTGACGAAATATTGGCTATCATCTTCAGATTATCTGAACCCAACTGTCATTCTATTAGCATGTATTTTAGTTCTCTCTTCAGGCTTTTACTGTTCATTATACCATTAACATTTACTGCTACCTCAATACCTATGTCTTTACTGCTCCCTGATGTGGACACAGCAGATTTTTGATAGTGTTTCAGTTCTGCCTAATATTTCACCAATTTTTTGGTTTCATATAGTCAAGATAGTTCTGTAACATCAATTTTCTGCAATACTGTGTAAATAACAAGTTTAGGAAAGATGATGAAATGGATGCGAGCTTGAAGGCTGAAATTTAATAAGTTTAGTATTTATGAATTTTATGTATCTATCTGAAAATGTATGTAGTATTCTAGTTGTCTTCTGTTCATTTTTTATTAATATGCCATTGTTTTGATACATTTTTATCTAAAAATAAAAGCAAATACCCTTCCTCCTCCATAAAGCTTTTCAACTATTAGAAGTTTCATGCAGCAGTTGAGGATTTTCTTTCCCCTCAACAGAAACTTTACTTTCAAAAGCATGTATGTGTTAGTTTAACCTTGGTACATATGCTTAGCTAGAGGCTAAAAAAGAAAGGTTCACTATTAAATGACTCATTAATCAGCTTTAAATCTGATGAATCATACTTTACAACCTCTTTGACGTATGGTAGGGTCTGCAGCAAGTTTGGCATAATGGTTTCACTTAATAAACACCTGATTAGCATTGTTTAACAGGTTTAGATTGCATGAAAACAGTAAAATGGCCACAGTCTATCTAGTTAATTCCTCATTAGCAGCCTTACATTCACCGTGTCTGACAGACTGTATACCAGCTTTGACACAAGGTGACCTCTTGCATGGGCCTGTTCATCACCTTCAGTCTGTCATAAATGGAGTCAGTATAAATGTCAATAAGAATGTGCCATCACCAGAGATTTTTGAGAATTAGAATCCATCTGGTATCATAAAGGTTATTTTCTCCAACCTTATCATTACAGACCTGATGAAATTATATTGAGTAACAGGTAAAAATGTAAGAAGATAAAGCCACAGTAAAATGTCTGGGTGGAGACTTTTATTTAATAGGTGTTGTAAAAGCTGAAAATATGCAGTGTGTTATCTGTTTCAGAAAGTAGGGGAAATGTATCATATCTTATAAATGCATAGTTCTTAAATTTTAAATAAATATGAAAATATTTATTCAGTCAAAAGCTTTGGGGAACTGTTTGCTTCTTTAATTTGGATTAATGCATTTCTAAAATACATTAATTTTTTACTTGGAAGAGGGATTAGAGGTTGACAGCTCATTCACTTTATTTCCTCACAGTGTGGGTCATCCAGGAGCTAATGACATCCTGGTTCTGGTATGGGGAAAAGAGGACAATTTTAACTAAAATAATTGGAGAATCTGATGCAGTCAAGTTATTCTCCAATATGAATTAATCCCAAATTCTTTCCTGATGTGTACTCCATCTAACAAAGCATAATGTAATATCAGACAGTGCAGTGGTCATAGAAGATTAGTCACCATCACATTACACAAATTACATCTACAAGGTAGGAGGTATCCCCTGCTGATCTTCTACTGATTGAAAGTCCTGTGAATTTGGTGAATGAGAAAATCTTTCCCAGTACTAGTTTGTATCATGAAAACTCAAATTAAAAATTCTGTCCTCCTTTAGAAGTTATTTCTGAACTAAACATAACTGGTTCTGGAAGTATGATGGCAGAATATACAGTTCAGCCTACTATGCCTGCAGTGCAAAACACAGCAGGAATGGAAATTTCTTATAAAGATTATGGTCAGATGGTAAATTGGAAAAGATGCAGTAAAAAATGGAGGCAAAAGCAAACACATGAGAAATGAAAGAATGAGTTCTGAGCTCTCCTTGGCCACGAGACACAGTCCTCATGGGACATCACTGCCTTCCACTCTACTGCTGTCTGCTCTGCTGTCTGTCCTGAACCAGTGGAGACACCAAAGAGAGAGAGAGAAAAAGGAAACTCTGTATATAAAACAGCATTGTTGAAGACAGTCTCAGACCTGGGGGGGAAGTGGTAAGTGTCATAAAATTTAAAAGCCTGGATCAACATTTACTTACTCAAATATTCAGTTGCACGGACATGAATTTTGTAATTTCTCCATACGATATATTCAGTCTACTATGCAAGAAAGTACTCAAATCTATGCCTCTGTATCTCACTTTTCTCAGTTGTCTGTGCAGAAAACTCAAACATCTGTACATAAAATGAGAGGAAAAAATTATCCAGTACAGAAGTAAAGATGAACTCCACATTGTTTGATGAGAAATTCTTGTGTTCTCTGATGAAATGCTCTGTGTTCCAGAAGAGGCCTGGAAATTCAGTACATAAGATCATGTTGTCCAAATTTAGAGTACACAATTTTCTTACACAACAGTGATTGCTTCAGCCCTGAGGAGCTTCAGTATCATCAATAATCTTCAGGAATTTTGCCTAACTAAGAGAGACAGTGTCAAGAATGGTCACTAACTCTTGCTTATCTTTGTCCACATGATTATTTTAATTAATTTGATTGAGATTAATTATCTTAGTAAGGTGGCTGTCTTCCCCCTCTACTCTGCTCTGGTTAGGCCGTGTCACAAGTGCTTTGTCCAGTTCTGGGCTCCCCAGTTCAGGAAAGACAAGGAACTTGAAAGGGTCCAGTGGAGGGCTACGGAGAAAATTAGGGGATGGAACCGTCTCTCTTATGAGGAAAGACTGAGGCAGCTGGGCCAATTTAGCCTGGAGAAGACTGAGAGAGGATCTTATAAATACATATAAGGGGGTGCATCAGGAGGATGGGGCTAGACTCTTTTCAGTGGTGCTCACTGATGGGATAATGGACAATGAGCACAAGCTAAAACTGAGGAAGTTCCATCTGAATATTAATAGAACGGAATGGCCAGAGAGTTTGTGGAGTCTCCTTCTCTGGAGATATTCAAAACCTGCCTGGACACAATTCTGTGCAACCTGCTCTGGGTGACCCTGCTTTATTGGGGGATTGGACTAGATCTCCAGGTGTTCCTTACAACCCCAACCATTCCGTGATGCTGTGATTCTTCAGAGTGCTGACCTTGCAATTTAAATGTGGGATTTATTGCTATTTGGCAATTAAAGTGGAATTATTAGCCGACTCAAATATAAGTTCCTAAAAATGCATTAAAAAACTCAGAACAAAATAATGTGGAGCACTCAGGTCTTTATGCCTTTGGAAGTACTCCTGAAGACAACTTTCCTGCAGCGCTAGCAAGAGTGCAAAGAAAGTTGCTGTGCCTACAGAAACATTATTGTTGAACACAGCCTTATAATTTAAGCAATTGTTTTTGACAGGTCATAGTAATATAGAAGTCACTTGAGGCATAAGTTCATTTTGTCATGTCCAGTTTATGTACATCAGACGAGATGACCTACAAAACCAACATATCAATGGACTTTGCTGATTTCCACAAGCTGAGGACTGGACAACTGATTTTTAAGGCTGTTTTGTGGTTATGTTTAGAGATGACAAAGGTTAATTCAATGATGTAATTTTAAGAGGACAGATATGATCTTACCTAGTAAAAGTTATATATTAAAGAAGATGTGCTGTTTATCATACTTACTTATAACCATTGCTGGAATCCAAGGCTCTTTTTAGTACACCTCTTAGTGATAATAAAGATGTGAGCTCCCAAAAGAGAATTCCAGATGTTGTTTAGGTAAAGAGAGATGAAGCAACTGAAACTCCCTTGGTATACTCAGTAGTTGTGCAGTTGGTGAAAGCAGGTGGTTATATGTTCATAATCCAGAATTCATACTTGCTTAAAGCCTAAATATTCCATTCAAATTTTTTTCATGAAATTGCTATGTTTACAGAATTTTTCAGTTTAATTTTCCACCAGTCAAAATATTGCAGTGAAGAACTTTAAAAAAGCAGTTCCCATATTTTTTAATGTTTTTATATATATATATACATTATTGATATAATGTATTATAATATCATTACCATTGTAAGTAAATTTTAAAATTAATGGTTTTGGTTTTAGTTTTAGTCTAACTATTGCTCATATTTCTATTTCCTCTTTTTTTTTTTTTTTCCCCCATGCTGGTGTAGAAACTAAACTGAAAAAGCAAAACAGATTGAAGTGAATATTCAGTTTAGATTTTGGACTACATATCAAAAGTTCAGAGATTTTTTAAGTAGTTTTGGAAAGAATTTTTAAAATCATATTTAATTTCCATTTTTTCATACTTTGTTATGCTTTTCATCATCTGCTTATCAATATAAGAAACTGCCATTATTATACTTGAAAATAATAACATTCACAAGGAATTGTCACTACGAATGATATTTGCATATCTGATTAAATCTTATCTATCTAAACTAATAAATCACACAATTATTTAACAAAATGTTCCTATATACACTAACAATAAATTCTACAACTATTTGTAGGAATAGCGCTGCTTTTCTGATACTGCAGGCTATGTAAGTATGGATAAATGTGTAATCCTAAAAACACCTGTTAAAGTGAAATAGAAAATCTTAACTATTTTCTAAAACTTGTACCAGTGACTGTTAACTGTATAAGGCAGAAATAAAAAAATAACCAGTTTTCTACATTTATTTTGTATTTTTCCTACAAAATTTAAATGTGGTTTTTATACCCTTATTTTCTTTCTTAATATCAGTTGTCTAATATTTATTCAATATAGAGAGGAATAGCAGAAAGTGAATTAAAATCTTTGGGCCAGATACATCTAGCATTTAATTCACATTGCTCATGCATTTTGGCTTCCCTGAGATGCAGTTGTTGTATGCAAGCACATTCATAAAACAGGAAATCCCAGTGGTCTGATGTTTTTTCAATCAGGCATGAAGAGAATGGAGAGAAAGTACTGGCAAATACTAATATGAATAAGAGCACTTGGGTTTTGGGTTTTTTTTTCAGTATTCCTGTTAAAAACCAAGAAGTATGAAAATCCTTCACATATAGAAATTAATTTTTCTATCCTGATATTCCTTTATATCAACTCTTTTCATATCATTAGCATATGTAATCCAGTGTCTCTCCACTCCTTCCAGATCAGCCAAAGCATAAGCCTGGTGCACAAGTTAGCTATGTCATTCCTCTATTCTTACATACCCAGAGGGTATTCTTCCACATGTTTTGAGTTTGGATCTTGCTTTTTGGTTTGTCTGTGTGTGTGTGTGTGTATGTGTGCGTGTTTGTCTGTTTTTTCTTTCTCTGTCACTGCTTATTTCCTCTTCTAATTCTGGCTCTAGACAAGTTTTATTTTAAAAGTTCTTGTTTTAACCACAGTCTTTAAAGGAGATCACTTACACAAAGTTGAGTGGCTGCTGTTCCAGCACCTATCAGAAACACTTTTAAAAGCATATTTTTTTTTTTGCTTATGCCTCAATATACCATGGAGGTGCATGATGTCAAGATTTTTAACATGCACAGCCTTTTTAAGTAAAAGGTAATTGCTGTGATGATAACTTCAACAACAGAATAACAACCATCAATCTAATGCTTAAAGAAAATAAAGATAGCTAATTTTAAAAAAATTTATATCTTGCCAGTTTCTAAGAACCAGCAGCAACTTACGATGCAGAAATAGGTCTTGAAAGTGTTCAAAACTTTTTGCATTTTTAATTCCAACACAATGTCTTTATCATTGATTTATCAGTTTTGCCATAATTTATGGAATAGTTATATATAATATAATGAACACTTAATAAAAGTAGATATCAGGTTCTTAACAGATGTGATATGTTTTTTTCCACAAAGTCCATAGTCATCCATATTGAACCCAAACATGCAGGAAGACGTAGGTGGAAGTATATTAAATCTGACAAATGACCTCCCATGTGCAAAAGAGGAAATAAAGATTCATTCTCCATGTTTGTGAGATCATTTTGATGAAGGGAAGGCTAATTGAGGATGACATATATTCTAAATCTAATTCAAGTCAGCATTTTTACACGAAGACTCATCAAATTTCCAATGGTATGCTCTACCATAAAACAGCTTAGTAAAGACATTGTGAATTAGATTCTGGATTTTTTTTAAATGCTCCAACAGAATTGACATTTTTAGTAGCAATGAGTTTCCAGTGTTAATTTTAGTACAAACAAGGTACCTGTGGTATTTCACATCTTCTGTGAGAAGATGCTGTTGGAGTCAATTCACAGGAGGGCCACAAATATGATCAGAGACATGAAACACCTCTTCAATGAAGACAGGCTGTGAGAGCTGGGGTTGTTGGAGAAGGCTCCGAGGATACCTCACTGAAGTCTTCCAGGACCTAAAAGGGGCCTACAAGGAAGCTGGAAAGACTGTTGACAAGGGCTGAAAGAGGACCAGTTTAGAATAGATATCAGGAAGAAATTCTGAACTGTGAGGGTCATGAGGCTCTGTAACAGATTGCCCAAAGAAGCTGTGGATGCCCCATCTCTGGAAATGTTCAAGGCCAGGTTGGATGGGACTCTGAGGAGCCTGGTCTAGTGGAAGGTGTCCCTGCTCATGGCAGAGGGGATGGAACTAGGTGATCTTTAAGCTCCCTTCCAACTGAAACCGTTCCCCAATTCTGTTTCTTCCTAAAACAATAAAGTCTCGTGTTTCTGAGAAAATTGCAACTAATATGGGATTATGTTTAGCAAACCTGGGAAAATACAGGATTTCTTCCTGTAAAAATAATCACCTTGAAACTATTGTAATGCTAAATTATAGGCTTTTTCTCTGGCATTCATTAGGCAATCATATTTAAGAACATACGGTATTATTTTGTCTTTAAAAATGAGAAGGACTACCATTAAGTCCTGCTGCTTCTCATTTTAAATGGTAAAAATATCTTGATATCATTATTAACTTAACACAACATTAATAATTCAGTTCCTTAAAAATATTAATATCATTTTACACTATTAATTTTGCTTTGTTGATACCAAAGATTACAGATTTTGTAGGAAATACATGCTATGAAAAATCATTTCTCATAGAAAGATGAAATTGCATTTTGAAGACATATATGAAATTATGGTATAAAACTCTGTACAACTCTGTGCAGTGAATGAACAGGACAGAATATTTAGGAGATTTTCTACCTGAATGCATGAGTAATACTTTTCAACCATTTCACTTAAATTTCCATGCAAATGTTTTTAGCCGAGGAAGGATGGTGCAAACAAAGCTGATAATTTTATTTATAATAGTTGGTTTCCATTCTCACAATGGTCATTGAGCCATCTCTCCATCATGACAAAAAACACCAAACTTCAGGTTTCTCTAGCATAACAATATTTTAGAACTAGATGAATTCCAACCTGTGGGAATTTTATTCTTCTTCTTCTGAATTTTTTTCCTTTAAAAATTCTACAACTTTAAAACTTCACCATAAAATTTTGCAAATTTACTGTTTGTACATTGATAATAAAGCTGACAATAGCAATTAGAAACTCTGGTTTGCCATTTCAGACATTAGATAGCACAACAGAAAAAAATATTACTTAAAGGAAGACTGCTCTTCATGGAGTGGCCTCTTCAGCATTGTGAAAATTATATGTGACTGTAGCCTTATCAAAACTATTCAAAAAAACCCCAAACAAAATAGGAATGAGACACAAATTTCAAAGAAAAAGTTAAAAAAAAAAGGACGATTGAGCCTACCCTTTGCCAGCAGTGAATGATGACCATAATGCCCCGAAAAAGGGGCTACAAGCCTTATTGAAGCAAGAATCTCCTCAATAAAGAATCAAGAAGATTCTAGGGAGCTGAGGTAGTATTGACATATGTCGTCATCCATTCGCATATGAAAAGATTATCTCCATCTGGTGGGTGCATAGTAACTGCTGTGAAGTATTACTTCTGCATTGGAATCCCAATTATATATGTTGTACGTCATAGAAAGCATGAATCTGAGGTTGTGCCTTGGGGTCTGTAAACAGTGTTATTTCCTTCATTTTTAATGAATAAAATGCTCCTTTATTTCCTAAAACTAGAAAAAGAGCACAGCTATGTCTAAGTCAGTTAAGTATGTCTAAAAAAGAAAACAAAACCCAAGATTTTTTCCTTAAATGAACAGTAGTATTTGCTTAAAATTCATGTTACTTGACTTCTGGATCTCTTCCTGGCTTAGCCTCTGCAGTGTGCTTCCACTCATGCTGAACAAATTAAGTGGAAAGAAGCACCATTCAGTGAATAGTAACAGAAAAAAAATTCAAATTGCACCAAGTAGTTTACTCATGTAGGTATTTTTCCATGTAATAATAATTTACAACTTCTGTCACCTTCCCAATCTACTATTAGCAACTTTGGATATAAGGAGAGCAAAAGGAACACTGTAGTGTATAACTCAGGCTCTGTTGCTTGTAATGATTGTGTTCTTGTTTTAAGGCTTCATTTATTCTTGACAGAAACAATTATGTAGAATTATGTGGAATAATTATATTGAAGGCAGGTTGTATGCAGTGTTCAAATTAGAAAGTACGGAGCATTGTTTGACTGCTATCTAGAATATCCTGGACATTGAATAAAAGTTTATATCAAGAGGCAACAATATTACACCCTTATAATTTATTGTTTAATTCAAATATCACAATATTCACAGCATAAGTGGACAATATGCAGAAATAATCCAAGCATAACTCCACAGCCAGGAGTAGATTGAAATACATACTCTTACCTACAGAAAAATAATTGAGTTTAAACAATAAACAATTGGAATGTATATATACAAGTGTACTAGAGAAGTGGTTTATTTTGGAATTTTAAAAAAAATTTTAAAAAAAAAGGAAGAAAAATTTCTCAATATACCACCCTATTTTTATTCAATGTTATTTCACAATTTTTCATGTGTTTTAACTGTAATAATGGGAGCTGGAATAATTGCAATATAAAAACAAATAACATTCCCAAAAGCAATGCTAGTGGTAAGTGACTTCACATAATCATAGAATGGCTTAGGTTGATGTGGACATTTAAGATCTTATCATTCCAACCCTGCTGCCATTGGCAGAGACACCTTTCACTAGATGAGGTGGCTCAGAGCCCCATCCAACCTGGCCTTGAACACTTCCAGTGATGGGGTGTCCACAGCATCTCTGGGCAACCAGTTAAAGTGCCTCATGACCCTCACAGTTAAAAATTTCTTACTAATATCTGAACTAAATCTGCCCTCTTTCAGTTTAACAGCATTAACCTTTGTCGTATTACTAAGCGCCCTTGTTGTAAGTCTGTATTGAGTTTGCATGGCCAGGTTTTGGTAGTGGGAGGTCTACAGTGGTGGCTTCTGTGAGAATGTGCTAGAAGCTTCCCTCATATCCAGCAGAGCCAATGCCAGGTGGCTGCAGGACAGATGTACCATTGGCCAAGGCTGAGGCCAAGTAGAAATGATGGAAATGCCTCTGTGACAACATAATTAAGAAGGAAAAAATAAAAGCTATTGCTCAGTTGTAGCTGTGGCTAGAGAAGAGCAGGGTGAGAATACGTGAGAGGAACAGCCCTGCAGACACTGAGGTCAGTGCAGAAGGAAGGGAAGGAGGTGCTTCAGGCACTGGAGCTGAGATTGCCCTGTAGCCTCTGGTGAAGACCATGGTGAAGACCATGGTGAAGCATCTGTGCCCTGCAATATATGGAGGACCACAGGGATGCAGGGGTCCACCACTGGAGCAGGTGGAGGCCTGAGAGGAGGCTATGAACCCACGGGAGGCCCATGCTTGAGCAGGTTCCTGAAAGGAACCCGCAGAGCTGTGGAGAGAGGAGCACATGATGGAGCAGGTTTCCTGGTGGGACTTATGACCCCATGGGGAACCAGTGCTGGAGCAGCCTGTCCTTGCAGGACTGTGTCCTGTGGAAGAGTGACCACGAGCAGTGGAAGGACTGTTGCCCGTGGAATGAACTCCCATCTGGAGAAGTTCATGGAGTACTGTCTCCCGTGAGAGGGATCTCACGCTGTAGCAGGGAAAGACTCTTCTCCCTGAGCAGTGTCAGGAACAATGTGTGATGCACTGAATGTAACCTCTATTCCCTGTCTCCCTGCACCACTGGGGTAGGAGGTAGAGCTGAGAAGGAGGGAAGAGGTGGGGGGGAAAGATGTTTTTAAGGTCTTGTTTTACTTCTCGTTATCCTGCTCTGATTTTGCTATCAATACATTGAATTAATATCTCTAATTTGAGCTTGCTTTGCCCATGACGGTATTTGGTGAGTGATCTCTCCCTGTCCTTACCTCAACTCATTGTCCTCACTCAATCCCACTGTCCATGTCACCAAAGAAAATGTTAAACAGCACCAGTCCCAATACCAACCCCTGAGGCATGCCACTTGCCACTGGTCTCCACCTGGACATTGAGCTGTTGACCATAACTTTTTGAGTGCAACCATCCAGCCAGTTCCTTATCTGCTGAGTGGTCCATCCATCAAATTAATATCTCTCCAGTTTAAACACAAGGATGTGTTGTGGGACAGTGTCAAATGCTTTGCACAAGTCCAGGTAGACGATGTCAGTTGCTCTTGCCTCATTCAACCTATTTTTTAACGTATGAGGAAATGAAAAATGAAAGGATTGCTGACATTCAGTAGAACTAAATAATAGCAACCAAATTCAACCTTAATGCAAAAAAATTTGCTTTGACTTTATTGATGTCATGGCAGTACAAGAAATAATTCCGTATCTCTTGCACATTGTCACTTTAAGTATAGAAAGGAGTGATGCAGAGATTGAATAAAAGGGGAAGTATTAACTGCTTTTTGATTTCTATCTATAAAGTAGAAAAGTAGAAATCTCATTTATGAAATTGAATTTACTTTCTTTATAGCTTTCCAATAATTTTATGTATTACATACAAGTTCTTGGCAGGATGTTGAATCCTGGTAGGGAAAAGAAAAAAAAATAAAAGAATTGGTAAAATAAAAAAGGTTTTAAAAATACTAAGTAAAATTTTATGGCTTTGCTAGAGTCATCCATGAAATCAGGATAATTAATATCTGCTTTTTGCTGATGTCTCAGTTTGAGAGTTGATTTCTTGCTATTCAGGAGGTCAGCTTGTCAAAACAGTAATCTCTGGGTTGGAAAGCATAATTTTTGAGTTACTTTTTCTCACCACAGAATACCCATTTCTGTTATAAAAAGAAAAATATTCTTTGCCCCTTCCCAGTAAAGCCTTTTTCACTGTGACTTTTTTCAATGCCAAAATCCTTTTTTGACATCATCATTAATTATTAGTTGTTAATTGACTTTCCCCTTCCTTGCCTCCCAACAAAAAAAACCAAAACTTCAGACATTAATATTCTCTATTATCTACACAGTCATATTTGCAAATTTTTACAGGCATTTTAAAAGCTGAGTATCCAGGAAAGGTAGAAGGTTGGTTTATTCTTCTATGTGCAAAACTTAACAACAATAAAGTCTGTCAAGGGTTGATCCGTAGCTCTGATTCTCAAAGCCATGCCAGTGGGTACTGCTTTAACTCATAGATGCTCATAGGTACCTATATGAGGACTAACAGAAGTTATATACACTTACTTGTGCTTAGTGTGGAGGAAGTTTAAGCAAAATTCAGTGGATATTTTCACTTTACCTGCAATGAAATTTTAGAAGAATCTATCCTATTCTTTTGATACCTTTCTTAGTCTCTTTGTTTACCTCACAATATTACTGGCTTTTTTTTCCTTAATAATTTGCTGCATTTATTATTCTTATCATCACTGCAAATGGAAATACAGCAGTTATGATGGATTATTCGAATGATCTTACTTTTCTAACACCTTAGTGCACAGGGTATTATTTCAACTGTTACAGTTTTCTTCAAATTCATGCTGAAAATTACAAATATACTATGCTTTTTAGGTGTTGTAAGCAAAAGTGTTGTGGAATTTGAAATATTGCACTGTCCATTTCAACATCAGCCAGAGGTGTTAACATAAGATATTCTGATGTCACTTACTTAAACACCTTACCTGTTTTTAAATTTCACTGTGTCTAGGTCTACAAGAATGAAATTGGTTTATTTGACATCTTACGGAATTACACCAATTTCTTTTCTCTTCATTGGAGGAAAAATGTACCGTTCATAAGCACAGGGCATGTTTTGCAAAATCAGATTTATAAGATCAATTTCCTCTAATATGTCTTTCTAATAATAATTCGTCAAATCTTAGAATATTCTGAGTGGGAAGCTGCCTACAAGGATCAAGTCCAACTCCTGACTTCATGCATGACAACCTAAAAATTCAGTCATATGAGAGTTGTCCGATTGTCTTTTGAACGCCAGCAGACTTGGGGCCGTGACCAGTTCCCTGGGGAACTTGCTCCAGTGTTTGGCCATCCTCTTAGTGGTGATTTTTTTCCTAATATGCACCCTGAACTTCCTCTGACATAGTTTTAAACAGTCACTGGTTTCTTATCACCAGGCACCAGAGAGAAGAGATCATCCCCTCCCTCATAAAGAAGTTGTAAACAGTAATGATATCACCCCTCAGTCTCTTCTTCTCTGAGCTGAACAAACATAGACTGCTCAGCAGCTCCTCCTAAGTCATATCTTCTAGTCCTTTCACCATCCTTTTTGGAAACATTATAATATTTTATATCTTTCTTATATTGTTAATCCCAATCCTGCACACAGAACTCAAGGGGAGGCCAACCTGTGTTTAGTATTGTGGGACAATTACTTCTTTTGCCAGTTGTCTGTGCTATTCTTGGTGCACCACAGGATACAGGTGGCCCTTTTGGTCTCCAGAACACCGTGATGACTCATATTGAGCCTATGATTAACCAAAAAACCCATGTGCATCCGGGATTACACCATCCCAGGTGCAGAATCCACTATTAGCTCTTGTTTAATGTCAACACATACCTGTTTATTACTTATTTAATGAATATATATATAACATATTGTAACTTATCTCTAAATACACTTAGATGGTCACTTTTGCAGAAGAGAAGGAAGAAATTGATTTTTTTTTTTTCTCATCAGTAAACTGCAACATAAAATGATTTGAGGAAACGACCTGGAATTCTTTATGGGTTAATCTGGAATTTTCCAATATTGATGTTTTCCAAAAGATATTTCTAAGGAAAGCTTTTGTTTCCTGTATTATAAAAAAGTACAAAATGCAATTCTAGTAAACTTTCTCTATAGCATCTTATCATTCTTACTGTTACTAGTAATATTATAATAGATAATAATGCCAGCAATAATAATAAGATTGAAGAAGTGGAAAGGATATGTATTTTCAGGTGGAGTATGTAAGGCAAAAGATGGCTATATGAAAATTTAAGAATCAATTACATTCTTGAAACTTTCATCCATTGCTCTACCTTTTTTTATTTTTTTGAGAACTCTATTCTTATTTCAATTCAAGACTGCAGAACATAGCAAATAAAATACATAATGAAGTGTTTGCCCAGCAGTACAATCCCCTTTTTGTCACCTGCAATCTTAACAGAACTGTTTTGAATCAAAAACTGAATGTTGCTCATACTTCAAATATACTTTTGTGTGCATGTGTGTGTAGTGTTCCTCTTTCCTCCCACATGTTCTCCACCTACATGTCTGTCAGCCTTTTCCAGGCAGCACTAAACCATAGGTCTTTTTTAGAATTAAATTCACAAACACGTAACTCTATTTTGATGTGATGCCTTACACAACATAAAAAAAGGCTATAAGTAATTCCTCCCATGAAGAGTGAAACAATATGAGGGAAACGAATTGCAGCAGTATGGAAGTGTTGCTATAGTTCTGAAGTGTGTGTTTCCAGCATTAAGATCTTTGACTCCCCACCCTTGTTGCACTATGTCAAAGCTTTTAAGGTCTTTAATCATTTCCCCATAACTTTTGGTTTCATTACCCTCTCTCTACATTTATTTGTTCACTTCCCCATTAATTACTGCAGTGAGCAAGTTCATTATATTTTTTCTGTAGTTTTGCCTCTCTTGCTTTTTTATTACCTTTCCCAGGAAAGTGGACAAAAGACCAAAAGGAAAAAAGCATAGGATTTCAGACTGTATGAAGTGTTAAATAATACCACCGTTTTGCAGATGTGCTTTGAATTGTAGGAATAGCATTAATGAATGAATGCTTTGATTTTGTTATTTTCTTTGGAGGTTATTAGAAGATTGTGTCTACCTCATATCTTAAAATAGTTTTAAGTTCAACCTGTTTGCACAGGGCTAGGAATATATTAGGAAGACCACCAGAACTGGGGAAAAAATAACTTATTTTCTCATATTAATAACAGAATAATTCATTTAAATAAATTGTATTGAGTGATACATTTGACCATATCTATTTTAATTTTACAAATAAATTTCATTTTTAAAATCCATGTAATGCTTTCTTGAATAACAGCAGTTATTATAGCACATTACAACTATATAGATCTACTAAACTACTGAAATATTATGCCCATCCTGTTTTGAAAAAGATTGATCTTTTTTAAGCTACTGCTTCTCTAACTACCATTTTACTGTAAATATTTATATTGTAGTGGCATCTAAAATGTGCTATTCACTGTGTAAACAATTAAATATTCACTTCTTATTTAATAACATATTCTGCCATCATTACATGTGCAGACCAGATCAATGTCAGGATATAGTTTCACAGTACTTTGGGGAATTATGTTACAGTATGCAAAGTGCTAATTTCCTAACATTGTAATTAAAGTTTCTGAGTGACAAACTTTGGAAATTAGATGCAAGTCTCCAGTGTTTAAAAATGTCTGAATCATTTGCCATCATGCTTGAGTACGTTTTCTCCTCAAAGTATTCACTAAACTGACTCGGGGGTAAGGGAGGGAGGGAAATTGCTTGTTTGTATTTCTTGGCTTCTGCTTTGGTGACTTAGAAGTACTTACATCACATGTCTCAAAGGCAACAAATTTGCTCCCATCTCCTATGAGTGCTGTTGAAGGTATATCTTCATGTGTTTTAAAGACAAGAAAGAATTGGTGAAGATCACTATGAGAACTGGAGTATTTTTTTTTTTATGCTTCCCCCCCCAACATTTTCATGAGAATCCTGCCAGCTACATTGTTCCTAAGACTTCTAAGGCTTTTGAAATTTTAAGGTTAAATCTGAAATGTCCTGAAAATGAATTTAGTTACTTGCTTCAAACCGTTTCCAGTGTGGTGGAAAACTGAAGAGTCCAGATTTTCTTTTTTGCCTGCCCCTCTCCTTATTTATGTATTTATTTGTTTGTTTGTTTGTTTCTGATTCACAAGAACTATATGAACTATATTTTATACCAGAGATGTTGTTTGAAAACAGAATATTTATTCTTACCCAGAATTGAATTTTTGAGCACGATGCTAATTTTATCAAACTTGCAGGCCAATCACCTAGGTCAGTTCTTTGATAGCTTGGACGATCAATGTGCTGCCTAGGAAAGGAAATATTTTGTATTTTTATTATTGCAGGAAGTAAATTATCTTACACACTTCTGTTGTCAGGGACACCAAAACCATTAATATCCTAGAATAAAAATATGGCCTATAGTTTTTTCACTAGTATTACAAGAAAGAATTATTATTGCTGTTACAGATTTCTTCCATGTACTTAGATGAGGTCAGAATCTCTAGCATCTATTTACAGATGGCAAAATTTGTACCTGGCTTGTAATGGTTTATACGGGTTAGAGGAGGAAAATTCAGCAGTGTAACCTCTGTATTCTGATCTTGGCCAGGGGCCTGCTACTTATGAGGCCATACTGCCTCTTTTGTGAAGCCCTAGCAAATCCAAAAGTTCCTTCTATTTTATTAGTGCCTTAGACTTCAGTATACAAAATATATGTCTCTGTAAAAAACTCTCTCAGGGAATTGAATTACAGAAAAAAAGAGCTGTACTCATTCTCCAGGAACCACTAACCCAGACCCCGTCAAGTTTTCAGGTCGACTTCTATAAAGTAAAAACTTTCATCTTGTTTTCCTAAATATTTTTCTTCCTTAGTGACATTATGGTAGGAACAGAGACTATCCTGATAGAAGAAAAGCATTATTTTTACTTGATTGGGAGAATTGTGCATTTTCTGAATACAGGACTTTTTAAAATGTCCATTAAGGCCTAAAGGGGATAGGGAAACTGTTTCTTTGCTGCTCGATGGCTTTTTTAATGTTGTGTCAAGGAAAGAATTGAGAATAGCAAATAAGGTGCATATTTACAAGAGATGTTTCAATTTCCAGTCTAAAAATTAGTTATATATAATCAGTTGTACTTTCACCTCTTCCTAACATAAGGCATTGTATTGCCATTCATTCACAAGTCCTTATAAGAGAGATCGAAATAACTAAATGCCTAACCCGGGGCCAGATGACCCTGTGGTTTATAGTGAAAGGAATATTTGAATAAATTCCTTCGAGGTCACTAATGTTTAATCTAGTTTCTCTCTCTGTTCCCTTTCTGATTTATCACTGAGCTTCAGCTATTTTCACTGCTTTGTCTGATTTCAACTTAGAACAGTTGTTCTTAAATTATACTTACTTTGAAGTGATCTGTTTCTAAAAAAGGTTTTGAGTATTCAAAACTTTTTCAAGGCTACAAAAGAAGGTCTTGTGTACCCAAACTTTTTTCAGAGTTCTACACCTTCTACTCCAAAAACATTGGCTGGTAATACAAAACCTTGGTCACCTGATAAAACCCAAAACGTGGTAGGAATGTAAGGAAACATAGATGGACATACTAATTGAAGCTAAAAATCTATACAGTCTAGTGTCTTGCCTTTAGAGCACCCAAAAAAACCTCCTACGGGTAAAGAGACGAAACGTTAAAACTTCTAGTGCTCCTCTTCCTGAGGAATAAACCACCTCACGTCCAATCTCCCATTTCTCCTTCCTCAGCTTCTGGCAGAAAATGAAGCCCAAATATTTTAAGAGTTAATTAAAATATTTACTTAGCCAGCATTTACTTCAACATGCCTTTTTATTTTTTTGTTCAGGTTTTGGGGTTGTTTTTTTTGTTTGTTTTGTCATAGATGTGCAAAATTTAGATTTGAGGCATCATAAAGTTTGAGGAATATGTAGATTCAATCATCAACAGCCTTAGGACTTTCTTGGAAAATACAAGCTAAAAAACATCCAACATTTATAACTTTTTTTCCTGGTAAAGCCCTAGAACAGCTTCTTAACCCTTCTTTATCTTTAAAATCTCCTGGTGAGATTAACTCTGCTTGTTAGATGAGTAGCTCTGTCAGAATGCTTCACCTGCAAATAGTTGTAGTGCCTAAGCACTTCTAACATTTATTTTAATTTACAGTAAGTGTTTTGTAAATTAAATTTCTTGGCATGCTTTTATCTATTGTGAGGTTTTAGCCTTTCACATACTTCAGTACCAATTTAGCAAGACTTTCATTTTGCAAATTAGTTCTGTATTGCCTAAGAGAAAACTCAAATATTTTCTCATAACACTAAGTTATATGACATTGGATTTTTAGTTATAGCTCTTTGTTATGTTTCACATGGTGGGATTACACTGAGGTGAAAAGATATGTTAAGCTACAAAACAGCAATGCTTTTAATTTAAGAGGTTTTCCTGTTTCATTACTTTTTTACTCTTCAATGGAGCTACAGAAGACTGGAAATTAAGCTGTAAGAACTGAGTGTTAACTTTATGCATTGTATATTTAGAGTCTTACCATATTTTCATAAAGACCATCTGTAAGGGAAAAAAGCAACCAACAAACCAGAACCATACAATCTGTACGATAAAAGACCTATATTCCACACTAAACAGTGGTTTTCACAAAAAGAATTTTCATTTTGCACTAGAGGCTCTTATTTGGTCCTTTTGGAAGTCTGTGAATATGTTTTGTGTTTTGCCATTCACTTTTTTGCCATTCTGTCACCTGAAATGCACAGCCAGGTGATGTGAAGTAGGTTTTGTGCTACATTCATTTTCAAATGTTTAACAGGGAAAATAGACATTTTTATACAGGATCAAGCAGTTGATACTTCTAATCTATAGCATAAAATAAATTATTTGCTAAATTATTTGATATTTTCAATAAACAAAAACTAATAAATGGTTATTTTCTGTTTTTCTTTCTTCTTGTAAGAATTCTGCAGTTATCATTAATTTGAACAGTGAAATAAACACAATTTATCTTAGGTGATGCATTAAAAAAAAGAAAAAAATTGTTTTCCTTTTCTTCAGGTAGGTATCATGAATATTGTATTTCCAAACTTACTATATTTATATATTACCTATGCAGAAATAAAAAGCATGTATAATTTGGGTCACGTATGCTAAGTATGCGTGTTAGGTTTTGCTTTTAAAAATGACAAATGAATAAAAATTGTGGTCACATTGAGTAATAAAGTTTTTATTAATTAAATAGAAAATGCACTGCCAGAAATTAATTAACAAAAGTATTTTTTTCCTAATTTTCTTCATATTTTTACATATCTATGATTGCTTTCAAATTTTCTGATTATAGGTGACCTCTTCAAATCATCATCTAGATGAATTTACTTCTTCAAGAAGAATAAACCTAAAAACAAAATAATAAAACCTCAATAAAATATACCTTTCATGGTAAATAATATCAACTTTCTCCTGCTCTTTCTTTTTTTATGAAGTGCCAAATAACTTTTAATTATATTGCCATTGAATTACATCTAGAATGCCAAAGAGTTTGCTCTGATCTTGCTGTGACTCAAAGCCTTACTACTGCAGCAGCTGTACTTCAGAGACAGATTCTTGGCTAATTTTCATTTGTCCTAAATTTAGAAATCTCTGGTTTGGCATGAGAATGAGAGGTCTTGTTCTTACAAATGCTTTCCATATAACTGCATGTACAGTAATGGGTGCAGTTCACATATTTGCTACGATGGGCATTCATAATAGGAACAATGAAAAAAGGCCCTCCAAATCTCTATAGGCTGTTTTTGAGAAGAAGACAGTTTGGTCATTGAAAGTTAGGTGAGAAAAATTCCATTCCTGCTGCTTCCGTGGATAGGCCTATATAAAATAAAGGCTGTCTGAAACGAATCATTTTGATTTGGATAGTTTCCTGAAGGACATGGTGCAGACAGCTGAAGGAGCACCACATCAATTTAAAGACAAAGATCTGCAGTTTTGATTTGTCTGCTTTTTACATTATATTAAATGAACATGTAAACAGCATTTATAATAGCTCAGGACTGGACTTAGGACTAAGCTAACAACTAATACACAGTGAATTAACAAAGACAAGTTACACACGTTGGGAGGAAAAGGAAGATCAATGACACACTCCATTGAAGGGGATGACAATTAAGATAAATCATATGCTATGCTATTTAGCATATTTCCAACAAAGTACATTATACACAAACTTACATATATTTTTTTTCTCTTTGACAGTTTGTGACTGAGTGCTTTGTGAAGCCATGAACACTGTTGGCACAGATTCTCTGGATCTCCCCTGGGTTATTCTTAGGTTTTTTTTATCACATTGTTACTAAAGCACTGACACTAAGTGCTGAATATATAACTTGTTTCTAATTAGATGCCCTCTGTTTGCAAAATCTGTGACAAAAAAAAAAAAAGTGTTTTTCTAAATCTAATCTGGATAAAGGCAACTCATTATGAGTAGCATGTGATATGTCTAAAGGTTCAATCAAACAAAAGGAGGTGTTTTCATGCATTCCCCTGGAGCCCTGCTACCCTGATGGTAATTTTAAATTTGAAATATATTATCATTTAAAGAGCCTGAAAGATGTAAAGAATTAATTCTCTCTACTAAAGTCAACAAATAATTATGAGTGCAGGATTAGATTGATAGATTAGTGGCATGGTAAATTAAAAGTAAAAGAGTAAGGGGTATATTAAATCAATCTAGCTACTTTGAAATTATTTATTAATACTCTACTTGGGAATTTTAAGAGACTGATACTGAAGGCTCAGCCACAGTGTCTGTAGGGTTCCGAGTTTAAGAGATTTGAAAATATAGCTTTTTTTTCCCCTTGCTATTTGTGCTCCTTAGCCTTTTGAATGCTATGAGTGTGCCTTCATTAGCTTTTGATGAAGATGCATTTCTGAAAGGAATATTACACTTATGAGTTTGGTTCACTCCACAATATAGTAAAACCCTGCATGACTGCCTTCCTTTAGGATGAAGGTAAACCAAGAATTGCACGCTAAAGATTAGCCTGATTAACTTGATCCAAGCACTAGTGGGTATTTATTCTGTAGGGCTATGCTGTAGCTAATTGGTAGTAAAACCTCCCAAGATGTAGACAGAATGCATGCCAGGTCCTCAGCGTCCTCTATTTTGCTTAGTGATAAACTCTTGATGTGCCACACTGATAGCCTGGCACAACTGGGGACCTCAGGGAAGGAAGGATGAAACCTATTCCTGGATGCTTATGACCTCTGTTATCCTTGTGGCTAAAAAAGGACTTCAACTGAGGTGCATTTCTGTGCATCTTATGTTAGCATTTAACTGTTATTTGACATAACAGAAGCAAAATTATGTGGTACAAAAACATGATTGGCACCGCTGATCGGGATTTCACACAGATTCACTGACCTCTAGTTCCCTTTGCATACTGCTGCTGTTGAGTGCCTCTGCCCTGCCTCTCATCATGTCTTGACTGAAACAATAGAGAAAAAAAATTCTCCCAAACACAAACATCCTGACTTTGACCTCATGTTTCTTGTTTTATGAATTATGAACCTATGCAAGAACCAAATCTGTATCCATAACTCTGGTTTTTAGGTGACTAGATTTTTTTAGTTTTTACAGTATTAATAAGATGTGGGGTTTACAGAGCAGTCCCTCACTTTACTCAGTCAAATGGAAGCCTTATTCATTCCCATGATGTACTGTTGGCAGCTGCTAAAAGACACATTACCACTTTACCCTTTCAGTAGTTTTAGGTAAGCTGCAGCAACGGTATGCTGTGGATTAGCAAAATATGTGGGATGAAATACAGCATTGCTCAACCAAAGGCTTTCTTCTGAGCGCTCAGATGGTAGGAAAAAGGCTGTGACAAAGAGAGGGTGCGCCTGAAAGGGTTGCTGAATGCTTGAGTGGCAGCTCTCTGTATGACAAGTCTTGGGGGATTGGGTACTTAAATCTTAATTACAAAAAACAATCATCATCAGGTATTAAAAGTCTGCAGGGAAATTGAAAGACTCAGAGAAGAGAATCCCAATAGTGGAGATCCGCTCTACGCAAATTTAATTGACTCATATTATACAAATAAACCTGATAAATTAAAAAAAAAAAGTACCTGTAAGAAATTGTTGAGTGATTCTACTATAGACCAGATGCTGTGAGAAAGATATGGGGTGGGATTTTCAACCTGAAGAAACTCAGGAACTGCTTAATGAAGAGCTAAATGCCACAGCTGACCAACTTTCTTAGAACAATTTGTAATGCACCTGAAAGCAGAAAATGTTTTAGATCATTCAATGTCAAGAATTTACAAAATACAAATTGGGACATTTACATGTTATTTGGGGTTTGTCGTGCCTGTATGATGCAAGCATGTAAAAAAATCCTTTTGAAAAACTACATTGGTGGAAATGTAAGTGCCTCTAAAAAATGAAAGAAGGCTTTACTGCAGAGGTGTAATAAAAAGAATGGGTTCTACTATCACTCTGTAACTGAAGGAGAATGGCAGTCATTGTCAGTGATGGATTTTGTGGCAGCAGTGAGCAGGAGCGTAAAGCAGGACTCAATTTGGAGGAAATGATTTTCTAGTTAAACAGTGGCCAATTTTAGATCTTTTCAGAAACAATAAGATAGTTCTGTCACACTCAATTCACAGTATAATTAACAATGGAATTTTTTTCTTTCATATTTACTAACCGCTTTTGTTATTGTACATGACCTACCTAGCAGGAAAAATAGTTTATGAACATAAAAAGTTCTGCTTAGCGTATACTGCATTTGTTCTGTACTTTCTCTATTAGCCCTATTGACAACAGTAATAGTCATAGTGACAAAACACAGTAGGTTGCATCTGCATAATCTTTGAAGAGAAAAAAATTTAAGTAAATTTCTATGGCCTGGACAGAGATATCACTGTGTGCTTCTCATGTGTCAAGTCATGGTTCAGCTCTATGATTCTCTATCATAAAAGGCAGCTTAAGTGGTTCCCAGACTTCTTGGACTGTCCTGGCATTTTCTACCATGATTTACAGCTTCAGCTGAATTAAATGTTTGCCCAAGCATGATGTAATACAGACTAAGAATGATGAAAGTTATAAATAAAAGCAAACTTCCTTGTGAGTCCTCCCCTAATACTTCATTGAACACAATTCTGAGGACCATAAATGACGGTGTGGAACCAGGAGCAAGCATATATGAGGGAGGGCTAGCTTTGCAATTAGTAAAATAAAATAGCATGGAACTACTCCCTCAGACCTTACTATTATGCTAGCTTTTCTAAGCTGTTTTAAAAGAGGTCAGTCTCCTTCCCCAAAGAGAAAAAAATTTAAATGAGAAACTTAAACTAGATGGCTAATATTTGGACACTTAGAGGCACAAATGATGAGTGACTAATAGATGAACTTTGCAGTACTCAGTATTTAATATGTGCCATGTTTCCTCTAAAATATTGGCTGCTGTTGTTTCCCCTCCCTTTCATGTATATCACAAGCTTCAGGAACATATGACCAGTTGTAGGCTCCTTGCTTACAAAATTCCTTTTAAACTCAGTGGGAACTCAGATTGTGGAATCTGTCAGATCAAATCCTCTCTTCTCTGGACATGCAGAAAGACATGACTGAATAGGGAGTAAAGTACTATACTATCAGTCCAACAAGACTGCTGGTTTTTTCCTAACATTTAGCTTATTCAAAATGGCTATGATGCTTATAATAACAACATTTTAAAAAAATAAACAAACAAAGAAACCTTCCTCACTCTATTTTTGGCTAAAGCAAAATAATTAATTCTTCACAAGCTGTTGTGTAAATCTATAGATTGTTTTGTTGTTCTCACCTCCAAATACCCAAATGAAAAACCAAGAAAAAAGACAAAGTCTTTAACACTAGAAAATATGTTGATAAATGAAGTTGCTGCCATTAGATGCTTAAAATTATAGTCATTAAAAAGCCACCTACTGATACAAATTCTGTAAAAATGTTGTAATTTCACTCTTCAGGGCACCTTTAAAAACATATACTGACAATTTAAATGATAATGAACTTGTAATATATTATAAAGTGTGCTTGGCCAAAGTTTGTAAACAATGGAATAAATTTTGAATAACAAGTAAACAAACAAAATCCTAATCTTCTTTTGTTGCATTTAGTTATCTTCTTTGCAAAATGCAGAGGTAGTACTTGAGTTGCAGCAATTACTTTTGCTTCATTGTACAAGCTTTCCTCGTATACCTTTCCTTAAACATAAGTGAAATTCTTGGAAAGAGTCCATAGACTTTTGTAAAATAAACCATTGCAATTATCTTCTGCAAAACTGTCTCATCAACTTTTAGTGATAACCAATATGTATGGTTCAACTCTCATGGGTTCTCCATGGCTGTAAAGATAGCTCTGTAGTATTACTGGGTGAAGCCTAAGAAGGCATAGGTGGTATTTCTCTGAAAAACATATAAGCACATGTTCATGAGTTTACCATGCATTCCTTGCTCTTTTAAGTACTACCCTGATAAACACTTATAGACATGAATATTCTCACTGTCTTTTCAAATTACAGTAGTTCACTATGCAGCTGACCACACTAAGGATTCTTAATGATCCAGTTAAAAATTACCTTTTTTAATGGAAATCTTTCGTGTTGTGATTCACAAAAGAAATGGGAAATCAAAATTCTGATCTTGCTGAGTTAGATTGCATAAGCATTAAAGTTGCTTAGAGAAGTGTGTACTAGAGAAATATGTCTCGGTCACCCTGTTGTTTGCTTGTTACTGTTCTGCCTGAGCCAGCTAAGAGGAGAGGAATAAAAGAACAGTCCATAGCTCTTTGTCACTTCTTAGCCACGCTGTATATGGCACCTTCACCCTAATACTAAAAAGTTCTGTTAAGCACTTGATTGACCTCATAGTGCTGCCTCATTGCTAACTTAATAACTATGCCTGCTTGATAATATTTTTGATGGAAATCTTCCATCAGGAAACTCATTTTCAATGGGATCTGAATAATCTGCAGGGAGTTGTTAATTTAGAGGAATTTTTGCAACACAAAGTCAAAATATGATGCTTTGATCAAACCAAAATGCTACATTTTGACAGTTCTATTTTTATTTATTTCATAATGATGATGTATGTGCACATTATATTTCATATTATGCTCCTAAAATATAATATTGGTTATACTACTACAATATTAGAACTTCATTTCAGATATAAAATTCTATGAATTAAAATTATAATATTTAAAATAAATGCTTAATTAACTCAAGCTAAAGGAAAAATGTTGAGTTTCACTTCAACATGTAAAGTATTTTTCTCACCTGAATGAGAAAGTTGGAAGGAAAATGGTCTTCTGATATTAAAATTTTGCATAGAATGGAAATGTATAGCTTTTGAATCTTACTATTCTTGATTACACCAGAATCCTCAAACGCTAAAATTTACTCAAACATATTTTACCCTCATCAAGAAACTTTTAACATAAATTCTACTGCTTTTACACATTGTGGTGCTGTTATCCAGCAGAGGAGAGGACTATATTATAGAGAGCCTTGCACTATGTAGGAATGGGGAATACTGAAAAATCTGAAGGAAGGCAAAGACAGAAATACTGATGCAAGGAACAGGAATATTATGAGAAGGATTCTTTCACTATTTGCAAAGCATCATTTCCTCTGTGCCTAGGATAGCCAACATTACTCTTTAACATTATCCCAGCTCTGAATTTACCCAGGAGGAAGAATGTCATTTACTGAATCATCATTAATGTAGTTTAGAGCTGATTCTAATTCAAATGTGGTTTTCAGCTTTGAAATGAACGGATAAAATGCTCCAAAGTGACTTGGAAAGAAAAGCAGAGATTTGTTCTGTCCCTGGGTTTCCTTCATTATAGATTTCTTCCTCAGAGACTTTTTAATAACAACATTTATAAAGAAAGGTTTCTGTTCTGTGAATTTCTATTATTATCTCATTCATTTGTTTGTTAACTCTTAAATGCTGGGATTTGGTTTTATCGGGGTTTTTTGGGGTGGGGCACTGTTTTAAAAATCTGTTTGCAGTCATAATTAAGAAAATGGTTAAACCTGCTGTCAATTAACTTAATTGATTTAAAAAGTTGATGGGCCCCTGGAATGGAAGTATTTTGCCTGCAGCTGAGCTGAATGTAAGAGTAATTTATTTTAATAATGAATGGTGAAAGAAGAATTGAACAGAAATACTGTGTGGGAAACCCTCAGAGGGTTAAAATAAACATGTACAGTGGTTAGTGCTAATGTTTCTGATAGTGGACTGAGACTTATTAAACCTTTTAATATTAGCACCATAGAAGGAGTTTAAAAATAATTGGGCAAATACATTTTAGAGTAAAAGAGATCATCTTCCTTAGAACTAAGTCAAATTTAGTAGTGATGTGAAGAGTGTCAGTTTATGCAGTAAGTGTCAGTTGATCAATAAAACACTATTCAGTACAGGAAAAATATCCTAATCGGCATAGAAATGATGTTCTGTGGGTGTGCAAATTCTAAAGTGAATACAATTCACTTCAGTTAAGGCTATGGGTCTGTAGTCAGGGCAATTTTTCCAGTTCCCACAGCTTATATAACTGATTTGTGATAAATTGTATTTTGAATATCTGGGGGCTCATGTTTCATTCAGTTGTGACCAGTAAGAGTTGTTTTTAACTAGAGGTGAACTAGAAGGAACATATTTCTATGGATTACACTAAATTTCTAATGAATGTTGATTTAATGCATTTTTAATCTGTTTTACAAACAACACAATCAAGCAACCATATTTTATCTAGTAAATATTATAATGTCTTTTAAATTTGGTTTTTTTTCTTTAAAAATGAAAAAAAACCGTTTGGGGAAGGGAATCTTCTGTGTTTGGTTGTAACTTCAGGACGATAACGGAGTCTAAGAACCAGTTCATGAAGGAAGAATTTGAAATCAAATGGGACAGAGAATATTAGTCCCAAATAAGTAGTGATTGAATTTTGTCTCCAGTTTAAAGGACTTCAAAGCTTTTTGTAATACTGTGTTCCATAAGAGACAGGACTATGGATCAAGAATTCAAGCTGATTGCTTATCTAAATATGTGAAAAGGAAATGTTCATGGTGAAGCGTTACGTAAGTTCAGGTAATTTAGTAGTGATGTCAATGCTACAGACACTTACTAATAGAAAATTTCCTTATATATTAGGAAAGATAAGCAAAGAGTGAGCTCAACTAAAAAGGGTGTAGTAATACCCTAGAAATTTACCCTAGTAGAACCCATGGCCACTTTATTCCCTTTCAAGGCATGAGAACAGAGAAAGCACCTGCGTTTTTCTATGTGTGATATTTTTACATAATTCGGCTTTAGTACATTTTGGTCTGATACACTGTAACTACAGATTAATCTGCTCAGATTAATATGCTTCACACTTCTGAAGCCAAATATTGGTCACTCAGCCATTCTGAAACACTATATTCAGGGTATGATGCTTATCATTCCTAATATTCTAGGAAGTCTTCAATGCATTTTGTTCTCAGTGAGACTTTATGATTGTTAGATATTTCACCTACCATTTGTTATTTTAAATATTCATTCAGATATTTCCTTTCATAGTTATTTATCTGAGGCATGCAAAGCTGCTATATGGTCAAGAGTAAAAAGAAGGCAAGTAATTTTAAACAATTGCGATATTTCTAAGGCAGTATTTCTATTTTGAATATAAGAGCAACACGTTTTGAAGTTTTCAACACTACCAAACAGGCCCATTGTGAAAAGCAGTTTAGCCAAACCATATCTTAGTATAACGATACAAAATGCACTGAGAGAAGGGAGCGTTGCCAGGCCAAATGGATTGGCTTAAACATTTTCGACACATGCCACAAGTTCACATAATCAGCCTGAGGCAGTAGGAAACTTAAAAGCTAGTTTGATAGTGCTTCTTACAAATATTCTTTGAATTTTATTACTTGTCTCCCACATGAGGCGTAATAGTTTCAATGTTCTAATTAGTACTTGTGTATATTGCTATTACTTTGTCTCTTTAATCAGGTTATTAAGTCTGTTATGGAGATTCCTTATAGAATCACACTTTATAATAGTGTTTCTAATTTGAATATGTCCTTTTTTATGTTGTCTGAATCTGAAACATCATAAACTCTTTTTATGGGTCCTTTGATAGTAGTCACTTTCCTGTTTTATGCTTGATTAGAACATACAGTACTAAGTAATAAAGAAACTTCCTGAAGCTTTGGAGTTTTAGTACCAGAAAACATTTCAACTTCCTCAGGCTTTTTTTGTCTCTTTGACGTTAGGTCAAATAAAGATATCCTTTTGTCCATATTAAAGTATTGAACAGGAAATATGTAAGAGAGAAAGCACTTTTGTTTTATTATAATAGATTTTCTATCATTTCGGAGATTGGTTTTCAGTCTTGCTTTAAACAATATATATAATAAGAAATTATCTAAAATCAAAAAAGAATTCTGATAATTTTTTCAAATAGTAAATATAGATACATATAAACATCAATTTAATATATATACTTATGTCTAAATGCCAGTGAGAAGAAATAACACAAAAATCTGTCTCCGTCCCTCTGTCTTTCTATAGTCATCCTTTCTGAAGAGCTAAACATGCCATCAAATTCAGGAGAAATTTGTTCAGTTTTAAGGAAATTCATTACAATAACACTCCTAATCCTGATACTGAACTTGATAAAACAGGCGATTAGGTAGGATTTTTATAAAAAACTCAAACCAGAAATTAATAATTTGGGCAAAACATAAAATCAGTTGTACAGACTGAAAATTGTAAGAGATATACACAAAGTCATAAGGATTAAAAGTTACCTAAAAGAGTTCGTATGAATGAACATGTAAACTGTTTTACATAAAAAGACATAGATTTTAACAAAGCTTAAGCAAACAATAGTCCTATTTGGTGTCTTCACTGGAAGCCTCTGAAGTCATGGTGAAGTTGTTTCCAGCTTCAGAGGGGTTTGGATCAGAACAAAGCAGTCATTGGACTTCACAAACTACTCACAGCTCCTTTTGTAAGCTCCCTTTGTCTCAAGAATGTAAGGAAGCTGGTGGAATTCAAGGACCAGCATATGTGATGAAGGATTTATCAGTGGACATTAAAATAAACAAAATATCTATTTTCTGAAAATATTGTGAACATGGGGGATAGATGAAAGAATTTATACTTGCTGACAATCAGCTGCCATTTAGAAAAGAAAGTATTACCTCAATTCAAAACCAAAATTTGTTTAAAGGAAAATAATAGGAAACAATGCCCTCATCCGATCTTTTACATTTTGCAATTAACTTCTCAAGTGAAGTAGTATCTCTCTGCTCATTACAAGCAGTTTGCAACCAGGAACAAAAATCCTTTTTCCAACACAGACACAAACCGTAGTTACTGGTAAGGGTTTATGTGCAAGATCTAAATAACCAGGAGGTATTTAATGTTAAAATTTATACATATTGAAACTCCATGCCTTAAATTTTCTGGTGGAACTTCATGAATGCATAAATACTAATATTCCATGCTTACTGTATTTTTGTCACTGTTTTTTGTTTTGGCTTGCTTTTTTTCCTCTTTAATACTATCAATAGTATCACAATGAAAAGTAAGTCAGTTGTCAGCAATTACCTTCTTACAGAGTTCAAATTTTGCTTAAAACTCACCACTTCACATCATCCTCTTACAAAGTAACTTTTTTGCCCTGATGAAAAAAATGGAAAGACAATCTATCTTTAAGAGTGCTTGGGAAATGCTGGCATTTTCAAGCAGTCATTGCGGATTTTCTCAGCTTTTTCTAAAATAGAGAAGTTTGGAAAACAGAAGAGCATAAAACAGAGGAGGAACTGTTCTAAGGTTTCCCCTCTCTTTCTGTCCGATTTTTGAATGGTTTCTGAGAAAAACACTTATATATTAAAAAGAGACAGTCTTGTTCTGGAACTTTCTTTGATTTTCTCTGTTTATTAGAAACATGGAGCTTCAACCGAAGCATCTCAGATCAGCAGTTTTATTGGAGTGAATACATTTTATGCTACATCCTCCCACGCCAAATATAGACTTTGGGATTTTCTGCTGGGATTTTTTTGCCCATGTAGAAACTTTAGCAATGCAAATAAGGATTTAAGTGTGAGAAAACATTTTGAGATATTACCTACAAGTACTAAAGAATTAAATTTAATTCTTAGGTGTTTTCTAAGATGTTCTTCTAAGGAAAATATATTTTAGTCTGGAAAGTGAAATTTATTCACACTTTTTGTTCTTTGTGTTGTATTAAACATAGTAGTTAAATGATAAACTTGCAAGTTTCAAGAAATATGAGATTAAAAATACTTTGATTATTTATATGAATTTTTGACTGTCAATACTGTCATTGCCATCTAATTGCTACTCTTACACTAGTTTCTCAAAACAAAAACAACACTCTGACAATTGATGTCAGTTTTCACTGATTTTGGCAATCTAAGTAGAAACAAGAAGTGAATAAAGAGAATGGTTACCTTCTCTGCTAAACAGTGGTCAGTTCAGGAATTCACTGAAGGCATGTATGTGCAAACTATTGCTGCTTGTGCTTTATTTTTTCTGCAGATTTGAAGTAATTTCCTAGCTTATGAGTCCTGAGGGTCTCCTTATGAAAAGTAGTAATCTTTAGAACAATCATTTCTTATCTGGAGTTTTTTTGGGCTTAAGTACTCAAAGCTAATACTCAGACATCCTTATCTAGAATATACTTTTGTCTGTCTATCCCAAAAAAATTGTGTCTCTCTCATGTGTTTTAATTGTAAAGTTTCTAAATATAATCAGAGATGGAACAGTTTCATTTGCAGGTGCAACAGTAATTGAGCAAGTCTTGTAACTGTTCCATGTTTTTTAGCTGTGCTACTAGGAAAAGGCTTTTATGAAGTTATTTTGAAAAATAAATGTTAAGAAAGTGGGACAGACCTCTGAAATTTAGAATTTTTGATTGCTTTGCACAGTTCCCATTGAATGGAAATATACTTGCCAGTTTCACATAGCTTTAGAATCTTTCACAGTTATTACTGTGTTTGTGTACAAGACAGAAAAGCCTGATAAACTGTGAAGCCACTAGCATCTATTATAATTCAACAGCAGAAGCAGAAAGATTAACATGTGCATAAATAATCTGAAGTAAGAACACACTACATATATTGAGAAAGTAAAATATTTTTCAGTTTATCCATAGGAAAAAAAAAATAAAAGAGGCATTTGGCAATATGCTTGCTTTAATGTGTAGCAGCTAAAAGGAAGGCTTCTACTAAGACACTGACAATTTTGTTGGAAAGTTTTAACTATAAGAAAAAAAACCCAAACCAAACCAAAAGAACTTAGTCCAGACCAAGAATTAAAATAATCGTGGAAATAAGGTACTGTCTAATGCTATCAAAGTATTTAAGATCTATATGCTTTCACATTGCAATTTATGATTAACTCAACAGGAAGTCACTTTAGCTACAGGACTGCGGTGAATGGGAAATCATAATCAGATTCAAATATTATAACAAGAAAAAGAAAAAAAGAAACTGTTTCAACTGTATTATGTCTTCAGTAAGTGCTGGCTTAAAGTAAATGTAAAAGCACAAATCTATCTGAGAAACTATTTAGATTCAAATTTTAGAGAATAAATTCAGGCCATGATGGAGTTCCAAAGCATAAACACCTAAATTTGGATAGCAACATATAAGGTTGGTGTCTAAGTTCCTGTGATAGAAAGTGAAGAACCAGATCTAAATTCACAAATGTAAAAACAGACTTCCAATCACAGCTGAGATGTCCAGGATATTGAGTATATTCACATACAATTCAGAGTAGTATATTTAAATTTTTCTTAAGGTATTTTCTGTGTTTAGACTAGGCAGATGACATTAAAATATCTAGGCCTATATATGATAAAATTGATAGGAGGAATCAGGTGAAATGAGGTATTCCTTTAGTCTACCTGCAACAAATAATATCACCTGGAAATTGAGAAATTACTGTGAGAAAAGCATGCTGAAGGAAACTAGAGGTTCTTAATGAAATACAGCTGTCACCAGAACTATTTGAATGGCATATAAGATGATTTACTCAGTTACTTACTCTGTGCCTCCAGAGTACTTTGGAACACTAGAATAGAGAATAAAATCATGAAGACCAAAATGAGCATCTCAGGATTTAAAATTTAAAATAGTAGAAAAAATCCCGTGGAAGAACACTTATGCTTCAGTTGTTTCATCATTGACTGTTAATCATTTTCCATTGCAGAAGCTGATGAATTCCAAATTTATCCAAATATGTTGGCTCAACACACTATTTTATCTGATGGAAGATGATTTTTAGCTCTGTACTCTAAGAGTAAATTTATTTCCTTTGAGGACATCAGAAAAAATTCTGGGTTGTTAAAAGAGTGTATGTGTTAATGTCAACATGTATGTGACCGCCAGGGAATGTTATTCACCCGTGACAGTTCATAGGGCATTTCTCTAATACCAATAGGTGGGAGAAATAAAGTAGTTTCTGTTTTGACTAATCAAGTTTTGTAACCAGCAGATCAATTTGTTGCAATATCTCTATGAATAAAGGACTACTGCACTGGAGTTATCTGTGTATTTTTAGTTATTTTATTCCATTGAGTGTTTTTCTTCTTGGAGTTTTTGTTGGGGTTTTTTTGTTTTTTTTTTAAGTTGGTTGGTTCTTTTATTTTTTTGGGGGTGATTTTTTGTATGTTAGCAATCTTTTGTTTCAGCCTCAACCAAAGTGTGTATTCTGGTTAAGGAATGCAGTTAGGAAAGATAAAACTGTAGATAGTGTCCACAGTAGCTAGCATCCAAAAGAGATGGAAATCAAAGTGTAAGAAAGCCCAGGCAATAAAAGATCTAGGCAATGATCAGACCCCAAAGAAACCCTCAAACCATTAAAGGAAAGTGAAGAAAGGAAAAAATTGGTTAGCTATTCCGAAAGTAATGTATCCTCCAAGAATAATGGAGAGCTTGGAAGCTATAATCAAGGTGATACAAAGATTGTGCTTACACTTACAGTAGGCCCATTTTCACAGTGGATTCAATTGGCATGTCAGACAGAAGTGAAAAAGAGACTCCAAATGTTGGTCTGATTAAAGACTTCACGTTAGATGAAATGTACTTTTGGCGTGACAAAATGTAGTGGTTATTCTATCATGTTCTACTGACTTCTGCACTTTTTTGTCTTCAGGAAACAGATGGACTAGCCTGTGGTGAGCTGAATTACTGACAATCTAGATAGAACAGTGATTTTATATCAAAAAGAATTAGCAGCCTAGAAAAGCAGTTAAGTATGGCAGATGATTTATGTCCTAGAAATTTTAGCAACGATAAAACATCTTCAAACTTATAAAACTTTGGGAGGATGAAAGGGAATTTGTATGAACCTGCCTCTTTTGAAGCTTCACTGAAACTGTGCTTCCATCCTCAGGTTAAAGGTGTATCTTAGATTTCAATTTAAATCGAGATTTATCTCCATGGAAAACTTACTCCACATACTTTGAGAGCAAGAGAAGTTGCTGTCTTACCAAACTAAATTGCAAGAGAGAGATTTCTTCCCCTATCTCTCATCAGATGAGAAAATACTTTAGAAAACTGTCTTCAAAATACCTCTTGGTATTCTATTTGCAATCAGTATTTCACTATATTTCATTTCAGTGAACTATATTAAAATCTAATGTTTGTCAGTGTTAGATATTAACACTGAATTAAAAATACAAATAACATAAAGCATTCAGTGCTTCTCACATAACATTAATTCTAAATTCCATATCAATTTAGCTATTGTGGTTCCCATGTCAATTTATTTTCGTATTCTGGGTTCATCAGGACTGGGGGATGAATCTGTTACCCTTTTTAGATTAAACATATTTAATTTTAGTAAAATAAGCAAAAGCCACACAACTATTTTATCAAGGAGCTGGTGTTCAACTGCTGCAGAGAAGGAGTGAAAGCACAGAATAAGAGAAGAAGGGCGGTGGGACAGCATTTGTTTCTTGGAACTTTGTGTAATCTGTACTGAATTCAGCCTCCACTCCTCTTTTGACTGCAGAAACAGCATCCAGCATTGATTGTCCAGTTGTCTCTGACTCTGCTTAGGAATGGAGAGTGGCAGGAGATGGCAATCATACTGAATAATCCTGCTATTACTGGCAGCTGAAGTATATCTCCTGTGTACTCCTTATTCCCTTTGGCAACACAGGTACTCAGTGGATATGGGAGTGAATAGGAGTGGTCAAAATGCAGTGCAGATATGCATCCCAGAAACATAGCCTTCCACAAGTATTTAGGAGATATGCTTGCACTAGTTCTTGAAATTGTGCCTCTGACTTCTCCTGAAGTGCAAGTACAGACTTCACCATTATAAGGCAACTTGCATAGGACTCATTTAGCATTGTAATTTATGAAATTAAATTGTATTTAGCTCATGTTTAGGCCACACAATGCCTCCTTGACTGGGGAATAATTCACTCAGAGACCCAAGATAAAGCTGATCAATGCATAGGCCAGACCTTGGGAGATTCTAGAAAGAGTAGCTATTTTACAAGTATTCTTTCATTAGACCAGCCATGATTTGGCCATGAGGATTTATTTATATAGCTTTTGTTTGTGTATTCACCTTATTGAACATGTAAAACATTGGATTAAGCCATAACAGGGCTAAATTATTAGAACATGAGCTAGCCACAGAGGTTAATGAAAATATAATTAGTACTGGTTGTGCTACATGCAGCTGAAAAGAGGGTCATAAATCCTATTAATCCTTCTTGGTTCGGGAATTATTGACCTGAAATACCATAATGGGTATGGTCTGTAGTATCAGTGAAGTGTAAGTTGACGATATGTTACTGATCTTCATCCGTTTCATTTTGAAAATCAGGATTGGAAAACTGAAGTAGTTTTGCATCATTGTGATGCAGCACCTCTGTGATGCAGTGATGAAGCAAAGGAAGTGATTGAAGAATGACTGTTCAGTAATCATTCTGTAGTGCCTTGCATGTGATTGATAAATGGAGCTGTAGATAAATATCATGCATATTATTCAAGACAGGCATCCATTTTAAAGATACCTTACGCAGTTCTGTAGTGTAATATAAAGTTAGTTACACCTTTATAATAACTTATTTCACACCTTAAAAATGAAAAAAAATAAAACAACAAACACAAACTCCAGCAGCCCATGTCAAGAAATATGAATCCTCTAGGTACATCTAAAGACATTTCCCATGCCTAGTTATGGGATTAGAAATGGAAAAAAAGTAATGCTTAGCTAAAAAGGTTCAAAATAAAGAAAGAAAAATTGTAAATAAAAATAAACCCAAAACCAAGTCACACCAATATAACTCTAATTACAAATGAATTAAAAGTTAAATATATTAGCGTGAATTAATAGTTAAATATATTAGTACTTGCAGGCTTCCTGCATGCCTGATTCACAGTTTGAGAGCATTAGACTTCCCTTTCTTTAGATTTCTTCTGACTGCTTGCACCTATTTTTATTTTTGATTTTTTTGTTAAAAATTGTCTCCCTTATCATTCAGTACCAGCTAATCTGAGAAGGCTAATATATTGTAAAGGCTAATTTAGGCACTACACTAGTATTCATTAGAAGCAATTATAGAAACAATTAAGTGTAACTGAAAATAATTTTTTTGAGTCCACTCTTTTGCAAGTGTCCTTGGCAACAGTGATTCTCTTTTGTTTGGTCCTGGAGACAAGAAAAATATTGCTAACCCAAAGCAATGACCCCCTTTGGAATTTTACACCTTTTTTACAGGATTTCAGGTTTACTTGGGTCAACTGTTTTAGCTAATTACACAATTTATGAAGCTTTGTCCCATTCCTAGAGATAGACAGTTGTCTCCCGAAAAACATCAGCTAGGTTTTTTAAGATATCAAAAATCTTGATGCCATTAATGGATTTGCAGGAGTTTTGTTAAGAAATGTTTTAGATAATGTATTCAACTAACCCACTGAAATACCAGTGTATTGGTTTTGTGCCTTTAAGGGTATTTGGTTGTTGTGCTCTGCCGCTGGGGAAGGTAAATAGTGAATAAAATCACCCCTATGAAATTTAATAAAATGTTAAGCATATCCCCAGATAGTAATGAAGTGTTAAGCTAAAAGTTAATGTCCTGCTGTATTGCACTGCTCAGCAGGACAAGAGCAGTACTCTGGTATGACAAACTGCAGCAAAATAGAGCACCATACACACCAGAAACTTCTCCTTTTCCCAGACCCCTATCCTTGGCTTTGCTTAAAATCAGTAATTAAATATTAATTCAAATAATTCTCTTTCACATGCAGATCATATGAAATTGATATGATGACCAAGACAAATGCATCCACTCCTTTTCATGCCTGCATGCTCACTGCAGATGAGAATTTTCAGGAGTGTACATTCCACTAAGTCAAAGGGAAGTTTAAAATCAAATTTATAATTCAAAATGAAGGTTAGAACATTTCTCTTGTTAAGAAGGATGAGTTTTATCTTCTTGTAATTGTAAAAACCTGACCAGATGATTCCGGAAATCATTCTGCACGCAGAGTCTTGGTTGACTGGAGAGGAGCAAGAATTTTAGATAGAGTTTTAGAGTAGTGGACATTGACTCTACTGTTGAAAATTAGATGGTCTTAAAAGTATTAACCAGTGCTTTCATTCTTGACCCTACAGCTGGTCTTTTATGGAAAAATGATCCTCTGTCATGTTTGAAAGCTGGACTCTTTTTCAGCCAAAAACTGCAATCTGCTACTGGTCACTTGAAAAGAAAAAAAAATTAGTGTGTTTTTAAGCCTCTAAAAAAATAAATAAATTCATCAAGCAGAAACATAGAAGTGTTTTGGTGAGAGGGAAAATACAGGGTAGTCAAAACTATCTTGAGAGGAATCTTGGGCAATTACTTTACAGCTTCACGTGAGTTCCATTCACCCTAGCAGAGTTCCAAGGAAGCAGAGGACCTGCACATGTGAATGCAGCTGCAGGACTGAGTCTGACTGATGGGGAGCCTATCTTCATTCCTACTGTAGTTCAGCACAGTCCTACCATGCCTGAAGAAAATCATATTGGTAAGGCGTAGAAAAAGGAGAGATAAGAATCTGGCAGGACCTGGAATAATACTTTTCAAACAAAAAACCCTCAACTTAATTAAACTAGTTACCAATGTAAAATCAGTGTAAGCTTAAAAACACTTTAGTGTAAGAAAACCAAGTATCTCGTGGTTTATTAAATTTTTAATAGAATTAGATGTTTCTAATTCGTATCTTCCTTCTATTTTGCATTGTAATTCTAATGGTAAACTTGTGAAAATTATCTTCTAAAAAGGAATTTAATATTCAATATCTCTGTCATCTTAAGCAGTCTTTTCTCTAACAAATGATAATAGTACTCTTCATACCTATATATTACAAACTTACGATTTTCTTATTGCTTAGATAATATGCTTAAAAAAAGAAAAAAAATGGGACAGAATTAATTTCTTCACAACTGAACTTCATGCCTGAGTGAGCTTCTAAAATTTTGAAGACAGATTTAATGGTCTTGTTAAATGATCTCTACCCAAAATAAATTCTAGGTGAGTTCACAATATTTCACTTTGTCAGAGAACAGTTTCAATGTATGGTAATATATAATTAACTTTCTTAACAAAAAATTGTGCTAAGATCCACTTTACGATACAGATGGCTTAAGACTTCTGGAAAAAAATTTCTTCACAGAATGGGAGGTGGGCTTATTCTAAATATTGACAAGGTTTGAGGGGTTGGATGCATGTAAGTTTCTTTTTTTCTCTGGATTTGTTCCTTCAGGTCCATTTCTTTTCTGTGCTGGGGACCTCAGAGCTGGATGCAGAGTTCCAGCTGGGGTCTCACCAGAGCAGAACAGAGGGGCAGAATCCCCTCCCTGGCCCTGCTGCCCACACTGCTTTGGATGCAGCCCAGGACATGTTTGGCCTTCTGGACTATGAGTGCACATTGCTGGGTCATTTCCAGCCTCTCATCCACCAGCACCCCCAAGTCCTTCTGGGCAGGGCTGCTCTCCATCTCTTCATCCCCCAGCCCGTGCTGATACCAGGGGTTGCCCTGATTCAGGTGCAGCACCTTGCACTTGGCCTTGTTAAACCTCATGAAAAGCCCTCATGAAATTTCTTAAGCTTGTCCAGGTCCTTCTAGATGGTGTCCCATCCTTTAGGTGTGTCAAACTCACCACTCAGCTTCACATAATTGACAAACCTGCTGAGGTTGCACTTGATCTCACTGTCACTGTCATTGACGAAGGCATTAAACATTACTGCTCTCCATACAGACACCTGAGGGACACTGTTGTCCACCAGTGTCCTTTGGGACATCGAGCTCTTGACCACTACTCTCTGATGCAACCATATGAAGCTCCAGACAAGTGTATCTGAGTCACCACTGATCAGTCAATGGTAGGTTCTTGTAGACATAAAACAGAAGAGGCAACTGTGAACAGAGACAAACACTGCAGTATATATAAAATCTCATATACAATCCCCTGGCAGCTAGACACGGTGTTCTATTGTTTCCCTATACTCACTACAGCAACAGTTTTCTGAGCTGGGAGAAAGGTGAGGAAACAGCTGCTGATTGGTATTGAGTTTTGTCCTGGAATTATTTCCAGTCTTGTGGTTTGTATGTGTTTTGGGGTGTTTGGGGTTTTTTTCCCCTTTCTTATTTTAAATCACGTTAATTATAAACTAAAGATTAATTCTTAAAGAGATATTGTAATTGATCTCTGGCATGTTTATATGCATATATACAGAAGCACGCATATGTGAGTTGTATATATAAGTGTTTTAAATAAATATATATCTATGTATGAGATACATGTAATAACATGCTACAGTTCAGTGGTTCACAGAATCACAGAATATCTTAAGCTGGAAGGAACCCATCAAGATCATTGAGTCCAGCTCCTGGCCCTGTGCAGGACACCTCCAAGAATCACATCATGTGCCTGAGAACGTTTTCCAAACACGTCTTGAAATCTGCCAGGCTTGGTGTGTGTGACCACTTGTAAAAGCCTGATAATAGGAGAAAGGCTTCAAAAAGCGCTGCTTCATTATGTCTGCTTATCATAACCACTCTTGAACACCTGAAAACTATGTGCAGAATGGACTGTGAGTAGCCCACCTTGAGGCCTATAAAAAGGAAGGCGAAACTGGTGGAAAACGTGGAGGGGAAAGCAAGGGGCAGAATCTCTGACCTTTGCCTTTCCCTGCCCCACCACCATCGCCTGCTGCGAGACACCCTGAGGCCTCCGGGAGCCGACACCACCCGCCTGGGAGAACCCCCCGATCCTGCAACCTTGGACTAAAGTCACGAGTAAGTTGTGGAACCTCCACCCCGCTCCTGCGTCCTGTGGCTAGAGCACCGCGAGTGGACGGAGATTTGGCTGCAGCCATAGGGCACCGCGCCTGCATCTTGGAGGACAGGCCACCGCATCCCAGACAAACTGCTCCAGAGATCAGAGAAGGCAGATAAGACGCTCAAAACAGCAGGGAAAAAAAAAAAAAGCAAAAACTGCTCCACTACCTGCACCCTGTCCCAGCAGCAACAAAGGTAGCACAGTGTGGTGTTGACCTATCCTATGCTTTTTAAAGTAACGTTGGCTTTTTCTAAGTTTTCCCTACTTTTCTCTTTCTTTCTCTTTGCCTCTCTTACTATTAAATAAAAATGTATCAGTATTTTGGAATCAACATTTATTCTAGTTTGGTTTTTATCTCCTTTTTTTGGGAATATTTCAAACCTTCAAATTTCTTTCTGTTTTATTCACAAAGACTTAGTTTTCTTTGCTCTTCTGTATTTAAACTGGTTCGTAAGACCACTTCCTTGGGGAGCCTGTTCCAGTGCCCAGCCACCCTCTGGGTGAAGAACCTTTTCCTCCTATCCAACCTAAACCGCCCCTGACACAACTTCCGACCATTCCCTTGAGTCCTGTCGCTGGTCACCAGAGAGCAGAGATCGGTGTCTGCCGCTCCTCTCTCAGGAGGAAGTTGTAGCCTGCAATGAGGTCTCCCCTCAGCCTCCTCTTCTCCAGGCTGAACAGACCAAGTGACCTCAGCTGCTCCTCATACGGCTTCTCCTTCAGACCCTTCACCATCCTCATGGTGTTGTTTTGGATGCTCTCTAACAGCTTAATATCTTTTTTACATTGCGGCACCCAAAACTGCCCCCAGCACTTGAGGTGAGGCCACCCCAGTGCAGAGCAGAGCAGGACAATCCCCTCCCTTGCCCGGCTGGTGATGCTGTGCCTGATGCCCCCCAGGACAGGGTTGGCCCTCCTGGCTGCCAGGGCACTGCTGACTCATGTTCAACTTTCCATTGATCAGGACCCCCAGGTCCCTTCCTGCAATGCTTCTTTCCAGCATCTCATTCCCCAGCACTGTACATCCAGAGTTGCCCCATCCCAGGTGCAGGATCCAGCACCTTCCCTTGTTAAACTTCATAGGGTTGGTGATTGCCCAGTCCTCAAATTTGTCAAGGTCTCTCTGCAGGCAGTTTGACTCCCTGAAACTGTAACTGACAGACTCTATGAAAGATGATTATGATATTCTTTGAGTAATCCCTACATTTGATACAACATCTCTGTATTGGATAAAGATAGGTGACAATTGAGAGAATAGGGAAAGTGTTAATTTTCTTTGGTTAAGCTTAAGGTTTCAGTGTCTGCAACACAGGAGTGCAAGTTGCAACCTAAACATATTTTGTTCTTAGTCTGTAATAAATGCCCGAGTAGGCAATTTTATGTGTATATAGTTTTCTCAATAGTGTTAGATAAAGGTTTACCCAGCCTATGAGGAATCCTCAAAAGTATGATCAGCAGATTCTGCAGTCACTTCTTTTTCAATACATTATGCAAACTCTTTGGAAAGGAGATTAGTTTCTTCCCAAATAGCAATGAGATGTTGTTTCATTAAAACAAGTTAATGAATTACTGAAGCAGCATTTTGTGGGCAAAGTTTGAAAAGACTTTTTTCATACTATTAGTGATTACAGACTAATATCTAAAGTAGCTTCTCAGTTATGAAATGCTGACTTTCCACTTTTCTTCCACAATCTATTGAAATAATGCAGATCTAAGTCATAGAAATGTCACCTAAATGGTAGCATTTCCAGAAAGTGAAGCTGGGTTTGGATTAGGCTCTAAACATATGAAATATAGGTCTAAACCCTAAACATACTCAAGTCTTCAGGCTTAACTCCAGACATTACTAGAAAATACAGGTCTATACTCAGCTCTCATCATTCAGAATAGGACAGAATAATTGTAGTCACACATTCTCATAATATTCCATTCAATTATCTTTCTTTTTTCCTTCTGACAATACGTTTCTTTAGCTATCCAAGCTTTGCTACTCAGTATCACTCTGAATCAAATCTGTGTTTAGGCTTTTCAAAAGAAATCATTTAAACCGGAGTTATACCACGAGCTTATTCTAAAGGTTGATTGCCCCCAGGGCTGCAATGATTGCAAGACAGAGGTAGATATTGCTTGGAATTCTCTGGTCCTCTTCATGGGAAGTTCATTTGATACATCAATGTTTTGGCCTCTGGAGAGAATGGTCTGCAAATTTTTGGTGTTAAGATTTTACCTCTAAGCACCTACTACACATTGTGGAAGATCAAGACTTGCTGTAATCCAGCAGGCTGCATTTTATTTTAAAGACCAATTGCATTCCAGTTTTTTTGTTAGTACAAAATTCTTGTTTGTTGTAGTATCTTATGCATCCTACACACCAGACTTTTTATCTGTCCTCTATTAAATAATCACATCAACTAGCTTTTATCTTCTAACTCCAGAGATAAGAAAGAACACATTCACTTTTAATTGTAAGTAAACCTTCATCCTTTCTGTAATTGTCGATTAGAAAGTGCTATAACCACACACTATCAGAAACCAGGTATTCCATTAAATATACATCAGACAGACTAAAATATAGTTTTTAAGCTTCTAGGATCCACAACAGTTTAAATTAAGTTTTGATAAAATGTGTAGAGCACACACTTGTAGTTGGCAATTTACCTGCAAAATATTTGGAAAAATGGAAGTTTTTAACTATCTTCTCCATTACACTGATAAGATCCCTTTATGCTCTCAGGGGGCTTATTTCTTCTTTACAGCATACAGCTATCTTTTGTACCATGAAATATATATGTGTATATGTATTACATCTCTGCCTTAATTAGACTCCTTGACTCTTAGAACACAATTTTTCTGTGTATTCATGTAAGCAATATGAAATATATTGACATACATGATTTTTGAGAAAAAAAAGTTCCTTAAAAATAAAAATATTCTTTCAGTGTGTAAAATCTGTTATAACTGGGCATATCTCTTTATCTCTTCAATGCAGTTTAGATTTGAACAGTAATGTCACAAGTTTGTGCGTATCCGAGGATGAGTTTTCATAGGACCTGGCATGAACAAATTCTAGAGACCACTGCAGGATTCAGTGAGCTGATGCAGAACTGCAATTTAAAGCTGTAGCAAGGTCATTAAGGGTTATTCGTCAATCTTCCCTAATGAGCTGCTCAGGCTTTTCAGCATTCATGTGTGTTGCTGCTGACACAGGTCTCCCAGATCATGGTTTGTCACAATTGCTAGTCTCACCTGACTTGAAATGTTTCAGCCATCTGTACACATTTCTCAGTTTCATGGCTTCAACCTTGTACAGTTTGCATATTCTTATGAGTCTCTTTACTGCCTGAACTTTCACTCTGTAAAATCTCTTTCCTTACACATTGCTGTATATGATGTACACAGTTATGTCCCTTACAATGTTCAGTTAACTGGCACTCAAACGACTGCTTTAGAGACCCTCAACAGCTGAGAAGATATGCATGCAGAGTCCTGAAAATACTTAGCTCTGAACACACTGAGAAGATTTTTTGTCTCATTTCAATGTTAAAAGGCTCATGACACTCAAATTTTAACAGATCTGTTGGCAGCTAAGTACCACAGCACCACTTGCTCTCTCATTTCTCCCCACGCCTACTCCACAGGTTGGATGGGAAGGAGAACTGGAAAAGAAAACAGTAAAAGTCCTGGGCTGAGATAGAAAAAAAATAATAATTAAGATAAATTAAATATAATAACAATAGCAATAGTTACAATAAAAAGGAGGGCAGAGAGAGAACGGATTAAATCCAAGAGAAACAAGTGATGCGTAATACAGTTACTCATTACCTACAGACCACTGCTCAGCCCCTGAGTATTGTCCCTGAGCCACAATTGATGCCTCTGGGGCAAGTCCTCCAAGTTTATATACTGGGCTTGTTGTCCTATGGTATGATATATTCCTTTGGCCATCTCAGGTCAGCTGTCCTGGCTAAGGTCCCTCACAGCTTCCTGTGCACCTGCTGCCTGACAGAGCATGGAGAACTGAAACAGTCCTTGACTCAGGGTAAGCACTTCTGAGCAACCACTGAAACATCAGTGTGGTATCAACATCACTCTCCTGCTGAATCCCAAACTCAGCACTGTACAGGCTACTAAGGAGAAGAAAATTAACTCTCCCAGTCCAAACCAGGGTACATGATTGAGCTGAGTGACCCATGGTGCAGTTGTCCCATGTTCCTATAAATCTATTTTATGCAAATTGACTGTCACAACCACTCTAAATTAAAACTAATTTTAAAAAGGAACACATGCCAAATTTTCAATCAACTTTTTCGGATGGGTAAAAGAATCAAGAAGTTGCTAGAAACCAAGCAAAAAATTTAAAGAAAACATTTCTTCTGGAACCACAGAAACTGAAATTAAATAGATTAATGAAAAAAAACCTCAATATACAAAGAGATAAATAAATAAACCTAAACCAAACAAAATATGCCAATTATTGCCTCAAGAAGACAAAAAATAACACATTGAAGAGAAAGATTCCTGGTCTTGATTTGTTTCAAATTTTCCCTCAAACAGAAGGTAAGAGAGAGAGGAGGGAGCAAATATCTAAAGGATGCTGGAGACAGAGGAGCTGATGTTACATATATATATATCAGCTCATATGTTTCCTTTTTATTCCTTACTAATAGTGTTATACATGAAGAATGGCATAATTTTAATTTGATTAGTGAAAATAGAACAGATTTTATATTTCCCCAGTGAAATGCATTATCAATTAAAAAAATAAAAAAGGAAGAATAAAGAACTTAAATCCTAACATTCGTCATCCCACTCCAACTGTTAAAATCCTGTGATCAGTGTACCAGTAATTCAGATATTTGTATATGCTTCTACAGATGTATACTGGTTTTATTGGTATGCATTCCTTTAATAGTATAATCTAAATTCATTTTACTTGATAAGTTTTTATGCAGATCTTACAACACATTTTTCTACCACATGTTGGAACATTTGCACAAAAAAAAAATCCCATCTTTATGTTTGAAATTTATGGGAACACAATTAAAATGAGAGGGGTCCAAAGGTATCAAGATAATTACATTTTTCTAATCTTACTAAACAAGATAAATTACCTGCAGGCCCTCTTATAAAAGATGAAATCTTCATAATAAGTGAATTAATCAAGCAGCAGCTTGCTACTGCACATGCATTTATAACAGGAATGATTCAAAGACTTATTTTATGGGGAAATTAATGGAAACAGGCTTTTCATTCTTCTGCACCAATTGAAAACCTCAGCAACCAGCTGCCCACTTGTCAAGAAAACAGAAAGAAGCTGGAAACAAAGATAAATAAAAACACCTTTTTCCTGGCACTTTTGAAGAGAAAAAGCAGCTCTCATTTACAGCAGCCATCTGTTTGTTATTTAATATGGGTGAATTACATGCTGTAATGAGTTTGTTTCTGCATCACTCAGTGCAATGGAACACAAGTTCACTCTCATAATGTGCAGCAGTTTTTAAAAGCTAATCATTTAATTGGACACAATAGTCAATGACAAATGGAGATGTAAAAACTCAGCCAGCTGTAGAGTGAATATGTAATCATTGTGAAATCATATTATTTTACATGCATGAAGACTCTTTAATAGTGGCTGATGTTGGTCAGCACTACAGGCTGAAGAATGGAAGAAACATGATGAAAAGCAGCATTTCAAAACCATTCTTAATATAATTGGGCTGTATTCAAGCACATGCTGTATCTGCCATTAGGTTTAGGTACTTTATCATCTCCAAATTGTTTAGTGGCTTCTTCCAATTTTTGTTTACATTTGCTTTCAACATTTATGGTTCAGCAGGCATGATCTACAGTTTGTTGGGAGTCATCTGACTAGTTCCTCTTCAGACTGCCTTATAGTTCCCACTGACTTGCTGCTTATTTTATTTATAATGCTGCACTAAAATAAATACAGAAAAGTGGAAGAAATGAATCTCACGGACAAAAATGGGTTCAGGTTATCTAGACTTCGGTTTAGACAGTTTTTATCTTGTGGTAAGGGATTTATCTGTTTTCAGAACTTCTTGAGGAAGCAAAGGAACAATTTTTCTTTGGACATGTCATAGATTCAGCCAGTCTGTGAGCTTTAGCCAAATTCAGTAGAATGTAACCCTTTTCTAATGTACTAAATATATGAATTCATCACTTCTGAAGACTGAGTAAGCATAATATTTTGGCTTCAAAATAAAACAAGAAAAGCAAGTTTAATGCTGATGTATACCTCCAGATAAGGGAGGACAAATCTACTTTCTTTTTTTTTTTTTTTTTTTTAGCTAATAAGAGAAGCCATCCTGAACCAGGATTCAGTTTATGTTAAAATATTCAAAGACCTAAAGAGATTACATGGATCAAAACATCTTTCTGATAGCATTTTTGAATGTGTACTTCTATCCAGTGTCTCGTTGCATAAAGGCCTGTGTACTGTAAGGTAACATAAAGAGATATATCCAATAAGTTTTAAAATACGAAGAGTTAAGAAGTGAGAAACAATACTTGTATATAAAGTTGAAGCAATTCAGTTTATTTCCTCCCTCAGAATTTTAAGGAATTCAGGATAGAGGAAAAATCCCCCAAAGAATGAAAAGGATATCAGCTGCTTTGGGACAGGGTACTGATAGTAACAACAGGGGTTTAAGTACCTAGAAAACAAGGGAGAAGGTGAAGCTACAGAGTACAAGACAGATCTCCTTAGATAGAGAGAAAATGTGGGAAAACAGATTACGCATGCCAAAAACATCCACTCAGAAAATACAATAAAGAGAAATACAAATACTGCAAATTGGAAAAGCATTTGAAGCACATATCACAAACACAATTAGTAGGAAGGAAATGTCCCATGGTTCCTAGTGGATGACTAAAAAGTAGGAAAGGAGAGTAAATTACAAACTATTTTCAAATGCAAGATTTGGAACTCATGTTAGCAAGAACCAAATATGTTAAACTTTTTAATGATGCACATAGGGTGGAAGGCTCTATCACTTGGATGGCGCAAGTACCAGTTAGAGTGGCAATGTCCAAAGAAAAGCTGAAGGTGCCATAAGCTCCCATGTGGCTGACTTTCTCTTTTTAAAGATAACAAGAAGTTCTTCATTTAGTGCAGGCAAGCTGAACAGTCACACCACTTCTCCCCCACCTACTGCAACCTGATGCAGTGCTACATGGCTTCTGCTGCATCTAAATCTCAATCTCTTCATCTGTAATCCTATTATCTCCAGTAACAGCAGTAACTAGAGCCTAAATATAACAATCTTAGTGGAGGGTTGATGGAGCATAAAAGTTGTATATGTATAATAGGAATATGGGTTTGAAGTTTAATATGAGAGGAGAAGAGTAATTGCATGAATATGGTGTGAAGGAAAAGGCTGTGTATTTTCCATAGTGCAGCCTGAAAGATGGTGCCAGACCTTCAGATCTGAATCTACAACTGTTGTGCTCCCCCCAGCTTTAGAGAGAAACTATGAAAATCATATTCATAAGAGCAAAATGACCAGTTTCAGAAAACTAATGTCCCTTATATTTTGGTTTTAATACTAGATTACAAATTTTGAGGAAATAGATGATTAAATGAACAGAAATCTTAATGACTATCTTTTTTTTCCTGCAAGAGAAATAAAGTAACACAGTGTTACCTGAGCTGATGTCCTCACCCACTCCTCAATGATACCAAGTCTGTGTGTTACTTAGAAGGTTTACCTGAAGGTTGAAATGCAGAGAATGGACCCACATGCTTCATGGGAATTTCATTTCAGGAAAAAATTACCAACACAAATCACTGTAGAAAAATTCTTAACAAGAGGAATATCAACAGTTCTATTAGGATTGCCCATTTTAGTTTTAAGGAATATTGATTACTGGAGAAGTTATGAGGAATCAGTGTTCATCGAACATGGAACTGAACTTTTATTGGCAAGCCATCTGCATATGAGGAATAAATGTAAATGGTGGCAGATATCACTAGATCATATTTTATATTGACGGAACAGAAATGCAACTGAATGTACATGATTTTTCACATGAAACTGGCAGTAATAAAACTGTGTTACTCTTAAGTTATTAGACTTTGTATCATTGTGTCCTTACTTTGTTTTGTTCAGACAATCATGTAAGACTATTAAAACAGTCCCCATTTTTCAAAGGCCAATGTATTTCAACAGAATAATTTAGACTTTATCAGATAAATTTGATCTTTGAACTTGTTTCTGAGAATTTCATGCTGTTAAAAAAAACCTATAAAAAGATTCCTATGTCAAATTAAAAATTTTATCTATTAATTCCCCATTTCTTTTAAAATAATTTTCAAATCAAAACACATACTTTAGATAATTGTTCTTTTGAATTTTTCATCTCTCCTTCTCTCCATTTTCCCCTCTCTTTTTTATGTCACTTCTGTATGGACAAGAAGTCAGTAATAAAGTGCTTTACTCCCACATACTTCCTGACTTCTGCTGGTAGCTATTATATTTGCTATCAGAGAATAAAAAAAAAAAAGGTAATCTCCCTTGAAGTGCAATCTTAGAACACCAAGATGTACAAAGTCTCTGTAAGTTGTCAAGAGCTGAGCACAAATGAGCCTCAAATATTTCAATGAACTCCATCATAAACCTAAATACCTTCTCTGGAGGTAATAAAAGGCATTAAGATTTCCTCACAAATCCCAATGGAAATCTTGCACATTAACAATACAGATTCCTCTACTTTTTGATCATACACACTTTTAGAGCTAGTGGCCATGACTGCCAGTCACTTCCTGAAGTTATTTGTAGGTTGTAGAGCAGACAGGTATGTTTTGTCAAAGTTGTGCAAAGATGCTTGTGAGACTCTGTCTCCACTGAAACTGACCTGACTCTACCAACATCAAAGTAAAGAAGCTTTTGCTTTTTGTCTCTGTTACTCGACCTTAGCATAGACACACGGAGAGAAGGATAAAACTACAGAGATGTACGAAGACTATTCCATTTGTGAAGCTTCGGGTATAAGTCACTGGTGGGTGTCATGGCCTTTGTATAAACATCAAATTAGATCATTATACTCTTGGGTGTAATTCAATGCAGTTCCAAGAAGTGGTGAGATATGAGCTGATCTTGGTGCTTATTTCTGACACTCAGCAGTGTTTAAGTGGATTGAATTGTACTCATGACAAAAATATCTTTAAAACTTAACAACATTTTAAAAATGTTTGAGCATACACTCATGTTCTTGAGGAAAGTAAAAAGAATGGAGAGAGCTGGTGAAACAAGAAAGAAGCGCAGGTTGATATACTGGGAAGAGAAAACCAAAACCAAAACCAAAATATAGTCTGCAAAAGTGGAAGCATCTATTTATTACTAGAATATTGAGCCATTTTCCCTCTAGGCAGTTTAACCATCCATCCAAGTATTGGAAATTGTCCACTATATTTTTTAAAAAACCTTCTGTAATTTAATTCTTCTGACCAAATGTAGTCACTGACATTACAAACAGGGTTTTTTTTATAGTCAATGAGTGATTAGTGCTCATCATTACTATTTGCTGTTTAAGAACTGCCCAAATATTCCAAATTTTTAAAAACAGAGGCTTTTAAAGTGGATTCTATAGGTATAAATGAGAAAATCCTTCTTCCCAAGTGCCTGAAAGCTAATAAAAAAGCTCCTAAAATAAGACCAACTAAAAGAGAGGCAATTGTCCGTTTGTTTGTTTTTTTTTTTTTTTTTTTTTTTTTTAATTAATCTCAGACCAGGACTGAAACCAAAAACTTTGGAAACCAAGTCATGCTTCAGAAAACGGGCACTGGCTCATCCATTCCAAGATCTGTTGAGGTAGGTTTTATCCAGTAAAGCTGGGAGTTTAACTTCTAGGCACCAACATCTCAACCATTTATGCTAAGTCTTGAACTTACACTGCTAAGGAGTGATTTATCTCGACCCAATGTAAACATCTAAAATATGTCAGCTGAATTGACCCAAAGTGCCTGTTTCTGTTGCCTGTCTATAAAAGCAGTTTAGACTAACTTAGAGGCAGATGTGTCTCCTGTAGATATATCGAGCTATTTTAGAGAAATTCACATCACAGAAATTATATACCCCAGCTTTTAGCTTTGCAGTAGTGTTAAAATCACTCAACTAAAGTGACAAACAAATGTAGATCTTTTCCTAATCAGCGTGGATTTAACTTCAGATTGGAAATCTGCAGTGTCAGGCTAGAAGGAGAGATTATTTGAATTAAATGCAAGGAACTTTCTCCATTTCTCCAAATTCTCCACTTTTCTTTTACCAGCTATGTAGTTAAGATGTCAATATTCATTCTACAAAAGGCAAGGAGTTAGAGCAAGCAAGCTTTCTGCCTTAGTGAGGAGGACATTAGAATAGAATGATCAGAAACCTGGGTCTTGATCTGCAAATCTTATCATAGTTATATTATTGTTTAATTCTTTTACCCCAAAATGCAAAATACAGAGCTAGTTCCTTTATGGATCTGAGCCTTAAAATCAAAAACAGAACAAGATGTGACAGTCAAATCTCAATACAAGGGTGACAAAGACACAGATGACAGTGATGGGTATCTAAGCTTTTGTAGTCTCCAAAGGTTTGTTGCTGTTGCGGTATTTTTTTCAGTTTCGAGAAAATGAGATACTGATGAATCACCAACAGGCCGCTTGCCTAGAAAGGCCGCTGCTTCTTAAGACTCGTTTGAACAAAAAAAAATCAGAAGAGAGTTTTATGTATGCATTAAAATATGTATCCCGTTATATTACAGTTGATGTTACTGCTTATTAGGAATCTGTAAAAAACAGAGCAAGCCTGTTCTAGATAAGTCAGCAGTAATATTTTATGATATTTGAACTGACATTTTGCAGGCACCACAGCTTCAATTATATTAGCTATTTCAGTATCTTTGGAAAATTGTAAACATTTCCCCAAAATGTGCTCTATATATTGTGCATTATATGACATGATGTCATTTTTTGAATTCTGGTAAAATTCTAAAAAAATGCAATCCTTTGTTTAGACAACAGTATGTGCTGCCCATAAACTTTCATGCCACCTGCATGAATCTGAGAGCAGAATTCATAATGACACAGACACTGCCTAATCTAGGGTAAATCTTTTACTCCCTTCTGGTGGGATCTTTATCAGCAATGACCCAGAATGACAACCAATCATTGGAACAAAAAGCTTGTATAGAGAGACTGAAACGTCCAGTGAGTCTGTCCTCCTCCCACTTGATGGCTACATCTCTATTCTTAAAATGTTTCCAACTGAGTGTTTGGACACATTATGCTTAAGGCTTACACAGATGCAGAGAAAGGGGAGGCATTGTATTTCCATTTTCTGTGTCTTTATGTTTCTCTCCTTAGAAGTGCATGGACAGAATCTTAGCTAGTGTGAATGTCTGCAGCCCTAAGCAGCGCACTGTGGTGCATCTTTCTTGCCGTTATCTGCACAGAGGAATGCAGAGTTTTTGCACCCCAATTATGTTTAGAAGAATTTTTTTCATAAACCAGACTGCTGTATACATACACCTCCTTGTGTTCTTATCTATCTTGACAAAATATATTTTATAAAACACTTCCAGTGCTGTAACAGAAAATTGTCATGAAGTTACCTCACAGTATTTATTTTAACATAATTTATACCTCCGATCTCTGCCTTCAAATAATGCTCTTCTATTATGAATTTGGTTTAGGATCTTTACTGTTTAATGAGTTGTGAAATCATCCTGAATTATATTGTAATGATTTGTTTTCTGTCTTGTAATTGTTATGTTACAGGTGAAATTGTGACTGACCATATATGAGACTAAGGAATGAATGTGCAGCCATATACCCTCTGTCCTTCAGTGCCAGCATAATGAACCTTAAAACATGGAAAAGAACATGGAGGGGCAAGTTATATTTTCACTTGGGGTGAGTAGTTGTAGGGGGTATTGAAGCGACATGCATAAGGCATGTATGGAACTTTAATTCTGCTGTCTGTAATATGCCAAACAGGGCAATTCACAAGGGGGAAGATAAACCATGTATTATAGAAGGCAGAAGTAAAATGACTTCCACCTACAGCAAAGGGAAAGCAAAAAAAGAATTGCTTCTGTATGTCCCTGGGCTCATTCTAGCACAGGGCTAAGTTTAAAAGCTTGATCTCAGTATCTTTGAGTAGAGTTTTTAATCTGTTTTAGCTGCTTTGCCCTTGGAGTGAATTAATAAATTTTTCTGATGGAAATAGGATGTCCAAGAATCTCCCTGATGTGATTATTATGAACAGTAGTGAAATTTTGTCTCAATAGTTGTTTACAACAAATACAAATTAAATAAGGCAAATAAAAATAAAAATAAAATTATTGAAAGAATACAGAAGCTAAAGGAAAGCAGAAATAACAAACAAACAAACAAAAAACCCCAGAATCAATAGACATGCTGACCTACTCAGTTTTATGGTGGAACTTTGGGGGTATGGGCTGAATTTGGGCTATTTCATGTCTGTAGTTAAAATGGAGAGATGATATAGACGACAGTAACTTATGGAGTTTATCTTATACGTGTGAGTACCTCATAAGTTATTAGTACCAGAAACCATAATGAGTTATGTCACACTTCTCTTACATAGCCTCCAAAAATTGTGAGTCACTGTAAGCCATGAACAATATCATTAACTCAGCACGTTTTCAGTCTTAGAGGTTGTAACCAGATTTTGAGAATTTTTCTTATACTTTACCAGTGATGCATGAAAACTAGTAATGAATATGAGAATGTAAGGCTGATGCAAATACCCTGACCTACATAGCTCTCTACCTAGCCAAGAAAGTATTTCTCTTTCTCTTCACTTTAATTCAACCGAGGACTAAGTTGAACTCCAGAAGTTTACAAGATCTATCCTTAAAAGTGTACATTTTTCAAGATGCAAGCCACTGTTTCTCAGTGGCTTTCATAAGACCTGGGTATTGTTCTGCAACTAAGAGATTGTCTGAATTCTTTCAGCAGCATGAATTTATGATCTAGACACTCAGAAATCTGAAAACCTTTGATCCCAGTGTACCCTACCTCTGGGTGGCCTTTTCTTTTCTATTTATTTTGCCTATAATATTTGTTAGACTACAGTTGAAGATCAAACTGGTATACTAAACTTCTTACATGGAGGTAACACTATATATTTAAATATAATTAAAACAGATTTTAGAATACTTATAAGGAATATGGGTTGACTCAATTTTCATTAACACTCACTGTACATTACTGTATGTATTTAGTCTCATCAGCTAACTGCTAAAGAATAGCCTCAGTGGAATAATTCATGATTTACAAAGCAGTAAATGAAAGAAAGAAAGATGAGTGGTAATTTCAGCTTTTCTAAGGCAAGTAACTAGAATTTCTCCTCACAACAATTACAAGTATTTCAGTATAGTGGAAAGGAAATCTAAAGCTTATACAGAATTACATAGGTAGTTATTGTTACTATTGTTTTATTCTTGTTGTGGGGGAGAGTGTATTAGGACGTGATTTTACAGCCTAGTTACCAGTTCCTAATTATCCTTTGCTGGGTTGGTTTTTTAGTTTCTTTTAGTTCAGTAATATAATTTAGAAAAACAAGAAACTCCGAATTACATTACCAAATCAGTACAAAACCTCCCTAGCACTTGCAAAAATTCTTGTGTTATTTGAAATTTCTTGCCCTTCTCATTTTTATTCTGGTTGTGGTCATTTGTCCTACATTTCAAATACCAAGAGCTTATGATTGGTTTCTTGCACTGTTATCAAGTACATTTCAAAGGATTAACATCATTTAAAAAAATGTATTGACAAAGGAATAAAGAGGTTTTATTTCGGCTGCTTCTCTGAAAAAGGAATACATGACCCAGACAATACAATGTACAACTCCGAAGTGGGGCTTTTAATTTCTAGTGTGCCTTGCTGAGGCAAGGCAGACTGGCAATCTAGGAAGGGTTCACAAAACAGGCCAGAAGGGTGGGTATCATTCACAGAGTGTCTGAAAAGGACCAGATATAATTTAATAAGTCAGGTGCCAAGCATGGGCCATTTCTATTCAGCCCACCATGTTTTCTCCAGAAGACAAGAGGGAACCCATCTGAGTTTAGTTGCTGTGTGTTCTTGGCTCAGAATAATCCTTCAAGGTGTCCTTGTTTCTACTTAAAAACAAGTGAAGTCCCATCCCTCAGGCAGCAAGGATACTACAAGCTTTTACTGAGAAACCAGGGACAAAATGTCCAAAAGTTTGGTCTGTTCTAATCAAGATTTGGGTTGCATTTTTAGTATTTATAAACTCTTAGGGAGGTAGGAGATTTCAGGAAAGATTATGTAGAGGCAAAAAAGAAAGTTAGTAATGTAGCTAGCTTGAAGAGAATCTAGGATGCAGCTCTCTTGTCAATACATAGACTAGTTTAACGTATAGGACTATCTGACATTATTAGCAACAATGAGAATATTTCCCAAGAACCTTCAAGAAGTTTTTTACAGTTTAATCTAAAGCAAATGAGATGAGAAAATTATGTGCACGCTTACAGTTCACAGATAAATTTGTTAATATGACAGTAAATAGTTCAACAAGTAAAATTTAAATCCTGAGGAACCTGGAAAATCCAAGTAGATATTTATAAGACCAGATTCACTTGGTTTTTTAATCTAAATACATTTCTGACACACTTAATAGGCTTTTTGTTTAAATATAAGTAAATTTAAGTATTGATAAGTATAAGAAAAGGAAAAATATCAAGGAAGGGTGAAGTAGGTACATGTGAAGGAATGCACTCTTCTGTTGACTAACTTTCAGAGAAGTATTAGACTTTTTGATTCAGAGTAAGTGTTAAATGTTTGAATATGCACAATCTAGTTTCATCTAGTTTATGTTTATACACAGTACATTTTCTCTGTTTAAAAAAAAGATAAATAATTAACTTTCCATGCTATAAACAATAAATCTAAATCAATCTATTTATCCCATTTTTATTGTTGTTAACTCTCTTATGCAAGATATCAGTGGAAGTAATAGAATTTTTATAGAGTTAGCAAACTTGGGTCATCTTGCTGGGTGAGCAGATATATATATACATATGAAGCTTGCCAAACCTGTGAGCCGTGATGAAGGAGCTTAATTAAAGTTCGTGGACAAATTAAAAGTCAAAAAAATAGAACAGCAAGAAATGCATTAATTAAGAAAACTTGCATCTTAAAAAGAGCAGACCCAAGGGTATCAGTACAGTAATAAGTAACAGCAGGGGGGACCATCAGACAGGAGATAAAATAGAATAATATGGGGTAAGAGAGCAAGCTGTCCAGGTGTAAAGTTGTTATGAAGTCCATGACTATGGCTCAAGAACAGCACTGAAGTGCTCAGTTGGAGCACTGGAGTTGTGTGGGAAAAGCTATCCTTTACCTGTGCCAAAGAAAGGTCCCATGAAAGTATCTGTTTGAACTCAGAATGATTTTTGTTTGTCTTTTTTACAGCAGTACTATAATTCTATGTTCTTGCATGCCTTTTCTTAGACTTTCAGATCCATTTAATAAATAAAAAACAAGGTGTATATTTAATGCAAAACAAACAGTATTATGTTACACTGAAGAGAACACATTTCTGAAACTCTGGGAGATTTTTCTTTAGCGTTCATCGGACAATATGCTTTGCAGGATATGTTTATATTTTAGTCTTCACAAAAACTGCTCTAATTTGTATCTTCCAGATTCCCTACATTTTCTTATGAAATTTTTGAAGGTTATCTCATTTTCTTAGGAGTTGGTGAGGTTTTTTCCTGCTTCCTCTCCAGCCCTCCCTGCTGTTCCCCCTAGCCTCGGCAGGTTAATAGAATCATAGAATTGTTTCGATTGGAAAAGACCTTTAAGATCATCAACTTCAAACATTGACCTAGCACTGCCAAGTCTAAGCCACCGCTCTAAGTACCACATCTACATGTCTCTTAAGAATCTTTAGGGACAGAGACTAGACCGCTTCCCTGGGCAGCCTATGACAACGCTTGACAACTCTTTCAGTGAAGAGGTTTTCCCTAATAGACAATCTATACTTCCCCTGACACAACTTTAAATTATTTCTTTTTGTCCTGCCCAGCAAGATGAACCGAGTTTGTTAGCTCTATAAAAATTCTATTGCTTGGGAGAGAGACCGATCTGCACCTCACTCCAACCTCCTTTCAGGTATTTGTACAGAGCAATAAGGTCTCTCCTGAGCTTCCTTTTCTCTAGGCTAAACCACCCCAGCTCCCTCAGTGGCTCCTCCTAATGCTTGTGCTCCAGACCTTCCACCAGCTTTGTTGCCCTTCTCTGGACATGATCCAGCATCTCAATGCCTTTCTTGTACTGAAAGGTCCAGAGCTGTGCCAAGTACAGAAGGAAAATCACTTCCCTAGTCCTTCTGGCCACACTATCTCTGATACAAATCAGGATGCTGTTAGCACACTCCTGGTGTTGACCAACACCCCGAGGTCCTTTTCCCCTGGGCAGTTTTCCAGACACTGTTCCCCAAGCCTGTAGGGCTGCATGGGCACCCAAGGTCGGGACCTGGCACTTGTCATGAGTGATATGACTATATTGACTGATTACTGTGGGTAGAATCCACAGATATTCACCATAATTTCTCTCTAGAGGAGAAATATATGCTACTACGTATTTGGGTCATTTAATTTTCCTGTGTACATATTTCTGTCTGTAATAGGTGGTTCATTAGAGATGTTTACACTGTTCCTGATGCTCGTTGAGAGGAATCTCATGCTGTTTCATGCTAATGGAAAGCTGATGAAACTTTGCTGTTTCAAGCAATTAATATTAACAATTTTTTATTACCACTGTAGTTGTCATTCTGTTCTGGGGTGACAGCAGCTGTAGTGAGACCGTGGTAAGGGCAAAACAGGCAGTGGATCAGAAACTATTTTGTAGTCCCTATTAAATTTTTACCCTGAATACAACTGCTTTGTTTATGCACATAGATGGCTATGATTTAATACAAGATACAGACATTTTCAGAAATCACTTGAAATGGATATTAATCAAATCAGGAAAAAAATTCATTTTTAACTGTGATACTTTTAATAAGCTGTTTGATTTTAGACAACTAACCCTGTATCTAATTAAAATTGAGTGTTAAGCTGATTTATGTAAAAATTATAATAAGCATGTGTCACATGTTTCTTTTCCTCACATTCTTCCATCTTGGAGACCATACTGGAGAAGATGGTTAATGTCCCTCAATGCCACCTATAGACATTTTTCACTATTTTGTTTGATTCTGCTTTCACTTTTCCCCAATTCTAAAACAGTTGAAAATCCAGCTATTACGATGGTGTAAGTATAACATCCTTGTCAGGATGTCCAAGAATCTTTCTTTATGTTATTTAACATTTTACTTCATTATATAGCTAAAATAAAAACCACTAAGATTGCAGATCTAAGAGAACTTATTTACTTGAGTTTTATTTTCTCATGGACAGCACAGAAATAAACTAATTTTTGAAGGTCATGTGATTTCTTTTTCGGTTTGTTCCTAAACCTTTTCCCCTCATTGCTTAAATCCAGTATTTATTTTAACCTTGAGCTTCTTGAGACCTGAAGCAGAAAGCTTCAAAGTGTTATAAAAACCATATCCTTTTTAAATCTAACTCATTTGAATGCAAGTTCCTTACAAGCTCAAAGAGTGTTGGTTGTTCTCATTGAAGTTTATAATGCCTTAGATATTCAAATCAGCTTTATGCCTTCCATTTGTTATGCAGATTTGCAAACTTTATACATCACATGGTTTATCTACATTAATACAGCTTTCACTAACAGGACTTACAGGAATAGATGTATACGCTAAAGATGCACATTTCTAGTACCTTGAATTATCATAAAAACATTAAAATAGTGTGTATTGCTCTAGTCTAATCAGACTCATTTTTATGTGGTTGTTGAAAGCCCTTTTACATTCCATTCTGTGTCTGGAGGTCTGTATAAAACCGATTGAGAAAAAAACCAAAGTGAAGACACCTGCTGGCTTATAACACAAATACTAAAATATCTTAGAGCCTGCTGAAAGGAGAATTGGAACAATATGTCATTACTGAAGGCTCACTTGCAAGTTCTAATGTATTATAATGAAAACAGTATGACAAACCTAATGAGACAGTGAAGATTTGGGTAATTGTTCCTGCAATGTATGGTAACTTTTCCAGCCGTTATTGGCAAACATAAAACCTAATGAGATTTTATTAATTTAAATGCAGTACATCTGCAAAACATTTCCTTAGTTGCAGTCTCCTCTGCTAATCTCCCTTCCCACACGTACTTGATCCTTTTAAGTTAATTGTTCTGCATAGTACACTTTCTAAACAAAACATACAAAGCACTTACCATAAATGTGCATTAACTTATTTTGCCACGGCTTACTTTTTGTGGGTACACTTCCACAGTGGTTGGATAGAATACAGCTCTTTTCCACTCTGGTTAAATATGTATAATGAAACTTGTATTTTTGGAATTTGATTAAGGCAGCATCTTCACACAGAGCCCAGTTTTGTCACTGTTCTTCACATTAGTCTTCCAGGAGTCCTATGGAAGCAATTCACATTTTGAAAGAGTAATATTTACTATGACTGAATAAGGTCAATATAGTCATACTTTAGAACTTCAATTATTTTTCTTTGTACCAGCTTGTTGATAACTAAAACATACATCATGTTTATTGTCTGGCTTTTTATTTCCTCAGCTTAATAAAGCCAAAAAGTTTTAAGTAAGATTTCATAAATAATCTACCATCTGATGTAAAGTTTAATTGTGTACTTAACATTTCTAACTCTAACCAGGCATGAAAACATCAATAACTAAATTTTGCTATTATCATTTCTTTGACTAACTATGGATTAAACTGTGTGTGCAACTGTGATCTTCATCAGTATTGTCATTGAAATGTTGATGTTGTATCATTCTGTAAGTTTTGTTTTTGGAATTCTGATATCTTCTCATGGAAACCTCGTCAGTAGCTCAATTTCAATGTTTCTGAAAAAGAGGTCTTGGTTTGTTCCTTCCAGATCTCCCTTCTGCTATATTTGAGCTATCAAAATGTTTCAGGTCCAGGAATTGAATGCTGTCTTTGATCTGAACTCCTTTACAGACACTTATATTTGGCCTAGCTGTATTCTTTCTTCTTATTAGTCCTGAAAAAACACCAATTTTATGCAGTTATGTTTCTTATTAATTTTTTAAATGTTCAGATAATCTTTCTTAATGCTTGCATTGATAATTTAAAATACCTGCAAATCTACACCAGTACCTTCCTGGACATGTTTTCAGTTGGAATTAAACAAGGCATCAGGGAAGGTGTTCTATGCTTACTATGTGATGACAAACACCAAAGATGACAATATCCTTTGATAGGTTCTTTTGTTTGGTTGGTTATTTAAGGAGAGTTTGGGGTGGGGTTTGTTTGTTTTTCATATTTCTGTCATCTTCTGCCTAATTTTTCCTTGGAGTAAAAACTGTCTCCCTGCCTCATGTTTGTGTTATGCATGTATTTAAGTGATATATGTGAGTTCATCTGTCATAAATAACCCCAAACATAGATATATAAATTAGTAATAGATATATAGATAAATGTATCTATATATCCCAAACTAGATATATGTTAGTTATGGTGTGTACTCAATGGAAAGGAATAGGTACCTCATTAGAGAGGCATCTAGCAAAGATCAGATAGATGAGTTGCCTTCTGAAACCACTATTTCTCTCCACTACTTATAAAAGCAGTCAATAGCAGCTAGACCTTGATATTCCATTTCATATCTATCTATTTATATTTCCAGTGTGAAGAATCCCAAAAGTAACATTACAGAAAGCTTCACTCTCTTCTTTCTCTTTGCAGTTGTATACAGTTAATTTATTTCTGTAACCAAAGAAATATCTTTCAAGTAAATTAATTTCATCTTTTAGTACACAATCTTTCTTTAGAAAGTGTAAAAAAAAGTCTTATTTTAATTATTTTCATGAAAAGCAAATATATACAAAAGTGTTGCCCTTGCTATAATGACTAATTTGTTACTCAGTCACTGGGAATTAAATGCACTTCAGATAGTGCTGATTTCTGGTTCATTTTCTCTGTTGTATTTAGTGCTGGATCTTTTTCAAGTTACAATGTCATAAAAGGATGACAAGAAAAGTCTTGACTTTGCAGTCTCGGATGAAAGAGCATTTCTGGATGAAGGTACCCATAACACACTGCCAAATCATGGCACAAAAAGCAATAGAGCTGTCATGAAGTTCAAAAATTATATTGTCTCTGCTAGAATAACTGGGAAGAGATCATATTCACTTTTCCCCTGAGTTTTGCAGGTCATTTTGGATTTATAGCATGGCTTTTTATTATAGTTTGTAGAACTTTTAGGGACTGTAGTCATTTTTATCGATTATTCTTTCACTTGGTCAGAAAGTCCTGTACCATGATATCACAAAATGTGACAAAATTAATTAAAAAAAATTCTCTTAATTGTGCATCATACTTTTTCATGCCCTTGACACATATTCTAAGAGGCAGAACACAGACAGGACTCAAAGCCAAAGTGAGTTGCAGACTTAGAAAGCACACAGCACGTGGGTGTACCGGAGGCACTAACAGGAGATATCTTTCTTGTAGCCTAATTCTTGTTGGAACCATATCTGGCCATAGCTACACTCTGATCTGAACCCTTCACTCATCTGGTAAAACTATGGGAAATAAACCATTCTGCTCCGGTTTATACATTCTCTAAGCCTACATGAAAATCAGAATTTCTACAAAGTGTCTGACTTTCCTAAGTAGGAATAATTTGAACTCTTCAGTTGGAATTGGGAATGTCTGGGGATATGACAGAGCGTCAAACCAGGGAGTGTCTTTCTACATATGCTACTGATAGCCATAACTGCTAAGGATTATACAGACTAGTAATTTACTGCTGTCAGGAACTTCCTAATAGAGATGAGAGCATCTGAAGAGGGATACACTACTAAACTCTCTCAACCAAAGCACATAAATGCAATCATCTTTTTTTGGTGGCAATTTTTTTCGTTTTCATTTTTGTATGAGTGTTAAGGTAAAATACTGCATATTTTTACAATAATTAGATCAATGCATTTTTGTTATAATGATTCTCCTTTGTTCTAGCAGTGCATATATCTCAAAAGATATCTTTAGGCAAAAAACTCCAGTAGAAGCTCCTATGCATAGCTTCCCAGTGAACTACTCTGGATAACTCAGTTTGTAATCTTGGACCATTTGTATGACTGCATGCAGCCAAAGGCAGGGAGAGGATTGTCTGCCTTTAGCAAGCCCCTGTAGACTAATTGTAGAGTAAAGTATATTAAATAACCAGTAGGAAAAAAATAAAAAAAAAAGGGAGTCTGCCAGGCAGGACAACAGCCAAGGGAGCCTTTAATCAGCAACCAGCAGCCTCCTTTTTACCCTGAAGACTGCATAAATGAGAAAGGTTTTGGAGGCCTGCCAGGGAAAAGGAGTGCTGAGGTTAGTAGAAGCATGACAGTTTTCATTTTTCTCAATCCCTCCCCCTCATAGATTCACAAGATTTCCCTTCTATATTATGCTGCATTTATTATTATTATTACTATTATTATTATTATTATTATTATTATTATTATTATTATTATGGTTGTTGTTGCTATTATTATTATCATAGAATATCTGGAGTTGGAAGGGCCCCACAAGGATCATCAAAAAATCATCATTATTATTAATAATAATAATAATTATTATTATTATTTTACTACATAATGGCTAGTAGTTGTAAGTCATACCTGAAGTGTTTGATTCCCAAAATCTGAAAGAATTGAAAACAGAAGAGATTCCCAAGAAAATATATTCTTGTTGGAATCTATGGAAAATACTGTTGTTACTTGCAGAGCATCATTTTAGTTTCTGTCAGGAGAGATTTGTGGGGGTCTTAAACCAAGACCAAATTCATTTTTAGGTTAGGTTTTTCAAGGCTTTTTTCACCAATGCACCACTCTCATTTCTGCCTTCATTTTAAAAGGCAGTTCCTATAGTCCCCTTCACCTGAGAGATGAATTTTACTTTCCTATGATTCTTCCTGTGCCTTGGCTGTACACTTTGTTATATAATGTTTAGTATTTTAATAATAGTGAATGTGCACATGCTTTTGCATGGCTGCATGTTAACATCTAGTTAACACTGTCCCAAGCCTTAATGCAGTCTGTCTTCACTGTATTCTTCATGATTGCAAACACGGGGTTCAGCCTGTTTTAACTCACTGTTTTAACTTTTCAATGAGGGAAATCCCAACAGACTAGAAATGGGTGCTGCAAAACGTCCTATACTTACATATGGGCTAGATGTGAACAGACAACCCTATTTTTCCTCTCCACCAGCCATGCCAAGCCAGCTGCCCAGCAAGTGACAAATGTACACCTATGCAAGTCAGGCTAAATATGGCCATTGTCTGACTTCACCTATTTGCACCAAAAAGTAGTAAAAGTAGTCCCAGTGGCAATCAATTAGTAGAGGGATTGCAGGTGGCATGATCTTAAGGGCATGATAAATGCAATTTGTCTCTAAGCTCTTTGTCACATACATATCACCATGACTTACATAATATGTATATGATAGTATATCTCTTAGCGTAACTTTATTTTAAACACTAGGGATGCAGTGATTCTACTCTGATTTTTGACTGTATTTGTAGTAGAGAGATCAGATGTATTTAACAACTGATCTGGTTAGTTTTTTCTTTCCTTTCTAGATTTTAGTAAGCATTTTGGCCAAGAGGTTGGTATCTGGTTCTTATTAAAATCCTCATTCATGTACATGTTGTTATAAACTGCTGAATGCAGAGGACTGTGTATTTTCTCCAATTCAGACAAAATTCTGAGTGTTATATATATGATTTTCTATACTTGTCCCCATTTTGTGTCAATCTAATTAAATTATATGTGCATGTTTTACATTGTGTTGTAATATCACCCAAGCCTGGTTTACCTTTTAAGCAAAATCCCCATTAGCAAAACCTGTAAAGCACAACCTAACTTCTATGTACCATGTATTCTAGTTTAACTTGTGAATTTTTGTAGCTCTTATTACTTAAAAATCTGACCTTTATTAGAAAGTAATTTACTTTTCTCCTTAACAGGAATGACCTACCAAATGAAGAGCAGATGATCACATGATACAAACCAGGTCTTCAAATGTGAAACTAAATTTTCTATCCATTTACTATGAGGCATGTCATACCTAATTCACATGGTGTTTTTATAGTTGTAGAATAATGTGCAATAAATTAACAGTTTAAACACCATTCTATTCCAGAATAATCAATCAAAAATGACAGCTGATTGATTTCTTCTTTTAGATGAGAATTTACCCATGGTTTAATTGATTTTAATATTTTTCAAAAGGTGATATGAAAGTCATATGTTTAAAGAAAACTAGTATATTTTTTTATATACTTGCAAAGGTAGTATATTTTTTAAAGTACATACAGAAGGATGACTGATTTTGGCTGCTAAAATCAGTCTCTTCTCTTCTTCCCAGTATAATGTGAGAAAATCCTCAATTTCAAATTCACAGCCAGCAAATACACCAATAAAATTAGGAGGAGTTTCCAAGAAGTTTCAGTTTTAAAAGTTTGCAAATATTTTCCTGTTGACTACAACTTTTGAACTTCAGTTGACATATTTCTTTTGAATGCAGTAATGAATGCCTGCTATACTACGAAGAAAAATAGGTGAAAAACTCCCTTGGGTCCTATGATTGTAGAACTCAGGTACTATAACTAGCAAGAAACAGATGGCTCCACAGCACAGAAGCATTTTAAAATAAACATTAATACAAGTTGGGATAAAATTCTTATTAGGAATGTAGTTTTAATCATGTTAACTGTTGTTGACGTTGGTACTTAAAACTGTCTCATAGATCCTAACGAAAAGAAAAAAATCTAATTAATGTGAGATATGATGAATGTATGCCATTAACTGTATTATTTACAGTAAATAGTCATCTCCTGAAAAAATGAATATTATTTTGGTTTCATGAAACATAGCCTATAAATATTTTTAATTGCTTTCATGATACTTTCAGTCTGCTTGTTACTAATGTCTAGTCATTTACTTGTTCTAAAATATGTTTGCTGATTTATAGATCATACTAACGTCAAGTATCTTCTGTAAGGAAAGCTGTGATTCTTTGGCTATGTAATCATAAGTGTTTAATTGACCATTAAAAAAGGCAGCCGTTTCTTTATAGTCAACTTGGCTAGACACAGAACACCAGATTTTTTTATAAGTATATTCTAATAACTATGCTACAGTATTGAAGTGTAATAGTATAAGGGATGCCATCAGGGCACCACCTAGAAGGCCAGCTTTAAAATAATCTTTCAGTCTGTTGTTTTCTCTGAGTAAGCAGCTTTGTCACAAATTCACAAATACCGCAGGAAATGTATTAATCTGTCTCTTTTCATAGGCTGTGAAACATAAGATTACATTTTGAAGAATGCATTGTTTCTTAGATTTTTTGTCATTCTATCTACAAAAATAATATCTAACCTGATTGTATAATGTATAATTGTATGATATTTGAATTCCCAAGTACTGTTTTCAAACCTGTATTTTAGTTACACGTATCCAACAGAACAATGGCAAATAAAAAAAAAAAAATGTCCAGACTCACCTGTCTAATAAATAAATTTATTTATTTAATAAATGCTGTTACACTCATCGGTTCTAAGTTTAGAGCTGGACAATAAGAAGAGAATAAATCTTATCTTCTCAATGGAAGGTAATGGTATATCTGTGTGTTTCATGTGCCAGGGGAGGTTTAGCTTTGATATCAGGAAAAATTTATTCATGGGAAGAGTTGTAAAACATTGGAACAGAATGTCCAGGGAAGTGGTAGAGTTGCTACCCCTGGAATTGTTCAAAAAAATGTGTGGATATGGCACTTGGAGACATGGTTTAGTGTTGAACATGGTGGTGGTGCTGGGTTGACAGTTGGATGTGATAATCTTGAAGGTCTTTTCCAACCTTAACAATTCTATGATTCAATGATTAATTTAGCTCCTGCTGCCTTTGCATGTGCCACTCAATTCATGTTCTGTTTTATTCTGTATTGAGTCACATATACTTGAGTTCAGTGAACACCTCTTAATAAGGACAGTACTGATTTCTGTTGGTAGCTCAGTATCCAGAGCGCAAGAGCAATCCTTCCATGGTACTTCCATACTGAGAGGAAAAATGCTTGAGTGTGTGTGATCCTTCAGTGTGCCTGATTTCAGTATAACAGCATTCTTTAGTTTGGGAAAGATTAGTCACTTGTGATGTCAGATCACCCATGAGTTTAAAACTTCAAGGCAGTCAATAGGGAGGCTGTCTTTGAGCTGTGGGATTTGAAACACCAGACAACCGGAAGCCAATGTGCCAGACTCAGAAAAATAATTAGATATTTCAGTTTTAGAGAATCACTGTTATCTGGCAGACTCATTTTGCCAGAAAATTCCTTCACTCTGCTGACATGAGTCCTATTCATCTGAGTACATGCTGATGTCTACAATATAGATGTCCAAATTTCAGCTAGTCCTGTTAGATACCTTTATATTTAAAAGATACCTTTAGGGCATGGTTCATCTCATCTTAGAGTAGACACAGACATTCAGTCAGATAAATTGGCTCTTGAAATACTTATTGCTCTCCATTGACTAGAAAATGACCCTGTAATGACTAGCTGGAATGTAAAAGTGTGTGTTGCAGGTGTCCACATTTAGATGAAATTAATTTCTTCCCAAGGATGGCTTTCAGCTGCCTCATCACAGTGCCATGTGTGATTTCTTTTTTTTGCTGAGGCATCTCACAGTGCTGTTAGAGATGAAAGAGAATGGCCAAAAAAATGGCCTTATGTAACCTATGTTTAAGTGACTGAATTCCTCCCAAAAATCTTGAATCATCTAGATGGATTTATAGTCTGTAAGGAGTAAAGGGAAATTGAATTTTACACAACCATTCACAAATCGGAACAATTCTGAAAGCCAGGAAAATTCTAGCATGCAAACTATCTTTGTCATTTGGCAGATGGCATAACTTTTTACAAATCCAAAGCTAAAGACATTCTGGAGCTACCTTTTAATTTACAGAAAAAAAGAGGGTTTGTATATATCATCTCAAGACAGTTGAGAATTTATAACAAGACTACTTACAAGTTTTTTCTCAAATTTTTTCTCAAAAGACACAAAAATCTTTTTAGCTACCTATTCCCCTGTAATTTAAGATTTATGCATCTGATATTACCTTGGAACCCAAAAAACTTTTCATGCCATTTACTTTACAGGACACCTTAGGCCTCTCCCTGTTATAGAATCATATAGAATGGTTGGGATTGAACGAGACCTTAAAGATCATCTTGATTCAACCCTCCTGCCATGGACAGGGACACTTTTCACTAGACCAGGTTGCTCAGAGCCCCATCCAATCTGGCCTTGAACATTTCCAATGATGGGGCACTCACAACTTCTTTGGGAAATCTGTTCCAGCGCCTCACCAACCTCATAGAAAAGAATATTCTTCTTAAATCTAACCTAAATCTCCCCTCCTTCATTTTAAAACCATTCCTCCTTGTCTTATCACTACCTTCCTATGTAAAAATTCCCTCTCCAGCCTTCTTCTAGACCCCTTTAGGTACTGGAAGGCTGGTATAAGGTGTCCCAGGATCCTTCTGTTCTCCAGACTGAACAGCTCCAACTCCCACAGCTTGTCTTCATGTTTCTGCCGTCATTCATGGCCCAGAGCTGGACACAAAAAATCCTGGTGGGGTCTCAGATGGGCAGAGTATGGTGGGAGAATCATCCCCCTTGACCTGCTCCATACCAATTTTGATGCAGCCCAGGATGCTGTTGGCCTCCAGGGCTCTGAAAACATACTGTTGAATTATGTCATCCATGAGAACCCCAGCTCCTTCTCCACAGGGCTGCTCTCAGTGAGTTCTTCTCCCAGTCTGTACACATGTCTGGGATTGGCCTGACCCAGGTAGTGCACCTTGCATTTTGCCTTATTAAACCTCATGGGCCCATTTCTCAAGCTTGTCCATGTCTCTCTGGATGGCATCCCTGTCTTCTGTTGTATCAACAGCACCAGTCAGCTTCATGCCATCTGCCAACTTGCACTCAATCTCCCTGATAAAGATATTAAAGAGCACTGGTCCCAAAACAAAGCCTTGAGGGACACCACCCATCACTCGTCTCCACCTAGACATAGAGCCATTAAACAGGACACTCTGTCTGGATCCAGACAGCCAACTCCAGTCCACGTTTCTAATCCATGTCTCTCCAATTTGGAGATAAATATGTTGTTAAGCATCATGTTGAAGGCCTTATAGAAGTTGAGGTAGATGACATTGGTCACTCTTCCCTTGTCAACCGTATATGGGTGTTGGAAGGGAAGAACACATACAAGGACAAACACAGGTTGAAAAGGCAAGTACAAGAAATTATCTAGTTGAAAAACTGAGAATAAAATCAGGAATCAAATGGGAAAACCCTTTCTGAAGTGTATAACACCAAATTTGAACAAAAAACTAGTCCAAGTAGCAACAAACCAGAAACTTGAGGGGGAAAAAAGCCAGGTGAGAAGAAACTTCAGGAGATGCAGAGAAGATAAGAAGCTGTTGTGGAATAGGAAAGGCTGGGACTGCCTAGGAAACATAACTAAGAGAAGAGCAAGGGTATTGCAGAGATGACGGTCAACTTTTCAAAAGTTTCTTCTGTTCTGTAAAAGTAAACAAAATCAGTATGAATCCAGGTGCTAGAATTTCAAAATCAAAGTGAGCTTGTTTTTTAATTAAGAAAATAATACACATATGTCCATCTGTCTTACAGGAGCATTATATGTAACTGTCTTACATTTGCAAAGTTGAACAGCAAAATTTAAGGAAATGCCATAAAAAACCTTTACTAGTTTAACACAGCTGTCTTCCTACAGACATAATGAACAGTATTTCTTACTACATGATGCAGTTGCAAAGCTAATATTGTTATTACTATTGAAAACTTTCATTAGATTCAATGGCATAGGTAGAAAAACAGATGAAACATTGGAAATGAATGTACAAAATTTGTTGTTGTTCTTGCTTGAACACATTTTAGTTTTTTCATTGTAGATTAATCCAAGAAACACAAAGATGTTCTGACAGCCTAAGCAAATAAATACTGCTCCAGACAACTGGATCCTTTCACTCTCTCTAATTCATGTCTTCTGAATGATAAAGACAAATCACTTATATCAATGTCTTAATGTTTTACCACGAATTATGTAATCCCGCTTTCCGGAGTGATGGACTTCTGAGTTGGTGTTTGTCTTATTTACAAAAATGTGGATGGCCTAGAATTTTGACTGAGACTATAGGAAATGAACTTTAAATACACCATGTACCACATGATCTTCAAAACCTGGCATTTTTGGTGAAAAAATCAGAAAAAATATTTTAAACTTTTTCTATATACTTCTGTTTTCATTCACAAGGTGTGAAAGCAAACATTAATGTTTTGGAAGTGCCATCATTACAGCCTCACAGTAAAGCTTGCATGAAAATTTACAATACTGCCTTCAGAGCAATATATGTAGCAAGAAATTTCTAGGGTTTAGGACCACACGTTGAATGATGTAGGGAAAGAAAATATTGAGTAGGTGCTAATAAGTGAATGCCATCTGTTATCTGCATTAAATGAGGAAAGGCTCAATTAAAAAGTAGTAGATGATTGCATAATTAAGGTCTTTTGCAAGTTATGCTTATGACAGAAAGAGAATAGATTTAAGGTGTGGTAGACCCTTACTGCTGGCATTCCTTAATTTTCAGGTGTTCAGCTTCACAATATCAATACTATGCTATTAACAAAATCTCTGTGTGTAATGATCTAAACATACAGATGTTTTTCTTTGATTTGAAAGAAAACCATCGTACTGAGTATTCTACAGATGCATTTTGTAGAAATACTGCTATGGCATGTCTTTGAACTGGGAAAAATATACTGCCAGGAAAAATATATGTTCTTGAAATAACTTTATATATACGTGTGTATGCATCCATTACATTCATATCATATATGTATATATATATATATATGTAATTGTATATTATTCCAGATAATTATGTTATTGTAATTAATATCCATTGACAATTATATATAATCCTGTATAGCAATGTTATATTTTAAAACTTAAATACTCATACACAGAGGCACTCTTTCATGGGTGCCATATTCCCCTTTGAACCAGAAAAATATAGACTGGGAATTGTACACAGTCTTTGCCACAGTAGCAGTTATATTTACAACTTTTCAAAATTATGGGTTCCTGCACTTTACAAAAGAATTAAAGACACTAGGAAAGAAAGTATCATCTTTAGCTATTATTCACAGTGATTTGGGGATGCGATAATTAGACTCTCTCTCTGACTTTTTTCTCCACCATTGGTTGAAGACCGGTCTTGAAAGTGATTACATCTAGGTAGAGAAAACAAGAGAAAATTTAAAGAGATCAGTCAGCCTCAGTAGAGAGAAGCACACATAAGTTGGGAAAGTTATAAGGGTAGAAACCACTGACAAACTGTTGTAGTCTATAATGTCAAGAAGAAGTAACTTTTCTCCCAACAAAAAAGAGAGATGACTTTCCGTGATTTCTAATGACTAAAAGGGAAAGTTTGTATAGAAATGTTCACACAAAGTTTTCATGTGTTTTTCTAAAGAAAGGGTCCCTTTGACCCCCAAAAAACTGATAAAAAATTTGGCATATTTTTCTGATACAGCTTTGAGCTCATAGCTTTGAGGAATGTAGAACATGTAATATATCTTTCCTCTGTGTGTTTGCTAAATAGCCTGTCACAGACACTTCCAGCTACCAAGGTACATTCTTGTCTTGTCTCCTTTCAGTGATGCATCCAGAAAACCTTTTAGAAAACCTCTGTTGCAAAGAAATTATGGGTTTTTTTCTTAAATTTACACAGTTAGTCAAGTGTCAGATTGAACATTCTCAATTGCTATGGGGTGAATTTTAAATATTTCAGTAAGTTTCCACAGATCATTTCTGCAGATAATACCAGATAATGAGAATTTCTGAACATTCAAATGTGTTTCTTTATAACAAGAAAAGTAACTTTAGAAAAATATGAAAATAAATTTTTTTATGTAGAATATCGTTAGAACTGACATAAACAAATGTGAAGAGAAAGGGAATGGTGTGGTTATCTGCTTCCTTCATTCATTCTGACTGCAGTAATAAAATTCTGGAACAGTTCAACTCTGCAAGCCTGAAACTCTACAAAATTCCTTGCATAACAGGGATGGAGAGAGAGAACAGCAGTCAGGTGCATTGTTTGTGTTGTATTCTTAAGAACATGATTTTTTCTATAGCCCAGCTTAGAATAAAGCACTGAATGGAAATGGAACTGTCTGGGTGAAATTCTGTGCAATGTGCTCCGGGATGACTCTGCCTGAGCAGGGAGGTTGGACCAGAACCTCTCCCTCTGATCCTTTCCAACCTTACCCATTCTGTGATTCTGAGATTCTGTGATTCTGTGAAACACTTGAAACAGCAAGACTTTTCCACCTTCCTCTTTCGGGTTATAACGGTTTATTTATTTGTGTGTGACATGACCATCCTGTGCCTATCTGGAAAAATCCAAAAGCTATTTTTGCTTTGCACCTTAGAATGAAACATAATTGAAGAAGACGGGGCAGGGGGGAGGGGGAAGTCTCCTAGAAACTGTTTTTTCAAACCTTTCTGATTAGGAGTACTGAAAATGTAAGTATAATTTCAATTTAGGATAGATTAATTTGACATCTTTTAAATAAGCAGTTAATCTGTTGCCTATTTGCTAGAGTACTGCAGCTAAGTGTTCCTTTCACTGCCTAAGAGAACACACACATTTGTTTAAAACATGTTTGCTAATTAATTATTTATGTTGAATGAAAAATGCATATTATCCCTTGAAATATTCTTTTCATATTTTCAGAAGCAATAAGGAATAAAGGAAACCAGGAGGGAAAGCCAGGAAGTATTATTCCTTGTTTTTCTATATTTACTCCTTAGTCCTCAAACTGTCAGTAATGTAATGACCAAAGCTTGGAAAAAGACATCAAGCTATGTGGACATTTATTTTGATCCACTATATACATGATATATATATATACACACACACATATAGTGATGCAATGATAAAGTTTGAGTTTTCACTGATACAGTTAGAGTTATCAACAATACTGTTGTGCTTTACAATATTGAGATGCATGTTAGATTTTACTTCAATATTTTTAATGAAAAGTGTTTTTTATGTTAAGCACACGAAATATTGCAGAATCCCATTTAGTATAAGACAGTACAAAGCATAATAAAACTAGCAGTTTTGGTGCAAATCGTTTGATTTGTATCAGAGGTAATTCAGACAACTGTGCTCTTGTCTTATCTTGGTTGTATAGAATTTCTTCACAAAATACATGCTAATGAATATAAACTATCAAAGTTCTAAGAAATTACCATATACATGAAAAAAAATTGGAACTTACATGAAAGATCAAATCCTCAGCTGGTATACGCTTAAATTGTTTCTTTGCAATGATTTTTAATTTATAACAAAATATATGGTTTTGCAGATAGACAGGTTGGCTGATACAGCTTTGTTGTGTTAGTGTGTTTATGCTAGTCCTACATTCTTGCAATTAATTCCAACTTCCAAGACAATTTCTGATTCATTCTGCTATAACGAGTGAATAAAATATTTTGTGTCACTAGATGAAGGAAGTAAATAGCCAGGATTTTTTTCCTGCAGGCTTTTCAACACAGTATAAGTCAGTACTTGTTAAGTGTTCACATTAAGAGATTTGTCACTATTAGCTTCTGTAAATTTATGGTAGGTGCACTTAATACATATAAGGTAGGTTATGTGACATGCATGATGTTTAATATTGAACGTGAAGTGAAGCAACAAATGTAGGCCACAAGAGTTACAAGAAAATAATTTCTGGTAATCTATGTCTTTGAGCTATGAGATTAAGATTACAATTTTCATGACATATTGGAAGCTTTATCAGTCGTTTTTGGACAATGGAGAGTTAAAAATAGGCACATGTTTTTGCATTTTTTTTTAAAAAACTCTGTGTACATCTCAGGGTGACAGATATGCTTATATTCTGCAGAAATGTGCTTCTGAGTGACAGGAGCCTTGAAACGTTGTTTATGTGTTTAGCTCTGAATATCAAGGACATGATTTAGTAGGAAGCCATCATGTTAACACCATTAATAGCATTTTCACCCACATTTATAATCCAATACTGAACAAGACCATTTACCTCTAAAACAGACTGTACAGAGTTTCCACGACTGAGTCACTAGTTTTTCATATGCTATTAAAAGTTAAAACTTTCTTATTAAAGCAGTCATCCCCTAGTAAAGAAATACATTAATTGATGAGTTCTGTGTAGTAAACATGAAAGCATATACTTTTTTGTTGTTGTTGTCATTGCCAGAAATTCCGCTTGCTTTCTCTATTATTAAAATGAATGTCAACACAGAGGAAAGTATGTTCCTGCTGTCACAGGGTGTATGCTTAGACTACATCTGAACATTGTTTTTCAGGGAGAAGTGTTCAATGATTTGATCACCTGTCAGACATGTCTCTGTGAAATGTCTTGCAGAGCCTTCAGTTCTCTTTCTCTTACCATCTGTGTAGCAAAGAACAAAGCTCCTTTTCCTATAACCTATGCTGGCATAGAAAAAAAATCACAGGCATCCATTTGGGGCTTTTGTTGTCCAGGTGGAATTCTTGTTTCTTCTACAGAAACAGAAAATCAGTATCACAATTTTTTTTCCTGTGTGTTTTCAAGCCAATAGCTAATAAAGTATTTCTATAATCTGCCATACGTCTTCTCTCTTTTTTTTCTTCAGAGTTTTCAGAATTCTTTCACAGACGTATCACTATAATAACATAGAATGCATGTTTCTACAATGTAATGTTATACATTAAATCACTAAAGATTAATATTCCAATAGTTCTTAAAATAGTGATTACTAGTTGAATTCTTTCAGCAGAATGGGCTTTTTCATTTTAAAATTAGCAATGACATCCATTCTTGCTGGGTCAAGGCAAAATATCCTACTGTTACTCATCCTGATGCTCCGTGCACCTGTATCATATTGCAGCCTGTTCAACTTCCTGGCCAGAAGAACATACTTTAACTGTATCCTCTTGTAGTTTACAAAGATGTCTCATATTCTCTATATCAAGAGAAAAAAAAACCCCATGTTTTTGCCAATGAAGCAAAAATTCTACGGGGTTGTAAAACTCTACACTTTCTCTTACAGTACTAAAGGCTGTCTTATTTGTTTGTTTGTTAATATTAATCATAGAATAATTTTAAATTTGCTTTGAATCAGATGCAAAAGGAGTATAGATCTTGACCAGAACATTATCTAAGTCAGTGGGCAAAGGATAGCAGGCTCTTTTTGCTGAAATTGTTTTATACAATGCATGACTTAATAACCATATTCTGAAAATTTTAGTGACTGCTACATAGGCCAGACCACTTGACCATCAAGGGCTTTTACAACAGACAGTGTCTCTTTTTCAAAATCTTCACTAGTCTGTACAAGGTAGGTTGATACTGCCAAATATTGAGAATAAACAAAACTGGAACAGGATACGGAGACATGTTTTGTTTTATTTTTTGAGGGGGGGAAGGAAATGCAACTGTGTGGGAGATTGCAGTGTCTCCAGGATTAGGGTGAAAGAGAGAGTTCATAGAGAACTAGTCATGTGCTTTATTGCCTTTTTTGCGTTAGCTGTAGACATACTGATGTTTAGAGATCTTTCTGTAGAATTCTCTCTGTTTTTAATAAAGGATGTTATACCAAATACCATAAACCTACATTTTCTGAATAGAGAACCCTTCAGGATTTTCAAACAGAAAATCAACATCCCAATAGACTTCTTTTTATTTAAATAGACTTATTAAAAATTTAAAACAGAGGAAAATAGTTTCAATGAAATAAATAAATAATTAAGGCAAATCTGTATACTTGTCAGAAGCTCCATATTAAGAATTAAGAGAAGGTAGACAGGTTTCTGACATGTCTGTCTTTTTTTTATAGCTAAAGGTAAAGTTATTTTTTTATGCTTGATATTCTTTTCAAGTTTACCTGATCAAACCACAAACTAAAAAATGTTGCCAGATAACTTACACTGGTAATAATCATAACCTTTAATCACAGTTAAAAAGAATAATACAATGCTGTTGGTTTGGGGGTTTTTTTTAATAGTGGGCTTGCTAGAAGAGGCAAGTTATCATGCTTCAAGCAATTTTAAACACTGATTTGACTGTGAAATACAATAACAGATTGCACTTTGAAAACTGGTCACTAGCAGTGCGTTGTCAGCAGGCCTAGACAGTAATCCCTAAGTGTTTTAAGACTGCTGCCATTAATAACTGAGCTTGTTAGTTGAAAGCTGGCAAAGACTCGAGTGTTTAAGAGGATTACTGCTATAAATCATATTAATTTTTTTTTAAACATTCAAGGTCTTATTCATTAAGGGCTTTTGCGACAGGAACAGCTACACTAGGATATGATTCTGTTTTGATAAATCACTAGGACTTTGATTTTGCAAATGCTTGCGGTGGGCTCTTTGAAGAGTACTTAAAGGAATCAGTTATTCAATTTCTTTATGTGAGGTCCATTTTCCTTGTAGGAAGTCAACACACTAGTCAGCCATCCTCAAGCAATGAGGAAATTGCATGAATTGAGATTCCATAAGTTAGAGATCTTGGCAAGAGGCACGCTTCAAGCACTGTGCTTGTTAGGTACTGGTATATGTAATTCTACTTTAGGCAGTGTACTTTCATCCATAGCAGCAGCATTATTTTAGATCTGGCCTTAATAGAATAAGACCATGAGGAGTCAGAAAGATGGTCAAAGGGCTGGAGAATCTGCCCTATGAGGAAATGTCGAAGAATCATAGAATCATGGAGTGGTTTGGGTTGGAAGAGACCTTAAAGATCATCTAGATCCACTCTGCCTCTCATGGGCAGGGGCAGCTTTCACTGGACAAGGTTTATGTGTCCACAACTTCTCTGGGCAACCTGTTCATGTGCCTCATCACTATCATAATAAATATTTTCTTCCTAATATCTAATCTGAATCTTCCATTTTTAGTTTAAAGCCATTAACTTTCTTTTCTCCCCAGAGAAGGCACAGAGTACAGTATTCCAGTACATAAAGGTCAGCTACAAAGAAAATGGAGGCTCTCTCTTCACAAGGAATCACATGGAAAAGACAAGGAAATACAGGTACAAGTTGAAATACAGGTACAAGTTGAAATACAGGTACAAGTTGCATTGAGAGACAGCTTTCATCTCAATACAATAAAGAATTTTTTTACAATGAAAACCATCAATCAGGAACAACCTTCCCAGGGACACAGTAGATACACCATCCCTGGAGGTTTTCCAGCTGCAATTAAACAGCTTACTTACTAATCCCTTCTAGGGGGTTTTTTTCCCTATGAAAGATTGGGTCAGATGATCAGGTGTAGGCTTTGACCTTTGAATTTCGTACCCCTTGTGGTATGAACATTTTTGGCATGCATTTGTCAAGGTGAGAAGAAAATATTTTTTATGGTCTTCCTGTATTCAACGTATTTTCATAGAGTGAATAGCATGTAGAGTACTAGAAACCGTGTTTTAGGTACTCCCAACCAGTGCTTAACAATGAGCTATTGAAGTTCTGTGATCTTCTAAGAGGTGTATAAGTGAATTTTACTCTAGATACCTTACCCATTCAAGACAGATGACCAATGGATAGTGACATGTAATTGCTTGGCTTGACCATTTCTATACTGCATATCAGCAAGACAAATGGAAGATATCGTAATCTGGAAATGAATTAAATATGAAATGAAGAAGAAATGAAATGTAACTGATAAATTAAGCCTAACAGAAGAAATTCTGAATTTTATTCTGCCTTAAGTGTGAATTTCAGTCTTTGATTTTCAGGGCTTCTGTGATCCAGAAAATACTTTATCCTATATTTTATTTGTCTCTACATTCCTTATGCCTAAGACTATATCTAAATCAATTGGAAAGAATGCTTTCTCAAAAAAAAAACAAACCCAAATCCAATGAAATCCCAGAAAAAACTTTCGAAATATATGCACACACATTCACATAACCGTGCTCAGCTGTTATTCGGTAATAATGTAAAACAACATCACATTTAGTTTTTTAGTCAAGTATTTCCCAAAAATAAAGTAATTGCTGCTCAGGTGCAGTGGAAGTCATGCTCAGAGAAAACTTTTATTGCTTTGTGTCTTTTCCTGTTCGTGTTACATGCTGCTTATCAGTAAGGATGTCGGAAGTGAAAGTACATCAGGATCTGCATCATGTACTCTTCATTCATCCTCAGAAGGGTGTTGACCCTTCTTGCCAGGGCATCAAATTATCAACTTATCTATCACTATGTCTTTTTCTTTCCCAATCTTCTGTTTTCTGCTCCAGGAATACAATATCAGGAAATGAAATACCGATGTTACATTATGAATCAGCTGAAGTAACAGTAAAGTTGCAAGACTGGCAGCATTTTAAAGTCTTGTGTTCCAGCTTTATGGGTGTTTTCTGACAAAGTAATCATAAGAATTTATAACTGACCTGTGTGTGACCATCTAAATGCTACAAGAGAGAGAGATTCCATAAATGTTCCTCATAATTTAACATGTTGAACCTGTTAAAAAGAAAAAAATTGTAGAAATGCCTAATTATATATAATATGTCAACTCAACAAATCAACAGAAGAACTTGAATATTTATTATATATTGATTAGATCTACTTCTGATGGTAGTTACAATGAGACATTTGTGCCTACATTATACAGAAAATTTGGGACTAAACTTGAAAGAATGTCTGAAGACACACTGCAATGCTTGTTTTATACATGATAAATGGAATGGGAAAGAGAAAACTTCCAAGTTGTTCCTTAGCAAAATAGCTTTGCAACTGCAAGCAATTTAAGCAAGAGAGATTTCCTTTATCTTTAAATAAAATACATTATTTCATATGGATGTATATATATTTCTATATTGTAGATGTTTTTGATATAATGAATATCAAATTTAAATTTCTTTTATATTTTACTGAATGTGATACATGTTTCAGTGTGTATATTGGTCAGGAATAATAGAAATGAAATAATCTTTTATTACCTGGATCTGGAAAAATGTGAAAATGAAGCTTCAAAAAATAGATCTAATAAAAACCATAAATGTGAAATTGCTTAAAATTCTTCAGAAACATTAATTGGCTTTTCTCAATATGACTTCATGGGATTTCATTCATGAATTCCAGGTAATGAGAGCTCAGCTTCTGGAGTTATCTTAAAGACTTGGGGCAGATTGTTGAGTCTTTAATATGTTAAGTCAGTCTAATGCTGTACACATTCAATTCTTGAGTAAATAAAATGCACAGAACAAAATGTTTGAGACCTAAGAATCATTTTCAGGATGGGCAAGGACTTTAAAAATGCTGTAACTGGAATATCTTCATGAACTTTGAAGTCTCATTGACCTCATTAACTCACTGAGGAAAAAGAAGATAATATATATTCAATTTGAAAAGAAAAAAAACATAAAATGAAAAATTTAAAATGACATGCAGTGGTAGGGCTAATTTTGGTTTAGGATTTCATTCTCTACTACACTTCAATATCTGATATTTTTATTATTGGCAGAATTTTCAGGTCAATTTTCATGACAAATATATTGAGTAAATATCAGTCAGAAATGTTTGTGCTACTTTTAAGACAGTGAGATGCTCACTGAACTTCTAATCTTCTTTTCTAAAGATTCTTCAAATCAATCTTCATTCATAGCTGTGTGATAGAAAGGTTCATAAAGCCTATTTTTTTTCACCTGCAAAAATCAAATCTATCACAGTATATTGATAAATATATTTGGATACATATTGCAAATGCAACTGGATATTTTCTCCAAAATCTAATTTCAAAACCCATTGATACCTCAATTTAAAATAATTTTATATTCAACTGGAGCCAAAAAGAAAGGTGAACAATGTGAACGGAGAGAGATTGTGCATTAATAATGTGATCTTTCACTCCTCTGTCTAAGATCAAAATTGACTGAAGCAATGTTTGAATAAGACGTATGGCTACAATCAATTTTCATCTAAAATGTTAAATTTTACTTTTTGTAATGACAGAAATAATAGTTTGTTGTGATTGTCTCCTCTTCCTACAACAGTACGGGAGTGTGTTTTCTTTTACTAGAGTGGAACCGTATTTGTCGAAAATCCGTTCCCAAAGAAATCACATAGAAATGTCCTGAGAAAATATAAATTACAGAGAACCAGACTAATATGAGGGTGTAAATCTTTGCTTCCATGAAATGATTTCAGATTATTTAGAAAGAATTAAGAGGAGAATCCAGAAGACACAGTTTGCTGTTTGAATTACATCACCTTTTTTGACATTTTGTTTGTTTTTTTGTTTAAATTCTCCTCTTCAGGCATGTATTCAAGACTTTATGCTAACTCATACTTTAGGAGTTACTGGGTGAGTGTTCACATGCATTTTTATAAATGAAAAAATTTTCTTCTTTCTGCATTGCGGGAGCAAACAAAACAGAACAAAAATGAAGTATTTGTAAATTAAGTTAATTTTTCATGGTTGTTTTTCATGAGCCAGTCTCTTCATACAGAATTTTTTAACCCTGTGAAAAATATTTAAAAGCTATTTGCTTGGACAATACCTGTTATATCTACAGACTGCCTAGAAGACAGATAATTCTTCTTACTTCAGGTAGAACATGGGCATCTTTTATTACATGAACTACCTCCCAAGAAACAGAAAATTGAGTTGTAAGAGAGACTTCTGAAGGTAGGTTTCGCATGACTACTATGGTTGGGGAAACTCATTCATTCCGTATATGTGTGTCTAGTACATGAGCCTTGACTTTTTAGGCAAAATTCTTTGGTACACATGCATGCACATCAGACTACACCCTTTAGCTTTATTACACATTTTCAAAAGCCACAGGCCTTCTGAACAAAAGCAGAACAGTAGATTTTGTCATATATGTACAGGAAATACTGACTGCATTTTACACATGCATGAGATGAGGAACCTACTAGGTGATGGTTACCAGCGGTTGGTAAACTTACCAACTTGTTGGTATGCTACAGTTTTATATGTAAAAATGATATCTATTATTAAGCCTGTATAAATGTAGCTTAATGAAATAATAAGTGTGATCAGGAAATTTCAGAATATATGTATGTTGTAATTTCCATTTAGAAAATCATAATAATTAATAATATAGGATTAATATACCACTGATATAGCATAGAATTAAAAAGTGCTTACAGTGCAATGAAGTTGTGTGTTTCATTTTTACTTCAACATAAAGATAAATACTGTTTATAACTGGCAGAAAATAAAGATCCAAAATCCTTCTCAGATCTTAAATGCCCATAAATAGATGGGACCTTGAATTAACATGTTCTTTGACAGGAAGTACCTTTATCATCAATTTCTCCTAACCATGGATCTGAAACAAAATTCATTAAAGGTTTTTTGTCCTTTCTTTTTCTGTTTTTCCATTGATTCAAATTGGCTGGCTGCCAAGTTGTAGAATCGACATGGTAAAATCCAGCAGGACAGGAAGATGCATTAAACAATACACACTTTAAACAGACCCACTGTGCTGAATCAGTTCTGACTCAGAAGGAATAGTATGAGTCACCAGAATCAGTGTGTTATATTATAGAAAGTTTCTAATTTTGAATATTGGCAAAATTCAACCTTGCACAGAGTTTGAAACATGGCAAGAACAAAGGGCTACATAATTGTATTGGCTTTGCTCGGCCTGGTTTTTGGTAGCAGCGGGGCCACAGAGATGGCTCCTGTGAGAAGCTCCTGGAAACTTCCACCATGTCCAGCAGAGCCAGTGTCCAATGGCTCTGAAAGATAGACATGCTGCTGGCCAAAACTGGGCCGATAAGAGAGGTTGGTAATGCCTTTGTGATGACATATTTAAGAAAATCAAAACAAAGACACAGAGTTTGGGCTTCTAGTCAGAGAAGAGGAGGAGGTGAGAACACGTGAGGGAAACAACATGGTGACACTGAGGTCAGTGAAGAAGGAGGGGGAGGAGGTGCTCCAGGCACCAGAGCCGAGGTGCCTCTGCAGGCCGTGGTGCAGACCATGGTGAAGCAGCTGTGCCCCTGCAGCCCATGGGTCCACAGGGGATGCAGAGATCCACCCGCAGCCCATGGGGGAGGTGCCCATGCCGGAATGGGTGGATGCCTGGAGGAGACTGTGTTCCAGTGGAAGACCCAGTGGAGAGATAGGGCCCTGCTTCCAGGCTAGAGCCGCCTGTCCTTGGAGGACTGCACCCCATGGAAAGAGAGACCCACAGTGCAGCAGTTTTGGGAGGAATGTTTGCCCATGGGAGGGACTCACGCTGCAGCAGGTGTGGTGTGGCTGCTGCTCGTGAGAGTGGACCCATGTCAGAGAGGTTCATGGAGAACTGTCTCCCGTGGGAGGCACCCCACAGTCTCACAGGGGAACACTCTTCTCCCAGAGCAGCGGAAGAGAATCTTGGTGATGGACTGACCAAAGACTCCTATGCCCTGTCTCTCCATGTTGTCGACGGGAAGGAGGGAGGGGTTGGGAGGAAAAGGTGTTTTTAAGGGCTGATTTTACTTCTCATTATCCTCCTCTGTTTCTCTTTGCAATAAATTCACTCCGTAACTTTATGTTAAGCCTGTTTTGCCCTTGGAGTGTTTTTTCCTGGTCCTTATCTTATCTCATGATGCATTCGTTAATTTTTTTCCCTTTCTCTCCTCTGCCGAGTTGTGGCAGGGGAGGGTGAGCGAGTGGCTCTCGTGGGTGCCTGGTACTGGGCCAGTGTCAAACCACGACAATAATGCAGCTGCAAGTCAAAAAATATTGCTATATATAAATATAAGAGATTCCTTTATATAAAGATATTAATACAAACTGAGAAAAACCAACAATCTGGAAAAGAAGGAAACATTTAGAACTTCAGAGGGGTTTGAAAGAGCTGATATCTGAAAACTTAATCTTTAAGGAGGCAACTCATTTCTTGGACTACACGTAGGAGAAATGGTTTGGTAATTATTTCCCAATTTCAGAATACAGTGGTGAACTTCAATGCTTCTTCTGTTTTCTGTTCAGTATGTTTTGTAGGACTGCTGCTATTTCACTGATGGCCTACATCACAAAAATCTGCATACATACATGCTCTCTCTCTCATGCACTCACACACACACACGTAAAAACAGGTCGTCTACAGCATTCACAGAATCACAGAATTAAACAGGCTGGAAAAGAACTTTGAGATCAAGTCCAACCTATGACCACATATCACCATGTTAACTAGACCATGGCACTAAGTGCCACATCCAGTCTTTTCTGAAACACCTCCGGGGACTGGCTCCACCACCAACCTCGGCAACAATGACCAATCACCTTTTCTGTGAAGAAATTCTTCCTAATGTCCAAGCTAAACCTCCCCTGGTACAGCTTAAAACTGTGTCCTCTTGTCTGTCACTGGTTATCTGGGAGAAGACACCACCCCCCACCTGGGTACAACCTCCTTTCAGAAACTGGTTGAGTGTGATAAAGTCATGCCTGAGCCTCATCTTCTTTGGGCTGAATGACACCATCTCCCTCAGCTGCTCCTCATAGGATGTGCTCTCCAGACCATTCATCAGCTTTGTTGCCCTTCTCTGGACACTTTCCAGCACCTCTGTGTCCTTCTTGCAGTGAGGGGCCCAGAGCTGGGCACAGGACTTGAGGCGTGGCCTCACCAGTGCTGAGTACAGGGGGAAATCACGGCCCAGGTCCTGCTGGCCACACTGCTGTTGATACAGGCCAGGATGCCATTGGCCCTCTTGGCCACCTGGGCACATGCTGGATCATGTTTAGCTGGCTGTCAGTCAGCACCCCCATGTCCTTTCCTGCTGGGCAGATTTCCAGCCACTCTGCCCCCAGCTTGTAGTACTGCATGAGGTTGTTGTGGCCAAAGTGAAGGACCCATTACTGTGCAGGTATGTGATGTGTTAGCACTAGTGAAAAAGAAAAAAATCATGCAAAATTTGTCTAATATATTTACCCTCCAAATAGTTGTAGTTAGCTATAGACTAATAGGTCACAATGCCTGCTATCACAACACTCCCATAGACATCAGAAAAAAATTTTTGCTCACATTCTTGAGAAACATTTAAGAAATATATACAATGAAAAATCTATTGCACAAAGTAGAGACAGATCAGGAAAGTGGAACAACATAAAAAAGAAAACTGATTCCTCAATAAAATAGAAGCAATAATAGATAGTACAGAAACAAACTTCAGGAAAAGAAGAAGAAATAGAAAATCAGGAATATTTTAATTCTAGAACACGGAAAACCAACAGGAGCATCTGGGATGATCAAAACAAAATCAATAAGAAGTGACATATGTTTTATAATCCTGGCTTGCACAAGATGAGCTCATATGAAATGTTTTCCTTTATGATTGACCAGATAACTTGCCCTATAATGCTTTTGCATTCTTTGCTACTGAAACTTTTCCTTTCCCATTTGTGGGCTTAGAAGGTTGAGTATTTCACATAAGTAGTAAGTGTTGTCAAGCTAGATTAAAGCAGTGCAGTAGCTGGCTGACTGCCCAGAAGTAGAAACAGAATAGTAAAATCTTGCAAACAGGACATGAAGAGAAGTTAAACAAGAGACAAATCCTCTATTTTTGGCACATACTCAACTTGGCAAACTGGGAAATTACAGATGGAAAGTAAAAAAAAAAAAAAGAGAGAAAGTTATGAAAAAATAAAAGTAAGATATGCATTTGGATAATTTTGCTAAATTCACCATTCCATCAATCTTTGGATAGAAGATACAACATATGACATAGAACATACTAATGAAAATGAATCCCTTCAAACTGGAAATTCCTGAGATAACTAAGCCAAACAGATCAAGGAAGACAATACCAGTTACATTCATACTAATTCAACCTATTCAAGAGAAACAGAAGTCAATTTGATTCTAGGTTGATGGAGCAGCAAAAGAAGAAATAGAGGTACTCCAGCTCAAAGATGTAATTGTAGAAACCTTTTTTAATAGAATTATGTAAAGAACTGAAAGATTTGGAATTTGATTTATTTTTTTGTTTTTAATTTATTTTTTTTAACCTGGACATCAGTATAGAGATACTGACATTTAAATTAGTATTGAAAATTTTGGGGGAAAAAAGTCTTATATTGTCTATTGTTGTTGTCTCTTTGACTTTCTCCTTCTTCTGTAAGGTTGTGAACTTTTTCTTTTACTTACTTCTGATAAGAAACTAAATTGTAGGTCTACAACTTTCTCCTGATTTATCCCCAGATGCAACCAAGCCCCACCAGCAGACTGGGGGAGACAATCAGGATAAAATTGAGAAAATTATTGGGTAGAGACAAAGAACATTAAATAGGTAAAGCCAAAGTTGTCCACACAAACAGTGCAAGGAATTAATTCCCCACTTCACATGGGCAGTCAGGTGTTCAGCAGTCTTCAGGAAAGCAGCACTGCATGACATTTAATGGTGACTTGGGAAGACAAAAACCATCACTCGAAACGTCACTCTCTTCCTCTTTTTCCCTCAGCTGTATGTGCTGAACATGATGGTATGGAATATTCCTTTGGTCAGTTGGGATCAGCTGTCCCATCCGTGTCCCCTCCCAAATTCTTGTGCACCCCAGCCTGCTTGGTGGGGAGAGGTGAGAGGCAGACATCTTGGCTCTGCGTAAGCACTGCCCAGCATTAGCTAAAGTATCCCTGGGTTATTAACAATATTTTCACCATAAATCTAAAACATGTCCCCATGCTAGCCACTGTAAAGAAAGTTATCTCTACCACAGTAAAACCAGCAGGAGTTTATTTTGCAGATCACAGAATTATAGAATAGTTAGGGTTGAAAGGGACCTCTGGTGATCATACTAAAAACTTTAAGGTTCATGCCCTTGCTGTATTTTATCCATCTAAAAATCTAGGGATAAACATAAATATAACAGCTCTGGAAGGTATTTTCTTAATGCAAAGACAATGTAGGAGGAAAGCACATTTTAGTAACCTAATTTATACATTCCAAACATAGGAGTATGTCACAGGTAAGAGCCAATGGGTTGACAATAAAAGTGTTCTTAGTTCATAACCTGTGATGCCACTGTGAACGTCATCAATAAAGCTTTAATAGCTGAAAGAAATGATCTAGGAATTTGCAATTTGCTGTACAGGACGTGTACAATACAGGAACTTTTCTTCTTATTTTCTCCCCAAGCTGTTAACTTTCCAATAAGGATATACAAAAGTCACATGTACCTGACCCAATAATACTACACATTTATGTTGGGTTATTCAGGCTAGGCCTGCATGCAGGTGACTTACATAAACACATTTGATGCTTACTAGATAAACTTACCCATGTGATATATATTAAAAGATTACAAATTTAAAAAAACCCAAAAAATTACATGTCTGTGAATGACTGTTCACCAGTGAGTGCATATGGTCCAGTAATTAGATTTGTGTGACCTTTTTTGTGCTTGCTTGTGATACAAATGATCTCTGTGTCAGCACTCTGTTTTAATAATCTCAAAAAGTTTCGGTAGCTACTTTTATATGTATACAGATTATATCAAGCTGTAACACAAATACTGATATGAATAAACTTATTTGATTCAGAAGTTATCCAAAACACCTGACAATTTATTGAAAAACTCCATCTGTGTCTGAAATTCGTGATTGAATTATATCATGCATGTTTTAACTTCACAGCCTCCCGTGCTGTGAGATGTATATTACCTGATTAGACAAACAACAAGCCAATACAGAATGAGAAGGGCCACTCATATTGTTCCCTACATTGCTTAATGGCTACTATAAATTGTGAAAATAGTTCCTTTTTTTAATCTGTTTTTTTTTGTGTTTTTTTTTTTTTAATTAAAAAAATTCCAAGATCACCAGAAACTTCAGAGAAAGGCATTTCTGAAACACTTGCAGAATCTTGGCATATGTTTTGATTCTACTCTGTCTGGTTACATTAGACTGTGTAATAGGGTGAAGGTTTTACCTACTATCACACTCAGGAGATTAAGCACAATATGGTCCTTCCATATGGTATTTGTGCCTAAAAACCAATGAGATTAAAATGCCTATGCTGAACATCACTCCATATGTTCATCAGAACAGACCATAGGTCTTGATAGAACTAGGGATTTTTTAAAGATTTAAATTAATATCTTTAACAGTGCCTCAGAAACATCTTGAGCACTGCCAATAATTATGTTTCATCCTCTCCCTCTTCACAATTATGCTATTATATGTTTTGCTAAAGTGTGTTTTGTTTGTTTCCGGTAAGAATTTTCCTCTGTTAAATTAACATAATTATTTCACTTCTATACTGAAAAATGTATACTCTATTTAGGAAAAATATCTGGTTTGCACTTAAACGTACAGTACACTTAAAGCAGAAAAAAAGATTAAGTCAACAGGTCACACTGGATTTTTTGCTAGGTATTTCAGTGTTTAGTAAATTTAATCTTTGCAGACACATCTGATTTCCTGCCTAATAATTTTCACATTTAATCTTGATACTGAAGTCACATGACTTTATCCCTATAATTTATGGAGTTGGAGAACAAAGAAATCACAGGTTTTGGAAAACACTTGTACAACTCCAGTAGTAATATCCACAGTTCTCCCATATAGGAATATTCCTTCTCATCATCCTCACAGCCTTCTCAGCCTTGAGAAACTAATGAATCCTGGAACGTGAAAATTATTTTTTTAGCATTTTTTGATTGTCCAGCAATTTCAGAAAAAAATCCTAAAAAACTCCTCTCTTCTGTCTTAGATGAAACACAGATTTTTTTCCTTTCTAACAGGACTTGGGGTGAAGCCATACTCTGAAGGCAAGGAGGCTGAAAATGAGGATAGAAAAATAACAGTCAAAGAAGATAGTCATATACTTTGCTCAAGAAAGATAAACTTCACAGACCTTTATCTTTGAATAGCTTATATAATTCTTTAACATAAAGCAAGTTTTGTATCATTATCTTTTCCAAGTGTTTGGGGTTTTGTTTGTTGTAGTTTTCTTGTTGGTCATGATTATTTATTGTTCTTTTCTCTTAGTTGGTCTTTTTTCTGACTAGATATTGGAAAGAGTGGTGGTTTCCCTTCCACTACGTCTTATTGACCAAGTTTGTTTAGGATACAGTTGGTTAATATTCTGTCATCTCATTTAAAAAGGAGCATAAATATAAAAGAACACAAGAAACCACTGCTATTATTAATGACGACTGTCACTCAAAATGCCTTTAGGTGTTTTAAATAAGATATTTAATGGTTCCTTGATAGACAAAAAAACCCTCGTATTTGATTTGGCTTCTAGTTTTCTGAATTACTATATTGCAGAAGGAAATATCTCCATTCCACTGGCTTAAGGTATTTTTACTTTGCACTACAAATCTTACCTAAAAAGGGATTATTTTACACATCACTGCAATCTTTACAACAACTTGAACAGACTTCTTTTCAATGCTGCTTGCAGCTATCATTTAGGAGTAATAATAGAGTGGGTTTAAAAGAGAATATCCCATCATCTAGTATCTATCTAGTAATTTTCCTCCACTCTCATGTCTTAAGAAGGATTTGCTTTTTTCAATTGACTGTTTCAACTATGAGAATTCAAACTTAAATTTCTTTTATTCACTCTAGCCCGATGACAGAAAATTGGAGTTATTCATGATTCTGTCCAGCAACATGGTCATTTTATGATATTTTTCTATCTCTGATGTGTTTTTAATAGCGATATCAGTACAAAGAGATTGAAAGTAACACAAAATAACAGGGCAGTGGAAGCCAAATGCAAAATCAATATAGCAGATTCTCACAGAGTATTTAAATAGAAGACAGTTCTCTGTGTAAATAAAACAAACAAACAAGCAAACTATTGTGACTTCATTTTTGCACAAATTTTTGGTTAGTCTATTTTTTAAAATAGATAAAGTATGTCTGGTCCTGCTGTAGTGTGATCAGATTATGGCAACTCTCTTCTTTGAGACCGTTTCTATTACTGTGGCTGGATAACCCAAATTAGTGTTATTTATTGCAGTCAAGTTATGCCTGAATTCCCACTGATCAAAATGTAGCCATACCTTTTGGAGCAAGAAGAAAGTGTTACACAGGTATCATATTTAAAAATCACATCCATACTTTGTTGATCACCTTAGTAGATCAGAAATTTCACCCCTTACTTACAAAATGCATTTGGAACCTTCAGGTAGAAATAAATCAATAAAAATATTAGTAAAGATCTAAAGAAAAGTTTTATAGTTTGGGCTCAAACTATGTCACTATTTTGTGGTGTAATTATCACATTTTTGCCACATAATAGGGAGCTAGGCATTGGAATTATACCAGTTAAACTTATCAACCTGATTTTTTCCTGATGTGCAGAATCATTTTGCTTCCTGCCTTGGTTTACGAACAAGAACTGCGGAAATGACGTTTCAGACTATTAAGATTGTGATTCACAGATTCAGAATCTCAGTTAAGGTCTAAGGATTAGTATTTTGCTTTAATTCAGCAAAGTGTTTAATCATTTTTTTAGCTTCAGAGACTTCTTTGAGATCTCACTGTCCTTTTCTGCATATGATTTTAATCATGTTATCTTAAAAAATATATATAAAAATAGAAAATTGGAAAGACTTGTAAAATAAGGTTTCGGGACCTGATTTTGTTCCTAACAGGAAGAATTCTGGGGTTTAACTGCATCTGAACTGTTAAAACTATTTCACCCCTTATGTAAAGCATATACAAAAATAAAGTATGAGGGTTGTGGTGCAGAGAATTTCCAGCAATTTGAAAGATAAATTTGGATGTTATATACACAAAAGGACCTTTACTGTTACTTTATGCAAAGAGCCTGTCAGCAGTTCAAGAGCTCAAATGCTCCCATAAACCCTGTAAAACCTCAGTCTGTTGAGGAAATGGGGTCAGCAAAACTATTATAAAGAAAATTTTCTTAGAAAAACCTTCCTAGCTGGAAGTCAACTAGTCAAGCTCGTACATGTAGACTTTCAAAACATAAAAAATCTTTTAGCTCATCTGATGTGCTTTAGACTAGCAACACATATTTAGAATGTGCAGTATTTTGGATTAACATAAGTGGCATGTCCAGGGTACATTTTCCTGACTGAAGAGCATGAGAAAATCAACTGGTTGCATCCAACAGCTTTTAAGACTGTTTGTACCAAGTGTACATTCATAAATTGCCCTCAGAATTTGTTTTAGCTGAAGGTATTGGCAACTGAATGCTTGCAGGTAGATTCTCTTTGTCTCATCCTTGACAACATGCACACCTACATACCATACATATGAACGCAACAGAGAAGTCTAGATTGGCATATACCAGGACTTTGTTTCTTGTCAGTGTAGAAACCATATTCCAATGGGATCATACAAAAATAAGGTTGCAGGGGAGCTCTGAAGTCATCTAGCCCTAACTCCTGCTCAGAGGATGGCAAAACTTGAGTTAAATTGACCTGCTAAGTGTTTTTTCCAGCTGAATTGTGGCTGTCTCTAAGGTCAGGGATTGCACATGTGTGCAACCTGCAACAGTACTTAACCACTCTCTTTGAGAAACTTCGTTTTTCCCTCATGCTTGAACCTGTGACTGTAGCTCTTTGTCCTTCCTCTGAGCCTCTCTGAAAGGACACTGAATCTGTGTGCTACAGTACTGCTTTAGGAAGGGTAAAACTGCGATTAAGACTCACCTTTGCCTTCCCTTCTCCAGCCTAGACAACCCATTTAACTTCACCTTTCTTCATGTTGCTTACTCCACGACTCCATCTTCTCTATGATTTGTCTCAGTGTTTTGATGTATCATTCTTCTTTTTTTTTCTCTGTTCATGAAGTACCAGTTGGAAAGTTTGTGAATGCTTCCTTTTCATGCAACCAGAATCAAAACAGCGGTGAAAAAGGACTTTCAGGTTATGAATACAATCCAGAGGGAGTCATTCCCCCACCCACCCACATACGCCTCTCCCCACCACTGCATGCATGCTCACAAACACACACAAACATGAACAAATTCATTGGCTTGGTTCCAGTTCTTTTCATGGAGTATCACACACAGGAACTTGACAATTTGTGATCCAGACTGTTTTGGGGTGGGGGGAGGAGGGAATATTCATCTGTTTATGCATCCATTTTTCTCTGACAGAGAATGAAGACTAATTTATTCTCAAGTGAAACTCAGTATTTGGATCAATTTGCAGCAGAGTTACTCTCTTTTCTGTGCCAGATTTATTGAGATAATATATTTCAATATTTAAAGTAGGTAACACTTTGCATCATCTATTTAGTTTGACATATTTATTTGTTGATGTAACTTCTGTATAAAAATATGCAGTTACAAAAGGTTACATTACTGCTGTTGTAGGATCTGTTGAGATTTTATGAAGCATATTTCACACTCAGAGATCAATTAAAAAAAAAAAAAAAAAGAAAAAAAGGCTTAAATAGTAACTATTTACTCCATAACTGGAGATCTAGAAATTTTTCTGTCGAGGAATGTTGTCTTGATGACCAAAGATTTAACTTCCAACCTTGTATATCTAAAATGTAAAATAGAATTGTAAGGAGAAAACAAAAGCAAGATTTAAACATCTTTCTGCCTACACCATAGAAGCTTTGTTTTGCAGTTTGAGAGTCCAAAAGCCAAACTTTTAGATTTAAGTCATCCCTTCTGGGGCAGCGTAGAAGCCAGGCCTTCTTTCTGGGCTGCTATGCATGGTTGTACAGACAGCGTTTGCCAAAACCTAAAAAGGTCTTCTGTCATGAAAAGTTCTCATCAGAAAGCCTTGGAAACCTTACATCTATGGGTACTTTGTGTTTTCATCACAGTTTCAAATTAATTAGTGAGACGACTTCAAAAGCTTTAATCTAGGCTACGGTATTAAGAAACATGCATTAGACATTTCCTGTTTGCATTGCTACGTTGCTTGTTTAAAGAGTTCTTTTACTTTCATCGAAGGCTGTTGAGGACCTTAATGTACAATATTGACAGAGTAATAAAAATAGCAAATTATGTTTCTGACCGTGTGCCAACTTCATTAAATTTTCAGCCATATCAAAAACAATATGGAGGACAAAGGAAAAACAGGCTTATTCAAGTTAAAACAGGATCGCAACTGAAACGTAATGAGGAATAACCAGCATGTTCTTTTCATTAAACAACTTCCCCGGCTCATTGCTTCCTGAGGCACATCAATATTCCACTTCCCTTTTCCTGCATGCACATTAAAATCATGACTAGCAACTTCCTATGATATTTTTTCCTAAATGTTTCCATTCCTGAAATAAAGATTGCCTTTTCTCTCCCAATTATGGTATTAAAAGATCATATGCTTTGGGTTATCAAACATTAGTACCCTAGGATTTTTAATATTTAACTTATTGCACGTGGCAAAAAGCATCTAAATATGACTTATTGAATCTAGAGAACATTTTGAGAATATGAGAGCAACTAAAAAAAAAAAACAACAAAAAAAAAACCACGAAAAACTTTCAAATGGCACAGCCCTATGTAGATTCATGTATCAGACCAGGATAAGTTTGAGACAATGTTTAGATTTCATTAAAGATTTCAACTGAGAGATTCCCACACTGATGATGGTAAATATTGAATGAAAAAACAAAAGCATGTCCAATTGCTATGAAATGCAGGAGAAATGCTAGTGTGGCATTAAAACTTCATCTGTAACATTTAAAATACTAAATGCCTAAATTATCCAGGAGATAATGCGGAGGAAAACATGAATCCTTCAGGCTTGATGGTTTAAATCATATGAAGCTATTTTACTCTTTGTGGATTTGACAGCCTCTTATTCCTTCTACTGCATTTAACCTCTCTTCCAGAAATTTAGTAATTTCATTCTTTCAGAACAATGCTTCCTACTCTTGAAACTAATCACACATAATTTTGGAGACCTTGTTGAAACTCTTTAAGGGGCTTGAAAATTTTTCAAAAAAGCTTATGGAGCTCAGCCATTCTCGACAAACAGACGAGAATACTCAGACCTTGACTCTGGGATGTCCCAGTTTTCGTTTGATTACATTCATTTGATAAAGAAATGAACCTATGCAGTTATAGAGCAAAAACATTCCACTAGAAGTTGTTTTCCAAACCCAGCTTTACTGCACACTTAGTGTTAAAGGTGGGGGAGGGGACCATTAAGGGTTTTTGCTGCAATTTTTTTAATTCTTTAGAGAATTTAAGATATACCTAATGTCTCAGTTCTGGTAGAGATTAAGCATAAGGAAAGCATTCAACTGATTGAAAATTTCCGGAAAAATTTATGAGCATGTCTTTCTCACACCAGGGTTTGCTTTTTGAGTGTCACAGGTTCAAATTTTCAATCACACAGACAGGGAAAGTGTGCCATAGTCTTAAATTTTTTTTTTTAATGTAAGACATTGCATTTTCTTAAATCTTATGCTGAGAGGGAGTTGAATAGTACCTAATGATGGTACCCAGATTCAAGGGCTTGGATTAACTTCTGCATTCTAGAATTATACGCAATATATTGTCCTGCTATATTTTGTGAAAACCTTGGCTACTGAGAATTACGTGGCAGCTAGGGTTTTAAGTAGACTTGTGAATTTAAACCTTCCCATCAACCTTGCTCTTTATAGACAGTCCCTTCTTGTTTAGGTTATTATATTTTTTTTAATGCTGATTTCTGTAATTGCATTGCAGTAGTGGATTCAAAAATGCTTTTGTGGTTAAATTATATTAAATTATATTTTCAGGCATGAAAACTATTTTTTTTTCTATCATAATGTTTTATCTTTTTTTTCCTAACTGGAAAGAAAAGTGAGTGAAAAGAACTAGTAAATTGGCTCATTAAAAGATAGTTTCTCTCCCACATCTAACGGAGGAGACACAAAAGGCATGCAGACACTATATGGAGAATCGACTAGAAAGATTTAAGAAAGCTGTCTGCATGGAGTGAAAAGATCCAGAGGTGAATGAGTGCAGAGGTGTGAGCAACATCAGGACTGTGCAGAGCTTCAAAGCTGAAAGAAAGATTAAATTTCGTGCACAAAGTGAGCAGATGCCAAGTTACTATAATGTTAGTCACAAGAATTAAAACTGTGGAGAGCAAGACAACCTACTACATCTGAAACGAGAAAACTGAACAGCAGAGCTCCCTGTAATTGAGATAAGAATGATCCTATCTTTAGGGGTGGGAAAGAAAAGACTACCACATAAAAATGTAAGCCCAAAAGAAACCTGTGTAAGCCAAAACATTACACAGTGAGATAAAATAGCAGGATTTGTGCATAACTGTTAAAAGAGAATGAGAGAATGTAGATCCAGAATTCCAAGGGAAAAAGAGAAAAAAAAATTAAGATGGTTTAAAAATTCAGGTAGTGACTTTAATTGTGTACAGTATTCCCTAGCTGACTTTAAATTAAATTTAAAGTCATTAAATTAAACTGTTCTGGGGAAAAATGTTTTTTGAAATACTCAAAAAATTCAGACGTTTGAAGAGGAACTTCACAACTCTCACAACATACCAGTCTCATCTGACTCTCTGGTTTACATTTATTCTCATTTCTAGTGCACTACTTCAGCATCCTTTTTTTAGAGAAAAGAGAGGAAGTTTTGTGGACTTGTGTACTACTTGCATGCTGTCTTTCTCTTTAGAAAATACATTGCAGTAATGAAGTGTTTAGGCTTATTATCAAGTGGAGAAAAATTTTTAATAGATGAAGCCTAATGGGAAGATGGAACTAACAGAAAGCAAAATGGGCATGGGCTGATATCACTTGAAATGAGTACTCTCATAAGAAAAGTCCTGAAGAACAGGAAGAACTGGAAGCTCTGGTGAAAGCGACAAGGCAGAAGAATACTTTTTCTCAGGAATAGTCACAGGTAACCAATAAAAAAAATAACTTCATTTCAGCAAGTAACACAGAATCAAATAAATTGAAACTAAATACACCAGGAATAGAACAAAGAATTTGCTATGAACTATATAAACAAAATGGTGCTACTAATAGTGAAATTTTGAGAGGAATTGTAGCATATGAAGAGAAAATGAGTACTACGGATTACGAAACAAAATTATCCCCCGTAGTGCGTCTGGCTGAGGTAGAGTTAACTTTCTTATAGCAGTCTGTATGGTGCTGTGTTTTAATTTGTGACTAAAACTGTTGATAACACACTGATGTTTTAGCTACTGCTGAAAAGTGCTGGCACAGCATCAAGACCTACTTTGTTTCTCACTCTGTCCCCCCAGTTAGTAGTCCAGGTAGGAGACGGTAGATAAGACAACTGGGACAAATTTACCAAAGGGCTCTTCCATGTCATATATCATGATATTCAGCAACAAAACCTGGGGCATAGTTTACCCAAAGTAGTCACTGCTGAGGACTATTTGGGCTCTGTTTTGCTAGTAGTGGGTGGCAAGCATTGCCTTTGTATTGTTTGTTTGTTGTACTTCTTTTCCCCTTTCCTTCATGTATTAAATTATTTTTATCATGGCCAATGAGTTTTTCTGTCTTTTGTTCTTCTTATTTTCTCCCCCATCCTGTGACAGGGCAGGGAGAAAGTGAATGGCTGGTGGGTGCTTAGTTGCCTGCTGGGGTAAACCCACCCTATTCCAATGGACGCTGGATAAATCTTACATGGAGAGATGCAATACAGAGACAAAATAGAGAAACAAAAGCTTTGTTCTAAAGGAGAATAAGCAGCTCTTATTTATTACTGATCAGTACACAAGACATTGGCAAAATGCAAACATAATACATACATTTGGTGTCCTTCATTCTACATAAAAGTCTGATAAGATAATCCTAGAATCACAGAATAAATAAGGTTGGAAGCAACCATGGGATGCCATTTCATCCAACCTCTCTGCTCAAGCAGGGGCTCCTAAAGCTTGTTACTCAGGATAGTCTGTAGGAAGCCTTTGAATAACTAGAGAAGGAGACTCCACAACCTCTTTGGGCAACGTGTTCTGTAATGTTTAACTTAAAAAAAAAATATTGTGGTCCTACATAGATACTAACCCATATCTGAACCATTTATTACTCAGTTTACTTTTTGATTCTTTTAGTATCCTTCAGCCCAGGAGTAGTCCTGGGAGGAATTTACACCCTTCTTGACATCTGTGGGCACTATTACAAGCCTTTCTGGTGAACACTTCATCTTTCTCAACCAGATCATTGACTTGACTACAGAATAAATGGGCCTCATTTTTTCGGTCAAGGGGTGTATGGGAATTGTGTGAGGCATTATTGCTATTGATCAGGACATTGGCGAAAATCCCTCTGGAGAACTCCACAGAGTTTCCATGCTAGGGAAAAAGGAAGCCAAACTAGAGTGGGAGGACCAGCAGAGTGGAGAGTGGTTTATCAGAAACTCCAGCCCTGTAGGAGACAATGCACTAGGTTAGCTGAAAAGACCCTTGGTTTTACAGCCATTCTTACAGAACACAAAAGACGTATGGTGGGCGTATTTCAGCTAGGTTTAGATTGGGAAGGAATGCAGACATTGCAACAGAGAGCTTAATGCAAGAGATACTCTTCAGGGAGATGGAAGAATACATGAACAGCCACCTCCCTTTGATTTTAAGTTCTGTAGTGTCTGTGATGTAAGCGTGGAGTACGGCTTAGCCTAAAATCCACTCTGAACAGTCGATGACATGTTTCTCTGGAAAATAATAGACAATGAAAATTTTGCTGCAAAAATGCATTTAAATGCATTAAGTATAGAGTTAAGGAGGAAAAAATAAAGGCTTTATTCTTCAGTAAAAGAGGATTTTGGAACTGCTTAATAATGAAAAACTCTGAGGATAAAAGAAGCTAGTCAGTTTTAAGAATTTTACACGTTTACGAGAAATATCTTGTGAGAGACAAGAATGGATTGCCATGCAATAGTAAACTGCATTACCCAGGAGGTCCTTTGCAGTCCTAGGTATTTCAGACATAATTAATTTCCAAGTAACTGTTACTAGACATTATTAAAATGCATTGCAATGACAGTTCATCTACATATACGGTTTAATATTTAACCTAGCTTGTTCACCATGTAAATTTTAAAAGCATTTTGTTTTCTTAGGTAATATTGAGATTTTTCAGAAGTTCTCAAATTAATTTTATCCCAGAGTACACTTTGACGAGATGTAAGTAACTGTTATCTAAATATTAGTCATAATATTGTACAAGAAGATATATCATCTATTTCATGATGGCCTCTCTCTACCTTCTTAAGCTGCACTCTGGATTTTTCAGTCAAGTCATAATTTTTTGCCAGAGATTAATGAGTCGGACTAAGTTTTTATTTTTGTATACTCAAACTATTAAGAGACATCACTCATTGACTCCTTGAAATTATAGGCATAAAATGATGGGCATGAACCTAATCACTTGGCTGCATCGGTTTGGGATGAAAATATTGCTGAAGTGATTGGTGAATTGATTTGCCATTTACTATGGGTTTTCAGCAAACATTTCATCGATTTGATATGTAGCACTGACCCATGAAAGGCTATAAGCTTTTGTCCTGAATTTTTATATCTGATTTTTTTTCTCATCATTTTAGAGTTCCAAAACAGAAGCATGCCTCATCAAATATAAAGACCAGTGGTGTCAAAGTTGTCTCAATAAAGGCAGATAAGCAGTGTTGTAGACAGGTTTTGAGTATGTAGCTCTGGTAAATTTGCATTCAAATGACCAGCTATAATACTAATCTGAGGCTCTTGTTCCTACAATTCTGAAAAGCCAGAGCATGAACATTACAGTGCTTTTGTGAGGTCAGGAAGTATCGTCTTAGAAAGGGTAAACCGAGACACAGCATTTAAATGTATTTCTCTATGTTCATTGGATATGTGACAGAAAGCAGTAAAGTGTGATGATTAATTCTTGAAACACCTATTCCACAGTGGTTAATGCTAAAAAGGGATCATTGAGTCTACACTGATGTCTTATCTATCAGAAAACACTACATTTTACTCAGCTATGTTCATATTGGACTTTGTGATTTGTTTTAGGGTAGCATATTTCCTTGTTCAAAAAACAAAGTATTATCTACCACAGGAAGAAGCAGGAGACAGGGAAACTGCACCCATGCTAACAAATTAAACTGTTTCTGAGCACCAGCACAAATGTGTTGTTGCTTACCCTTGTCAAACTTTTAGAGTGGCTTGAAACTCAGGATTTGCTCAAGGTTATTTAGCAATCTCTTACACAATTCCAGATATTACCTGGGAGTTTATATGGCCAGGGATCATTATCAGGAGGCAATTTGCCTTTGGCTACTCTCCAGTGGTGGAGAGGAGAGTTCAACAGTGTGGATCTGGACCAGTCTGTGTATTGGAGGCTGGTCAGAGACACATTTATTTTCCTAATGTATGCATAACCTCTTCCATGCTGCCTGGCTGCAAGGAAGTTGGTCAAGTAACCTAAATGATCCTCCTAAGAACAAATTGTTCATGTAGTACCAGGAAGAGCAAAGCTCTCTGCCTGTCATTCCAATGCCAAATGTGATTTTCACATCTGCATACGAGTCATGTAAAAAAAAAAAAGTTGTAATTCACATCATTCATTCAGCTCTTGTCTTGCTCTTGCTATGGTACAAATCTGGTTGTTCAAAGACAGACAGCATAATCCCTAAACCTGAGAATATATCAATAAAACACTCAGCGAGGGGGGAAAAGTATATAAAGAAAAATGCCTGATGGATGAGATATGGTTATAATAGCTATCATTATATAAGGCTTTGAGATTAAAGCAGTTTAAAGATATTTGTATTTCACAGATCTGTGGAAGGGAGCACACATGACTAGAACACTTTTTAATCGTGGTCTAGAATGGCCACCATTACAGAAAATGTAAAACTGTCTGGAGTCTGTCTTTTTAAAGAATTTTTTTAAGGTGTTAATCTATGTCAGAGTCCATAAGCAGCTCTTATGTGTCACCTGGTAAACTCTTACAGTATTTAATTAGGTTTACTATGAAGAGTTTTCAGTATATTACAAGGCTGAATATGTCCGGCTACACCTCCCATGAATTAAATAGGTGGTCCTTACCAAAAAACCTGTTCCCAGTCACATTCTGTACAGGAGACAACATGCAAAGCTTCTCTTCTAGATCTCCTACCACAAAGCTATAATTTATTTATAAGAACCTGATTCATGTTTGAAACACCAGTTGAAATACAGGTCCATGTGGTATAGGTATGTTTTGGCTCAGGAAAGAGAAGCCATTTACCATTTGGAAAAATATATTTCAGAGCTTTGACCCTATGCAACAGTGATTTCTGCACTTTTGCAAAAAACCTGTTATGCTTCCCTGTGAGTCACTCAGATTTTCTCTTTTTTAAGTTCATATAAAAATATTTCTTTAGTCTATATTTCTTTATCTTTTCAAAAAAAATGTTTTTACACAACATTGTTTCTTTAATTATTAATTCTTTCAATTTAGACTGAAGATAGTTGTCCAAGTAGGGATAATAGTCCTATAACTACAAGGAGAACCATTTAAAGTTTGAGATACATCAAATAATTAAGAAAATTATCACGGTTCTAAAATATGCAAGGTAAATGATGTGATGAAAAGGAGTCTGTTTTGGAGGACTAAGAACTCAAGATTTTTCTAAAGTATATATCGCATTATGAGAGACTGAAATGTTAATGGTTAATGACTCAAAACAATTGCCCATTTGTGGCTGCTGCTGTCTGGCTCCAAATGTCCCACCTGAGTCTTCAGTGCACTAACAAGACACACAGCAACAAAAACTGACATCTATTAAAACTAAAATTTTCTCCAAAACTTTCCCTTTTTTTTTTCCTTTTCTCTCCTCATTCAAATCAGGCTTTCAGGTGAATATGTTTGATTATGAAAAACCTAAAGAAACCAATACCGGGAAAAGTAATACCTAATCCAAAATTATTATCTTTAAGGTTTCAGTACTTGGTGGAATTCATACACATTTTATGTACAGCAAGGTTTGACTTTCATATCAAGGCAAATAATAAAATACAATAAGACATCTTAAATCTCACCAAGCCCAGGTTGTCAGCATTCGTTTTCCATTTGATATATTTTTGAATAATCATCCTTTGTGCTTTGGCAAAGTTTTAGCTAGATTAGAATGTTTTTTGGTTTTGGTCATTATTACTTCATATTCCTAAACCATCAGGCTGCAGATATCTTAAATGACATTTATCTAAACAAACTATAGATATCCGTTCGTAGACATTCAAGCAATACATAGTGGAATCACACGTTAAAAACTCTTATTTCTCTCCATTCACTATAAAGAAAAATTGAATTATTATCTTAGGCACAGACATCTAGGTAAGAGGTACACAAAGTGAGGGAAGTCATACCTTTTATCTTTTTCTCTCTTCTGTTTGTTTGGGTTTTTTTCACATCAACAACCATTTCTTTTGTTCTGGCACAATAATTTGTTAAATGCTATATTTACCTTTGAAAGCAGAGGCTCTGTACTATGTCTTTTCTGCTCTCTTTTGTTTGCTTGGGCTGCAAAAAAGTGGGAACTAAGGGCACTAATCATGGGATTCCTATTAATAAAACAAATAAATTTGTTGAGATTGGCTGCCAGGACCTTTCTGTTAAGATCTGATTTAGTAGCAAAAGACTTTGAAGGAAGATGTATGCTTTGAATAGATATTATATTTTTATATTTGTTTTCTAAACCAGGACATGGCTGGAGAAGTCAATGTAATTTTTCTGCTAATTTTTCAGAAGTAACATCAATATTAAATATCAGAAAAAAATTCTGAAGGTGTTCTTTTAAATGATGTGATTCATATTTATTATTAGTTGGTTGGGGTTTTTTACATGAAAAGTTTCACATAGAATCACATAATTTCAGACAATATACATGTACAGTCTGGAACACAAACTAAAAAGCCTTTACTACCTCTTGATTAAGGAAGCAAAAACTTTTGGAGAAAGTAGGCTACCATTTTGCACTTGTAGCCCTGGAGCATGCTATTACCTTTGTATTGGTCCTTTTCTTCCACAACAGGAAACACCAGCATAAGATTTTAGGAATGCCTGAATTGAGCTGTACTCAGGCTATACTGCATTATAATTTATGATTAAATTAATTTATCTCATACCCTTATGTTATTCCTTCTATTCCACTAAAGGTCTCTTTCCAAGTATTGTTCTAAAAATAAAGATTTTCTTTTATTTTCTTGTCTGCCGGTTTTTGATTTGGCTTGGTCTTTTTTAAAATTTTTTTACAAAGTTTTATGAGAAAAAATTAAGCAGAGTTGCCAGAATTTTTTATCTTCTGATGAGCTAAATTCTACATAAATCCAAAGAATTAACATCATATCAGGAACAGAGTCATGGCAGTGGCTCCTCTGTAATGGGTCGAGAAAATGGTCCTTTTAAGGATACCTTATCTTACCTTAACATGCTTAGCATCTTAATGTTAGCTTCCTTCCACTGGCTGGAGACAGAAGTATATGATGGCTATGTTTCTACTAGTGTTGGTAACATGAATCCACCTTTATTTCTTTGGAAAAATAAAATCTTCATATCACAGATTTTTTTTTACATTATTTTATTGCTTTTAGTCTAGTGCATAATTTCAATCAACCTCTAAATCCAGCCACAACAGACATAGTTCTAGTATTGCCCACCTCCAATGAGTATATATTCTGGACTGAAGAGACTCTCTCTACATATCTTTAATCTTTGTTTCATCACAGTTTCCGGAGAAAGCTAAAAAAACCCTAATTTGTTTTAAATCTTTATATGTGATTCATTTTCTTTTACATTGACATCCCTTTAAACAGCCTTAAAGCAGTTAAGTCAGATATTAAACACATGTTATTTTGCTAACGGTAACTTTAACAGTACTTCTAAATTAATCAGGAGTTTAGGTACTCTGGGGAAGAATAAATAGCTAAGTGAGGCTGATAATATATTGCAATGTTATACAACCCAGAGAGGATTGAAGATTCCTGCATTGATTATCTGTTGTTTCAAAACATCTTATCTTTTTTTTCCCCCCTCTAATTCAAATTGGGTATTTGCTTATGCATAGCATGGCTGTTGTTATGGGAAGGTGTTGCTTACTTCAGAGCTTAATTGCTTAGCAAGAAGAGCATGGGAGAAAGACTCAAGTTTACAACTGCTTGAAAGCAGTGTAAACTTATTCACCACTAGCAATGTAACTGGTAGCAAGGCCATGATTGGTTGCAGGCATGTTGTGTTGTACTCTGTGAAAATAGTCAATTAAAAAAAACCAACCCCCCCACTCCGAATAAAATACTTGTATGACAAATAGAACAAGCTGAGAGATCATGTTCAGTATGTCAGGCTAAATGGATTATTTTTGAATGAATAATTTAAAAAGTTAATTCTTTTAGTTATTCTGATTAATCTGCACTTAGTAAGAGATATGAGGTGAATAATGATGATTCCTTATCGATAGGAATATCCTCATGATACTGGTATGATTAGGACAGCTTGCTCTGTAATATTTATTTACACAAAATCACAACTAGTCCAGACTGAGGGAAGCTAATTTTTTAGGTGTTTGAATTCTTTTTACACATATTTAACTGTATGGATGACGGAGGAAAAAAATGTCATGACCTTAGTTACTTGTAGATTTTTTTTTTGTCTAACAATGTTCTGATGACATGTAATGAATTTTCCTTTTATTTGTTTGGAAATGTACAGCAGTGCAAGAAAACTGTTACTTGTCTTTACAGTCAAGCTACTTTAATAACTAAATCATCACACAGAGAAGTTAGAACTAGTTAAGAAATTTTGTTACTCTGAAAATTCCTGTAAGTGAAAGTATGAAGATAGAAGGGATCTGTCATTCCAACAGGTTATTTCAATTCATATCAGTGTATGAAAGAGCACATGGATTCTAAACTCAATTTTTCAAACTGAAGTGGACATCAGACCAAATAACTTTTCTCACTCTCTGTAGATGAGGCACGTGATACAGAAGAGATTATAGTAATTATTTTTTCCCTCAAATTTTCTTTTCTCCCCAATAAAATAAATGCAGCTACTGTAAGATACAGATAACTAACCTGAGGTGAACGATTAATTTCCTCTTCTAAGTAGATAGATTTCTGGAATAATTGTCTTTGAAAATGTATTTTTCAAGCTATTTAACTTCTGCAACACTGTCAAATAATCTTTTGCTCATCTAAATGCTCGCAGTTTTTGGCTTCATTTTTCACAATCCAAATAAATTTAATTGGCAATAATTTTTCCTCTTATCGCACTTTTTTCTTTCCTCACTCTTCTCTCTTCTGTGTGGTCTTTTATCTTTTCTTAAGCCTGTTTAACCTGAGGGATTGCCCCTTTGGTTTTGGGGCCCAGCCATGTCCTCCAGTGGGTCCTACACAGGGCAGCCCCAGCACCCTGCACATGCAGCTGACACAAGTGTATATATATAAAGTGTACAAAATATATGAAATATATTGTTTTGTGCACGCAGTGCAGCATAAAAATTATGTATTTGCTTGGATATGACTGTGTGCACACAAGAAAGGCTGGAAAGATGGATGGATGGATGGATGGATGGATGGATGGATGGATGGATGGATGGATGTTGCTACTATCAAACTCTATATTTAAAACTATAATTAATGTTAATTGGAAAAAAAAACCCCAACAAAAACAAGAAAAAACAACGACACTCCAAGTAAAAGTGCTGGCCCAAATTTAGAGATGTATTTGCTTCAATTTCACTATCTCAATTTCACTACTTGAAGAGACAGGCAAATTATGTAGAGAAGTAGGACAAAGTATGTGTCGTGATATAAACAAAAAAGGAAATAAACATGAATAGAAAAGAGTTGTCCTTTATAAAATTTACAGAAAAAGTGTATTCAGAGTGTCATCTAAATCCAAATCCATCAAAGGGAAGGTCCTGTAATTAAGTGGGATTTTGTTAATGCTTAATACTTTGTCTGAGAGTATTGTAAACAGTTCATCCCCATGAAAATTTGACTCCTTAAAGCCATCAGTATCAGGAAGAGAGAATTTTTTCGGCTTGAGTGTATTTCAGGTAAGTTAAGTAATTTTTGTCATTTATAAATTTTTGAGTCACCTAATTATACAGGGATTTCTGGTTTTACCTGTTTGTTGTGGGTGATTTGGTTTTTTGCCAAGCTTTTCCCTCAGGTAACAAGTATGTAAAAGTACGTACTGTATGTATAGGCTACCTGTACAAAACAAAATACTGACAAAGCATAAATAAATGAAATTTGTGTATTATTGTATTATTTTGTCTGTATAGTCTTGATTCAAAGCCTGTCAAAATCAAAGGAAAGAATCTAATTATCTTCAAGTAAATTTGGGATGATACTTATATGTGATTGCGGCAGGTTGCCTTTTGTCAGCAACCATTAACTATGAATTGTTTTTTCCACTAACAGCAGACATCTGAGACTTATATTTTGTTATAACTCAGTCGGAAAAAATTATTCCAAGTTTCTTCAAAGTGTAGAGCTTCCTTGTCCTGATTATCCTCCCACAGAAAATTTACTTTAATTTTTGCAATCTTACCTGAAGAAATTGATAACTCCATCTTTGAACACATCATTTTCAGAAATGCCAAGAAATATTATAATATAATAACTCCCTTAAAAGGAATTCCTTCATTCATGTTTTACCTTGGTACTGAAATATCTGTGGAAGAATACTTTACAACATGCACATAAAGAAAATTTCCCTTAGCTTTCAATCATTAAACCAAAATTGACTGGTCATTAGCAGATAGCGTATTAGTTAATCTATATATGCCATTGACAATTTTGAGTGACTGGATCAATTTGTATAAACCAAAATGCCTAAGAAAAGCTGAATTTTCACATGGACATTCAAAATTTTGTTCAAAAGTTATTTTCAATACTGTCTGAAGATAACATCCCCCTGTAGAGAGGTCATCTTAACTAAATATTAAAAATAACTACCTAAACCAGCTGTATAACTTCTTAAAATATTTTAATATATGGTTTTATTCTACTCTTGTTGAAGTCCAAAGTGCAGGGAATATTTCTCTGCCTGTTTTGAAGAGTTTTACCCCCCTGGACAACCCTGTCTTTGCCCTTTGTCCATGGAGAAAATTACCTAACCTCTGGGAAGAAGCAGAATCTACACTGGTGTGAACTAGGTGATAGAACATTATATAAGAATTGTCACAGGGTGAAAATTTAGAGGTGTTGGGTTTGTTAATATAGCAAAATAGATAAGAAGCAAAACCTTCAAAATGGAGGATTGTTGTTGTTTTAGGCCTTCTTCTTTCTTCTTTCTTTACTCCATATTCTGCGGCAAAAGTGGATTGAGATGATTGGGTGAAAAATGCCGCAGTTCCTTTCATGTTACCGAACGATTTATTGAACATTGGTAGAAAAGCAAAAATATCTTTCGTTTTGGGATTTCATTGGATAATTTACCTTTAAAAGAACAGTGTTATCTTGATAACTCGGCTTCTCCTTCACGCTTCCTAAGGGGAGTCATGTTTCTCTGGCTGAGCTCCTCTGATAAGACTTAATAAACAAGTATCTGAGACCAAAAGTGTGGAAAAGTCCCGTTCGTCTGCAGAGCCCAGGCAAGGGCTCTGGAAACTCCTCCATCCGGGGAGACATAATTAAGGCGCGATAAAGCGTCATACTCTAAATGTTTTTCAAATATATTATACTTACAAATACTTTCACATATACCTCCAGTGCAACCACTTTTTTCATTGTCCAAAAAGCTTCCCTCTTTCTGCTTTTCCAGATAATAGTAAAACATTATTCAAGGCTTACTACAGTACTTATCCTGGAAAAGGAGAAGAAGACACATGGAAAGGTACTAAATGGCTCAAAGTTGTTTATAAGGAAAATCTTTTAATTGTTCTAATACTAGCAATATGTGATTAAAACTTTGATTAAGAAAGAATATTTCAATTAGTCTGGTCTTATACATGCTATGCAGTATCTGATCACTGGGGAATAAAGCTCTTTTGATATTAGTTAGAGGTAAAATTTCAAAGCAATGCTAAGATGTTCTACTCCCATTGATGTTGACAAGACGTGCCTGACCAAAGTCATATACACTATGTTCAAAATTCACCCTATTAATTAAGAAACAAGACTTCACAAATGCTGTCTACATCTTAAGATGTCCTGGACTAAGAATGTTGGTTTCTATAGCGTCAATATACTCTTTGCAGTGTACTGGGGGTCCTACAAGTTTTGCCCTTGACAATTCTTGCAATTTCAGAGAAAGTGAGTGTCCTTAATAGTGCAATTGGGTCAATGCAGTAATTCTGTCTGAAAAAAACACAGTCTTAAACAAATATCTTTGAACAGAGAAAAAAAAATATTTTGAATGCATATTTTGGATGTGTAGACTCTCAACACAATAAATTATGCATGTATTTTATCCTTTGGGTGCCTATTTTAAACTAAAATTACTAGCAAAACATCACTTTAGAAGACAATTCTGTGTGGGGAGCTGTTAAGGTGTATGGTGTATATAAAACCAATATTGTTTCATACACAGAAGGGTCTCTTTTTCAACTCTACAGGTAATGTGGGGTAACTTTGCTCAATGTTGGAACACTGGTATATATACAGTGATGCAAACATGTTACTATCAGTTTTCTCCTATCTAAGCATATTGTATGACAAAAAGCTTCCCCCAACAGCAACATAGCAGTGTCCTGCCCTGCCTGCCTTCCCCTCCCCCCACTTCACCCCAAAAAAGAAAAATAATAAAGGCAAGCAAGCAAGTAAACAAACCAAGTTAAGAGATTAATTCAGACTGACCTGCTGGATGCATCCTTTAAGGCAATGTTATTGGCTTGCAGTTGCAAAATAAAAAAGTCATATTTTTTTCTGTAAATAGAAATCATGAAATTTTTTTCTACTTTAATAAAGAGACATGCAAAATAAGTTTTAACATATGACCTCTTCATCTCCTTACTCAATTAGGAACACATTTGCTCTAACTTGGACTGTTGCTGTTTTTCTACTACACAGGGCCAGGCCATTAGCAGTGCACAGGTGAGTCAGTGAATCAGAGTGAGTCCTCATTTGTCTATTAGTTGTGTAAGCTGCAATGTCCATATAGATTATATCAGTACAATTCCAATCTTTTAATTAGACCTACATATCTTAAATTTTGGCTGAACTTTGTGTGTGATGTGCCCTTTGATAATGCTACATCTATACACTTCATCTTAGCGGTTGTTTTTAGCTATGAAAGTGAGCAGGAGCTACCTTCATACAGACTTACAAACTCCTTTCATTATTACACTGAAAAATTTGTCTCTGTCAGTCTTTCCACTGGAATTCCAATTATAGAGTCACAGGACATTGTAGGTATGGTGAAACTGCAAAATTATTTTCAGAACTCCCCTAAATTCTAGTTTTGTTAAGACTTTTCTAGATCACCATGAAAGGGCCAAAGGATGTTTCCTTTAATGGAATAGCTGTTCACCACCAAAAGTTCTGCAAAAAAGTAAGAATATTGTAATGAAATATTACTTCCATGTGTTTATCCCCAAGTCGCACCTTCTCTGGTGACAACAGGCATAGCTCTTTGTCTCAAAAACCATACTCACTTAATTTTCCCCGGAAACCAGTCTGATTTTTATTCTTTTTTCTATAACCATGTAAAAAAAGAATGATAAATATATATGTCTTCCAGTGACTAAGCAGTGAACACTAAAGTTCCTTTCTTAAGGTATAGGATCTATTTATATGTAGTTTGGTTCCATCAGATCTTTCAAACCAATTTAAATTTCAAGTGTGCTTTTCTTCTGCTACTCTCATTAGGATGTCAGAGTTTATTTTGGTGTGCCCTGGGCATGTCTACTTATTTGTGGATGCAATAAGTAAAGAAAGATCCTATGTGCAATAGTACAATCTATCCGAACAGTAATTAGTGTTGCCATATGTGGCGGAGTAAGTAACTGTAAGCAACTCACCCACCCTGTAACTCTTAATACATCATTACAGACTCCTAGCATTACACTCCCCATTTGCTCCTATTTCTTCTGGAACTGGGCCTGGATTTGTCTTCCACGGGATTTTGGCCACCACCAGGTCAGTTCCCGTTAAAGTATAAAGGAAAGAAAAGGAAAACAATATAAACGAGGTTTTTTCTCCTCTTCTTTTTAAACTGATTTGTGATTTTTCTAGGAATATAAAGCCATTTGTAATAAAAGTTCAAAAATTCCTGTTGCAGCTTCTTTGATAAGCAGCCAAGACTTTATATGAGTCTTAAAGCCCATGTTTTTCCATGATCCAGTTTTTAATGTAAATGTTTAGAGATTCTAATTGTAGAATAATTCATTATGGAAGGTAGGATTTAGAGAACAACTACCATAGTGATTTGAGGCAAATTAAGAAATGAGACATCTAGAGGGAAAACCACATAATGCTATTATGATTATTATTTTAAAGATTTTTATAATAATGCCTTTATTTCCTTGTAGTTCTAACTTAATAATGTCAAGTGCTTAAGATGTAAAATTATATGAAAGACTAAATTATATTGCATGTCACATGAGGAAATTTAGAGAGTAGAAAATGAGAGAAATATAGAGAAATAATGAAGGGGGCAGGACAGCAGATGTAAAAAATTAATGTAAGAATTAATACAGGTAGAAAAGGGTGAAAGTCTTCTATGGAAGCTTAAGGAAAATAGAAAGGCAAAACATATAAAGATGTGGCAACAGAAAGGAATGAGGAGCAGGGGGCTATTTAAACAGCCTATTTTCTCTCTATTTCATGAGAAAATATCATTCTTAGTACTTATTTTATTAAATGTTATGGTCTTCACTGTTTTCTCTAGTCCTTTTTAGCTTTCCACTTTTTTGGAGGCCTCGTTCACTAGCTTTCTTTTTGCCTTAATTGTTAATTTCTACTCTACACTTTTTATTTCATGGCTTATTGGCCGCATATTTCAGTCCCATATTCATCCTCTTGCTACCAACTCAGTGATCATTTTAGAAGTTTCTTTAGTAGAACTTTTCTATTATTTATGTTGAAAAAACAGACTGCAGAGCTAAACAGATAAAGTATTTAAATTATGTGAAGAAAGCAATGTTGAACATTATAATAAAAATGGCAGACTGAGATTTAGCCAAGATGGTTCTTTTTGCAATACCTGTAAGGACAGTTTCAAATACTGTTGCATTTGTCATACATTGAATTATTTTAATGAGCATATGTGAAATGAGACAATTTTTAAACAAAATCTCCCCTTCCCTGTTAGTTTAATTTCTTCAACAATTTTGTGTTTTGAAATTAAGATTCTGTGGACAAGGTACAGTATGTTTTATGTCATACAGAGACATAAAAAAAGAGTTACTCAGTCTTTTCAAACTTAAAACTGCTTTATGTTTGCATAGCAATTGCCACTCTTGAACTAAATTTGCTTTAATACGGCAGTCATAGACAAAAATCAGAGTTTTAGAGTTCTGAGAAATTGCTTTCATATTTTAGAATCCAGTGAGTTTTCTCCATGAATGACACTAAATCAATGACACACTGTCTGCAAGTGGATGCACATGATGACCTTGTCCTCCACGTTTTTGTTTTTGCTACCTGTTTAGGTAATCAGTACAGTCTGAATGTTATTGCTAATATCAATTAATTCAGGTCAAAAGCATAACAGCAGGAAAAAGAGATCAGTCAGTTACCATATGAAAACCCAAGACGCTGGGGCACCTTATGGTATGTGCAAACAATTCACTATACAATTTCTGGAGAGAGGAAACTGGCATACTCTTGAATACTGTTTTCCTTTGGGTAAAATTTTAATTAAAAAAGCAGCATGGATACAGGTTTTAGATCTTCACTATTCAAATAGCTGAGATAGCTGTTTGAATTTTAAAATCTTACAAAGTATTTCATTAAAAAAAGACTTCTGTTATCTTAGCCTTAAAACAGTTTATAATATGAGGACCTGAATTTATGAATCAAGTTAAACCTGAAGCACATCTTAAAAAACTTAAGAAGGGATAATGAAAATTTACAATTAGTCTTCCTAGGTCAAGCTTTAAAAACCCCCACAGAATAAGCTGAGTTGGAATGGATCCACAAAGATCATCAAGTCCAACACTTGTCCCTGCAGACGACCATCCCTATGAGCCACACCATGTGCCTGAGAGGGTTGTCCAAATGCTTCTTCCACTCTGCCACGCTTGGTGCTGTAACCACTTCCATGAGAGCCTGCTCCAGTGCCCAACCACCTTTTTCATATATTCAACCTAAACCTCCCCTGACACAGCTTCAGGCCATTCCCTTGGGTCGTGTCACTGGTCACCACAGACCAGAGATCAGTGTCTTCCCCTCCTCTTCCTCTCACAAGGAAGCTGCATACTGCAATGAGGTTTCCCCTCAGTCTCCTCTTCTCCAGGCTGAGCAGACCAAGTGACCTCAGCTGCTCCTCATACGGCTTCCCCTCCAGTCCCTTCACCATCCTCGTGCCCTCCTTTGGACACTTTCTAATAACTTAATATCTTTTTTATATGGTGCTGACCAAAACTGCACATAATATTCAAAGTGAATACTTTTCTCATATCTGAGAGATGAGGAAAGGTAACTCCTGTCATACACACCTTCTATAATTCACAATTGCCAAGGATGTCCAGAGTCCTGCAGTGTTCTGACACTCACCTGAGCCTTGAGAGACACACTTCTATCTTATCAAGGAGGCATGCAGCTGGATACTCCTACATCCATACAGCTGGATCCTGAAACGGGAACAGGGAGGAAAGGTCATGGAGAAGCCCTGTGTCCAACTCTTAAGCTGTATTTCTGCGTAAGCAATTCTGCACTACCTTCTACCACACTTCTGCTCTGCATTCCAGGGTGACCAAATTTGTATTCATATAATACATTTGTGTAAATAGAGTTCCATCAAGATATGCTGTAGCCAAGGGTGAATGTTAAAAAAAAAAAAGTATACATTTTCTGTAAAGATTATTTTTCCTTTTTCAGTTTAATACGGTTACTGGAGGCATACGAGCACTTAATTGACATCCTTTCAGTTTGTGAGGCACTAGGCATTTCTGGAATGGGTAAAAGCTTCGTTAATTCTGATTTCTAAAGCCTGGGGGTAGAGAAGCTAAAAGGATTCCCTTTTTTTTCTTTCTTTTCAAACCAAACATTAGTTTGTGCTTACCTTTGGATATATGAAGATGTGATGTCTGCTTAAAACCCACAAAAATGTAAAAAAACCCTGGAATAGTTGCAGTAATAAAGGTCAAGCATTTTAAAAAGTCAATATAATAAGAGCCAATACAAGGAAAAAGGAACATCTTGCCTTCCTACTTCTAAGAGATGATAAAAGCAAAACTAGACACATCCATGAGGTATGTATAAAGAAAAGTTTAACTTGACAAAATTTGCAACTCACAACTTCCAAAATATTTTTTTACATGAATTACACTTAAGATGGATTCATTATCCCTATTTTTGACATTTAAACTTAGACTTCTATTTCTGAATCAGTCATGTATGAAACATTTATAGTAGTCAGAGTTAGAAGCATGTGAGTAGGAAAGTTATTTCAGTGCCTAATCCTAGAGTTAAATTTCAGCTACGGAGGGAACATCTCTGAAACCCTGTGCATGTTTGAGTTTGTGTCCCAGATGTGTCTTGACTCCATGTTAGAATTAAATCTGATCATTCACTATTCCTCTTCCAGTTCCTATATTTTTATAGAAACAAGTGTCAAATTCATGAATTGGAAGGTAGCTATTGGAGGGACCAGGGCTCTCACCTGCACGCTTAGTGGATCGGGGTATCAAGTCACATCCTCACATTAGTGACATTGGCTGCATATCACAAACATCATTTTGACATACCTCGTAATGAACTTCTGGAGGTACCTACCTCTCTCCATTGATAGTAAATTCATAGAATTACAGAACCATTGCTTTTTGAAAAGACCCTTAGACCATCAGGTTGAACCATTAACCCTTCACTGACAGGTCCTCCATTAAAACATGTCCCTAAGTGCCACTGCTACTTGTCTTTTAAATACCTTCAGGAAGGCGGATGCAACCACTTCCCTGGGTAGCCTATACCAATGCTTGACAACTGTATCAGTGAAGGAATTTTTCCTAATATCCAATCTAAACTACTCCCGGCACAACTGAAGGCCATTTCCTCTTGTTGATCACTTAGTTGGGAGAAGAAACCTACCCCCATCTCCTTTCTGGTAGTCGTGAAAAGCAATAAGGTCTCTCAGCCTCCTTTTCTCCAGGATAAACAACCTCAGGTCCCTCTGCTGCTCCTCATATGACTTTTCTGTAGAACCTTCATCAGCTGTGAATCCAGTCTGACTAGTTCAGACTCAGAGATCTAGAAAAGGTAATCAAATACCCCTTAAAATCCCCTAGATATCTTTCCTGACTGCCACATCTTTTATCACATCTGAAAGTCTCATACAGCTGTTGGAAGTCATCTGGAAAGATAAAAACAGATATGTAAGGTCACATGATCATAAAAAGATTAGAAATCTAGAAATCAGTTGCTCCATATAGATAACTAGTCTGGCTTGAGGTACTTGGTCCCTATGTCATACTTATACCTCCTATTGAATAAGAGCATGGTACAGACACATTATGGCAGGTTATGTATTACACAGATAATACATTTAAGTGTTTACATAGATATACATTAATATTCATATAGGTGTACATATAGCCAAAGATTTTAGCTAATATATCTTTTTCAAACTCTTATCTGTGAATCGATTGCAATTACAGAATTATAGTAATAATATCTATTTCATTCTCATGATGAAACTCTGTTATATATTTGATACTGATTTTTTTTCCCGATCCGAGAATTATGAGCCAGACATAGTTAAGGGGCAAAAGGATTTTTACCTCAGTATTTAATAAGGATCTTTACGGTGCAACAATTTGTCGAGGTGGACTACACCAAAATGCACACACACGGTACATCGCATATACAATTTTATAGATTTTGTAAATTAGCATATCTTACAAAGATTCCTCAATGAGGAGCTTAAATGAATAGCATGACATTTCTCTATTCTAAAGTATTTTCCCCCAGATGGGGTTTAATTTATAAAATACATTCTGGAGAGGGCTTTGGTTTCTCAAGATAGTGTAAGGCTTTCCAGCTCCCAGCTGTGAGGTCTTCGGGATGTTAGGCCTAGCAGAATATCAGGAAGTAAGTTAAGATATCAGGTTAAAGAATTTCAGCTCTTTGTGCTAATAATACTGAGAATACATAAAAAGTATATTAAAAAAAAAAGGCAAAAAATCATCATGGCATCAACAGCAGTAAGAGGTGGTTTGGTTACCTTGGTAACATGGGCTTCAAGACTTTCTTATGAGATATAGAAAAGAAAGCTCCACCAGCATCTGTGGCAGATCAAGTCATAAATACACCTCTTCTGAAACCTGTAGTATTTCCTTGTGCTTACAATTTATGGGATCAAGTTTTCAAGAAAACATAAAACTCAAAATTTCATCTTGTAGACAAGGCTGACTGTACAGTCAAGGGTCTCTCGTGTTTGGTTTTTTATGTTCTGGATCTGTCAACCCCTTTGCTGAAGACAACTGGCAATAAGGAAAGATTTAATTCCTTTTATATGCCATTCAGACTTGAAGAAAAACATTCTTTTTTATCCCTCACCAATTTCTTGGGCTGTTTCCTACTCTAATTTTGTCTAATACCTTTCCTCTTGCATTTTTACCATTCTTCTCAGTACCTATGTCTAAATATTCTCTGTAACAGTTCATAGTTCCTTCCCGTCTGTAAATACAGTCCTAAATTAAAAACTTTCTATACAAATATTTGTTTTCTTAAAAATCATGGAAGTTACTAAGCCTACCATAGCCCTTTCTGTATGACTATCATGTGAGTCACATATCCTGTACACAATATAGTTTAATAAAAAAACAGATTACCAGTTCTGTGAGAATGTTTTATATTTCACACCTCACCTCAAGAAAATCCAAAGTAGGGAAATATATAGTAAGTTTAGGGAAACTATTTGATAATGTAGGCAAAATCGACACCCAGAATATGGGTTTTTTGTGTTTTGGAGGTGTTACTAATGTTATTTTCATCTATTGAATAGCTATTGCAATACAAAAAAACCAAATATGGATAAACCACAAACGTAGCCTGTGGACATATAGACTTGTAGACATATAATTGTCTGTATTAAACAAATTGGATTTTTAAGTTTCTCTGGTTTGGGAGTTTTGGGAGGGAGTTCTATTTTGGGGTTTTTGAGGGGGGCTTGTTTGGGTTTTTTTTAATATTTACCAGTAATTTCCTTTGTGATGTTTTCAAGTGAAAGCTTGATATAATTTTCCTTGGAGAAAATGTGCTGTTCAAAAGAATGGCTTTAACAGAATTATTTCTAACAGATAGCAATGCACACAATCTTCTCACATTACATGCCTCCACTAACTGATAGACAAAAGTACCTTGCAAGATTTTATCTAAAATACTTATCTGCTAATAAGAGTGAAAGATGCTTTTGTGGAGGTATAAGATGTTTAGAAGATAGACATACCAAGTAGAATAAGTTTTTAAATATATTTTAGAAACTCCATAGACATGCCTTCTGATTGAATTTTCTTGCCATTACTTAAAAAAAAGTTTTCCAGTATGGAATACTTTGCAGATATCCATTGTTACTCTTTTGGGTAGGGCTGTTAACAAAAGCTTTTTTCCAATAGAAAGTGTACCCAGTCAGAACTTTGTTTATATAAATTATACACATGCATAAACTAAGCATACAGATTTATGTTTTGTGTGACCCTTTTAACTCCCTGTACTTGCTGTTAAGTTGTATATTTTTCCGTAGGAGCACTGTAACTCATGAGAAAATGACTAACGCTGAAAACTCAGTTAAGTCTCAAAAATAGGCATTAGTTTTGAGGCCTGGCACTCCTTTTGGGAAATCAAAGTTTTTATTGCCAGATAAATTAGTGCTTCAAAAGTATGAATACAGATGCTGTTTGCAAATTTGCCACAATCTGTCTTCCAGCAGAAAGAATTTATACTGTATATAGTAATGGAAAACAGAAAACTGCATATTTCACTAAATTGCAGCTGTGTAGAGAAGATTTATATGGTTGTTTTGTGTCAGAGAAACATATAGGTCTGTCGGTATTCACTTCAGTATTCTACACAGGACTCTGGAATTCTTATTTTAAAGTTATTTTATACTTTTTTATAGAATAAATAAAATATAGCATTTTTTGTTGAGAAAGTCATACATAATAACTATGTTTATCAACATTTTATTGCAGAAGATGACTGTCGTAATTGTGTTATTCTCACTACAGGCTTGACAGACCATATCTAAGAATTTCAGTCTGCAACCCATTTTCATAATTCCTAAGTGTCCACTCAGTGCAGTATTAAATGTTTTAGAGGACTTGTATATCATCTTAGGTGGGCAATCCTGGAAGAAATGCCTAGACTAAGTGAGAAAGTCACAGTTTTATTTTTATTATAATCAAGTTCATTCATTTAGAGATTGAATATTCTCAGATAACAGAAAACTGAACCCAGACAGCAAGTTTCTTTTTGCTTGCATGCCTTTACATAATGGAGTCCTACTTTTCCTTTTTCTTTTTTCTTTTTTTTCTTCCCTACTGTCAATCAAAACCAGTCCCTACTGGTCCCTTACAGCAACCAGCCTTCAAAACAGGAGCTAACACTTTTTTTGCAGTTGTGAAGTATTGGATCCAATTACTCCCAGCAACAAAAAAACAGAGTTCATTTTAATAGGATTTGTAGTAAAACAAGGCATATAAAAATCAGATGCATAGGCAAAGAATTTTTCATCTTTAATCATTAAGCTACCAGTACAAATTGAGCCCTGCAGTTATTTCATTCCCAAAGGAGAACAGAGATTTAAAGAATTCAGAGGATTAAATATTTGTGTTTGAGTGAACATGCTAAGTGTTTTTGTGGCTGCTATCATTAAAACTGTATTTCAACACTTTATTTCAAATGCATACAATACACATTCTCTCTAAATGATAGCTTGAAACTCTTACTAGATATGGGGCATTAAGGTCAAATGTGTTATATCACCATCCTTCCCACAGATGCCCCCAGTTTGTCTGGTTACTAACGTATTGTTACTCTTTGTCAATATAGACAATTTAAACTTAGCATTTTTTTCCTCAATAGCAAAGAGCTACATGCTACAATGTGTTATTTCCATAACAAAAAAAAAATATATATATATATACATATATATAGCCTGACAAAAGTTTGTTCTTCCTTTGAACCCCTGAAAATCCAAATATGTTCTGCCCAAATTATTCACAGTATTTGTCAAATGCCACTGCCTTGTTTTCCCGTGAGAGTGTAAACACGGAACAGCTGAAATTTTTATTACACTGCTATGGAAAAAGACTAAGAAATTAATAGCAAGTTAACAGAATACCTAACCTTTGTGAGAGAAATGAATGAGAACTTGTCAAATACATGGCATCCACTTGCAGTGGGCCAGATCAATGTCCTACACATAGGGTTTAGCATGTCTTACAGAATAAATGCTTAATGACAAAGAATGACCAATAATTTAATTTTAATTTCTGCATATTTCATATATTTCTGTATTTTAATAGGAAATATATGCAAATAATCCTCTTATATACAACATTTTTATATGGTCTTCTTAAAAGCCTGGAATGTAGACTGGACTACAGGTAATGTCTGTATCTAAATAAATGACTGTAACATTTTTGAGGGCAATTCATCCCATTATAGAACAGCCGTTTACAAGTAGAGAAATGAATAATGCCTTAATGCTTCCAGTTCTGTCCAAAGATTATAAAGGCAGTCTGAATCTGTCAGGATATATATACCAGTGATATTACTAAACTAAGTGTTGTGTATAGGCTGTGTGTTCAGAATTGCCTTGCCCTGACCTCCAAGGTTGCCTATTAAGGATTCCATGTGCACTTCAGCTGTTCAGTTTTCCAGTGTCTACAGTAAGAGACCCCCCAATAATATTTGGTGTTTCAAACATGAAAAATTAAGACCTGACTAATCCAAATCTGGCGTTCTTTAAATTCCAGTTCATCTATAATCTTTAAAAGCTGCTTAGGAAAATGTTCCACTAAATATTCACACACTGTCATCTCAGCCATTGTCTAGGTATCGTGGACAAGAATCTCTAATTAGCAGATCTCTTGAAAAACTTTAATAATGCACACCTGCAGTGGTATCATCTTTGCATGAACAGAATGGAACTGATAGGGTTATCCCAATTCATGAGTATGAGTTCTGTATAAAGATATCCAGATGGACTGGAATATGTACATGTGTAGGAGGGCAAGTGCAGGGTGTGCCTGAGAGATAGAGAGAAGCTGCAGATGGTGTTTGACTGTTGAACTGAGAATATGTATCTGTAATTTATCTGGAAGATGAGGTAAACAGCACATTAATTAAATTTGCAGATGATACCAAATTGGAATGTGTTGCAAACACCATTGAGAAATGATACAAAGCAAAGTGACCTAGAAAAGGTTAGAAACATATGCAAAACTTTCAAAAGTGATATGTAGGCTTGAGAATGAAAATTAGTATATTGAAAAACAGACCTTAAAAAACTAGAGATAACTGAAAACCAATAATATTAAGACAATTTAAAGCATGATAATAGTCATTGTATGACCAATTTTAAATCTTCTCTCTTCTCTTCTCTTCTCTTCTCTTCTCTTCTCTTCTCTTCTCTTCTCTTCGCTTCGCTTCGCTTCGCTTCGCTTCGCTTCGCTCTCTATTTTTAGTGTTTTTTTGGTTTGGTTTGGTTTGGTTTTATTTGGTTTTTGTTTTTTTTTTGTTTTGCAGTTTCTTTTGGTAGAGTATCTGCTATATTTTTGTTGATGTATTAAAAGTGTGGTTCGTTTCAAGTGCGGAAAATTTGTATCACAATCAGAAATACACTGTTCCACACTTTTATCTCACTGATTCAAAAATCTACTGATACAGCTATACAAATCAGTGGCATTGGATGAAAATTGTCCTTATCTTAGTGACTATAAGCAAAATAACTTCCTTATAGACTAAAAGAAAAATTGGAACCTCACCTTGTTATTGCCTTACTCCCTGCTACCATCACCTTTACTGCACAGGAGAGGGGTTCCTTTCTTTGCAGTTGCTCAAGCCGCTGTAAATCTAATTAAACTAAGTGGTTTGTACTCAGCTTTGAAGTTTGCTACTTCTGTTAAAGAATAAGGAAGTGTTGTAAAATATTTTTTATTTCTTCTTTATTTTATTTTTTTATTTCTTCTTTTTATTTCTTATTCTTCTTTTTATTTCTATGACTTTCTTTATATTCTTCTTCTTTCTTCTACTACTTAAGTGAAACATATCAACTCCCTCTAGAAACAACATATTACCTTAGCCACCGTGATTACAATAATATTGTGACTGACAGTGAGTTAAATTATGAGAGTAATTTAATTCCAGAATATCCTAAATTTGAAGGAATAAGCATCCTCGCCTGGAACCATCATCTCAGAAGTGAGAACTCAATTGTACTTCCTGCTCTGACAGAGAGTTTGTTGTCTATTTTATGGTCAACTGTGAAAATCAGTTTTACAGGAAGAGTTAGAAAAACAAACAGGAATTAAATTAGAATAAAGACACACACTGAAGGAGAAGATGACTTTATAGTTTACAGGTAATGACCCTTTTCCTTTTTTCCCAAAAGCTTACCCAGAATTGGTAAGCTTTACCACTCCAAGAACTGCTTTCATCTCTTGAGCTTTCTCCTCCTTGAAATTAAATAAATTAATAGTTCTGGAAAGTGAGATCAACATCCGTAGATAACTTGATTGCCAGGATACCTTTAACAGTTATGGCTACATGGTACATTTGTCTATGTGACAATATTTGATATACATTAGACTTATGCTCCTGGATGAATAGTAACATTGTCTTAATGGCTGGATTACAAAGTACAGCAAATTAATTCAGTCTATTGCTCATAGTTTTCAAAGGATGTAGAGAGTTTGGTCTTTTCAGGATAGGAATAAGCAGAGGCCAGGAATCTTACTAGGAAACAGGTAAACTGTTTTGCAAGAGGAGCTATAGCATCAGATGTTTTATGCAGAAGGTATGTTTGGTGCTCAAATAAAAAATTTCCATGTCTAGTTCCAGACAGGAATATGTGTTTATGAATCCATTTTCACAGAATTACCTCCCTTAAGTCTTCTTAATCAAAGTGAGAAACTGATTCAGATGTTCCTTTTGTCCACTGCTGAGTATCCTGTTTTCATATCCTTATTACAATCCAAAACTTCCTGCAACATTGAAAAGGCACCTGCCCCTTTTTTTTTTTCTCCTTCCCAAAGAAAATATATTTGCCTTCACTTTGTCTGGTGAAGCTTACAGGTTAAACTCTTAAACTCAGCGTGATGCATGGACACAGAAGTTTTGTGAGGTTTTGAGGTCCTCTTCTACAGCTGGCTACAATAATACTCTTAAAATCCCAACCAAATGCCTGTACAAATGACACTTTGATCAAAGCTAATAACAGAAAACCTCTGTAACAAATTGCAAGACTTTTAAGAGAGGTTGGCCAATGCTTAAAAGAGAAAAAAATGCCCTAATTATTGGCAAATCTTAAGACCAATATACTTGGGAAACATTTCTGAAGTACATTGACTGCAACCTCTTGAGCAGTGGAAAAGCATGTATCCATAGTTCAAAATATTTGGATTGTTTCTGAGCAGGAAGAAAGACAAAGATCTAGAATCCATTTTAATTGATTCGTTTGCAGAATGCATATTGAGTTTTTCCTGTCACACATGCAGAGTGACTCCAGTTGCAAGAACAAGCAAGTGAGCAATCACATCAGGAGACCATGTTTTCATGTTAAATTGTTGAAGACTGAAAAAAAAGGTTGTGGTTATGACTTTGAAGCCATTTATTATCCTTTACACAACTTAACAGAACCCCGAGTCAACTATAAATTATATATATAAGGATTTTTTGCCTTGAAGCCAAATAAAAGCATAAAAAATCAGACATAGTGCAACTAATAAAATTCTATAACCATATAGTATTGTATAACCATTAGGGCTTATACAAAATATAAGCATTTTACAGCAGTATATAATCCAAGTGATACTGATGCAGCAAGGATCTAAGCAAAAAATCCTGGCAGACAAAGGGCAAGATAATACCAAAGGACTAAAATTAGGCAGAATATCCTGCCAAACAAACCAAAACCCGATATAATCAGCAATGTGAGCAGAGGAGACCCTCCCATTTTTGAGGGAAGCAGGCTCATTTAAATAAAACTCTATACGCCAGTGAAGAAAGCTGGAGAAGAAATAACGTATGATAACTCCAGCTGCAACTTGACTTAAAGAGCTCTGACGGCTCATCAACTTCAGCTCAGTGAAATGTCAAGTACCACAGACATTAGTGCTAAATAAATGTAAACATTATCTGCCTTACAGTACTGTAAACTGAGATCTAATTTAAGAAGTCTTAAAGACTAAATGTTTTGTGTTCATAATGGTAATGGTTAATAAGGTACAAAAAGTAGAAAAGGTGTTATTGATTAATTAATTTAGTATGGTTTAAAGTTTCAAACTGTCCTGATTTATCAATCTTATTACATCATTATAAAGTCCTAATTTTCATATGCATATATATATATATATATGTGTATACATTTATTTAATGGAAATACTTCTCCACCAATTAACAAACTGAATATTTTTCTTTGAAAGAGTGGAATTATTCACCTTGTATCCTTATACTACCATTGTGTCCTCTTCCCTTTACTCTCATTGCATTTTCTCTGTGATTGCATTTACCACCAAGCAATAAAGTTTTGGTAAGAGTATTCTCAGTGTCCCTTTAGTTAGCCTTGAGCTTTCTGTTGCCATGCAGCATGACCTTTTTTTTTTTTCGTGTGTGTGCATATGAAAGTTGTTTTGAACAGAGATAAAGTCTAGTAAAAGAAAGCAAAGATAATATTACAGAGATATATGACTGAATCCAAATCTTTCTTTACTAAACGATTATCTGGTTTAAAATAACTATGAGATAAGTGCTGAAAACCTAATCATTATCAGCAATTTATAATCACAATCATAGCTTCACTATCAGTTCAGTGAAATGATTTAAAATTATTTTCTTTTGAGCTGTTAATGTCTCATGAGTTTTCCACAGTGTCTGATGGTAACAGTTTGCAAGAGAAATATTTTTTCCTGCAATAGACAAATAGACAATAGATTTTTATCAGATGACAGCTTACACAGTGGTGAAAATAATAACAACAAAAAAGATTCAATAAATCAGATAGGTCTTGAACTTTTTTCTTTCAGCATCACTGACTATAGGAGAATGATCTGTTTTTAAAGAGCTTTAAGCTTATGGATGGCACAAAACTGTCCTAGATTTTTGGTTTGGTTTGGTTTGTTGTCTTTTTCTGGTATTTTTTGGGGGTTTCTTTGAGTTTTTTTGGTTGGTTGTGGGTTTTTTGATTTTTTTAAAATCTGCATACTTAGACCCTCTGCTGGTGACCTGAATGGAGTTGTGCCAATTTACATTAACAGTGTTGACACATATTTGGCTGTGGATTAAACTAATGCATTTTTCATCTCATACATCTGCCCCAGCCTGTTATCAAAGGCTGCTGTCCCTATGGCAAGGGCAGATGAATGAAAACCGATTTCTTAATCAAGGCTAACCTGTTAAAGAAACTTGAATTCAGCATTAGCTTCCCTCAATGTGGCTGGCTTTAAGTTCAAGAAAATGCTGAGGATCAGTTTAGCTCTTCGTGTTCCTGTAGTGGCATCTTCCACAAGTGGGATAGGCAGCTAGGGGCTGGAGACAGATTCAAATGTCAAATCTCAACACGCTGCAATTTTTTCTTTCTGACATGAAGTCTGCTTTAGAAGAAAATCTACTTGTAGCTGCTAGGGATAGATGGCTACTGTTCCTCACAGGTTTGCACTGTTCACATGCCTAACCCTTCTCTGGGTTAGAAAGCAAACTGACAATTAAAAAAACAAACAAAACAAAACAATGCAGCAACAACAAAAAAAACCCCACCAAAAACCCAAACGAACAAAAAACCAAAAAAAACTCCAAAACCAACAAAAAAATCAAACAAACCAGAAAAAACCCACAAAAAAACCCCAAACAAAAACCCCTATCAACCAACAAACCCAAATAAACCCAAAAAACCCAACCAAAAAACACATCAAAATTGAGAAAGTATTAACACTCTGTTAAGAAAGAAATTGAAAATGGAAGGGTACATTCCACTACCATGACTTGAGCTATAAAAAGTTTTAATATTTGGTGAATCTTTAAAATGTGGTCCATTTTAAAATTTTCATCCCTATTTGATGCTATGTTAGACATTCATTCTCCTATATAAACTTCACAGTGACATGCAAGCAGATAAGAGATCCTTAAGCAGGTGAAATGTCTTTTTTTAAAAAAAATAAAAATATGTATTTTCAAAAATAAAAGTAAGCAAATAAGACATGGGAAATTGTTCAGAACCCTTAAAAAACTTAGTCTGGGCTATTGTGCATATTTCTCTTAATATCGAACTCATTAAAAGCTGACTGATTTAGCCCTTGCAGTATTCTAAATAAAACATACTGAACTATCTGAAAATGTGAGAGGACTCTGAATAATTCCCTAGGCAGTAAAAATACATTTTCAATATTAAATTCTTAAATATAGCACAATGGAATTTTACCAATCTTTCCATAACACCATGTTGATGGGGAAGAACAAGCATAAGAAATATCCTCCTGACAGGTAGTGAAATGAAAACCCTTTGAAAAATGCTGCTTTGAATGAAAATGCCATTCCAGCCCCAGCCATAACACCACATTTCCAGCTCTACAGTCACTTGCTTCTCTGTGAATATCCCCCTGCCTTTGAACACAAGTCCTTTATTATTCATTCAGCAGCCTTCCCAGGATGTTTGCTAAAACACAAGGAGGAATAAGGATTTTAAACAATAAAAAAGTCACCTCAATACCCCTTGGCTGTAGATTAAACACAGAGGTCACTGAAAGTAAAAACAAGATTTGACCTTCCCTATTTCAGTACACATTGAGCAGGGCAATGCAGAGCAATGTGAGCAGGCAGTCTGAGCAGGCATCTGTACAACCTGCAAACAGCAGAGAAAGGTGCCTGTGCCAAAGCCATCCACAGCTCTAGTGGAGCAGCCGACATATTTTCAAACTGAATTTTACTATTGTGCTTCATTCCTTATATTGGTGTAAGAGACTGTGAACTGGAATATCTGGAGAATGGAAGTAAAGTAGGGTTTCTTTTTTTTGTGTGGTATTTTGTTGTTATAAATATCTTGGGGTAGTTTTTTAGTTGTTTAGGGTTTTTTTCCTACCACTCTTGCTCAGTGCCTGCTCACAGAGAGCTAGGGACACAAATATTACAAATAGTTTTGACAAGTTAGAATTGTTATTGTTGTACCTATATAATATCAATTGTAAGTCTACCACCCAGAATCTACTTTAAATAAATTAATACACTACATATTGCTGTATGCATTGCAAGTATTTGATTTGAATATATTCCTGGAATACAATATAATTTGTTGAGGTTTTTTTTTCTAATTTATCTTACTCTGTTTCAGAACACACAGTAATACTTCTTTTGATAATTGTACCCACATCTGCAGAACAACATTGGCAACCTCTTTGAATGATTATTCAAGACAGAGATTTTTCCTTTTGATTTGAAAATCTGTGGTGGGTAGAATTTCCTGGCTTGCCAGAGAGCCAGAGTGGGGTCGCCATAGGCTGTGGTGGGGACACTTGCTCTGGCATGGTTTTCCATGAACTGCAGGGGAAACTGATCCAGTGCCTGGATCACCTTCTCTCCTCCTTCTTCTCTCACTTTGGTGCCTTCAGAGCTGTTTCTCTCACATTTTCTTACTCTTCTCGCTCACAGCTGCTGTGTATTTTTTATCCTATCATTAATATGATGTCGTACAGGAACCAGCAGCATTGCTGAACAGCTCAGCTTTGTGCAGTGATGGGATCATCTCAGAGTCGACTGAAATCAGCTCTGAGGCCAATACAGCTTCTGATCTCACAGAAGCCACACTTGCAGCCCTCCTGCTACCAAAACTGTCAGGTAAACAAAGTCCTTTGCTGCCATTCATTTCTATTACTTCTTTTACCTTGTTTAATATCAAATTGTATTCCTTTCTGCTAAATTAAAAATGAATAATCTTCTTTATATGTTTCTGTCATTGTTAACAATATTTATGTTTCCCTGCCTCATCCATTCCTGGTTTCTTTTTTTTGTCAGTGTGAAAACAACTCATTCTCATACAACGAGGATTGGCCAATACATTAGAATGAGGGTAGCCTCATTGAAAAACAGGGAAAAAAAAAAGGAAAAAAGAAAATGGACAATTTTGAATTACACAATTGTGCAAAAATTTTTTTAGGTTGCAGGATATTTAATGGCATTGCACATTCTTATTATTGACCATGCAATTTTTGTTGCTTGAGTACAGCTGGATGTCATGAAACTTTAGAAATATTTTTCTGTTTCCATGGAGTAGGGTTTGCCAATGTATCTTATCTGCTCCATAGCAGCTGTCATGATTGGGAGCTACTGAATACACCTATTTAAAATGTCAAGCAATAAATAAATAATTGGTAATGAAAAGGGGATAAGGCACTTATAATGTAACTGTATATCTTAAACCTGTGAGGTGCATCACGTCACTTTGCCAGTTGTTCGCAATTATTCTCAAACAGGAAAACAAACTGGTAGCAAAACTAAATCCCAGAAGGATAATAACTACTGAATTTACATCCACCAACTAACACAATTCCACATGTTTTCCCTGTATAAGATATGAATGAAGAATTTTTAAATTTATACAGCATGAGAATTACATCAACAGCAGGAAGTGCATAGAAGAAGAAGCCAACCAAGTTTAACTTTTGAGTGTTAAATGTCAAAAAAAGGCCATATGCAGTGGCTGTGTTTCAGGGAATGAAGGGGATACTCTCCAGAGACAGCTCATCTGCTGTTTTTGTATATGTCTAATGTTCATTGTGATGTAGGTGTGTATCATCTAATATAAGAAGACAAATAAAAAAGAATAGAGAAATAGAAAGCATCAACATTACTTTCACACAAATTAAATTATAAAATTAGTGGTTTCCTCCATCTTCAGTCATCAATAAGGTAGAAAATTAGCAGGTGGGCTTCCTCTGTGCTCCAAAGACGTGCCAATCCCAAACAAAAAAAAAACTTAATTATGTGGGTTGAGTTGTCCCTGAGGAGGGGCACTATTTCCTCCACAGGAATTGAATTTGGCTGCCCAGTTAGGCATCTAGTGCCCTAAGAAAGTAAGAAATTTATGTAAGGTGTAGAGATGAAAAAGGACTTAGGGGGGATGTGTGTTCTTCTGAAGCAGAAGCTGTATGTCACACAGGATAACAGGTATCTCAAATGTTACTAAACATATGTTTGGTCAACTGGCTCTCACTTTGATGTTTTTTTCAGAGCAATTAATGATGTTTCATTCAGCTGCACACTCTGCTGAGGCATCTCATACCATCTACAAACCATGGAGTTATTGAAGGCATGTGCACAGGGCGGACAGGGCAAGCATACAGTGCTGTCTGAAATACCCTGCGTGATTCCACCTGGCCTGAGACTGCTCACTGTTGGTTCAGAACGGAGTGAATTTCCCTCTTTTTTTTTTTTCCTTCCCTTTTTAAATTCAGATACATCTGAAATCCTAAGAAGTTTCAAATAACATTAGACAGCAATGTTAAGATGACTGTAGGGAACTCTTGGACCTGTTCGTCTTACAGTGGTCATAAGATTACACTGGACATATGAATAAACTCTCAGTTAACTATAATGAGAGCTTAAAAACTTGGCTCATGGGCAAACACCTACATTGAAACAACTGAATTTTAGGATCAACTGTTTGAAGATGGATTTCCTCCTTATATGGTTACCTAAATATAGGCACAGTATTTGAAGAGCTGTAGGTTGCTAAAGACAACCTCGTGTAACAGCCTTTCCATTTACAGATTAGGATCACATAGGATGTCTGAAACAACAAAAAATAGTCTCTGTTCCAGCAATTAAATGCAGAGCCTAATGCTGAGTAATACAGATGTTTTGACTTCCTTGTGGCCAGCATTTTACATTAGCTTGTGAGAAGTTCTTGATAAATATTAATAAACTATAGAAGTATTTAGGAAACATACATGTTATAAGATTCCCTGTTAATTATCTCCTCTAAAAATGTGATTAAATAGACACCCAAATTCTTTATTAACATTCCATGCATTTCAACAGCTGAATTTGTTTTCAATGTTGTATTGGTATTATTAATAATTTAGAAGATCATTCTTTTGTTTACCTTTCTTGTTGTTGTCACTACAGTCTTTGTTGTGTATAAATGTTTTGGGGTAATTCTGTCTTTTGAGCATCATAAACAGTAACAAATGCTTTTTGATTCACTTACAAATTATAAGAGAAGAGCCATGAAATTTTCTTAACCTTTTCTGCAGCTCAATAAATCACAAACAGACAAGAAAGTTAAGCACTGCTTCAGTGGAAAATCAGCAGACAGATGTAGCACACATTCCCCTCAAAATAATTCAGAACCTGTTCCAATTTATCAAATGCCTACTTTATCTGTCAAAACAATGTCCTTTCTCAAATAAAGGGCATTGTTTCTGCAGCAAGAAAAAGGTTCTGATGTATTGTTATCTGCAAATGGATGGTGGAATAATGGAACAACAGGCAGCGTTTCAAGCTAAGAGATCAAAGGGCAGAATACATTACAATTCTTGTTAAAATAAATTAGACAGAAATCGTAATTTTAATAAAGACATTTATAACCTTAAACAATATTTTTTTGAGTTCCCAGATCAGCAGAAACAATAAGAAAATCCCTTTAAATATGGAAGTTGATGCATTTCTTCCCATTGTGAGAACTTCAAATTTCAGAGCTGTAATGTATGTTAGCTGCTATCTTGTGCTGACATGACACTATCTTACATTTGCAGAGGAAATATTTTCAATTGCTTTATTCATTTTGTACTGTATTTTCATATTACCATCATACTACAAAAGCATTCTTAGATTTATAGATTAAGAATTTCTACAAGTAAAATTTGGTATCTCGAAATGTGCCAGGATAATTTTGATCTTTAAATGTTCGAAGATGTATTATGATATTAACTCCTCCTTAAAAGTAGCAATCCTTTCCAAATTCCACCAATGAAATTAAATCAAGAATTAAATCCTTTTAAAGCCCTATTCTCTCTAGAGTAAATTAAAAAACAACAACAAAAAAAGTAAACTGTTAATAATTGTCAATTAACTGAAAAAGCCAGGAGTTTTAAGTGTTTAGCAAATCTATTTACTCAAACCTGGTTCTATTATCAAGCCATTATAATTCTCAGATACTTTCTTTAACCTGAACATGTCAGATATTTATGATGATTCCTGCAGCCAGCTTGATCCTGAGCTGAACTGTGACAACTTCACACTGATGTATCTGTCTCCTCCATGATTGCATGTGGCTATTTCATTCTTATATTCTTCCATTTTTCAATTCTTCTTTATGTAACCGTGACCTCTGTCAGTTATTAGGTTTTTCTTCTTATGATAAATTTTTCAATATCACAGAATCCTCTAAAAATACATGATTGAATCAACTCCTTTAGAAATTTATTCATTTATAATCAGCTAATGACAGCTTCAAAAGTTAGATATATTTCTTTTTTTTCAATAAACACTTTACTTACACCTTGATATTCATAACCTCTAAAACAGAGTGTCAAACATCCTATGAAAAGAAACTCAAGAATCAGAATCATAGCAAAGTAAAAATAAGAACATTTTGCTATATATCTCCTGAGGTCGGATTTATTTCCAATCTAGCTTTTTAATTTGGTGCCATTCCAGTACAAGGTAAAAACTAAGCCCATCATCTTTAAACTTGGGCATCTGTTAAAGCTCAGTTGTGCCAGCTCTTGCTCAAATGCATAAGTAGATGTCTGTGTTTATAAATAGTCCAGCTGAAATCAATTAGTCCTTGTACAGTGCAATACAGCTGATGGGGAATTCTAGAATTTTCCTAACCTAATTAAGATTAGACTAACTTGGAAAGATTACTGATATCAAAACGAGCTTTGACCAGTGTGAAACTGGTTAGAATTGTGGAAGAATCACTGCATCTCCAGTTGCACATCAGCAGTCCCCGGCTCAAAGTAGTTCCACACACTTTTGCCACCACCACTGTGTGAGAGCATTCTCTGTTCTGTTGCAGGCTGGATTGAGCAGTTTAATTCAGAAATTTGCACTGGTGCAACTGATGTTGCCCACACTATGCTAGGGAGCACTCACATCAACAAAGTTAGTTACTGAAAAGCTGCAGGATGCCTGCCAGCTAGTGGGTAGTGAGAAGAAACTGGGTGATAAAAATTGTCACTTCAGCACAGCCCAGATGACAAGAGATTGTGTATTTAAGTCTCAAAGGTATGCAGGATTGGGCTAGCACATGCAGACTACAATTCACTGAGAAATGAGACATTTTTTTACTGCTCTTTGCTGCTGGAACCCTTCAGAACAGCACCAGTTTGTCTTAACCAAGCAATAAACCATTTTTCAGGACAGTTTTTTAGTAGAGTAAATAAACACTAATGTTCTGAGAGCTAGACACACATATTCAAGAATTGCTTCAAGATCTTCATCCCACCTATTTTTTCAAGAAGTAGTTGACCATAGTTCTATCATTTTGTAAGCACACAGCTGAAAACTCAAAGACAACTCTATTTAAGAAATTATGAATAGATAATTTTTTATGACTGGTATTTGCACTCACAAGTGATGAAAATTAAGAACAGAGAAACAACTACAAATGTCATTTTAATTTAATAAAAATATTCTGTAGCTATTGACAAAAGAAAACGGTCATTAAATAAAGATTAATGAGGAAGTGAATTAAATTCAGAGAATGTGAAGATAAAATAAAAAATGTATCTGGAGAAAACAAACCTTTCTCTTCCAGATATTCTTAATCAAAATCAGAGACAAAACCTAAATTGAAATGGTTAATTAGGACCCAGGCCGAAATCTCTAGGCAACCAGAATGCCAGCTGAAATTACTGAGGTTTTCGGACCCACAGACAATTAGGAATAGGATGATCCCAATTTATACAGAGGACCACAATCTCTATTGTAATCTGACTTTGGGTTGCTCTGGAAGCAAGCTGGAAGAATAGAAAACACCCAATTTGAATATCAGCCATAAACTATCTGAAACCAAAATCAACAGAGATACATCAGTGTAAATGGTTGGCAAAGAGTAAATAATTTGCAATAATTCTCTGCAGAGCTGCAGCAGGAACTTTTCCTCAGAGTCATTTCTGATGCTGAGAAAGCAAATTAGGACCTTGTTAACACTACTCTCTGCTGCCTTGCCCATTACGTACTCACTCCTCTCCATGAAACAAACATAAAAGTCCGACTAAAAATGAATAGACAATTCTGATGTGATAGCACATTTCCCAGGGGAAAATGACATGACAAAGCACAAGAGACTGGGAATTAAACCTACCGGATTTAGGACATGCAAAGTACCCCATGTCGAGTGAAAAATATCAACGAACTCACTAATGCTGTCTGTGGAACACTTTCAAATTCACGTTTCTGTATGACATTATACAAAAGAAAATCACACCGGATTTTTGGTTTGGTACGGTTTCCTTTCTTTTGACTACACACTTCTGCTTAAGAGAGAATTTTCTCAGCAATAGTTTGAAAATACAGTGCATAAGAAACAAAGTGAAAAATTTGTAAATTAAAGTGATCAAGACTATAAACAGTACATTCTGCGTGAGAAAGAACGCTCACAGAAAAAAAAATGGTAGGAAAAAAATTTGCCTTCTTAAGGAAGTTAAAGTATTCAGGAAATGTTTTATTCACTGATAGCCATAAAAACAGGATCTTGCCTCTCTACAATACAAAGTAATGGAAGAATAAAATAAATTAAATTCAACTGATTTGACAAAGGTCTTCCTAACTGTAATAAAATTTCACAAGGTGGTCAAAAACCACATTGTTATCTACACTTTCCACTAATATAATTCTGCTCAATTATCATTTTTGCTTTGAAAGCTAGATTCACTTTTTGCAGATGTGAAAGAAAAATGAAGCCATGCGTGTCACTCTGCCTTAAAGAAAAAGAACAACAAAGTGGTTTGTGGTTCATATTTTCATCCTCTTCTAACAGAATTTCATAGGAAATCAAGTATGAAACCAAATAGATAGATAATATCCTTCTTTTCCACTTGATATTCACATGCTGATCTTGTAATTAGGGAAAGAAAATCAAGATAGTTTAATCTGGCTTCTCTCAGGAAAATGACTTGAAGAATACAAAGACCTGTGCACAGTTATTAACTTAGAAGTTAACTTTGACTAATACTTAGATGAACACTCAGGCTTATGAAACCATGATCTTGTCTGCTAAGTAGCTTTGCAAAAGGTAGTCCCAAATGGAGTTCTTTTTCCATATATCATTTAGTTGAAAAAGAAAAAACAACACATTTCATTTACATTTCAACAAATTATGTTGACTTTGGTAGTGTATAGTATCAAATTAAATTACTACACATCATATTTTTCTCCAAAGTTAAAATTAATTGTGACATTGAGTAGATAGTTAAAAATACACTAAAAATGACAATTTAAAAATGAAATATTTCACGCTTAATTAAGAAAGGTTATGAATAACTTCCCATTTGGAGTGTTTTACAGTTCTTTATCATTTGATATACACATCAAAACATGAAAATAAAAACTATGGATCTTCCAGTCTAATACACAGCTTACAGTAAAGGGAATTTTGAATATCCCCTTAGAGATTTCGGCAATGATTTTCCACTCCATTACACCAATTTCATACTGGGGTAAGTCCATTGATGTCAATGGTGTTACATCAGCTTAAAAACAATATGACAGAATAGAAGATCAAGGTTATTCAAGCTCTTATTTATGGTTATGGAAAATTACACACGTCTGATGTACATAACAAGACTCCGTTGTTTTGTATTTCTTTGATAATGAAAATGTCCTCGTATACAAAAAGGCAGAAAACTGAAGTTGAAACATAACAGATATTTACCAGCTAAACATACATAGGTGTAGACAGCAAATGCTGGTTGTAAAATAACCATGCAGGATGACAGCTGCTCAGCTATACTAAAATTAAATGTGAGAAAAGTTTGAATAGATTGAATTTTCAGAATTTATGAAGTCCTAGGGAACTATAAATCAGGAAGTCAATGTTTTTAGAGTTATATCTACTTCTGCAGCACTAGTATTTTATATTTATTTATTTACCTTAATATTTTATTTTTATTTATTTTATGTTTCCAGAAATGCAACCAGACTGATTATTGAGAATTTGTGAAATAGGTTGCTCTTGAAACAATAACCACATAAGTAAAAATTCTGTCATAGTCACAAAGTTAGCTACAATCTCCTGTCTGGAACATAAAATTGATCTTACTGGCTGAAGCTTCATCATAGCTAAGAGACTTTACTTGAGAGCATTCTGAATCTTTGGTTAATTCTAATACACAGTGCTGCCCAAATATACCATCAAGCTGTTTGCACGACTTGTCTGGCCTGTGGTAGAGAATATCTGAGCTTTCTGTGAAAAACTCTGGAGTGTCTGTAGTGGGGAATCAACTTCTCTTTTCTCCTAGATGCTATTGCCTTCCATAAGAGCAGAGGAGATAGAGGCATACAATTAGACACATAGCTCCCTCTCCTAGTTCATTCTACAAATAGTGCTGGAAAGACTGCAAACTCTTAGGTATCTGTAGATTTACCCACAAAACATTTTAAAGAACATGTACAGACAGTCAACATGGACGAGTAGATGTTTTATTCTCAAGCAGACCAGGTTATCATGTATTCATGGAATCCCGTAGTGCTTCATTTAGCTTTTCATTCGTGGAACTTCCAGATTTTTTTCTACTGAAGTAATACCTAGTAATACCTTCACTTATCTTGTATTTGTGCAGAAATTTTTTGTCTAAGAGCACTTTGCATTTTTACTTACTGAATTGTGTGCTTTTCCTGTAATACAATTAATCTAATCTATGTAAATATTTTTAAATTCTATTGCCGAAAACTCCTTACATCCCCTTGCTCTGCAGCTTGGCGTCATTTATAGAGTAAGACCCATTAAAAGCACGTGCTTTTAAATTGTCAAAATCAGTAATGGAAAATTGATATAGACTTAGGTCATTCTCTTCTCATTTTTCTCTTTCCTCCCTTTTTCCAATATTATTGTGATTGTCTCTTTAACACTTTGCCAATAGTTTTCCAACTGGGACATTTTGCCATAGGAAAACATAGCATGAGATTATGTCAACAACTCAAAATTTTCAGCATTCACTGCTTTTTAATCCTCACAAAGCCTGGTCTCTTGGAGAAGGAGAAATGATACATTGTTTGAAGATAAATATATTAATTGTTTCTTGTCACCTTAATATTGTGATTTTTTACGTGGCTAGATTTTGGCCCAGGTGTTTTATTTGCTTTATGGCTGTAAACAGATACAGGCTTGGAATTCTTTTATTACAAGGAATTGTGAGTAAGGTTACTCTACATAAATGCAGCAGTCCCCGCTAGCTGTTGTATTTTCTTCTGAAGTATTCTGGAGAAGAATGGACAGTATGACATCTGGGTATAAAATCCTTTTACTTTATAAAGCATCACATTTCAGCATCTAAATTTAGTGGTTTGCAGAATAGGTATCTACTTATCAGAAGGAAACTCAATCTATTTGCCTAAACATAGATATATAATACTCTCCAAAATAGAAGAGCTAGGTTATCACACTCGACCTTTTAGCTTCAGAAAGGTTTTTATTTCCAGTACATTCTTTGTCACATCATTCCTGAGTAAAATGAAGCTTGGCCACATAGATCAAATGTAGACTGGTACATTGTAAATACTAAATTTAGGTTTTTTCAGTCTATACTTGAACCCAAAATAAATATCAGATTAATTTAACTGAACTATCAAAACAAACAAACAGACAAAACTCAACCCCTTCCCCTTGAATATTGTTGAAAGAAACAAAAATCAAACAGTAATACCAAACCTAAACTTAATAACAGAATATATTAAAAAGTGGAAAAATATTGATGTAAACAAGAATGACACAAGTCTATAAGGAAATATACCATAGAGAACTTGGATATGAGGACACATATTGACTTAAAAAATACTTTGAGTTAGTGCAAAAGAATGGATGTTTTCCTGTTTCTCCTGTGTAAAAAGGTAGGCTAAATCAGACAGGACCCTCTGTCAGGTCTTTTCTCCTGTTACAGAATAATTACAGGCTGAACTGAGCCACCTTCTGGAAAACTCTGTCTTCTTCTATTTAGAATTAAAGTGGCCAAGTGTCTTACACTAGCAGCTAACATTCAGATGGCTACAGTCCAGTAAAATTAATCCCATCCTTTCTATTCTCCTATACCAATTGTTTCATAGAGTTTTAATCTCATTGTGCTTCCAAAGTTACATCAGTGGGGTAAAAGATTGCTGGAAAATAACTTCATTACTTCCTAGATTAGCTCATTGGTCAGTGTTTTTATCAATGATAAATTAGCAAGCTGTCTCCAAAAATATTTTTTCTTGTTTAGCCCTTTTCAATCTTTGACAGTCTGAGAGAGTTGGGGCTGTTCAGCCTGGAGAAGAGAAGGCTCCAGGGAGACGTTATAGCAGCTAAGAACAGGTTGGAGAGGGACTTTTTCAAGATCATGTAGTGATAGGAAAAGGGGAATGGCTTAAAACTGAAAGAGAATAGATTTAGATTAGTTGTAAGGAAGAAATTCTTTACTGTGAACCGCTGGAAGAAGGTGCCCAAAAAAATTGTGGACACCTCATTCCTGGAAGTGTTCAAGGCCAGGCTGAATGGGGCTTTGAGTAACTGTGGTCTAGTGGAAGGTGTACCTGCCCTTGGCAGGGGGGTTGGAACTAGATGATCCTCATGGTTCTTTCCAACCCAAGATATTCTATGATTCTGTGATAAATCTCCAGAGGGTTTTGAGGTTTTTTGATATTTTTATTAAAAAAAAAATTTCTATGGTTGGTCAGCTGCAGGTATTGGGAAAATAATATTTTGAATATCATTTTTGATGAAGACAAGTTTGTAAAGTGTGGTTGTTTGTTCTTGGCTAGCTGTCAGAAGCCCACCCATCTGCTCTCTCACACCCCATCCTCAACACGATGGTGAAAAAAGAGGTGGAAGAGTGGAAACAAAGAGAGGGAGAGCAGAGAGAGAAGTAAAATGAGTTTAAGCTACTGATATGTTATACAGATTTCATAAAGTGAGAAATAAGGGGGTTTGGCTTGTGGGATTTTAAGCCAATATTTCTAACAGCACAGGAGAATGTCCTACCTACAACACACAGTGCAGGAGTTAAGGACTAGGAGACGTCAAGCATGGTGACCACTTACTTCATTTCTGTTGAAGCTCTATTTCTCTCTAGGGAAAAACGATTCTCACAGAAGTTAGGGCGTGATTCTTTTTTTAGTAGTTAAAAAACATGCCTTGGAACAGTATACAAGAATTTAATTATTTTCTTCTGCATAGTTTATACATTTTATAAACAATTTTGGCTGCAAAACAGAAGTACTCCTTCAAATTCAAAAACATTCAAAGGAGACCAAAATATTTGGAAAAGTCTCTTTTATAAGGTGTGTAAGTAATCCTCTGCCAGATTCAAAAGCATGGATAAGTAATGTACCTTTTGTGACACATGAACTAATTTAAAGGAATGTCTAGATCCTTTGCATTTACTATATGGTAGCCATTCATTATTAAATGATAAATAGCATGGACTATTTTTCATATTTACTGTGGAACCATGAGATCCATATGGATTGAAAGATTTTTCTGTGGGATCATGTTCCCTAATTATTGCTTATTTGTTATTAATTATTTTTCTGATATTTTTTCTTTCTTTCTTCTTTTTTTGTTACTTTCTTCTGAAGGCAGTTCTTGCAAGCCCTTCAAATATGCACAATCACATTAGAAATGCTTAGGCTATATCCAAAGCCTGCAAAAGTTAATAGGTATATTCTTACTGATTTCAGTGGCTTTGTTTACACTTAAAAGACATGCAAGTTGAAGTCCATCATTCATTGCTTTGTGTCACTACAGGGATAATTCTTTGAATACGTAGACATACTCAGATATTTTAATGCCAGTGTTCGGGATGAATTAAACTCATCTCATGTACATGCTACCAGATACTTAATTTCATCAAGTCAAATCATATGTGCAGTCAGCACAAAGCATTCTTCATTTTCTTTAGATGATATGTTTAAGGCTAGACAATTGCTTTATGTCTTTTCAATTCCGTATTTCTCCTGTTGAACCAGAATTTGTCTTGATGCCTATTGAGTCCAAAACTGCAGAATTGTCTCTGGATCACTGTAAACCAGACTTGACTCTTAAGCACCCAGCTTCTTTATTTTAGTAACGCAGGAATAAGACCTGCATACCATCTTAGCTCTTTGCGCAGCTGATTACACATATGTAGGTCTGTTAAATTTTTAGAGAATGTAGTTCACAATAGAGTTAAAATGGTTAAAGCCCACAGTGAACTTCTTTCCCATATCCTTTGTGAAAACCAGTGCCATTAACTCGCATGTTCAGGAGAGCATTTTCAAATGGGACAAACAGTATTTTCAACTATCTTTTGTGTACTGGTGCTTCAGAATTTTCTTTAGTGCTTTGTTCCCAATGTATACACTTTTCTTTCTAGGAGTAGAGCTAAACCAAATTTTTAATCCATCAATAAATTGATTTTGCTTCACACAGTTACATACATTGTAAGCTTTTACTTTTGTTATTTGGTTATTATTCATTTTATTCATTCCATTAATGGTAATTCAGAAGAGGAAAAATATTGTTTCAGCTCAAATCAACAGGAACACATTTGATTGTCATTTTTGCAAAACAACGCCTGGCAGAATTTCTTTGAGTAAATTCATACCTATGTAATCCTCAAAATTTAAACACTCTAAGGTTTTATCTTCTTAAAAGGCATTTAAAATTTAAAATAAGATTTTGTGCTGAAAAAAAAAGAGTGAAAAATGTACCTTGTTAATCCCATATTTCAAGCATTATAAAGTTGGTATGGATTTTTTTCAGTCTTCAGAAGATTGACTTTTTCACAGAATTTTGTGATATTCATATGACTGTAAAGAAACAGGTACCAGGTATATCTTTGAGAATTTTCAAAAATATACCACAGTCATAGAAACTAATAAATTTTGCCCAATACTTTCAGCATTACTATCTGGCTCTCTAATGCTGTATCTAATGCCAGCTTCAAATTAATTTTGAACTGACTATCCAGGCATATTCATTGGCAATCTTAGTCTTAATCTGATCTACTGTTTCTGTTCTCATCTTTATTTCAGATTCTTACAATTTTTTCTCAATTTACCTCTCAAAATTTCAACATCCTTCAGCCTTGAACATGCTATGCTTCCATGTTTCCTGTACTCTTTAATTAAAACCACATTTCTTTTTATATTTTTCTTCGTAAAGCACTTCTCCCCTCTTTCATTTTAGGAATACAGTTTTCATTACTTCCCTTAGTCTCATTTAACAAAAAAATATTGAAATGCTCAACAATTTGAAAATGAAAGACTTTTTAAAACTGAATGTGCTTCTTACCTCCTCTTTAGCTGGCACTCATTTTGTTTTTGTATAAAGACTGAAGTGTTTTCTAAATGACTTACAATTATTCTTTTTATGAAATAACAGCATCACTCATCTCAAGTTAATTTTCTTAGTTCACAAGTACTCCAGTTAAAGTGCTACAACAATTACTCAAAACCAGATACTTTTACAAAGTTTTGGTAGTTGGTTCTCCTAAGAACAATAAAGCTCAAAAAATATGTTTGAGAGATAAATACCCCTTTTGAAAGGCTGCCTTCTTTGTTTTTTTGGTTTGGTTTGTTGGGTTTTTTTGGTTGGTTGGTTGGTTGTTTTTTGGTTTTTCATTTTCTGCATAGAAAATGCTTGATACAATCGCTCACACTTCAGCATGAATTGACATTTGAAATCACTGGAAAGGACCCTGTGTAGTCCTATGGTGTTCACGCAGCTCTTGTGCCATCTTCGATAACCTAGTGCAGAAATCTCAGACATTATTTCAATGACACTTGAAGCAAATTTTTAGGCTGTTTTATAAAGAACGTAGTCCAAACACCCTCTCCAAACTAACATCTACATTTGGCCAGGTTATTTGGCAATACCGACTGAAGTCGGTATTGCCAAATACCGGCTAAGTTTCTAGTATCACTTCTTGATTTTTTATTTTACTGTTCGTTCTTAATTCCTGCTTTATTGCTGATATTTAGACAATATTCTTCCAATGTAGTTATAAACAAGAAGCAGTTCTCACAAACTGGGAAAAACATCCTGACACCATATAAATGAACAGGGATGAGATTTATATTTCTTGAAGTTCAGCATGGAAATCAATTGCTTAAACAGAGATATCCAGTGAAGTGTGAGATAACTGAGGGTATCTAACCTGACTTGCAGTTCCTCACCAGAACTCACAAGTTTCCCACAGATCCTGTGTGTTGTGTACCAGCTGCGAGCACAACACCTCAGATGTCTTGTGTCATTTCAGATAGTTCTCACTATGTGTGCCTTGGAAACTTAGTCACACCACTTCAGATGTATAGGTAAAATCCACCTTCTGTGTGTTTATTAAAACTCAGCCAAATCGTACAAAGTAAACATTAAAAATAATTCTGGGAAGTTTGTGTAAGATCTCCCTTAAAAGCAGATAACCATAGTTAAATTATTTTTTATATGCTGATGATACAAATACTAGTTTGGACTGCACCAGAATTAAGGGATCGTGCTCTCACAATCTTCTTCCGAAGTCAGCTGTTGGTTAGATCTGAACATTTTGGTTTAAATTAGTACTTTTCCTATGCTCTTAATCAGAAAGTGACTTGAAACAAGGGAGAGAAATTATGATTACCTTTTTTTTCAAATTTAATTAGAAATCCCATGGAGTCAGCATGTCTGTACCTTGAGGGAGGGACTCATTCATATCAGTTAGCAACAAGCCATCTGGTCTCTTTAGAAGAAATGCTGATAGAGTTTCAAGTTTCCTTGGCCAGAGGAAGGGACGGTGGTCTTATTTATTTATTGAGAGAGATGCAAGTATCACTTTATCACTAGAATCATACTGTTTATGCAGCTTTTTTTAAAACTCCACTTTGGAGAAAGATTTATCAGCATTTTGTATCCTAAGGTTATTCCAAGTCTTGGTATGGCCTGACAGGTGCAAATAAAAGGAAATTCATTAGGAGGTAGGCCACCTCCCATACAAACACTGCCTCTGAGATTGTCACATCCATGAAGTTGTCACTGCCCCTTCACCATTCTATGCGGGCTTGTGAGCTCCAGCGTCAAGGAGACCAGGAACCTGACTGGTTTGTGTCAAGGCAGAGCTAGTGATACAGAAATATGTCGTCTCATTGCTGCCAGCAACCTTTGAGGCAAAGGAAGAAAACAATTCTTTCTGATTTGATTGCTTCGACTTTTGTCTTAAGTAGAGAGAAAATTTAAATTTTTTTCGCTCCTAATATCTCTGTGTTTATCAGGCTTTGACGTGTATTATAGCGGCACTGCATTCATAGGAAAAAGCAATATGCAACAATTACTAAATCTTTTTTTTTTTTTCAAAGCAAGAAAACAAATGAGCAAGAAGGGTCTCTCCAGAATCTTCTTATATTTTTTGTAACCTGAGAAGAAGGAAGTTCTTACAGGAACTCCGGTGACTAACCAGTCAGAACATTTATTGACTTTACATCTGTTAAGATATGAATTCTTAATAAAACCCGGTAAAGAATTTGGTTGATGCAAAAATAAGTGCCAGATTCAAATTTCATCAAAGTCCAGGCTCCATCCAATTTTATGGCTTAATATCTATCTTTATTTTCATCAGTAAAACTTCTTTTGTGTGTTTAGATATATTCTCATGTATCACAGTACAAAATAACTATTCCACTTTGATTTTCTGAGTATTTCAGACTTAATTCTAGTTAAGAGAAAGTTGCCAAATTTCTCCAACAAAACCTTTTTTCCTGGTGACAATGATTATACCAGAAATAATTAATCTTCTGCATTCCAAGATGAGAACATATATTTCTGTCCAAATAGAGTAAATATGATAGAGGAATCAGCAATAATAAACAAAGAAATGCAATTATTATGAATGCAGTGTTTGGAAAAAAGCACTTCTTAATATTTTCATGCAGCTTGGTACAAAGAAGCGATCTATTGTCATACAATTATTTTGTTTTCAAACTTGGTAAATTTTTATGAAAGTAGAGTTTCAGTTTAAAAGGATAAATGTAGCTACAGTACACTAAGTCATATGAGTGTATTTCATGTGTCAAGCTATTAGAAAATAAGCATGATGCAAATTCACCGTCTCATTCCATGTAATCACACAAAAAGAAAAGTAAATGCGAAATCGTTGTTGAGGGATGTTCCTTCTGGAGTATCATAAAGGTCTGTTCTTAGTGTAGTATATGTGGAGCCTGTCTTACTGGTCCTGGAATATCAAGAAATAAATACAATAACTACAAATAATAAATACAATAATTTCCAGGAAATTAAAAATTTATAAGTACTAAGAAGCAAAAACAATGGGCCAGATGTGTAGAAAAGACATGGACTTTTTGACAAGGAGGATCACAAGAATCACGGATATTTAAGTGTGGTTTAACAGGTCATAAACACAGAAGTGAAGAATGCAGTCACATTCAACATTCCATTCTGAAATTTACTGAGACTGAGGAGGGTTTCAAAGTCACAGCAGAGCGCCTCATTAGCTACCTACATGAGATGCCCGTGCAAAGCAGTAGTCAAGGGAACACACATAACCTTAAACAGAAATAGGATGCCAGAAGCTCTGATATCTGTACATGGTATTCAGAACAACACTAACACAAAACTCTAGAGATTTCTACTTTTAAAGTTTTTTAAAAGGATGTGTAGCGATTGGGATGTTTCCAAAATAAGTAAGCAACAGGAATTCCTGTGGCACACTGGGAGAATTTGGCCATACAGAATGATGACCCAAAGCATTTGGGCTGCATAGACAGGCACGTCAAAACTCTGGGGGTGTGCAGAAAGGATTACCAACCCACATAAAGCCATTAAACAAATAATGCCTCCCCAAAAAAAGGAAACAAAAACATCTGTATATATCTGAGGTCCCTTAGGTCAAGCACAAGTTTACAGGAATGCACACAGCCTCTGTGGGCAGACTTAACCTCCCTAACTAGATAGGGAGCACTTGAACGAACTAGATGCACACAACTCCATGGGCCCAGATGGCTTGCACCCATGAGGCCCAAGGGAACAGGCTAATGTCATTGTAAGGTTCCTCTCAATTCTCTTGGAATAGTTATGATAAACAGGAGAGATTCCTGAAGACTGGAAGAGAGAAAATGTTAGTCTTGACTTCAGTGGTGAAAAGAAAGCTCAGGATTACAGGCAGGTCAGTCTCACCGGTGTCCCTGGGAAGATGATTGGGAACATCTTTCTGGAAAGCATACAAATGCATGAAGGAAAAGCAGGGAGTAGTCAGCATGGGTTTAGAAAAGGGTAATCATGTTCAATCAACCAGATAGGCTTCTAAAATGAAGTGAATAGATTGGTGGACAATAGAGAAAATGATGGGTTAACAGGTTATACTCTCACAGCAGATGTGATATTCTACCACCTCTACATTGTGGGAGAACAATAAGGGTCACTATTCACCTAAAGTGCTGTTATGCACTATGTAAATCTAACTTAAAATTTTGTGACTATAGAGATAAACACTCAGAACTAAACAGTGTGTCTTTGTTGCTGAGATGAAGACAGTTTAATATGTCTCACATGAATGTTCCCATTTATAACAGCACTTTGCTTTCAAATTTAGGTTGTTGTCAATACAACCATCAAGTGAGTGACAGAAGTTCTAGGATCTTACAGCAGTCCAGAGAAAAGAAAAGTTTCTCATACTCAAGAAAAATGAGATATCAAGAAAAATATTGAAGATTCTCTTCACTTCGAGAGACTGGAAATCAGAGCATTTTTCTCCATATTAGAGAAAAATGTAGAAACGATTACAAGTAAGGAACAGCACTCTGTCAGAAAATGCAAGCTGTGTCTCTAAATCTTCTCTCCAATTATCACTACATACACAGGATACTGTGCTAGAAGAATTGTCATAAAAAGTCTTAGAATTGTTTGTGTTGGATGGACCTTAAAGATCATTTAGTTCCAACCCTTCTGCCATGGGCAGGGATACCTTCCACTAGACCAAGTTGCCCATCCAGCCTGGCATTGAACACTTGCAGGAATGAGGCAGTTCTCTGGGCAACCTGTTTCAGTGTCTCACTACCCTCACCGTAAAAAATATCTTCCTAATATCTAATCTAAACCTGCTGTCTTCCAGTTTAAAGCCATTCTTCCTTGTTCTATCACTACATGCCCTTGTTAAAAGTCCTTTTCTGGCTGTCTTTTAGGCCCCTTTTAGACACTGGAAGGTGCTCTAAGGTGTGCCCAGAGCCTTCTCTTCTCCGGGCTGAACACTATTTAAAGGTTTCTTCCCTGTGTGTGCATTTCACAACTTAATGTCACAATTTTTTTATTTTCTCTTTTTTACTTTTCTGTATTGCACTAGAGAAATCTGAAGTATGAAGGAATATGACTTTATTAGTAATCCTTAAATGGCATAAATTGTCTCTATTCTGTCTTTCCTGCAGAAAGTCACAAGAAACTGTGATTGAAGATCCTCTTTGCTCCATTACAAAGTTCTTTATTTGGCAAGGATGAGTCCTTGCACCTGGGAGGTGTTGAGTAAGTGGCTTCAGAACCTCACACACACATTTGCTGTTGAATTAAGAAGCTTCAAATGCTGAATACCTCAGACTGGAATCTCTCTCACTGTTAGTGCATTCAGCTTGCCGTGGAGCTTCACAATTTCCACTAATGAAAAGCAGATTCTTTACACATTTGTTCTGTCATAAATTTTGTGGTCTGATCCACACATTAACTGGAGTACAAGGACGTTTGGTTGGATACACTACTGAAACATTCTTTGTAGTGCATGCTACTTTTCATTAGGTAGGAGAGGATATTTCTATTTCTTCTAATAGAGAGATAAAATAAAACACATTTGGGGGTTGAATTACATGGTCACAGTCATCACAAAAGCAATTGCCATCAAGTAGCTGGGCCACTGAGGGTCTACAGTGACAAACAATGTACTTTGAGAGTACACTTTTGTCTCTTAAGTTGAGCTTCTTCCACAAGCCATCAGAAGATCTTTAAACAAGTTATTAAGGTCAGGGTTTTTTGAATACTGTTCCAATGTTTTCCTGATAATTGCTTGGATTCTGTCTACCTATTCTTTAACCTAGTGACATGGCTAATAGAAAGTTATTTGTGTTTTGATGCGGAGTTGTTTCAGTAAGAGTTCCACTCATGCTTTTCTAACTCCAGATTTATTCTAGGCATGAGGGAATTGTGCTTAAGGCAAGCACCTATAAAATAAATAAAACTTCCTTCTCAGCCCATCAGGCCTTTTCAATAAAGGCCTTTATGTTAGAGAATCTCTTGAATATAAAATGTTATTTAATCAGTAAGTCCCAGCTTTTATTAAAGCTAGCAATTTTTGTATGATGTTTTTTTCTTGTGAATAGGTGTATTTTCTATGATAGGCAATATTTCATCTTGAAACTTGTTAGCAAAACCATGTATCAAAATAATGTCCTTTTTTCCCATTATGTTCAATATGGAGATGAGATATTTCACAAATTTTCTCTGCACCTGTCAAAATAAACAAAATATAATTTCCAGGATAATTTGTAATGAATTTTAAACTTTGGTTTTTTTCTTGGCAAGTTACATTTTCATCTCTACAATGTGGAAATAAAGAAGATTCATGTATGTTTTTCTTTGGATATATAACATGCCACTTTGGCTGGAATAAATGAGTAAGCTTACACTAATGTATATAACGTCTACTAAGTAATTCAGAAATTATTATGTGTACATATTTTGGAGATGAAATAACTTGCATATTAATTTTACTTTCCCACTTATTTAAATGCTATTTTCAACATACTTGTTTTTGTAAGAAAAACTCCATGTAAAGCCTATATTTTGATTTATGATGACAAAAAGCAAAAAAGAATGATAAATATCCCTCCACCTCTGCCGGAAACAGCATTTTATTCTTTATTTCAATGCTAGAATTCTAACTCCTTATTTGGAAGAAACCCCAGAGGTCTTTATGTGGAATGAAGAAAGTACTCTTCTATCTCTTGACATTAACATTGACATTGAACTAGATGATCTGGAAAGTCTCTTCCAACCTGGATGGTTCTGTGATTCTGTGATAAAAAAAAAAAAAACCAAAAAAAAAACAAACAAACCAAACCATAAAGTGCAGAAAGAGAATACTTGTAATTGAAGTGAGTATCAGTTCTGACTAAAATCCTTGTGGAAAACATGCAAAAGGGCATTAAAAGTGCTTGTAAAGGATCTGAAAAAGTAAAGTTTTGGAAGAATTGTCCAAACCATAGTGATGCTAGCCAGAAACTGATGACAAATAAAATAAAACCTCTAAATATGAAGCTGGGAGAGAGTTTACAATTTGAAATACGGAGCCCAAATTAATCATTTGTGTAATTTGAATGAAGTCAGTTGGAATTATCCCAGGAATGAATATAGCCCAATTTGTTAAAGATATGGTACTGTAAATACTGCACTGTGTCAGATGTACATCTGTTCAACAACTGCCTCAGCTAAATAAATGAGAGACTCTCTCCCCTTAGCTAAAAGTAACCTAAACACTTAACTCAGACTGTCCCACTCTGTCAGAGTGCAGAAGTGGTCTATAAAAAAAGCATCTCTGTATTTTTCACTTGAAATCAAGTAAAGCATCTAAAAATAATTTAAAGAAAGAATAGAAACAAAAATAAAAGAGAAGAAATTACCAAAGATCAGAAAGGAATAAAGGAAGGAGGGCAGCATGAAGGGGTATTCAGAATACAGCATTCAGTCACTAGCAGTCTGATCTTCAAAGGATTTCCACCAAGTCATTAAAATAGGAGGTTAGTTTTTAATGAGAATGTATACAAGATGCCTAGTATAATTAGACAGTGGGCTCTGAGGATTTACAGGACTTATGAATTCTTGAAAGAGAAGAAATAGCTGAGCAAACTGAGTTTAGCAAGTACAATCCCTAATATTTTGCAAACTGCACATCTATAAATTTTTTTAATATTATTGTGCTTCAACCCCAGCTGACAACCAACCCCCATACAGCCACTTGATCACTCTCTCACCAGTGGGATGGAGGAGAGAGTGGGAAGAATAAAAGTGAGAAAACTCATGGTTTGAGACAAAGATGGTTTAAGAGGTAAAGCAAAAGTTGTGTGCACACAAGAAAAGCAAGACAAGGAATTCATTCACCACTTCCCATGGGCAGGCAGGTGTTCAGCCAGGAGAATAGGGCTCCATGGCATGTGGTTGTGACTTCGGAAGACAAACACCATCACTCTGAAAAACCCCCTCCCTCTTCCTCCTTATCCACCCAGCTTTATATGCTGAGTATGATGCCATAAAGTCTGGAATATCCCTTAGGTCAGCTGGGGTCAGCTGTCCTGGCTGTGTCCCCTCTCAGCTTCTTGTGCACTCCCAGCCTGCTGCTAGTGGTGTGGGGTGAGGGGCAGAAAAGATCTTGACTCTGTTTAAGCCCGGCTCAGCAACAGCCAAAAGATCTCTGAATTATCCACACTGTTTTCAGCACAAATTCAAAACATAGCCCCATACAACTTACTGAAAAATAACTGTGCCCCAGCCAAAACCAGCACAAATATGTATGTTTTGAACCTTGTGAGGCACTGTAAAACAACAGTTTCTCCCTCACTAGCAGATCCATTGGAAAATCCTACTGTGGGTTGTACTGGATCCTTTCATCTTCTCTCCCCACCATCCTCACACAGTGAAAGCTATCCTTTTTGTTTACTAGATGATCCATCATGTACAAAAGAGTTTAGTAGGGTCAGTAAGTGAAAGCAAGGCCATGCTTTCATGAAGGATTTTTTTTTCCCTTTGTTTACTGCTATGCAGTTAAAAGGCTCAAGTTCTAGACAAATGCATCATTTACTTGAAATACTGATAAGTTCTCCGAGTGATCAACACCTCTAAATTCTAGAAAGTAACAAATGTTTAAGCTAGAGTAAAAAAAAAGTAAGAGTTGTTATAGATAGAGAAAATATTTAAATTATATCTTGCTCACACATATATGAAGCCTGCAGAAGCATTGTTTGGAGCTATATTTCTCTCTAGTTCAATCTAGTAAATCTAGTAGCGATGCTTTTTGCTTTTTTTTCCATTTCAGGGACCCTTTTCCTTTACTTTGCTTTTGCTTTCCTTGCCTGGATGTAGTGGCCTCCTTCTTGAGCTCACTGCCTCACTTTTTTTTCTATATGAGAAGGGTTTTTGCATGTAAGCACTTACCAACCTTTTTTATTTTTAGGAAATAAAAGAGCTGAATGCACGTTTTAATACATTTTTAATGGCTGGTGCTGACAGACAAGACACTTTGTTGGTATTGTCTTACATTACTATTATGTTAAAAGACTTTTATTTTTATCAATATCTATTGTGCCGTCTGGTTAAAATGACAAAGACTCCCACGCTGAGCAAATTGAACAAGCTTTTCACTTCATTGAAGAAAAGGACCAGTTCTGGCTGCAATGGCTTTTTTTTTTGGAGAGGGGGAGTCATTGTTCACATTCTATTGACTCTATAGTTCCTGTTAAATAATGTTCATGTATTATTAAGACAATATTCATCTTTAGTATACAAATAACTTTCTTTAAAACACTGTTCCATTTAAAGTATTTCCTCATGAGACTTGGTCTTCTGCTGCCACCTATAGCCAATACAAAGTATTGTTGCATGGAGTGTGTTTTACATAGTGCAAATGACAGGGACGTTACACAGTTTCAGAGACATTCCTCCAGTTTTATGTACCAGAATAATTTCGTTTATAAAGTATATTGGGGAAAGTAACATAGAGATATTGTAAGAGAAATCATAGGACCAGACAAAACCATTCTTATTGATTTATAGTCAAAAACTTTTAGCTCTTGGATGAACATGTTTTCGTCCATTATTGTCTCTCCAAAAGTGAAAAGAGTTCCTTCTTTTAACTACATACATCAGTTCTGTTCTGTGTTTGATCATTGTTTGCTGCGCCTCTTGTGTTCAAGACAGCCCTTAGTGATAAGGTTTTCTTGCATCTCACTCTAAGCTGGTGAAATACCCTTTTGTACGTCCTTCATGCTCATTGTCCTTTTGCTGTATCAGATTGGAAGGAAAATTCAGACTGGTGGTTTTCTTGTCTTGTTTGTAACACACAGCAAAGATTAAAGTCTGCCAGGCTCCAGGCCTCCTGGAGCTATAAATCTCACAACAGGCACTGCACAGATGTGTGTCAGAAGGAATACCAACCTTTGCCTCATTCTGCTGAACCTCTGTGGGCACTGTGAAAGAAACCTCTGCTAAGAAATTGTACAGCACAATGAAGTGTTAAAAAAGGTGTAAAAATGAGAAAACCTCAGTATATTTTCCTTTACTTAAACATGGTGATCCACCACCTAAAGTCGCTTGAGATCAAAATGACTCTTCTTCACCTGTTCCATCTCTGGGGTCCTGTCCCAGTGGCAGAAACAAGCTCCTGATACACATTCAGACCATACTATGTTGTAGCAATACAGCTGCAATGCAATGTGGAGCCAACTCTTTCCTGTGCAGAAGAAAAATAATGGCTTAGACTGTGAACACTGAAAGTCAACAGGTAGTATTTCGTGTGTGTGTTGTGTGGAAAGGGGAGGATAAGTACCAAAATCTGAACTTTTGGATTCCCAAGAGGAAGCCTGCTACATGCTAGTTAAGACTGGTAAAGGCTAGCTGTAATTTTCTTATTTGAATTTGACTATGTAAAATGTCACTTCCTGAATCCTCCAGTCATTAGAGAGGCATGAGACAGAACCACCAGCTGAGACACTAAGCAGACATTATGCTTCTGCATATAAACTACTTAGGTTGGGAAAACTGGAGATGGAATTTCAGGAAAAGTAAAGGAGGTGAAAAAAAAAGAGAGCAAGAGCAAGTGGCTTCAGGAAACAGGAGGCAGCCTGGAAAGAATAAGGTGAAAATCACTGCTGGAGGAAAGGTCTGAGAAGCAGGTGAATATCCCAGATGTGAGACAGATACAAGAAGAAGGTGACATGGGAATGGTCAGGGGCCTTGTCTGATGTCCCCCAAACTGGCCAGCAGCAGCATGGTGTGAAGAGGCACAACTTTATGCCTGATTTTCCCAGACCAGCAGGAACCCCAGTGTGGCAAGGGGAAGCTGAACCTAGAGAGTGTAATACAGGGGCAACTGAGCAAGTGTTTGTTATAAATGGAAGTGGAAGCTTTAATTTTGGTGGTTCTCTAATTTTGATGGTTCTTGAATAAACAACAGTTTACATATTCACTATGATTTTTAGTCTCTCTGGTCTCCATCATCATGACAGACCATCTCCTGCCCAGAGGCAAAAGTTACAAAGAACCCCTGGTAAAATTCCTACAAACTCAGTAGATCCCAGCTGTGGCTTCTTCAGTTCTGTTTTCCTTGAAATAAAATTTATTCACAAACTAAGAAATAAATCCCTTAAGTATAAGCATAATGCTTAAATTGAGCACTGCAGATTAAATCTGTTTAGTCACTGTTATGCTGGATCTGTGATGCTTCTGAGGAATTTAGACCTGAAGAATCTTAGGTTTAGATGTCTGTGCTTCATGAGTACAGAAAAACTAAAAACCTTTGAGAATTTACAAACATTTTAATAAAATTGAGGAGTTTTTCCTAATGAAAAAATAATTGGTGGTGACGTTTTTTCCTATTAGACCAACATTGCTATTCATCAAATAGAACTAAATTTAAAAAATAAACCAACTGCCCACCCCCTTAGTCTCATCATTATTTTCTTCCTTACTCACCTCTTCACTTTTATAGATTTCAAGGCCTGAAAGACCCATGAAATTTCTGATTGACCTTCTGCTTAGCACAATTTTTAGCCCCGTTCAGTGCTTTCTCACAATAACACATTTGCATAACTATGTTTATCAGCTACAATGACCTTCCTCTTGCCTTCTACCAGACATTGTAATTTAACACAAGAGGTACTTCATATACTACAGATTTTAATATGCCTTTTGCTGAAGAAGGGCTCATTTGTAAACACAGCCAGAATGTAAGTTTCATGGTTAAATTTACTCATAGATGTGCATCGTGTCTATCACTAGTTCAGTATATCCATTAGGTGACTTTTATTTCAAATAATATTTTTACCTGCAGAGAAATAAGTTTTATTTCTTTGGTTTTTATTCTTAGTAGTAAAATATAAGAAAAAAATAGTTCAAAACCACCAATAGCAGATTTGACATAGCAGACCCTTACAGGTCTAGTACTCTTGTTTTCTGCTTTATCTTACACTCTAAATGAGGAAACAGTATGCCAACTCAGAGTAGAAACAAATTACACTAAACAGTTAATAGGGCTATTATTTTCCAGATTATTTCTACACATTAAAATGTAAACTGTGAAATAAAACATTGCCACATTTCATAAATCTATCCTTCAGGTTCTTTTTTTTTGCTCCCAAAAAATTACACCAGTTGCTATTTATTCTCTGTAATTTTTATTAACTGCTGATAGAAATTACAAGGGCTAATTGCTGTATACTTTCATAAACACACATACTACATATTTTGATGTTGCCATTTTGAAGTCAAATGAACTGCTAAATGAGAATGAATAATGTGTACAAGAAGAGTCTGGACTTTTCATTTTGATGGAAAAAGCAAAACCAATGTTATTTTCACAGGAAATAATTATTTTGCAAACATGCAGTAATTAATGTCCAGACTCTGGTTCTCTTTTCAGATTATTAATACAAATTTTTACAGACTCTTCAAGAAATACTGCAAAGTTCAAGTCCAATACAATAAACTTTATTTGTTCCTGTGTGAATAGTGTAAATATGTATTAAAGGTTTTGTTTCTTATCAGCCAAAATGCTCACTCATTATTCACCCCCAATTGTCTCGTTTGCCTGAGAATCGGTATTTTTATTTGTCTTAATGAAGAAGATAACACTATTCCACTGTCATGGATTGCTACCATGAAAAAAGTCTGAGAAATCAATCCTGGATTAAGAACTGAAGGATTTGGCCCAATCTCTATAAAATATGAGAATATAATTCTTTTTCAAGGAAGAAGAATTATCATCATCTATTGTCTGTTGATGAACTCTGTGATGACAGCATCACATAGCACTCTGGGTAGCAGTAAATGACTATTGCACTTGAGAAGTGAGATTTATCTTGCACATGTAAGACATTATTTTCATTCTTGGTCTTCAAGGACTCTTCATTCAGAATCTAAAATGTTTCATCAAACAATGTAGCATCTGTTAAAATCATAATCACTTGCACCAAAATTCATATCAAAAAATATACTGTACTTCACTTCCTTTGTATTTATTGCCCCCCCCCCAAAATAGGTGCCTTAACAATTTGGGAGATATATAGCAGGTTTATCTGGTGGAGAAAAAGTGTTTCACTATATTTTTGTTTTTAGCAAACATCAGAAGTGCAGCAATGTTAATTTAGAAAAATAAATACGCTTTAACTGTTTTTATGGGCAATGCAAAGACAAAGTAATAAAGCAACGATGTGAGCTTTATTAATCTATCATGAATAGTATTATTAGCATGAAATATATTATGCAGACTTTAGTCGATTTGCAGTGTGATTTGCAAGAAGTTAAACCACGGCTTGTTAGTGTGAAGGTGAAGAGGAATCTTAAATTCTACTAGACCTTGCTGTTGAATCTTAACGTTAGGCAAAAGACTCAGGAAACCAAGAAAAGATGAAAAAAAGGATCAAAGGATGTCAAAGGTACCTATTGCTGCATGGCAATTGTCATTTTGGCATCCAGTAACCATTGTCTTTTTAAAATCACACTAAAGGCATGAAAATACAAATATTAGTTTAATAGTAACAGACTAATCTCTTTTGAAGTTCTGAGTCTCCTTTTAATTGTCTTTTACGTCTTTGTTCACTGGATCATTCTGTGCATATTTATTTTTAACCCTGGGACATGCTAATAAATGACAAGGTAGAAAGGCAAAACCTGCTCTTTTTTTTTTGTATGCTATTTTCTCTTTTTCATATATTTGTCCTTTTCATTTTCTCTAAGGGTCATGAAGTTTCTGTTTCTTTATGAAGAAGCAGCATAGTCTGGAAACATACTAATTTTTAAACTGGATTCTCCCTGCACATCAGGAAATCCTGTCTTGAATGGAGGGAGAGAGGCGAAGGGAAATTTAGTCTTACAGAAAATCTTCAGGATTTGCACAGTCCCCAATTTGTCTTAGTGCATTTCTGTTTGAGAAACACCCAATGATATCTAGGGTCGAAAACTTCTGTTATAAACATTAGGGGACACTTGTATGTACTTTGAAATTAGTTCAAATTAAAATAAAATGTTTAAAAATATTTAGTAGCCAAGTAAATCAGTACAGAAGCCATACTGTCTCTCTGGGATTTTAATTTTTTTCCTTAGAGGGAAAAATGAATTATTTATTGAAAAGACTTTGTGAAAGAATGCTGTCATTTTACCTGTAAGTTTGGTAGGTAGTAAGTCTTTTACACCTCCCAAAGAAGAAACAAAAGCCTTTTTTAACAAAGATCCTGAAGGTCATTGAAATGTTATCAACAAGTGAGAGAAAAACAAGAAGAAAGTGTGGGTTTGTGGCCTGAACCTCAGTGCTTTATGCATACAATCAAGGACGTGAAATACAAAACACTGTTAAGGGCCTTTTGTCCTACTTGACTGTTACACAAAAGGAATTAGGTCACTCATTTTAGAGCAGACCTAAGCATGGTACAATGAGGTTGTACACAACCCTATGAGGATGATCTTATTTTCTATTTATTCCATATTCTGATTTTGATGTTCAAAACTGATGTAAATAATTTTTAAAACACTTAGGAAAAGCTTGAGTACATCAAAATCTCAAAAATAAAACGTGATACAATTAAATGGTACATGTGTCATATTAAAACAATTGGAATGCATCCCAAGAGGACAAAAAAAATCACAAAAGATTAGGGACATATTTCAAAATACATCACTGAAGCAATCAACAATCATTAAAATGAAAAACATATCACCATAGGGAGTCCTAAATTAAAAATCCTTCATACTTCAGAAGTCAGTATAGTTAGTGTTGCCAATGGTACACTTGGGATTATTTTAATATACTATAGGATCTAGCTGTTTGGTTGATATGCATAGTTACCCCTTTGATCAGTTATCATTTGTAATTTCCGTTTGCTTTTTTTTATTATTATTTTGCAGATAACATTTCCAGTGATTTATCATCAATCCTCTGTTTTAATGGAGGGGTTATTATTTATTACATGAAATAGTTTTACCTCTTAGAAAGAGAGAAGATTATTTTTCTTTTTTTTTTTTTAGGAAGAAGAAGAGGCAGTTTGCCATATTTCATGTTGTCCAACTTCTGTTTAATGGTGAGGACATTTAACCTAAAGATGCTTGCTTGTGGCTACACTTCAACTAGCCATAGTGCAGAAGAAAACAAATTTGATCCAGCATTTTACTCTAGGATCTTTGAGTACCAATATATAGAAGCATTAGGGTCATTCAGTCCTGGCTTTAGCTACAAAAAAAAAAAAAAAAAAGTTAGTGGACCGAGGATTTAATCTGTCTCTTTTGCAGACACTCTTTCTATGAATTTCTTTTTTTTTTTCACTTGAAGAGAAGTTAAGAAAAAAGAGGGAAGCATTTTCCATTTTATTCCTATCTGATGTAATCTGTATGAAGATCCAAGACTGAAATTATGTAGATATTCAGAAGAACAAATATCTAGCATGTGAATAATAATGCATTTTAAAAAAATGGTGCAGATACAGACTTTATAATAGACACCATAGCAAGAGAAAGATACTTTTATAAAAATATTGAAAACAAAACTTGAGAAATATTCTCAAATTTTGTTTCATTGCAGTTATAAATAGTGATGAAGGAGCTTTTTGAAAGGAATAAATTACATGAAAAAAATGTAATTGTAGGGAAATAGTTGATATTTATTATAAGAGCTAAAATTTAGACAATCCAACCTATCGTTATTCAAGTCATCAGTGGTATGTTGGTGCTGGGCCAGAAGGTTCTAGCACTCCATTTGCTCTTACTGTGCCATTAAATTTTACAGGAGTGCTAGAGCTGAAAGCAATTTCTGCTTGTGTTTCTGTTTTGATACTGTGAAGTGCATTCCATGAAGAATAGGACTGCTATGTACTAAAATAAGCACTTAATGTGAGCCTCTTCTGCAAAGAGCAACAATGATCTCTAGTGGCAGAAAGTTTTATTTCAAGTTTAGTGATTATAAAAAGAAGGTGTTGTGCATCCTCATTTAATTTAGGTTGAGTGTGTTGATTGTGAAAAAGCTTTCTTTTTTTTAAAAAAAGCGTTCAAGTAGCAGAAGTTAATGAAACTTAATTCCACTTATTCAGTGTTTGTCTCCTCTCGATATGTATTCAAGCTTTCAAACCTAGCATCCCCTTTGAAAATAACCCAGTTTTACACGTGCAATTGTCTATATTTTTTTTTTTCACAAACACTTTCAGACATATTACTTTCATAACTATTTTCAGCTGAGGCCTAAAAATCTCTGAGTTACTGTTGATACAACAGAAAACAAAAAAAAACGATAAGTTCACTCTTCCCTGTACACAGTAGCTTTATACTGTCTTTATTTATTTGTAATTTATTTTCCATCAAAAAATATTTGGTTTTGGCCACGCAAACCAGCAGCATTTTGCTATCTAGGAACACATTATTAATAGTATGATTAGGAATTCTTGTAAAATTTTTGTATTTAAAGTCGACTCAGGATTATAAGATATTAGGTTTTCCATTAGTTTTGAAGAACGAAAAAGAAAGAAAAAAAATCAAAAATCAAAACTCTATTCTTCCCCTATGCTGTTCTCATTCTGTTTCAAAAATATTAGGCCAATAGTGTTTTTGAACCTCATAGTTGCTAACATTCTCAAAATGTGTTTTCATCTCTCATTCTTTGTATCCTTCCAGAGACAGCAAAGAAATGCAAGACAAAGCAAGACAAAGCAAGGCTGCATTCATAAATAGGTGTAAGGAAGAATCTCAATTATTCATCTCAATGAAAATTATTTAAATAGACTCTGTGGCCATTAGATTTCTGGTCAAAAGTTCTGTGAAACCACATAAATCTGTGTCTCTTTGGTATCCAGAAAACTATGTTTACTATTTTTCTAGAGTCACCTTAATTATTTTGGAGGACTATATATGTTAGATGCAGGGCTCAACAGAAAATGTACTGACAATCTTTCAAATTGGCACAGAATCATAAAATGGTTTGGACTGGAAGAGACCTTTAAAGTTGAGTGGAGTAGAGGGGCAAAGCCCCCTCCCTCACCCTGCTGCCCACGCTGCCTTTGATGCAGCCCAGGACACATCTGGCTTTCCGGGCTATGAGTGCACATTGCTGGGTCGTGTCCAGCCTCTCACCCACCAGCAGCCCCAAGTCCTTCTGGGCAGGGCTGCTCCCCATCTGTCCATCCCCAGGCTGTGCTGATACCAGGGGTTGTCCTGATTCAGGTGCAGCACCTTGCACTTGTCCTTGTTAAACCTCGTCAGATTCCCATAGGCCCAATTCTCGAGCTTGTCCAGGCCTCTGTGGATTGCATCTTGTCCTTCAGGTGTGTCAACCACACTGCTCAGCTTGGAGTCATCTGCAAATTTCTGAGTTATTGACCATTTCTGTCTGTATGCAACAGTCCAACCTGTTCCTTATTCATGTATCTGTCCATGTATGGAATCCATTTCTATCCAACAAAAGAGAAGGATGGTGTGGGGGACTGTGTCAAAGGCTTTACAAAAGTCCAGATAAATGACATCTGAAGCCCTTCCCTTGTCCACTGATGTAGTCACTCCATCATAGAAGGCCACTGGGTTGGTGTCAGAGACTGAAAATAGTTCATGCCTCAAACATTGAAAGTTTTGTTCATGACAAGGAAGCTGCAACCGAAGAAGCCTCTCTGAAGACTGGGACTTTGAACTGAAAGTCAAACTGCTGATTAGATAAAGGGAAACACATTGATCAGTCATCTCAGACTGAAGGAAAGGTATGCATCCAGAAAAAGATGCCACCAGCTGCAGCTATCCCCGGCTGCGTTTGGGGTGGGGGGAGAGCACAGCTCACAGAAGCCAGGTTTACACAGACTCCCCCCCAGCTGAGGGGGGAGGAGGAGGTTTTGGGTGCACAGTGCAACCTCTGGTGAGAGGCAATAAACACCCATCCTCTGATTACACAAACTGGCCCAGCTGTGGAACCCCCAGCCCCACAGGGCACATCCACGGGACTTTCACGTGAGAGGCTTGGCCCCACAGGCCTGCAAGTGATGCAACAGACCCAGAGTCTGCCGTGAGAGACTGCAGCCCCCACCTCCAGGGGGACATGCCCGGACACGCCTACCTAGCCTGAGCATATACACCCATCGGACCCTGTGCCTTCCGGGGGACTTTCACCACCAAGAAGACCAGCTGCACAGGATCAACGGAACATCTTGGGATCCACGGAGTGGTGATATTTTCCTTATTCTGTCCCTGTCACTCTTTCTGTCCCCCCCACCTATTTTCCTACTTCTTTCATTCTTTCTCTCTCTCTCTCTCTCTCTCTCTCTCTCTCTCTCATATTTACCATCAAATAAAACCCTTACTATTGTCACTGGCATATGGTCTCATTCGCACCTTAAGTCGGGCAGAGGAATTTCTAAGAACCTTAAAACTGGATCTTAACAGTTGGTCAGGGCAGACTTGCAGGACTTGCCCTTTGTGAAGCCATGCTGGGTGTTCCAAATCACCAACCAGTTCTCCATGTGCCTTAGCAGAGCTTCTAGAAGGATCTGTTTCATGATCTTCCTACAGAAGTGAGACTTACAGTTCAGTAGTTCCCAGCATCCTCCTTTCCACCTTTTTGAAAGATGGGTCAAGAAAAGTAAGATATTCTCTTTTATACCAGTACAATTATGTAGTGCAGGTATTTTTGCCAGATGTATGATGGAAACCTTGACTTCTGTGAGGAACAGAGCATTCAGCTTTCTTATTCTGCTTTAGTTTTCCTCTTTCCTTGTGCTTTTTTTACTTGGCTCCACTTTTTCCCTTGTTTGGTTTTTTGCTTGGTTTTGTGTTTGTTTTTTGAGGGTTTTTTGTTGGTTGAATTGGATTGGGTTGGGTTTTTTGCATGATACATAGATTATTACTATGTTTCAAGGAACTTATAGTCTCTAAAAGATGTTGATTGTTTGTTTGTGTTTAAGAGCAAAGAACTCAGGGATCTAAAAGACGTGCTGTGAAACATATTCTTGAAACATATCAAATGAAATCCCTAATCCTAAAACATTTGGTGCTAGAATATGTACAGTGACAGACAGAGCACCAAGTTTCAAAATGGATCCCAAAGCAGCTGGTAGTCTGAACAGTGCTCCTTGATGACACAGTCCTGCTTGGAGTTAGTCAGTGGAGAAACACTGAGAGTCAAAAAATCTTCACTTACATTTTCAAGCTGAGAGGTTTTTCCTGTTTTGTGATGAGATGCTCTCCTTTAAAAACCTATAACCTTTCTCCAATAGAAGGCAACTGTGTTTAGTTTATGCCCTCTCATTATATAGTAGAGATATAGCCTTCTTGTCAAGACAATGAAACAAAGACTTTTCAGGCTACAGTTCTGTAACGTAAGTAGTATTAATATCCTATTCCCTGTTTCCTTGTGAGATTTTCAAAGTGAAAGCTATGCTAGAGAGAGTTTTACCTTTTACCTTTTAAAGATCCTAGTAGTTTGTCATCTTCTGAGGAAGGAAGGAAGGAAGGAAGGAAGGAAGGAAGGAAGGAAGGAAGGAAGGAAGGAAGGAAGGAAAGAAAGAGAAAGAAAGAAAGAAAGAAAGAAAGAAAGAAAGAAAGAAAGAAAGAAAGAAAGAAAGAAAGAAAGAAAGAGAAAGAAAGAAAGAAAGAAAGAAGAAAGAAAGAATAAGATAGAATAGTCTGCTAATTTAGCCTCAACAGCTTGTGACACATAGTAATGATGCTGTTTTGCTGCAAAAGTTTTGAAAAAAAAAAAAAAAGAAGTTTCTGTCTTGGTTATATTTTTCCTCACTGGCACTAATAGTAAGAGAAATTTGCAGCATGAAACTTCTACTGGCTGCCTGATGATTTTATTTATATTTGTATTTATGTGAATTTGCTACAAAATCTGGTAACTCAGTATATAAACTTGTACACAGACATTGATATTTTCCTGGCTTTCACACTGCATGACCACACAACTTTTGCTACTTTGAAAGAGATGAGCAAGCTACAGCCAGTAAAGAAGCTGTTTTCTTGCTTAGAAGATGTAGTCAAAACTAGCTTATTATGGCAGGGCTTCCAAGATTTCACTGTCTGCATATATGTTTGTAGATACAATTCAAGGTGTTAATATTTAATTGCTCCTTGGTATACTGCATACTTAGGGCTTAGCTCCTTGGAAGCCTCTTTCTTTTCCTTTGTATTAATACAAAAATAGAGATCACTTGATGTAATATGATTCTAAGTCCCTGGATATGCACATTTTGGATGTAAAGTAGACTGCTTCCCATAAAGATTGCTTGACCACACATATATTTTCCTCATGACCCTTCCAGCCAGCCATTTTCATTCAGTGTTTATCCTGAAGCAGACTCTGGTCTTTATCTATACAACATTTTATACTGAGAGAGCAATCTGTAATACTTTTGTCAGCATGTTTCATTTTCTTTAAATAGTCTGTGTGTACACAGGTTACACAAAAGGGCATCCAGAGTTGGGCAAAAGAACTGAAAAGGCGTAAAGTACTTCCATTCACTCGAATTACCTGAAGCTTCTTTTCCTTGTTGTAATCCTTCCCTTTCACTCTAATCACCTCCTGTCATTGAAGTGGCAGGTGAATTCTTCTCTAACAGTAAAGACTTTCTCCTTTTCCTTCCCAGTGTTTCTCTCCACTCCAGCATCATCATTTCAGTAAACTCCATTCATCCTTCCTCATCCACCACCTGTTCTGTCACCACTTCCTACACCACTGTGGAGCGTGGAGCTGCCTCTGCCAACAGCCTTTTGACTACAACAATTTTACATAAACTTTGTCATTCTTTCTAGCATAATTGCTGATCATAGCTGGTTGTGCAGGCATCAGGCACATGTGTGCATGTATTTAATTATACAAATTAGTCCAGTATTGCTTACATCCCAAAAGAAAAATATTTGAACATGGGCAGCAGACTACCATCTGGGATAACAAGATGCAACATGTGACAGCCGTTTCCCACTGGAAGACAGTCTAAAGGCCTAAAGGGTTGTTAATACTTCAATTAAATTTTTTCCTAATATAAACAAAAAGGCACCAGAAGTCAAGATTTAACAGATGCTAATCCCTTTACCTTGCAGAATTCTAGAGCTACAAATCCCAGTTTGCTACATCCAAGAAAAGGCCTTCAGGTGTTGAGGAGCAGGCTCAGAGGAGGAATGGTGTGTCTCAGAGTGCTTTCTAAGTTATTTATTTTCATGAATCAAAAATCGGGAATTTGGTGTTGCTGATTAGATATAGACTGATAAAAGTTACTCGTAATAATCCAGCTAGAACTCAAGCCTGGGACAATATCAGGGCATCAGTCACCCTCAAAAAATTTCTTGACTCATTCAATAACAGTACATGGTTAAATGATTTAGCTTCCCAGTTAATAAGTATAATGTTGAACCCCCTTAATTAAATAAATAATAATCAATTGTCCATGCTATACAGACATGAATTCTCTCTTTCACTCCATTTTCAGGTAAAGTTACTAGTTGCTCATGGAAGAAAAATTGGGTGGAGATTTAATAATAGTTCACTGCAAAGGTTGTTTTCCAAGGACAACATGAAAAATATTGCTTCATATTTGATTATCTTCACTATAAGTTTTTCAACATTGCCTGAAAGGAGTTGTGTCTTTAGATCCTCTCTGTCATGACAAGATATGTAAAATATATAGTTTGAAACGTCTTGGTGGTAGGGTGTGATGCCAGCTTCACAGCTTCTTCAGACACTCCAGGTGGTTCTTCAGAGCTTCACAGACAGTTTCATCTGAAAAAAATCAAGATACAGTGAAAATAATAACATTTATGTTTTAGGTCTACAAGTACGCCACAAGATGCCTCCCTGTTCAAGTGATCTGAAACTCTAGAGCCTCACTTAGTCATTCTCCATCATATTCATTTGTTAAGGCATGGATAAACACTGCTACCAAAAGCATTTGCTAATGTAAACCTGAAGATCCTGGTCTCTGGTACTTTGCTGAGAACCACAAAATCTTAGGTTCTTCCTATATGTTTTTAAAGGCACAACTAAGAAAATGAAGCATCACCAGTACTTTTGTCTACTAGGGATTAAGGCTGAAGTCTGAAAAGTCCCATTTCTTTCTGTTGAATGTGTAAGGAGACAACTGGAATGTGAAGACTCAGTTAAGATTTCCATGTTTCTTTGATGGAAATTTGTTTGATTCACACGAATCAGCAGGCTGAGCAAGGCATGCATAAGAGTAGGGTAAGAGCTATTATTTAATGTCAGCCATGAGCTCTCGATGGAAAAGGCACTTAACAGTGTCAATCATTTCTCACGAAATGCACCTGCAAGATCCAAATTAAAATCTTCTTATTTTTGTGAAAGGGATTTAAAGACATGTCTCCTAAACTGCTCCATTATTGCACTCTGTTTTAAGGTACTGTTCTCATAATCTTACTCAAAGCCATTCCCCTCTACAAATCATAGTAATTGGGCCAAAGACACAGAAGGTTCAACATGGGTTTGTGCTTCAATGCATACTTGATTATTTTACAAAATAACAGAGACCGGAATAGGACCAAGTGTACTGAACACACTCTGGATGTCTTTGCATCACAGGCATGTTGTGATTTTTCCAGTCCCTGTAGATAAACACATGGAGACAAACACAAATATATTTTAATAGTAAAAATATAAAATCCAAACAGTAGATATAAATATGATAATTCACATATAGTCAGCAGAAATATAGACAAGTGATTAAGGCATACACAGAATTAAGCAACACTGAAAGAAGGGGTTGTGAGTTCTGTCTGGTGTCTTGTGTTAAACTCTTAAGGAATTTAGCACCTAGGTACAAATGCTAAAATTACTCAGGACTCAAAGGGTGCAAGCACTGTTTCTCACCATAGTTTTATGAAATCCAATAAAGTTTGCAGTATCCAAGAAATCTTAGAAGAAGAAAATTTATACATTAGATGCTATAAAATCTGATCTCTGCACATTAACAGCTATCCTACGATTACGATTTTTTACTTTCTCTTGTTCTTTCAGTTTATTTTAATTTTTATGTGATGAGACAACCACTCTTCATGTTCTGAAATATTCTGAAAAACAGATGTTGTGACAATATGATCTTGTGGAAAACTTTTTCAAGCATATAAATGACAAATAGTCTTGCAAAAGAAATATTGTAGAAAGCAACAATTTAGAATGACAGTTATTTCATATATCTGTTTGACTAGGAACTAAAGAATAGTCTTGTTAATTTTGGAATTTTACTAAAATGGATTACCAGTATATCCTAACATAAGGAGTATGCATTTTAAATAGGTCTTAGTAAATGAAACTGAATGCAGCTTTAAATATTCCTAAAAAAACACCTGTTGTTACTTTTTTGTTGATTCTTTCCTCTGAATCTCAAAAATACACAATCATATTCAAAAAAGTGAAAAAATACAATCCTCTAGTACTTTCTCTGACTTTGTGAAAGGCTTCTTTAAAAAAAAGAAATATATAAGTGAAGAAGTGTGTAATTTTAGGAATTACAATTCTCAAAAGACATTAGATGTGTTTTGTGTGGTATATATGGTAGGAGGTGAAAAACAGAAGAAAAAGATTCAGAAACAGATGTTATTTCCAGGTAGGAAAGAAATGTAACAGAAAGCTTAAATAAAAGAGAAACATGCCAAAGCTGGATTTCTAATCTATGGATGCTGAGTAAAGTTGGACATATTGATTGGACATGTAGATTGGCTCTACTACCAAAATGAAATTTCTCAGGCGGCAACAGAAGTGATGTGCTTTAAATGATAAAATTGTTTCTCATCTGCTCTTAGGTATTTAATTTTTTCATGCTTCAGGAACATAATTCTAATATGGTGTATATATATATGTACATATATACTGTCTTCTAAAATTTATCTTAAATTGTCCAATTCTCCAAAGTGCTGGTTATATAAAATTTTACTGAAGAATTTGGCTGTATTAACTGCCCTGCCTTTTATCTGTCTTCTGAAAGAGGATATCTGAAAGATTAAATTAGGTTGATTGTTCATGTCAAGCTGATATCTATATAGGAGAACATCAATTCAGCATTTACAGCATAGACAGTGGAAGGTCCTCCATACAATAATAATATATAATAGTGAGCAAGTGAGTTGTTCGTTTATTCACCATGGAATTTAGGTTCTGGACTTATCTACTGAAAAGTCACACAGTGCTGATAACTACAAGCAATTCAGTCTGGGTTTATGTCTACTCAGAACTGCACAGAAATGCCTGTACCTGAAACAGCCATCAGCAAAGAAAGGCAAAAACTAATTGCTAGATCCTCAAAAGGGCTACAGAGACGAGAATTAGTGTAGACAAAAGGAAACAGATTCCTATTAATATCTGTGACCTATTTCATGATCATTTTATATCCTGAAACTTGCTGATGATATTTTTGTTGGGAAACTTTTTTTATTATTTTAAACTTTGCAGTTCCAGTGTAGTGCAAAACACTGTCCCTGTGGAAAGAAAGTTCACTGAAAATCAGAAAAATCTCTAGTGGCATAGGAAATCAAATCCCACTGGCTAAGGAAGCAGGCACAGAACGTTTATGAGTGGGTTTTGACTACACAGGAACTCCTATCTTACACTAGCTCAGACAGCATAAACTTTCTGTTCAGAGGATAACAAAATTTTAAGGAACTTTGTAGGAAGTCAAAAGCAGTAACAGCTATAGAGATACAGAAACCAGCATGCTGTCAGGTAATACTATGGCTGGGATGGCATCATAAGAACTTTTGGAAAATATGAAAGAACATTATTGTAGAACTTCCACTTTTTGGACTGTGGATACTACCATAACACATGAAAACTTATGAGTACAGGTGGAAGAGAAGAGCAGCTCCCATAATTAAGCCAATGGAAAATATTTCAATCATTTATCATCAAATTTTAGAATGGTTTGGGTCGGAAGGACCTTAAAGATCATCTTGTTCAAACTCCCCTGCCATGAGCAGGCACACCTCCAAATATACCAGGTTGCTTAAAACTTCATCCAAGTGTTGACACAATAAATTAAACCCAGTCCTCTAAATACTTTTGTTTTGGTGTGCAGCACAGGAATATGGATACGTAACTCCAATAAAACTATTGTGAAATTGGACATTAACTTAAACGCCTGTAATACTGGATTGAAAGTGAAGGATTTATCTATATTGGTGTTATTTTGTCACAGTTTGATTATTAAGAATGAAATCCACACATAAACAGAAATAATTCACATTGTTTGAAAAAAACTGGAATATTAAGTGTTTCATTACCGCAATCAATAATACGAAATAAACAGATTAAAAATCACAAAGCCAGCCTACCGTCAAAACCATAAGAAATCAAGTAAAATCAATCACCTTGATTTATGCATTCTTGCTGACTTTTTGTTAGATCTTTTGCATGAATATACATGAATACAAGCAACTAACTGCCAGTAAATCCAGTGGGACTCAAGGATGCAAAAAAGATTGGTTTTAGTCAACATGATTTGCCCATTATGAGTTTAGGTTCCTGAAAAACAAAACTGACTAGTGGTTTGACTCTGGCTGAGTGCCAGGCCCCACCAAGACACTCTGTCCCTGCCCTTCTCAACTGGACAAGAAAAACGTGATGAAAGGCTCAAGAGGTATGGACAGGGAATGATCGCTCATCGATTACTATCACAGGCAAAACAGACTCACCTTGGGGAAATTAATTTATTAGCTGTCAGATCAGAATAAGTTAATGAGAAATAAACCCAAATATTGAAACCACCTTTCCTCTACTCCTCCCTTCTTCCCAGGTTTAAGTTCACTCACAATTTTTCACTACTTCATCCCAAATGGCATAGGAGGGATGGGGAATGGGGTTGTGCCCAGTTCATCACATTTTTTTCTCTGCCACTCTTTCCTCCTCATTCTCTTCCCCTGATCCCGCACGGGGTCTCCCCCATAGGAAACTTCTCCACAAACTTCTTCAGTGTGAGTTCTTCATTAACTGCTCCATTGTGGGTCCCTTCCACAGACTGGAGACCTTCAGTAACAAAATGCTTTGATGTGGGCTGCCCACACAGGTTCACAAGTCCTGCCCATGCCTGTGCTCCAGAGTAGGCTACTGTCTCCATAGGCCCACAGGTCCTGCCAGGTGCTTTCCCAGTGTGGCCTTCCCACAGGGTCACAGCCTTTTTTCTGGCATCCACCTGCTCCAGCATGGGGTCCTCCACGGGCTGAGGGAGAATCTCTGCTCTCTGCTCCATGGGCTGCAGGGGCACAGCTACCTCACTATGGTCTGCACCATGGGATGCAGGGGAATCTCAGCTCCGGCACCTGGAGCACTTCCTCCTCCTCCTCCCCCGCCTCCTTCACCGACCTTGGTGTCTGCAGGGTAGTTTTTCTGATATGTTTTCACTCCTCTCTTTGGCTGAAGTTGTGTAGCTGTTTTTTTCCCCTTTTCAAATCTCTTTTCCCAGAGACACTACGGCCATCACTGATGGGATTGGCCTTGGTCAGAAGCGGGTCCCTCTTGGAGCTGGCTGGCATTGACTCTGATGGACATGGGGGAAACTTCTGGCATCTTCTCACAGAAGTCACTGCTGTAGTGCCCTCACTACCAAAACATTGTCATACAACCCAAACCTATTATAACTCTCTACTACTATTCATCATCCAGCAAAGTAAAATTAAGGGTGACTTCACCCCACATAATACCTATTTAGAACCACTCACATTTACTGTGTGATTTTCAGCTCATCAGCCACTATCTGTCACTGTGAAAGATGACCACTTCAACAGTTAAGATTTTAGCACTTTATTATACCATTTCATTTTACCATTGTATTTGCTTGGTTACATGCAGTAACACTTGTGCCTTCCTTTTCATGTTTCCACCATCAGGCACTATACTTGGGTATAGTACCCGAAGTTTCATTGCTGTAGCCTAGGCAAAATGGACATAGCAATTCAAGGGAATTAGACAAAGTCACCTCATTTACAAGGAACAAGAAAATTCTTTGCAGCGTAAGAATTCTGTGCTACGTGCAGAGATAAACCATATGGGGCAAAAGTACTTGTACCAGTTGAAGACATGCCAAACACTGTTTCAGCAATCCAACAATCTAAATGACTGAGCTCCAGGTCCAGAGAACATGGCCCAGCATTGTTTAATTTACTCATATAGATCCATATGTGCTAAAATGAACTCTAAGATTAATTATCTAGTCCAGCTCAACGTAGCATTCGCATATATAGTAAAATTCATTAAAGTTTGGCAAATTCATAGCACAAAAATGTCAAAATGAGTACTAGTTAAATTCTGTCCTTCTGCATCTAAAGGCTTAAGAAATACAGCTGATCAACAGAGATAAATAGCAGATCACCAGCTTCTGAGCAGAAGCAAACAGGTAAATGACTTCTGGAAACATGACCACAGGCATCCCCTAGAACAATATGAAAAACATGTTGTTTACTGGAAATAAAGGGATACAGTTTGTGTTGCTTGTCAGATTTTTCCATAATAGTGCAACAGGCAGAGCATGTCACCTTTCAGGGTGTTTGTGCAATTTTAGGCTCTTAAATTTTAAATATTTGACATAAATTATCACAGATTAAGTCCACTTCATTATAGCTAGGCAAACAGAGGCATGTATCTGCTATATTATTTTTTTTCTAAACCTTTCTTTCAAAGTTTTTTTTAAAGCCAAGATTAATAGGCTAAAGTTATCATGTTCTGGTCTCAGTACCAAAGTTGCCTTGCTGAAGGGAGAGACTCTGCAGTTCACAGTGAGAATGTTTGTTACTTACTCTAAAAAACATATAAAGCTACCAAATATATTTTTCTCAGAGACCGGTAATGTCTGAACACAAAGCTACTGTTTCTGAGTCTGGGCTGCTCATAAAAGAACGTGTAGATACATGTGTTTGAGTCTAAATGAAAGAAAGAAAGGAATGACCTGGAGAATTGGGCCTTAGATTATCCATATTGCTGGATGTCTTACTCACTAACTGCATAATACCACTTACTCCAGCTCCTTCCAAAATAATGTTCACACACAGTTCCAGAGCAATACTCCCACAAGAAAGTATAGCCCATGTAAGGTCACCAAGATTCATTTTTTGGTTGTTAGGAAATGCAAAAGTACAGTTTTATCACAACTGTCCATTAAAACACAGTCATGCAGTAATGCACATGCCTATTTGAGTGGAGTGAACATTGATCTGAGACTAAGAAAGATGTGTTCCCACATATGGAATATTATAGCTCTGAAATTCACTTCCACTGATAATCTTTTATTGTCCACATTCCTTCAATAGTAGTTTTACTCCTCTGGAGTGAGAAACATCTGCGCAGTGCAGATCCAGAAACTGACCTGTAGCAAGCTGTGACTGTATCTGTTGGATTTCCTTTCTTTTATAGTCTTCTGATACTCTTACAGCAGCTTAGTACCTTCAAATGAATCCATATGACTTCAAGCAATATACACCTTCAAAGCCTTACCATAAAAATGTCATTTTATGGCTTCAGCACTGTCCAAATGGGACTGACACATGCATAGACAGCTGTATTCAGTACACAGGCCAGCAGTCACAGGCATTTTATTTAAAGTCACAGCCAAGAATGATAGCCATTTTTTCATGAGATGTGAAAAGGTTGACAAATATTTCTGGAACACTTTCCCAGAAAGTCAAAAATCTGAATTCAGACCATTGCTCTTCATAAAGCTTTCCAAGCCAACATCTTTCATCCCTATTTACTGAAACTGTATCATTAGGGCAGCATGAAAAAAATATAGGATCCATCAAGTCAGTGAGAGTGCAAGAAATCCAGAATTTGATTCTGTAGTGTGGTAATTTGGAAAATTCCCAGTGAAAGATATTACTCAGACTTCTGGACAACTTCCAGAGCTCTACAAACATATTTCAAAATGTGTATTTAACGTGAAGTGGATGAATGCATGAAAAACCACACAGAGAATAAAACATAAGATCCTTCAGTTACGCAAGCCCATTGTCAGCAAGGCTATGGAAGTAGGGACCTTTTCTTTCTTTGTCCCAATCTTACAGTTCTTAGTATAGCTGGCCAGACAGTGGCACAGCTTCAACAAGAAAGACAATGGACAAAATTCCAGGCCAGTTCTTTAAACACTACCAGTACGCTGAATGAGGAACTGATGTTCCTGTAAAAAAATGCCATTGTAGGCTTTTTTCTAGATGGATTTTGTTGGTTTGGTTTGTTTGCTTGGGTACAGTTTTTTGTTTGGTTGATTGGATGGTTAGGGGTTTTGTTTGGTTGGTTGGGTTTGAATCTGAAAATATTACCTAGGTTTACACTTCTCACTTCTCCAGCCACACCTTGGCCTCCAGTAGTGAATTTGGTCACCAATAAATAATGTGGAAGAGAGCTGAATAGAAAATAATTGAAGAAAGATGGTCACTGATAAAGAGATTGTGCTAATCAGGTATGAGATTATAAACATCATAGAAACAATTAATTTGGCAGCAGCTTACTCTTCAGTTTTTCCTAATGGGAAATAAGGGTTAAAATAGGGAATAGCTGATCAGGGAATTTTACTGAATCTCTGAAGTTGAAAGTCTTGTGAAGGAGATAGTCTTAAAGTATAAAAAATTGCTGTACTGGGTATAACTTGAAGTTCACTTTTCACAGCTTCCTGCTATGTACTGTGACTAGGAGACATACATTCGCTTCAGAGGACAGAAAGAAATACTGAGTAAAACAGTTCTCAGGAAAAATGTATCTTCAAAGTAATTTTTGCTGCCGAGTTAAGATCACTGTGAATTATGAGGACACAGTTTAGAAAACCGAGTTAGGAAAACAAAACCCCCAAAACATTATGGAAGCTGGTTTTGCTGCGGTAACTCAATTACTCAAAATACACGACTTTTTTTTTGCGGTTTTGCTTTATTCCTTCATGCAACAGACAATTCTTTATCTATCCACAAGATGGCACCAGAAGATCGAATAAAATTTAGTTCTGTGCAAGGGCTCACACACCTTGACGTTCTCTGTCTGCCTCTTTGCCTCCAAAGTGGCAGAAATATATTATGCATGGCATAGATCCAGAAATTTGCACCTGCAAAACACTTTAAAATTAGATAAAGTTTTAATAAAGAGTAAATGCAGTACTCAGATTGATTCAAATAGGCATTTTTTTCACATGTTAGATCAATACTTAAAAATATATATTTTGAAAAAATACCTCAGTGGTGGTTTAAAAGATAAAGGTTAGTTCCCAGGTAAGACTATTTCTTCAGTAACATGATTTGAGTTTAATATTTGATATTCTTTTAAAGGTACAGTAGCATACATTTTATTAAACAGCCCTAAGTTTCATAATATTAAAACACTTTTCAAAGTTTATAGAAATTAACGTATTTTTTAATGGGTTTCTGTCTAAAGGGGTAAAATTTTTTTAGTGAGGCAACTGCTAGGGAGCATAGAGCTGACAAAACTTAGTTTATTTTCTAATATTTTATTTAATAAATCTTAAGGAAACTTTTAGTTTCTGTATTAATACAAAGTCTATAATGAAAGTTCACGTCACCCTCTCCTGGGAATCTTCCACATAAATATATGTCATTTGCAAATCGAAATAAGGCCCTTAGGAGTTATTTATTCATTAGTTCCTGTAAACAAAGAAATTTAGAAAAGTATTCTTTGAAATTTTTCAAGATGATTGAACTGTAAAACTTGTACAAAAATTGAGCTTTTACAAAAGAAAATCCCTACACCTTTGTAAAAACTAGGTATATAATTAAATTACAAAAATAATTGGATTTACTTCAGAACTCAGGTGTGTGCCCTTTCTTCTCATAAAAGATAGTTTATGTACATAATGAAAATATATATGAAAAGTATTCCAAAAAATAAGACCCTAAGAAGAAGAGAAAACTAGCCAAGGAAATTTTAAACCTTACGTCACAGCACACTGCAAATGCTAATAATATGTAGATTATTTGCCACAGCTGCAAAAAGTAAAGAGAAGCATATAATAAATCGGAAATATATTCTAGTAAGGTCTATATGCTGAATGAGTAATTTGTCCTTCTCTTCCCAAAACCCACAAGGAAACATGAAAAAGCAAGTCCTGAATGCTCATGAGAAACAGTCAGCGGCTGTGCAAAGAGTAAATGTAAATTTTTATATGACAACCAAAGGCAACAGACCAGCACGGCTGAGTCAAGGCTTGCTGGTCAAACTTAAGGACAAGAAGCAAATGAACAAGCAGTGGACACAGGGATAAGAATAGAGATAAAGTTCAGTTTTTCAGGGATGGGATCAGGAAAGCCAAGGTGCAGCTGGAGCTGAATTTGGCAAGGGGTACAAAGAACATCAGGAAGGGCTGCTACAGGAACGTCAGCCTGAAAAGGAAGATCAAAGAAGGTGTACCCTCCTGATAAACATGACTGGCAAGCTGGTAACCATGGACGAGGAGAAGGCTGAGGTGCTCAACAACCTTTTTGCCTCAGTCTCTACTGGCAACCTCTCTTCCCACACCTCACGAGCAGATGAGCAGCAGGATGGGGACTGGGGGAGCAAAAATCTTCCCTCTATGAGAGGTTTGTGACCAGTTGAGGAACCAGTGTAAGCCTGAGACCTCATGAGATTCATCCCAGAATCCTGAGGGAATTGGCTGATGTAGTTGCCAAGTCACTCTCCACAATATTTGAAGTTACTGAGGTGAAGTCCTGGTGATTGAAAAGAGAGAAACACTGCACCCATCTTTAAAAAGGGTAGAATGGAGGCCACTGAAAGCTACTGGCCTGTCAGCCTCCCCTCACACATTCCCCCACAACATCCTTCTCTCTAAATTGGAGAGATATGGATTTGATGGTTTGTCTGTTCAGTGAATGGGGGTTTAGTTGAATGGTCCCAACCAGAGGGTAGTGGTCAATAACTGAATGTCCTAAAGGGCATCAGTGACAAGTGGTGCCCCTCAGTTTTCTGTATTGGAACCAGTGCTGCTTAATATCTTCATTGGTGACATAGACAGAGGGATCAAGTGCACCCTCAGCAAATTTGCAGATGATACCAAGCTGAGCAGTGTAGTTGACACACCTGAAGAGTGGGATGCCATCCAGAGGGACCTGGAGAAGCTTGAGATGTGGGCCCATGGGAATCTCATGAGGTTTAACAAGACCATGTGCGAAGTGCTGCACCTGGACTGGGGAAACCCCCGGTGTCAACATGGGCTGGGGGGTGAACAGACAGAGAGCAGCCCTGCTGAAAAGGACTTGGGGGTGCTTATGGATGAGAGGCTGGACATGAGCCATCCACATGCTCTTGCAGCCCAGATGTGTCCTGGGCTGCATCCAAAGCAGTGTGGCCAGCAGGATGATGGAGGGGATTCTGCCCCTGTGCTCTGCTCTAGTGAGACCCCACCTGAAACACTGCATCCAGCTCTGGAGTCTTCAGCACAGCAAAAAACATGGACCTGTGGGTCCAAGTCCAGGGGAGGGCCACAAAAAGGATCAGAGAGATAGAACATCTCTCATGTCAGGGTAGGCTTTAAGAACTGGGGTTGTTCAGCCTGGAAAAGGCTCTGGGGACAACCTGTTGAGGCCTTTCAATACTTAAAGGGACTAGTAAGAAACATGTGTGAAGACTTTTTACAAGGGGCTGTTGTGATAGGATAAGGAGTAATGGCTTTAAATTGCAAGACAAATTAGAGTAGATATGAGGAAGACATTTTTTATGATGAAAGTGGTGAAACACTGAAACAGGTTTCCCAGAGAGGAAGTAGATGCCCCATTCACAGTCAGATTGGATATCACTCTGAGCATCCAGATGGACTGAAGATGTCCCTCTCCATTCCAGGAAGGGTTGCCCTAGATGACATTTAAAGGTCACTTCCAACCCAATATCATTTTTTCTGGTCCTCAGTGACTGCCTCATATGTCATCAACACTAGATGTCTGACTTTTTTTTTTAACCTAAAATTACTAAAAAAGTATTTTAGAATGAAAACAGGTTACATAGTAATCTGATTTTAACTCTGTGAATTGCAGATAATTTCACTAAACTGAGGGAAATGTGCAAATTGCACTCAGAATTCATACTGGCATAGCAGAAACCAGAACAGAGACCTTAGTGACAAAGTTCTCTTTTCAATATAATTTGAATAATATTTTAAAATTAGAACTATTTAAATCCCTTTGTAAAGTCATAGAAATAATCTAACAAAGTTTCCATTCTATATTTTTGACACTCATGCTGTATTAGGGAAGTCTGGTCTGAACATATCTCTTTCTTTTAGATTGCAACATCATTGTATTCAGCAACAAAGAGAGTTCATACATTTCAAATATGATCACTATGTAGTTTGCCCATGTATAATTTGCATGAATACATGCTGCTCAGGTTTTTTCCTATTTACCACAAGATGTGTGGATTCCCTACATGGAGGAGCAGTCAGTGTCACCCTGTATGTAAATAACTGCTCAGTGGTGTGGTTAAAAGGTTCATTTCTGTTTCTGCAAAAGAAGTATTGCTTTTTACACCACTAACTACTTGTAGGAAATCTCGGTCTTTCCATAATTTAACTCAGATGGGAGTTTCCTGATATGTCCCACTGAAAGGGACATGTTTTAGAAAACACGGTCACCTTTGCAGCACATTTTTAAACAACAGTGATTGCCTGCAGACTGATATCATAAAGGGTGTGTTTCTTAGAAGAAAGTATGCTTTTTTACTTCATCAGTCTCTAGGGTCCATATAGGCAAAGCACAGCAAGCGCCACTAGAGTCATTGTCTGTTGATGTTTTAAAATAGAGGGTAATAATAATAATATTAATAATAATAATAATAGTACTAAAACCGAAAGTGCCTTGACTTTCATAAACATTATACATAACTTCAAACTCATAACCTGTATGACCCTGTATGTAAAAACTAGTGCTAAACAATAAGAATGCAAACTTAGGCAAGCAAAAGCTAGTAAACAACAGGATTAAGATTTCCCTTTGCCTTGAATGTTTCTGTTCAATAAGTGTATTAGACATATGTCTTTAACTGCATTCCATTTTCTTCCACTGGACTTCCTTCCCATTTGGCACACCGGATTCAGGGCAATGACAGGCTGTCCCTATTTCCTCCTCTGTTTGAGGTATACCACCAATACATAATTTCTACATTTTGTTCAAGATACATAAAGAAACCAAAATGGCATATATCTTGATATTCCCACTCATCCTTTCTGTTCTTATTGTGAGTGTTTAAATGCTTCATATCTACTAAGAGGCAGAGTTATCCAACACCTCTGTGGTGCTTAAAGAAGAGGTCATCAACCTGCTTCAATGTTACACACAGTGAGTTGTAACCTCCATTTAGAAATTTGATTTGAATGCAAAAGTGCTGCAGGATGTGACACCCTGCTGTTGCTCATGATGGAAAATTTCCATTTATTCTGTCTTTAAAACCTAAAATAAAGTCACAATCAGAATATTTTGCGTGCAAAAAAACCTGACATTCCAGTATTGCCTCTCTGAGCATGAGAAATTCACAAAATGCCCTTTTGTTTAAATAACAGGTACCAGATGTCACAGCAAGTAAACTTCACCTCAGCTGCCTGTGGATTAGCAAAATCCCTGTGTTCAACATTACTTAGATTAACTGGCAGGCCATTTGCTTTTGATGTGCTGCTATTTGCACTGCAGGACAGGGCACAGCCTCAGCTACACGATTGCATCAAAAAAGCTTCAGCTTTAGCAACTGCAGTAATTAAAAAAAAGCAACGACAAAGCCCCCCAAAACCAACATGAGTATTTATGGCTTATGCTTCGAACATGTTTCTTCTGCATATAACCCACAAGTAAAAGTGCCTTCAACAATTCTATCCTAAGATATTTTAACAGCCAAAAACATTTTCAAAACCTCTGACTGTTCATTTATAAATCAGAATTGGTATTATGTAGTTTTGTAGAACTTCTTGCTGTCACTCAAGAGGACAAATGGTATATAAAATAAAAACATGAGCTGGGAATACCCACGGTAATCTGAATCAACTAGTTAAGTTTGATACCCATCTATTTATTTTGAGTTAAGTTGCTCAAGGTGTACAGGACTCAAATAACTCTTTTTCTCTAGAATCAATCATAAAATAAACAAGTAAAACTGTAATCCCTATATCCTACAAAGCATTAAATTGTTCATGTTTCTCATCATCCTCATGTTTGTTAGGCAGCATCACAGAGTAGAATGGCAATATTACTTTATTATTCTGCAGAAATATTGAAAAATAAAAACTACATTTCTTTTCAGACTCTGGACAGTGTAATTTGAAGTGCAAATAGCTTGAAATTTCAAGCATTGAAATATTGAACAAACGTTCAGTATACTATGCTAGTTCCATCCCTTTGAAGCAGGGTCAAAAGCAGCCTGAAAAAAAAAATTCAGTGGGGAAAAAAAAAAAGGCAGTAAACAAAGATCAAATTTGTTCAGGGAGGGAGACTATGACTTTAAAAAAACCCCAAAAACCTAAATTAATATTAAGTTATAAAGTATTTGTTTAAAACCCACATAAAACTAATCGTTCAGACTCCATGTCTAGTAATTTTGCTGCAAAGGTAGATCTAAATGTTGTGTCCATAATACTTCTTCATGATAAGGATGAGAAAAGACTGAGAAAAGCTTCTGAAAGGTTTTGCAGTCAGGTGTTTGACAGCAACAGCTGTCTCCAGGCTGTACACTGCTGCAGCATGTGTGTTTCAAGCCCAATTGGGAGAAGATTAACACTGAAAATTTTAGTCCAGGAGCAGTCTCACATAAGGCCGGTTCTACTCCATTGTCATAAAGCGTTCCCTCTGACTCCCCCGATGGGACGTACTGCATTTGGTACTCAGAAAGCCACACAGGAGGTTGGTGCTGGTCATAATGTGCATCTCATGAGCCAGAGAAGCCCTGGCATACACAGAGGCCTGCCAGGTGGCTGATGCCTCTTTGCCTCTGAGCACTCGAGCTCTGATGTGTCTACCAGAGCACCTACCTGTGCCCTGCCACTCAAAATCAAAAGGAAGAACAGGAACAAGGATCAAAAGGAAGAACAGAAACAAGGCCTAGGATATATATAGCCTGATCGAATCTTCCACTTTCAGAGATTCCTCTGTGATACAGGTACTACAATGGAGAGAAGAATGCTGCTATGTGTCTTCTTCTGTCCCCTCCAAGAGATGTATATATATCATGGTTTATGACATTATTCCTGCTACACTGAGAAGAATGTTCCTAACTCCAGACTTAGTAAAATCCCTGTTCCACTTCCACCCCAGACAGAGACATTTCCCAGAACAGAGACAAGTGTTCACCACATCCCTTCCTAGAAAAGCTAACTTGTAACCTTGATATGACTGTCTCAAGCCCAGGGTTTGGCTAATTTGAACAGAGAATAATATGTTGCCATCCCTCCTACTTCTGGTTTTATAAACCTCTATCACGTTTCCCCTAAGTAACATTTTTTAGATTAAATGTTCTTAGCTTATTCAGTCATTTCTTGTTCAGAAGCTATTCTGTGTTTTGCTGCCTTCTCTGGACTTTTCCCAAGTCTATTGTATCCTTCATTAGAATCAGAGCTGCTTGAATTATTCAAGGTATGGCAAAGTCAACTACTAGCATTATGGTGGCTTGTATTTTGGTCTGTCTCCTTCTCCTAATTTTCCCTAGCATTTTATTTGTTTTTCTGAACACTGGTATTATAAAACTGGTATTTCAGGAAATGGTTTTTTACACCCCAAGATATCAGTCTTGAGAGGTAATGGTTAGTTCAGAGCCTATAATTTTATACGTGAAATTAGGATTGGTTTTCTCCCATGTACATCGTGTTGTATTATTTACACTGAATTTCATTCGTCACTTTTTCGCCCTTCAGTCTCAGTCTTCTTTTAATTCCTCACAGTTAGCTTTCAAACTCACTATCTTGAATAATACAGTTTTGTCAGCAGCCTTTTTCTTTTCAATAATCTCCTGCTTTCCAGGTCAGTGATGAATATGTTTTACAGTACAGGCCCCTGCTTGCCAGCATTGATGACCTGTCTCCACTTCAAGGACCGACGACTTGCTCCTATTTGTGTTTTTCTTTCTCCTAACCAGTCATTTATCTATGCAACAAATGCCTTTGCTCATGCCACCTAATTTACTTAAAAGCTTTGTGTGAGATACTTTGTCCAAAGGCCTTTTGAAATCTATGTAAAATAAATAAATTCCCCTCCTCTCCCACAATCACTCAATTTCAGATAAGTCTCCCGCTGAGAGCAGCTCCCTAATGGGATTCTCCTTTCCTCTTATTCTTCGGCAAGGTTCACCACTGAAACCTCTCAACAACGACCTTTTTCTGCTTCTTTGTTTTTAGTCTACCTTTTGTATTTTGATCATCAAATGGCCAAACAGACTTCTTGATCCTGATGTGTGTAAAAAAAGAATATTAGTTTTGTTTCCCTTTGCCACTTCTTTGTTCTTCTTAATTACTCCTTATACTTTGTCATTCTATAATCCCTCCTAATTTCCTTTGAATGTAAGTGTATGACTTCAGCTTTTTTTTAATTGTTTCTAGAAACCTCCCTTATATCACTATTCAATTTTTGCTTTATATCTTATGGTTTAACTTGCTTTACAGAGGTATTAAAAACATTGACTCTTTTTTCTGAAACGAGTCGCATGTTGCTTTTTTTTTCTCTTCACCCTGGAAAACTGACTTTCTGAATTACTGCTGTGTTTAAAGTGGGAACATAAGAGAAACAAAAATAACATTTACTCTCTCAAATGATCCAGAGAACATCTTTCTTATGAAAACCTTCTATGCACACAACTGGAAATGGTCTTCTTACCGAGTTTATTCCTGGGGGGGGCGGGGGGTGGCTGGGGGGGTGGCAAGGGAATAATTAGACTAGATTGGCTTAAGTGCATGGGTCAAATTTTTCTTGCAAAATTTAAAACAGGCAACACAGATTTGAATTGATAAGAGAATGAAAGCCTAGACAACAGAAATTAATCATGATTTGCATTTCTGGGCAAGTCGCTGGGGAGAAATATTGTCCCTTGGGTCATGTGCCAGGAAGTGTATATTAATGTTCTGCCTTGCTGTAGATGTCATGAGTGAAAAGCATAGAGAAAAGGATGTGTTCTGAACATTTCGGAGTCAGGTCTGTGCCTTTAATATTCTTTCATGGAATCATTTTAACTACCACCTGCTTTGGATTACTGTAATTTCCCCAGGCTTAAATTGAAGTAATTTACAAAAGATTCTGACATCTTTCTTAATAAAGAGAAAAAGACCAAAAGACCAAATTTCATGGTAGAAAATCACGTGAGATGAAAATAATCAAAAATTAAGGTTTTTTCCTAGAAAAGACTGCAATTACAGCCTTTCATATAGCAAGAACACTAACATTCTAAATCACAACTATTTATCTGGAATAGTATTCTTTTTAATTAAATATATACCACTGTAATTTTTGTCTTTTTTGTTCTTTATCACACCATTATTTCATTTTCTGAAGTTAAGTGTCACTTACATTTTTCTTGGAGTATGACTACTGTGACAGAAAGGAAGCCATTTATTATTTCATCAGAAGTTATGTATTTCTATCGCCATGCATGTCAGCTGCTGGTGAAATGAGGCCCTTCCATTTGGGATCCTTTTATATTGCCACAACAAATACAAAAAGAAGGAAGACTGAGTAATAATGAACTACATAACCCAAGAATTACTATTACATTTGTATAGTCTATATGATACACTTATTATCTTTGCACTGTCTTAGTTTTTACATTGTCTTATCCAGTATTTTACTTTTCAATGTGTATGTAATAGAATAACCTGATAAGCAGTTAAAACTGTGTCAACACTTCCTCCACTTGAAAGGCTTTGACTTGAGTAGGGTCGAGGCTTAAGCTTGACAGGCAGGCTGGGTTCTGTATAAGTAGCTCATACAGAGGTGGAAAATGAAGTAAGAGAATAGAATTTTTTGGGGACTGACAAAAGAGAATGAGCTTGGTCTTCTTTCCCTATACTCAGAGGAGTATATTGGATGGAATCTCATTAATTGAAGGCAGTTTCTTTGTCCATTCTGATATCTCTGCTCCAGTTAAAATGAGTTCAATTAACTAGAAATTCAGCTTGAAGGCCTTTCCTCACAGGTAAAAGTGTTTGTAATTTGCCTCTGGCAATGTAGTGTGGCAGGGCCTCGGTAAACATCAGAAGGGAGACAGTTCTTGTTTTTTAGTCTCCAAACCTCCAATTTGACTGCAGTTCCCAGAGAGCCGTATCTGTACTCAGCTACTGGTCAGGCATTTGACCTGAGATCATGTCAGAATACTCCAGCCTCTCAAAGCTCTCTAATTAAAAAAGTGTGTTGCCTAACAAGAGGATTTTAAAAAATACTGATGTTTTCTCCTGTTAATATAAGTATCAATAACAACAATAATATGAACTGTTATGAGCAAAATAAAATGTAGCTTGAAATTATCAGAAAATAATTGTTAGCTTTTGTGGTGGATTAGCCTTGGCTAACACGCAGACACCCACACAGACACTCTCTCACTTCTCCTCAATACCATGGGGAAGAAAATAGGCTGAGAAAGCTAAAGGTCAAGATAAAGACAGGGAGTTTATTTACTAATTACTGTCATGGGCAAAAAAGGCTTGAACAGCAATTAAAAATATATAAAGCACCACCCTTTGTGAAATGTAAGGTGTTGGGGCGTTCTGGACCACTCAAGGTCCAGCCCCTCTTCCGCACGTACTGCCAATCACCTGGGCAGACGAATCGGAGAGTGAGGGGGCGTCCATGGGCGAGGCCCAGGACTGAAACCACTCCTGCCTCTCCAGAATGTTCTGTTTGGTTTGATCCCTTATTGGATGGTTCTGTAAAACCCCTCCTCTGCTACCCTGCGATTGGTCCTTGTTCTCTGGATCCTCCCCTTTCCCGTTTCCCTATTTGCTATCCGAGTTGTACCACCCTCTTACCACCCTCTTTAAAAGCGCACCGAACCCTGGCCCGGCGGCCATTTTCCCTCTCGCTTCCTAGGTGGAATAAAGCCTCAGGAGTTCGGAAGTGGCTCTCTCTCTTTACTCTTTTGTCTCTGGGACACCTGGGAGGAACAGACCACCTTGGTCTCCTCTTGCGGGGCGCGCCTGCTGCCGCTGTGCCAGCGCCGCCCGCTCCACACGGCTGCCGAGACGCAACTCTGTCGGGGGTGAGTCTGCGGAAGTGTCGCTGCTGCCAACTGCGGGACGAAGCCCTTTGAGGCTGACCAGCCCAGGGCCAGTGACAGGTAGGGCCATTTGCAAATAGATATATGGAACAGCCTTTTTTAAATTCTATTTCTGTGTGTATGTATTTGATATTTACACACTGGTGCTCAAATGAAAGGATACCTCTTAGATAACCAGCTGAACCTCAACATGTGTACCCTTTAACCAAATTTCAAAATATTTTAGATTTTATTTTTCATTGCTAATGATTTTCTCAATTAAATAAGAAATGTATGGAAGGTTTTCTGTAGGACATCCTTAAAAAATGAAGTTTCACCAGTCACTTTATAGAACTTGAAAACAGCAGGTTCATTGCACTACTCAGACAGTGAACAAGCTTTTTTTCCTCACAGAGAAAGACAAACAGTAATGTAATAAAGATGTAGACAAACAGAGTCTAACAAAAAGATAGTCTTGACAAGTGTAATGGTAGGAATTCTAAAACAAATCTATACACAATTCAACAGCTGTAATGCGGAATTAATCTTCTATTGCCCACAAATGTTGAATGAGAACGTATCTAAATGCAGTAAATTGTAGACTGATAGCAGGTGGAAACAGAAACTAAAGACAACAGACAAATCTTTAGTAACATTTAATTTTACCTAGATAATCTATCTTGCTCACATAGTCAACAATGCCCAAGAGGAAAGTCATAACCAAATTTATATTTCCTAGAACCTACTAGGTATGAAATATACTTCTGTGAGTTTAATTTAAGTCAAGTAAGAGATCAATTATAGGGAAAAAGTTTTAGACTGACTAATTTGATATTTAGTTTTCATTTGATACATACAGTGCAGTTAATTGCTTTCACATGCTCCTAGAAATGTAGCAATGTAATATTTTAAATTTACTTATAATTTTATTATAATGTGGAAAACATAATATGGAAAATCGTTCTAATATATTCACTTATCTTAAAATTCCTTAATGATTAATTAAATAGACTATTATTTATGCAGAATTAAGCACTTAAATCTGGCCAGGAGAATTTCAGACAGGTAGAAGAAAACATTTATAGGCATTTGAGACTCTGATTTAGGTTTTTGATTCACATATCAATTAACATGACAAGGCAGATTTGAATTTTGAATTATTTTTTTTTTTTGCACACTACTTTTAATTTGTTTAGAGACAAAAATAGTTCACAAACAATATTTTCTGGACACTGTAAAATGATTAATCCATTTGAGAGTGTTCTAATTTTCCCGCAGAGAATTCAAGAACACAGAGAGGTGAAATTCAATGAATAAATTAGAAAAAACTTTCTCAGCTTAAGTTAGAATGCACAGATCAGCAAATTTAGTCACCTCCTTTCAGTGCTTACACTGATGAATATATCATCCCAGCATTTTTTTAGCTTGCATAATCTTAGGGATGCTGTTTGTAGTTGTTAATGTGTGTCAGTCATTTCTATTGTATATTAATGGCTATCAAACTCATTTTTTTCATTGAAATAGGGCACCACAATTAAATTTGAAGCTTATCTTGCTGATATTTTTTAAATTTTGTAATGTGTTCTACATGTTATCCGGCTTTTTAGATATGGCACATAGAAATAATTGAAAAGAATACCAGTGAAAAGAATGTTATCCTAACCGAGCAATTCTTAAGATTAAAGTAAAAAAGACACCTAAAAAACTGAACTGAACAAAAGAATTCAAGAAAAAAAAAATTCATACCCAGGTAATACTTGAAGTGTTCCATATTGGGGAGAAATCTCCTTTATGCTGGGAATGTAGCTAAGTGCCAGTTAAGGCTCATTTTTAGGTGATAATTGGATCTTTTGAAAATCTTATGTTGAACTACTGCTTAGGTAATTACACTTTTTAAAAGAAACAATCTGTTTCTACTGAAACAATTTTCAAATCCAACTAGTTCAGTGGCTTCAAATTGAGCAATCTGAACGTAGCCACTCATTTGGGAGAAAGAACATGCCTGTTCTGTAAAAATGCAAATTTTATGAGAATATGCTACAGCTTGCAAGAATACAAGAAATTTGGGTCAACTAGCAAGCACAGATAAATAAGTTAAGATGCTAAAATTGAGTCTTCCTTTCATTTACTGAAACCTCCTTGGTACTTTTCAAAGACGGCTGGTGAAAAGTGGGTTGTTTTAATGTTTTTTTTTTTCTACAACTCATTATTTCACTAGTATAAACCTAGATGAAGGTTAAAAGACCTTGGGATGAAGAAATAATTTTGACAATCTTAGAAGCATTCCTCCAAAAGTGCTAAACAATGCAGCCATTTCTTCGTGATAGGTGTTTAAATAATAGAAGCTATGTTTCTATGTGATTGGTAGGAGTGCCAATATCCAAACCTAATGTGGGAAATAGTTAAAATATTTGTATTAGTTTATATATATATAAATATTAACTTAAGGCAAATATTTGGTTGCTTTAGGAAGATGATTACCTTGTCAGATATGAAATATGGTTATAAAGGGAAACTTTATGATAAATGAAAAGACCCATTACTTGAAGACTACATGTTATTAGAGTGAAAAAAAATTGAAAATTCATGGACCCAAATGGGTACTATTTTGCTTGAAATATTTATGGAAATACTGTGGTGTCTGTATTTGATGATAAGTGGTTATTGAAAAGCTGACATGTCATTCTATCCAGTTTTTGATGCAAGACTATATTAACCTTGAGTTCAGGATGATATTAATCCTTCTTGTGCTCTCCTCACACAATACAGCAGTGTGTCATCTTCAGCATGGATACATTAAAAAATCAGCAGGAATTTTCAAGGATATTGACAAAAATGAGAAAGTGAAAAAATATCATCTGTTCTGAAACATTAAGGTAAACATGGCACGATTAGAAAATAAGCTAAAGGGTGAGATTAGGTTCATCTAGTCAATTAAATAGAAATAGACTAGGTTTTGTTTGTCTGCATTTTTGTTTTTAAGAAAAGAAGAACTAAAGAAGGCTTGGGGATATTGCTTAGTATATTTTTAGTTTTTATTTTATTCAGTTGAAATCTGAATAGGACTTATTATTAAGGTCAGTCCTTATGAGCATACAGTAATAAGAAAAGCTAAAAATCTCCCAATGCTCAAAACTGAAAAGGTTGAATACTAGCTTATACGAACAGATATTTGCTTTATCGAAACAAAAAAAGACAACTCATGAATAAAATATTTTAAATCAGAAAGTCTGTCATAACTGATCCACAGAAATTAATAAAAAACCATGTAATTCCACTGCTGAAGCAAAAATTACAGCATGAAAAACAGATGGACAGAAGGGAAAGGAGAGAAAGAAGGCAATATAGAGTTATATTTTAAATACTTCTAGGATGTATGTAATATAATCTCTTTTATTTTTATGGACATTCTTGACAATACTTTATTTGAACTTCCAATTATTTTTCTGTGCTCCCTCAGAAATGTGTCAGAGCAGAGGAATGGAATTATTTAATATGAAAATGAATCTTTTTATATATGTTACTGCTTTCTGGAATAAACATGTATAGCCTCCACCACAGTTCACAGACTCAATTTCATTCTACTTTTGATCATTTCATTTTATGTGTGGAAGACCACATCCAAAGAGTTGAAGCCAACAGCTTTGTGTCCCACTGGAGAGCAGTAACAAGTGGTGTGTATCAAGATTCCATACTAGGACCAGTACTGTTCAATGTCTTTATTAGTTACAAAAACAGTGGGATTTCACATTCTCTCAGCAAATTTGTGGATAACACCCAGCTGTGTGGTATGGCTGACATGCCTGATGGACAGGATGCCATCCAGAAATGTTGTGGTTTAAGTGCAGCAGGCAATTAAGCCCCACACGGCCACTCACACACTGGAGGGGAGAATCAGAAGAGTGAAACTGAGAACACTCATGGATTGAGATAAAGACATCTTAACAGGCAAAGCAAAAGCAGTGTACCCCAAAAAAATCAAAACAAGGAATCAATTCACCACTTCCCACGGGCAGGCAACCTCTGGGAAACAGGGCTCCAGCCTGCATAACAGTTACTTGGGAAGACAAATGTCATCAACCCCTTCCTTCTTCTTCCCCCACCTCCATATGCTGAGCATGATGCCATATGCTATGGGATATCCCTTAGGTCAGTTCGGGTCAGCTGTCCCATCTGGGTGTTCTCACATCTTCTTGTGAACCTGCATCCTCCTTGCTGATGGATTGGGGTGAGAGGCAGAAAAGGCCTTGACTGTGCAAGCACTGCTCAGCAATAACAAAAACATCTCTATATTATCAACATTTTTTCCAGCCTAAATCCAACAAACAGGCCAATACTAGCCAGTGTGAAGAAAAGTAACCCTACCACAGGCACAACAAGCACAAGAGGGACCTTGACAGGCTTCAGGAGTGGGCACATGTGAATCTCATGGAGTTCAGCAAGGCCAAGTGCAAAGTCTGCATGTGGGCTGGGGCAATCCCCGCCATCAATACAGACTGGAGGCTGAACATTTTCAGGGCAGCCTTGCTAAGGAGCACTTGGAGAAAGTGATGAATAAAAAATTGGACAGCAATGTTTTCTTGCAGCCCAAGAGACCTACTGTCTCCTGGGCTGCATTAAAAGATGTGAATCTACCCCTGTACTCTGCTCTAGTGAAAGCCAAATGGGAGTACTACATCCATATCTAGGGCCCCCAGCCCAAGACATGGATTTGTTGGTGGAAGGGATTGAAAACCATGCCTGTGAAGACAGGCTAAGAGAAATGGGATTGTTTAGCCTAGAGAAGAGAAGGCTTTGAGAAGACCTTATTGTAGCCTTACAGTATATAAAGGGGAGCTGTAAGAGAGAAGGAGAGATATTTTTTACCAGGGTCTTGTCACTGCCCTGGGAGATGGGTCAGCCTCGGGGGGTGTTCGTCCCTGCACCGGGGCTACCACCTTCCAGCAGACAGGCACTGAGAGAGATCACTTCCCGGCAGCCGCTTGGAACGGGCTGCGCTCTGGCTCGGTCAGCAGGCGCACCCAAAGCGGGGGGACCAGGTGGTCTCAGCCCCTCAGGAATTCCGGAGGCAAAAGAGGCAAGGGAGAAGACCAGTCCGTAAAAACGTTCCGAGGTTTATTGTCCCGAAAGCCATGGGAATGAACTGGCCATGGAAATCAGTGGGCACCGAGGTTTTGAACCGGGGTGGCACTGAACAAACAACCAATAGGAAACAAGACCGGAGGAGGATCCCGGGGACACAGAACCAATGGCCAGGTTACAGAGGAGGGAACTTACAGAACAAACCTATTAACAACCGAACTTAACAGAACTTTCTGGAGAAGTGGTGTGGGCTCAGAACCGGGTCTCGCCCACGGACTGGTCCTCGCTCTCTGAGTCGTCTGCTCATTGGGCAGGCAATGCCGTGACAGACAGCGGGCGGACCCCGAGTGGTCCGAGGCACCCCAACAGGGTCTGTCAGTGACAAGACAGAGCAATGATTTTAAACATAAAGAAGGTAGGTTTACAGCTATGGGGGTGGTGGGGCACAGGAACTGGTTGCTCAGAGAAGTAGTGGATGGCCCATCCCTGGCAGTGCTCAAGGCTGGTTTGGGTGGGGCTTTGAATAACCTAATCGACTGGAAGGTGCCCCTTGGAAGTGAGGTTAGACAAGATGGTTTTTTAAGGTCCCTTTCAACCCAAGCCATGCTATGGTTCTATAATCACCATTCAGAAAAGCATTGCTGTGTCAGTAAAAAGCAAAAAATATTCTGTGGAGAGATTAACAATGGAAGGAGAAAACTATGGCTGGCTTCAGACCCAGTGACATAGCATTTCTTGTAGAATGTGTGTCCTAGAATCATAGAATCATGTAGGTTGGGAAAGATCCTTAATATCATCAAGTCCAGCAGTTAACCTCACACTGCTGAGTCCACTAAACCACGTCCCTAAGCGCCACACCTACACATCTTCTAAATACCTCCAGGGCTGGTGGCACAACCACTTCCATGGGCAGGCTGTTCCATTGCCACCATCCTGGCAGTGTGACATAATGACTTTGCTGACTCTGCTTTTACTGACATCTTAAGGTCTTAGTAGTTGATCACCATCAGTAGAAATTATTATAGACAACCATAAAATATTTACCGCTTTATAAATCAAATTATCTGAAAAGAAACAGTGGAATTAAAGGAGAACTGTGTGATTTGTGAATACAGATTGCAAGCTCACTATGAGCTACACGTTCCAGCTGTTTATTAAGCATTCTAAGTGCATTTGCATTTGAAGACATAAGGTGTGTGGATTCATTAAATACTTGATACTACTTTCTAATTTTATTTTATTTAGCAACAGTTAATTTAATCTCCTGATTTAATGAATCCATTCACCAACAGATCAAATTCTTCTACAACATTTTGGATGCAATGTAATGAAGTCTCCTTCAGTCTGGAGTTGCCAGACCACAGGTTAACATAGTGAAACATCCTCATTTTTTCAACATTAAGCATAAAACATTTTATTGAAATATTTGCCCTAGTAACTTGAAGAAGAAGTTATAAATAATGAATGTCTTTTCTTGTAATGCAAAAAGTTAGGTCAAACTACAAAAAAAAAAAAAATCTGTTTGTCATTCAGAATTAAAGTATTTGGACGTAATGAAATAAGAATGTTCAGGTTCAGAGAAAACTTAGTTTTTAAGCCACAATTTGGACAGAACAAACTGGATAAAGAGAAAAATCTAAAAAAAATTAAACACTGATAGATCGTGGTCTTATCAGTGTGAAAGAATGTGTATGCAAATTTTATCTATGAAATGCAAACATAATTTTGTTATTAAAGTGAAAACCTATTCATTGTAGCTACAGCAATATTTATTTAACTCTAAAAATTGGAATATGGCTTTGCCAGATAATCTTGTCATTATAACAGGAAATCCATACCAAAATAAATTGAACATTATAGCACTCTGTTGCCATCTAATAAACTTTGTTGCCATTTGTCTAACAAAAATATTAGGAGTGTGGTCTGGTGATCTGAGTAGTGGGCTGTGAAATTGGCAACTGTATTCTTCACCACTGGATGTGACCTTGAGCATTCCACTAAAATATAAATCTCATTGTATTTCAAAGGCACATTTAATTGAGAAACAGGTTATAAGTATCTCAAAAACTGAATGCCTCAAAAAGTTAATAAATTAGTAAACAAGTTTGAAAATGTGTGCTGTGTGTTACATTAAGCATCAAATTACTATGAGTTTAATCTAAAGATAGGATATCAACAAAGACTTGTATAATGCAGAGATCTAAAATGTGTTGGATGCCACATAAAATATAAGCAAAAAAATTCTGCACTTGAACATCAGCATCCTTGATCTCTTAACATTGTGCGAAAATTTATTTTTTGAGATTATGAGTTGTACATCATAAATCCATGTAAAATATGTTACTGTGAAAAGTTTTAATCTCCTATTATCGTTTTCTTTAACAAGAGAAATAGACAAAGTCTTTCTTCTCACTGTTCTTTTCATTTCACAGGTTAGACTTCTGTGCCATAGAGTGTCAATCCTTTTGTTCTTTGCACTTCCTCCCAATTTTAAGTGCCACCCGTATTCAAGCACATCCATTATTTACATTTTTATATGACATCAGCTCAGAAATATTAGGACCACAAAGTCCAAGTAAGAGCAGCAGACAGCTCTGAACTCAATTTGCATTACTATTTGAAGCCAATTTTATATTACTACTCGAGTAGCACCCCAGCCTTCCAGCTTCCCACTGAAATTTCACAGAATACAGCAAAGTGACTTTGTGGCTTACAAAAAGTTTTATAGGGGTGACTTTAATGCGAAGGACAAAATCCTTCCAAATCTTCCTGCAGTCTGCTCTATTCATAACAGATCAATAATGAAATAATAAAATGGTTTAAAAGTAGACTTCTGATATTAAGAAGGAATATAATTTGAAGAGAGTATTGTTTTAACAGTTATTGTCTGTTCTAGTTATATATGTGTGAGCATTCTATGGCAAAATAAAAAGAGAATAAACTTCCTTCTTGCCATCAGAGTGACTGTGAAGAAGGACTAAACATCTGTGTTGCCCAGAGTAGAAAGATAGCAGATAAATATAAATTTTTCCTGGATGAGAAAATCAAATACATCCATAAACATTCCCTGTCACTGAAGTCGACTAATACAGAAATGCATGTATCTGTGGTGATAATTCCCTTTAGTCTGCAAGAGGGGGTGACAATGTGCAATAAGAGAGAATATATATAAAATCCATCATAAGAAATTAATAATTTTATTATTAAAAATAATAAGAATAAAATAAGAGAGAAACCTGGAATATTCTAATTCGTCATATATATATATGTATGGGAATTAATTAGAAGAGGACTGGTTTTCTTGGGTCAGAAATATTTAACTTATCATTACTCTTTAATTTAATTTTAGGTATAGCTGTAGTTGCAAGTACCTGTCAGAATTTGTAAAGACCTTCTATTTATACCAAAACCATTTTAGAAACATTTAAGCATAAAACCTCAGAAAACTGTATGAAAGAAATGTACTCTATTCCTAGAGTGACCCATATCACAGAATGGGAAACAAAGCATAAATGCATAAATTGATAGATTTAAGCCATCAAAAACTTCCATAACATGGGATTTAGACATTATTAATGTTCTTGAATTCAAAACAATGACTCAGTCAGCCTGCTCACAAGTCCAGGCTAACCTCAAGGGAATTTTAAATTGACTAGTAGCTCCTTTTTGAAGAGCACAGATCTCAAGACACCTGAACTTAGAATTGCTAGAAACTCTTGCTTAAATATCAGAGCCATGCAGAGACAACACAAAGTATTGCCTAGGTCCACAGGGGAACCTATCTCTCCTGTGTTCAGAGCACTCCTAATGTACAGTGACATCCCTGAGTTCAGCAAGACACACAGCAGTCACAATCACTTTACAGGGTATGACTGTTGGCGCTGTCACCACCAGCTAACTTTTATACAGTGGTCTGTTCTTGACATTATTTACCCAGCAGGTGTGGAACAAAGATTCCGAATCCTCCACAGCATGGCGATATGTAGTCAAACATTAAGCTCTCAGCCTCCAGATATGCTAGACACTCTCAGCTGAAGCTGCCCACTTTGGAGTTTCAAATTTCATGTTAAACTCCTGGCAGGCTTCATTGTAGATATGTGCTCCCATTTCACAAAAAAGAACTGAATAAAACAAGATTTGGACCAGAGAAAATAATGAAGGAATTTCATCCCCAAATATACACCACATACTCAAGTGAATGATCTAAATATTTCCCTAAAATTATGCCAGTGTGACTCAATGCAGTGAGACTCTCAGAAGGATACCAAGGTAGTCTAAAAATATCTAGAGATCTCTAGTATAAATCATGCAGGCATATATTCGAGAAATTTAAGGACAAAAAACCAAAACATCTCTCAACTGAAACTGCATGAATTAATGAATTTGCATGATGACCCTAATATTGCAAGAACTCCATCAGTGAATGACACTGAACACTTGTCTACAGAGTTCCAAACCCACTTCCTGAGTATTGAAGGATATCAAAGATAAATTTTTAAGTTTTAAGTCTTTATCAAAGACTAATTTTTAAGTCCTAATATGGGGGAGGGAGGGTGTCCTACTTTTTTTCCTTAAATTATCTAGAAGCAATTTTGAAGGATATGTTTTATTTTTCAGTTTAGAAAAAAATGTAATTTTTATATTTTGTATTTAAAAATTCAGACCATTCCTTAAGAGAAGTGATGTCTTTAAACATCTTTTTTTCAGTGAAGAGTTTTCTTTTAAAAATTTGAATCCAAGCTGCAATATTTTTGTAGCGGATGCATTTCACAATCTGGGAATTTTTTCTACCAGTTTCAGGAGGTGTTGCTTATTAAAACCTATTAAAAAACTCTGGCACCTCTGAAAATATTTCCTCCCCTTTGTGTAGCTTGTTTCAAAGTTTTATTAAAGCATTAGCAGGAGACTGGGAACAAAGAGTACATTTGACCAGAATGGCTGGAAATCCCATGAGTTTTGTCTCATTGTATTTTCAATTTCATTGTGCAATTTTGAGATGCGAAATCCTTTTTTTTTAACTGCAAGTTTCCCGTGTAAAATATGGTTATAATAGTAGGATATCCTGATTCTTATGGCCTGAAGGCAGAAAGACATCTATGGAGTTTAAATTATTTAGCACTTCTCCAGTTCATGGGGTAAGTGTTTATCTTTTCTGTAATGCTTTTAATTCTGAGTTAGAAACAATATGGAGTCCTGTTTAGATTACTTGCACATATTGAAAATAAACCTCAAAGCCTCCATGGACTTTTAAGACCTATCACCAATTCAATTTGGAATAGTTTTACATCCCTTGAGTTTGAATTTAATAAACCTGGTTTCTTGAAAATGGTTATGAAGAAGGTGAAGCACAAAATGAAACTCAATTAATAAGATCTCTGGATCGCTTATGAGGTCACTAGTGCTTATTTCTCCAACAAACCACCTCCTGTTACCTGTTTCATTTCCAGGCCAAAAATAGTTTCTTCTGACTGTTGCTAAACAGCTCTTAGGAAAATTTGAATCATCAGATAAGCATTGTCCTCTTGATTCCGTGAAACTCTTGATACTTCTAAACTGCTGTGTTGTAAAATTAGGGACTGAAATCAGCACCAGTTAGTTAAAAAGATAAACTGAAAAAAGAAATGGACTGTCTTTCAGTGAGTAGAAGCTAGGATGCATTAACTTTGTGCTAATACTTTAGTCTGGCTGAGAATTACTGTTCTGAAATAAATCTTATGGCCACCCTCACCTAACGTGTTTTCATAGAGTTTGGAGCATGTGTTATATTTCTTTTATTATGATTTGATTTGCCTTTCTCCTTAGATGGAAATTTTTTAGCAGAAAAACAGGAGAATAAAGACTGCACACTGATGTTAAGTCAGACTTGCAGTTCCCCACCAAAAAAATTTTAAAAGAAAACAAAGGGAGGGTGGAGGGTGGAATTAATAGAAAAGCAGGAAGATGTAATTTTGTTTCCGTTACTTTTGAGGAATCAGCCTTTTGTTCAAACTTCTTCTCTTATTTGGCCACCAAAGAAAAGACTCCTGAGTTACTGTTCATGAGATGTCTTACATGTATAAGATAAACACAGTATTTGTGTAGGTGTATGTATTTTTCTCTTGCAAACATTATTTATAAATATATATGGATATACGATACATCTATGCATATGCATAGAAATACATATGTATGTATACATATGTATTTAGAAAGCGATATATATAAATTAGTGGAATCCTTATTATAATCGAATCATAGAATATCTTGACTAGGAAGGGACCCACAAGTATCATCGAGTCCAAATCCTGGCCCTGCGCCGCACCATTCCCAAGAGTCACACCTTGTGCTCAGGCACGGGTCCAAATGCTTCTTGAGCTCTGTCAGACTTGGTGCTGTGGCCACTTCCCTGGGGAGTTTGTTCCAGTGCCCAGCTACCCTCTGGGTGAAGAACCTTTTCCTGATATCCAACCTAAACCTCTCCTGATACAGCTTCAGGCCATTTTCTTGGGTCCTGTCACTGGTAACCAGAGGGAAATCAGTGCTTGCCCCTCCTCTTACCCTCATGTGGAAGTTGTAGACTACAATGACATCTTCCCTCAGTCTTCTCTGCTCCAGGCTGAATTAACCAAGTCACCTCAGGCACTTTTACTAGGCATTTTTCTCTTATAACCCCCTCACTATCTTTGTACCCCTCCTTTGGATGCTTTCTAGTAGCTTTATTATTTCAATAGAGTTATCCGATTGATATTCTGCAGTAGATTTTTATACAGAGGGTATGAGAATCTGCAGCTGCATCAGCAGCAAGCAGTATGCCAAGATTAATCAGACGATTCCAAGTCAAGGAGTAAAATGTCTCCTATCATCAGCCTGGTGACAGTGTGTGAAGGCTGGGACAGTTGGCAAGGAAGACAAGGAGGCTGGGTTCCAGGAGGCGGGCAATTTATTGTCACACATTTACACCATTTGATTCAAAGTCTATTAATATACTAATAATGTCATTATTCATGCAATTTGAAAATCATAGTACTTAATTCTATTTTATTTTAAATTGGATTTTATTGTGGACACCGTAGAAAGAGTGGGCTGTAAGTTACTAGTCCATTAGATCTACAATGAACAATGACATACAGTGGATGATTTAGGAGTCATCTATCCAAAATCATGAGCACATTTTCTGAGGAGACTAATTCATACTCTTTGCGAGTTCCAAAGCCACTGAGTTTTAGGTGCTTGTGCCTCACATACTTTTGAATGCCTTGGGGAAAGAAAATGTAACATTGAACGGTTGGAAACAGTTCAAACAGGAAAATGAAAAATGAAGATTTAGTCATATAAGAAAGCAGAATATGTCTGTTTTTCTACTGACAAAATGCAGAAGTCTTTCTCCTGTTATTCCACACCTGACTGTTGGTCAGGTATCCCTCACCTACCCTTCAAATCACCTCTAATGCTTTTTAGGCTACATATTAGTTCAATTTTCTAGAAATCTACCTGATAAAAGAAACAGTAACTGTGTAGTCATTACAGAGAAAGTAGAATTTTATACTTTGTGGTATCAAGAATATGCCAATTCACCAACATTCTGATCACATCTGGTTTCACAGAGTAATATTTGCTCTTACAGAACAAGGACTGTTTCTTTCTCATCAGGGTTAATAAGGCAGATGGTTGGACAGAAAGAAAGTTTAGATTTAATCTTGGTATAAATAGATTAAGTAATCTTACTCTTCAATTTCTTCTATTTTCACTCAGCCAAATTTTTTACTATAATTATCATCATTTTGGTCTATTCTGAACAAGTGGGACATTAATATTTCTGATCTGTTTTAGTTCATCTGGAGTAGCAGGAATCTGAAAGAAAGAGGACCAGCCATAAGTCTGCTTACCAAAGCAGTAAAAATTTTGTGGAACCGAGCACACAGCATGTGCTTTATTATTTTAGCACATTCTGCAGAACATTCAAGTCTGTGCAGACCATTCTGAAAGTTTATCCACAGAGTTTAGCTAAGAAGAACCTCCTGCACTGGCAACCCCCCAAAATACCCAGAATGCAGCAATGTATTGGTAGCATACTTTTAATCCCCTGCCAAAAGCAGATTGTTCCTATCAGGCTCAAAAGAATCTAAAACTCATCGCCTTCTATGTTTGAACAGCTGCCATAAACTCTGTCCTTCTTTGCCTCATTGGCCACTTAGCTTTAGAGAATTTGCCATTCCCAAAGGCATGGCAAGGCAAGGAATGGGAAATATTTTCCACTGGTTGTCTATATCATGCCAGCTAGAACCTTCAGGTCTACCTGAATACCTCCATTATGTACTTACAAAATGAAATAGCTATGCAAGGCAAACTTCTTCACATTCTTTTTTTTCAGTGAGGAAGCACTAAGATGTAATGAGTTCAAGACTTCATTAAATCAAACAAGTGAGACATTTTGCAGCTGCAGGGTTTCAGAATATATTTTGTGATTTGACAATACTTCTTTATTGCCTAAAATACATTCAACATAGACAAGGACATCACGTTCCATGTATAAAACAATATTTATATCCCTGTTTTATGCAACTTCTAAAGTCACAAGAATGTTCCTATTTTTTTCTTTTTCAGAATGAATAGTAACTGCAGTGCTTGAAGTGCAGCCATTCATATTGATACTTCCAAGTGTCACTAAAACTTGTGAAAATAGTCCAAGAAAAAGTAATAGTCTGAATTATTGTTACAAGCACTATCAATTATAATGTTTAATGCAAAAATTAGAAACACTTCGAATTCTGTATTTTGTCTTCTAAAGAAAAAACCACAATTATCTCATATTCATGTTGAAATAAATTCAGTTTTCTGAAGTAATTTCTGGCTATCTAGTCTTCTTTAAGTTGCATTTCCGAACTGATTTATTTAACATTTGACAGCTAAAATCTGTCCATAACTGTTGGAATTAACCATTGTAGTTGTTATTCTCCAGAAAAAACTGTGCATCTAAATTTAACTCTTCTCCAGATGTTAAAACATCTTGAAATCATTTCTGTAGTTTGGTAGACACTGCATTATATGAAGAGAAAATTTGTAGTCATCAAGATGACTAATTTTGTTATATAAGTCTGATTTTTATTTACAATTACTTTTATTCTTTTAACTTCAATTGAACATGGCAATATAAATCGTACACCACTGGTCTAAATTTGTGAAAGACCATTTCATCCTTAATTAGGATTTATTTTAAAATTATTTTTAACTAAAAATGAAACAATCTTATTTGTTAAAAAGACACTTTCTGGAAATGATCATTTTATCTGAGCAAACTTAAATATCTGTTTAGATCGTGTGTCCTAAATTATTAATTTAAAAATATCAAAACCTAGCATTTCTTGTTCTAACTGAAAGAATATGCATTTAACTATGGATCAGCATTACTGATGTAATTTATCACAGGAAAACCTTCTTTCTATATTCATTATTTTGTTCATGGCATCAGCCTTTGCCTATGAATGCACTATAAATAACAGCATTTTTTTAAATTGAAACAGCAAATTGTGTATCTTTGTCCATTTGGTAGAAGTTTAATCATAATTTGCATTTAACCTCTGTACGTCATTAGTTTGTTTACTTTTCTATTCTCTCAATATCAATGTGTATAGGGAACTGTATTTCTGCTGGAACAGTAATAACGTAACGTGAATGTTACGTTTCAGAGGTTTTCTCTTTAGAATAATCGGAATGAAAAATGAAAGAGCTGGCATCTGATGCACTGGCTAGAGATTAAGTTATACACACTGCCATCAATCCACAGTAATGGTAATTTTGGAGGGAAATACCTCTTGTCTAACTTCAGTAATCTATTATGTAAATGGGTACACCTTAGGTGATATCTTTAAGATTCTGTCAGAGCTGCTGAAGAGAAATAGGCATATTTAGGGCATGATTTATCCACCATTTTAAATGTCTGTGTAAGAATATAATAGATGATACCTCATAAGTGATTCTTTCTCTTCATTACCTATAAAATGAGCCTTGGGTATCTATTTGAGGTTCATACATCTGTGCTATTTCCTAAGTTCAAAAAAATGTGTTTCCATCCTAAATGTCAATAAGACATTTTAAGAAATTCGCATGGCTTCAGAATATCGCTGGTAATATTCCATCTTCACTGCCAATTGATTCACTAATAAAATAATTCAGTTTATATTTCAGTTTTTTTCATTTCAATTTTTGTTAGTGCCAAGATTAAAATGAGACTTGAAGTTTTAGCATTCTCCCTCTAATTCCAGGAGAAAGTTTGAGGAGAGAGATTTGCTGTGACTCCAGTTTTGGCCAGAACTGGAACTGTAAACATTTTAATGTAGGTGTCTGCTTGTGAGCTTCACTGAATTTAAGTGAATCAAGGATTTCCATTTAAGTTTCTAGGAGACGGTCCACGAGAAATTGTATCTTCTGTATTTCCTTTGCCCTGTCTTCAGCCCTGTAGAGACATCTTGGTCATTCTAATAAAGCTCAGATGACAATAGGTACCTAGGGGAAGGTAACTGATTTGGGTCAAAATAAAGGCAGGGAGATTGCTTGCCATTTACCATCAGAGGCAAACCAGATGTTGGGAAAATTAGTGTAATTTATTGCCAGTTGATACAGACAATGAGAAGCAAAGACAAAAACATACCTTCCTGCCAACGTCTCCGCCTCTTTTTTTTCCAGGCTCAACTTCACTCCTTCACTACCGAGTCTTCCGCCTTCCACCACACCAACAGCACTGGTTAATGTGGAATGGGAGCCAAGGTCAGTCCATAAAAGCTCCTCTCTGCCACTCCTTTCTCCTCACATTTGTCCCATTCCCTGTTGTCCACAGGCTGCAGTGCACTTGTTCTAGTGTGGTCCTATCAACAGGCTGCAGGGGCACCTCCTTCCCTCCTTTTTCACTCACCTTGCTATCTGCAGTGCTATATGAAATAGCACATATATGGAACACACACACCCCTCACTTGTCCTTCTGAAGCTGTCATGCAGTATTTTAAACAAGTTTTTAAAGTATGTTTTAAAATATGGTTTCCTAAATACACTTTCCCCAAGGTCCCTCCACCTTGGCTGTGGGGCTCCGACAACCCATCGGCCTGAGATGGGTTGTTTGGAGCCCGTGGAACCAGCTACATCCAGCATGGGGCAGCCCTGACCACACCTCACAGAGGTTCCCTGAAGCCTCTGCTGCTGGCACCGGGGCATCTGAACTTAATACATTAAAGGTGAAAAGCCAATAGTATTTCAGTCTTTTTCAGAAAGCTGTGATTTTGGAAGCCTGCCTCACAGTAAAGCTCATTTTTGGCATTATAATAGTCAAAATATCCCTGTAAAGTAGGTGATGCCTGATAATCCCAAAAACCTATTGCTATGGAGATTTGAGTGGCAATACTTTTGTATGCTACTGACATGATTTCCCAATGCAATATTTTCAAATATATGCTGTATGCTTTTGTCTGTTTAGATTTGTCTGAAAAGTAATGAGACCAAGAGGGATAGCTTGTGAAACACATCTGAGGAATCAGGGATTTGAAAAGTGGAGAACAAAAGTATCAGGCAGAAAATTGTTATCATCACATGTTCTTGTATCAGACTCCAGATGATTCTTTGCCTTAAGTAATTGAAGCCTCTGTGTTTGAATGAAGTGTCCTAGCATTTTAAGACATTTTTAAGGGTTGTGGACGTTTCTTTGTTTCTTTTTCATAGAAGAAGAGAGTGCTGTATAATCGTTTTGTACTGGAGCTGAAGCTTCGGGTAAGACAGTAAACATGTATCCATCAACAACTAAAAAGTGTGGCATTTGTATTTAACTATAGAAAAACCTAAGAGATTTCCTACTTCAGCAGAAAAATGTCAAAGTTTTCAGCGCATATAAATTTGGCAGATATATTATATAAATATCACAGCTAACTGTAAATGATGAACCAATAAAACATCCCCAGAAATTGACTGATTGAGATGTATAAGAGCAGCAATATATTGACCTTCTTAATGTCTGAACGTCACGATAAAAAGTTTGCAGCAAATGAGGAAGTAAGAGCGATGTATTGAAAATTCAGTACATGAGAAATGAGAATGACAAAAAATTCTCAAATCAGGATGTGCAAATGCTAACGTGTATGCAGAACTCAGGGGAGAATTTGCATTGAGTGGAAGTGATGTTGCTATTTTGACTGTGCCTGCTGCATAGCAGGTGATTACTTTATGATAGAGAAGAATGATCCTTCTCTCTCTCATCTCTCCAGGTAGTTACATAGCTGTCATCACTTCAGTACATGAATGAAGTTTCCTCTTCCTTCACTTATACAACACATCATTTATCTACTTTATGCACACTACTTAGAACTACTTGCAGGAAGTCTCTGTGGCAACCTTTGGTTGCAATTAGGTTCTGTCAAGTTAATTTCAAAAGTTATAAGTCATCTAAGTTTCTCCTGCATTTTATCAAAACTGGTTCCCTTTACGATACTAAGATGCTCCTACAGAAAAATACTAGCTCAATGTTCACTTGTCTGCAGCTATTCATTGTAACTTTCATCAACAGACGAGAAAACGGTTTAATGGATGGTTAGAAGATGTAAAATTGTTGTCATGGACAGACCTTTACTGCTTCATTTTGCAACTGAGTCACAGACATAAAAAGGATAACAGTAAAGATTTTAAAATTTTTAACAATAAGAACTTTCAAAAGTCAGTCACAATCCTAATATACTGATACAACTGCTTAAAAAAAGGGTGAGGGTAATAGTAATTATAACCATTTTCTGTTCCTGAACTAGATTATGTCATTGGTAGATACCATTGGTAGTCTTGAGAAAAACATAATCAAAATAACTGCAATGTAGTAGGATTTACTACGAATTAAAGAATTCCCGGGGTTTAATATGACACAATACTTTTTCAGATTCTATGTCAATTTCATCCCCCTGTGAAAGGCCGCTGATTTCAAGGAAGTTTCATAACTTAGCAGAAACTAATGCGCAGGATGTTCGATCTGAACATGAGGAAGAACTTCTTCACTGTAAGAGTGACCACACATTGGAACAGATTTCCCAGAGAGGTTGTGGAGTCTCCTTCACTGCAGATATGCAAGAACCGTCTGGATTCAATCCTGTGCCACATGCTCTAGGATGGCCCTACTTGAGCAGAGAGGTTGGACCAGATGACCCACTGTGGTCCCTTCCAGCCTCATGCATTCTGTGATTCTGTGGCTAAGTGAAAAATTATGGCAATAACCAAGGCACCAGTCCTTAGGTGCCACTCCTTACAATTTTAATAATTTTAAAACTCAATACCTCCAATTTTATTGTTATTTAATAGAAATCCAAGTATGCTTTCATTTGAGTAGATCCCCTGAATTTTCCCACAATGGTATGAGACTTTAGTTAATATGTTTTCTGCATTTGTATTGTGATTAAAATTTACCACCTACTCACGTCAGGCAAAGTAAAAGGACGGAATAATTAAGTTTTGCTTTACATTCAAGTTCTGTTCTGTTGTTTATCTACCCAGGTAACAAAAAAAAGTTGATCCAAGTGTGAACACATAATTTGTCAACAACTAGAAGCAGCATGCTTTGTATAAATGAAAATGTTTGTTCAGTGATATTTTTAAGCATTTTCTACTCTAGCAATCAATCCTCTCTTCAGCTTTGTTGAAACCATAGTAGCTATCATTGTTTCATCAAAGTTTCCTGCAAGATTTCTTTTCCTATAATTACTAAACATTAGTTTATGCATTCTTTTCAGGTCCTACTTATTTAATTGTGTTTTCCCAATGAAAACAAACCAAAAGTATATATGTATACCTATATTTGCATTCTGTTTATATATCTGGAATTCAGTAGAACTCACAAATGTTAAAAAACTAGAGTTTGTGACCAGACTAAAGAGAAAAAAGACACCTTTTAAAATGTTTTGTATTATTAACACTAAGAACCACTTTTCGATTAAACCACAGTAATTTACAAAATCTAGGTGAGTTGGACCCAGGAGGTGAACAACCTGCTGGTTTCTTGTACTCTGCCTTTCAACTATTAAACTGTATACAAATTTGCAGCTGCCAAGTGTCAGGTCATTGATTTTCCTTCCTACTAGGCAACAGCTGCTCTGCTCACTCTTCAGAAATCTTTCTCTCCAGATGACATTGGGAGTGTAACAAGAGACTGCATTACTGATGAAATAAAACCTTAGACTACTCCAAGAAAATGATAAAAAAACCCCCAAATTTTAGTAGAATTGTACAAATGAAGTGCAGAAGAGATTGGTGGGAACAAATGTGGTACTTATTTGGAGTCATATCATACAAATATCAATTTTCTGATATACCCTCTATTGTTCAAAAATTTACTGTTTGCTAGTAAAATGAGAGATTCTTCAGCTGTTGTGCTTACTCTTTTATTAAATTCTTAGACAATATTGCTGCCCCCCATGACCTGAAAGGGTGATTTTATCTGTTAAATGAAGCATTAAAAAAAAAAAGAATGTTGACACAGCTCTAACAAGTAGATTCTGTTGTATTTTAAAAAGTTATGTTATCTGGTCAAAATTTCACTTCCATTTGCAATTTACATCAAAAATATAATAAATAAACTTAGACATTATTAGAAAATGAATTAAGAACCGAATGGAACACATAATCATGCCCAACTGCATGATGCACACATAATTTTAACAATACATGTACTCCTGGTCACACTATTTGATAAAAGTCATGGTAAAATGAATACATAAAGAGAGAGCAGCACAAGCATAAACCACAGAATGACAGAGTGACAGAATCACCGAATCACCCTGAACAAAACCTTTTCAAAGAAAGTGTTCATTTGCATGGAACAGATTCTGTATCTCTATTTTATCAGGTCTGCATTTACCCTTGGTGAAGAAGGATTGGGTCAGAGAATACATAGGCAAACAGGACCTGCAGAAGTCCTTGGGTTCTCATGGGATACACTCACAAGTACTGATATGTAATTTCAAGGCTACTTTCAGTAATCTTTGAATGGTCATGGTGAGTGGAAGAAGTGCCCAGGGGATGGAGAAAAAAGATGTCACTCCTATTTTCAAGCAGGACAAGAAAGAGGAACCAAGTATCTACAGATCAGTTAGCCTCACTTTGATCCTCATAAAGGTGATGAAAGAACCAGCCTAGAAACTGTTTCCAGGCTCATGAAGGACAGGAAGGTGATTGGGAGCAGTCAGCATGGATTCATCAAGGGGAATTCATGCTTGAACAATGTGATAAATTTCTATGATTAAATGCCTAGCCAAGTAGATGCAGGGAGAGAAGTGGATATTGTCTAAGGACTTAAATCTTTTGACACTCTCATTCATAAGATCCTCATGGAAATGCTGATGACATATGGGGTGGAAGAGCAGACCCTACAGTGGAATGAAAACTGTTTGAACAACCTGAGCTAGAATGTGGCACAAAGGCTAGTTCAAAGTCAGTAACCTGCAGCATACCTGAGGGATCAATACTGAGTCTGATGCTGTTCAAAATTTTCATTAATGTAATGCTAATTTCATTAGTGCTAGCTTGTCGTTGAACACTAAGAATGTTGTTTGGGTTTGGTTTAGATTTTTTCCCTATGAGAAAACTCTCAGAACTATAGCTCATTTGTTACCAGGTAAGAATACTTCCATTGCTTTTCTGAGTCTAGAATCCGACAATCAAGTTCACCTCCATCAGTTTTAAAGTTAGATTCAGTTTGCTTATTAAAATCAGCAGAGACAAATAAACATATCTTAGAGAGCCATGTCTCTGATCTGTTTAAAGTCTTCACATGAGATGATCTGTATAGTGAAATTGTTCCTTTCTCTTCATATTATGAAGATTATAAAGAGAGGCAAAGGTATACAGTTCAGATGCCTGTACTGTTCAGAAGCCCCTATCTCTGCTGAATGAACATCAGCCAAAATATCTAAGTACTTAAGTATTTCCTTTGGCTACTCATACAGATTCAATATTAACTATATAATAAATAGTCTAAAAAAAGTAATTTTCATGAGCTAAAAATAAAATGCACAAAAATTAAAATATGTAAGTTCTGGATTAAGAGCCATTACTTTTACCATGCCAAATGATAAAATATCACTTATAGGTTGGAAAACTAGCCAGAAGAATAAACAAAAAAATATTCTCCACGTGCATCAAGTAGCATTAAAAATTATTAATGAGATAAGGAATTTACTCTGCCTGTTAAAATTGTTAGCTTCAATTTTGATATAATCAATTTTCAAAGTTTAAAAAAATTGCAGTACAAAATTTTCAAGTTAAAATTGCAACCCCAAGACTCATTATCCTCTTAAAGACTTTTGATTTGCACTGAAATGAGACACACATATAAAGAAAAGCCAACCTGTTAAGAATGAATATATTTTCATGATTGATGCACAACACAGATTAATAAGCAGCAAATCTTCCAAAACTTGCTTGATCTGGGTCCAGATAAAAGTGGAAATTAGGGGAGGCAGATGATAAAATATACCCTTTAAAAAGAATGATACATGCATCACAAGAAATATTACATGAAAATTAATTGTAATTACGTCATACATTAAAACTGGTTCACAGATTGAAAGCTGTTTGAGGAACAGTAAATGAAGGAGAACAAAGCACAGCAGTATGTAAAGTCTGGATATGCAGTGCAAAATTAATAACTATTAGAGTCTGTAAGAGGCAATAGGATGCCAGTTAATATGTACAAATGATCCTAAGCTGGAAAATGCTGCAAATTATAAATACAAGGAAGAGAGAGAATATGTTGTCAGATAAAAAATTAGAGTATACTCCCCAAAAAAATAAAAGGGACAGACTATTGCAGACATTAGCTGGAATACATAATTAAAAGTTTGTTTTAAGAAAGTGGTTAGACTGTAAAGACCCAGAGGTACCACTGATTGAGAATTATTCTATTACCTTCAGATGGAAAAAAAAGTAAATAAACAAAAAGCCCAGAGCAGACTTGCTAGTGATGAATTTCAGAAACAGAATTGCAGAAACTAAGTTACCAGGTAGGAAAAGGACATGGTCCCATTCTCAATACGTCTATTGCGACAGATCCAAATAAGAAGCAATTGTGAGCAGAGAAGGATACTCCTTAATCCAAAATAGGCATTTTGTGTCTTGCCTCCTGAGATGAGATAGGCAGTATGGCTTACCAGCCTAGTGAGAGAAATGTGTTGAGTGATAACTTCACAATTCATTCCACAAAACAAATCAATTATATATTTATCAAGATGAACTCTGGATAGAGTACCAAACACAGATTAGATTGGCCAGTCAGATATTGCTCTGAATTGAAAACAAAAAGTAAATATTTCTCTTTATCCAAAACTGACTGAAAGAGAAGTAGGGACTAACTAAACCTGAGCCCTCAAACTTCAACAGATCACCCATCAATATAAAACTAGAAAGCCTAGTAACATACTAAAGTTTATATTAATCTGATAAGGGCTTGAGCACAACCTTTGCATTGAGTTCAGTCCCAAGTATAGATACTTTTACTCTATTCCTTCAAATTTCCTGTTAATTAATGGTTACTTAATAATTACTTCTGCATCTAAACTTCATTTGTCTCTGTACCCTGAATGAAACCATATTAAAAAAAAGGATTTCTGGAGAGAGATTCTGATGATGAGTGAACAAATCAAGAGGGCACTCAACAAGTCTTTCGTTTACATTCTTACATTCAGAAAAAAAGAGTGTGTCTTTTCTCCCATATTTCATGAACAAAAATATCTTTTTAACTAGTTCTGGCAATAAAGAGGTCATGCAAAAGCACCCTTGAGAAAAGATTTCCTTGAGCAGCTTATTATATGCAGTTAGACTGTTAAATTAAACAGAAAAACTATGTAAGGCAAGAGCAGAATCTGACTCCTCTTCCCTGCCACTAAACAATATATGCTGAACATAGAGTTTTTAAAAAGGGCCAGAAATTAGAGACATCATGTAATTCTTATAAAATAGGACAGAATTATTTTTCAAGTACTTCTGTAGAATTTGTATGCACAATTCCAGTTCTTACTAGACCATCTCAGGAAGGGTTAGCTTCCATTCCTTATTTCCCACTTACAAATTGTCACTTACATTATAGTCAGTTTAATTCCAGTGAGTGGACAAAAATACTTGTGCTTGAAACCTTACTTTAGCTTGTATAATTTGCAAAAGCATTTAAAGCTTAGATGGAAAAATTTTACCTTTTTGGCTCAATGCTTCTTAAAAAAAAAAAAAAGTATTTGAAATCTAATGTCAGTTAAATGAAAAGTTGTAGTCCTCTATATAACCTCTCCAAATAGAAAACAATAATAGGTTTATTTGAGTGATATCCTGAAACAAACACATTCAGAGAGATCTCATCAGATACAGACTTTCTTTGCCTTTAGTCCAGTCAAGTACCTATAATTTTCCTTCAAGGTCAAACAGTAGGATGTTCGATCTGAAGCAAAATCACAGCATTTCTTTCCAATAAATTCTGGTTTCCCGAAGCTCTGAAGTGCTGTGTGAACACCTTGAGCTACATCACATGTTCTGTGTTCATTTATGAGTCCAATTTAATGTTAGATGCTATCCTTGCAATGTTTAGCTTTAGGAAGTTAACTAGAACTAGGCAGTTGCCTAAGAGATTAGATGGTATCACATAGTAGTAATATAAAAAAAACAAAATCAATTTTAAATTAAGCTACTATAAATTTAGATGACAGATTTAGTAAAGGCTAACACAAAGATAAGAGAACTTATGGCTATTTTGTAAATATAATCTAAGAACACAATATATAGCATCAACTAAAGCTGTTATTAAATTTTCTGTACAGCTTTAGTGACAATATCCTGCTAATGAAATGAGCAGATGCTTTCTAACCTTAAAATTTCCCTGAAAAGATTTTCTTCTGTAGTAGCAAGCTGTTAAACAGCACTGTTTGGAGCCACTGCCTGAAAATGCTGCAGACCCCTGGAAATACCTACCAAGAGACCTCACTTTCCACACTGGCATTAGCTTTTGATAAAAGCCAAACCTGTAAATGTGTAACTTCTGAGCATGAACAACACATCTTTGCACAGGCTCTAGAAATCAGCAGTGGTGACAGGAAATGTATCTATTATATATATTAGTAGAAACTCAATACTCAGACGTGACCTCTACCCACATTTTCATCACATTTCCTCAAGAATTATGGACATAGATTCTAAACTAAAAAGGATTTTCAAGTAGTTTACTTCTTGTCTACAAGAGAGCTTCTGAAACTTGAGGGAATAATATATCCCCTTATGAAACATTATCTAGCTCTATATAAGGATAAATGTACTCATTTAAGTCATGACTTCGTTTTGAATTGTATGGCACAACCATTTTGGATGAACTTTGTTGCATCAATATAAGCAGATATATTTAAATTTTGAGTTACTTTATTAGAAATTACTAGTGTAAGATTTCTTCATTCACAAATTTATAAGTTAAAGCCATAGTGTCAGAACAGTGAATTTACATTTTGTCTTGGTTGTCCTAAATCTTTCTCTGTAAATTTTGAAATTCCAATACTAAGAGACAAATATAGGAGGAAACGGAAAATTGATCATTGGTTCATATAGGCTGTGCATGGCGTATACTGCTTTGAAGTCAAAATTCACACTACAGTATTTTAGAACCACTTTTATTTTAATCACATTGCATTCCAATTTGCTATAGGTATATCTTTATATTATATTAATTATACCGTATCATATCAGATTATATCATATTATATCATATCATTATATTAATGTAGTACACTCCACATATTATTATAGTTATCATCTGTAGGGAAAAAAAGTCTATGGTTTGCTTTACTAGGAACTCCTCCTTTTTCAGTTTTTAAGTTTTGCTTGTGTTACACAAGCATAATATCTTTCAACATTCTAGATGTTTACTATCAAATTATATTATTTTAACAATCAAAAAGTGCTTTCAATCTATCTCCAAACCATGCAATAATTTACAAAGATTCATGGTGGAAAAGGACTCATTCTTGCCTGGCATGAGTTCTCTTTCCAAGATACATTTAATTAATCACATGTTGCCTTTTTTATACCATTGAACTGAACATTTTCATCTTAGTATGATTTGAAAATAGAGTTTGAGAGATTTCAGAGCAACAGATGCAGAAATTTTAACATAGAATACTTTTTTTTGCATTATTTAAACAGTATTTCCAGGGATCCATGAGCCTACAAGGGTTAAAACCCTGTTTAAATTTCATTTAACTTCTGAAAGGTTTTGCTTCTCTGAAGATTTAGAATTAATCATAGTAAATAATAAAAGAACACATAACCTTTAGTAACTAGAACAGATTAAACAACATTTGTAATTAATAAGCATTACCTCATTATTAAATGGCATCAGGGATGACTGTTTTATAGCCATATTAACATTGATGGAAAACATTGAAGTATCTAAATGTCAAGCCATTTTCCTTAGGTTTCAACCATTCTTCCATTCTAATACATAACAAATTGGTCAAGCTACAGCACGTAAATAGCAGAAAGGTTACTGAAGCACCAGCATGATCTCATTCTGACCCACTGTTTACCGAGGTTAAATATTCCTGGTGTTAAAAAAAGTTACAAGGCTATATTCAACTAGAAATACCATATCTGATCAACTATAGATACTGCAGCTGAGAACAGATCGTATAAATGCTTCCGGAGTATTTGTACAGACAATTTTGATCTCCATTAACAAAAAAATTCAGTGTGCTATTAAACTTCAAATTAAATGTAAAGTTATAGAAACTACTCATAGTGGTCGCATTTAATCCATTTTAACATTATGCTGAGGAGGCCTGAAGTAATTTCTTCTTCCAAACCAAGAACAATTCTTGGGGAAAAAAAAAAAAAAGACAATTTCCCAAGACTTTATAATTAGTCATATGATTCTCTATTTTTTATCTGATTGGCACAGTTCCTCAAATGTTCAAAGAAATAGATAGCACAACATATCAACTGGATATATTCCTTCATCCATCACCCTCTGGCACAGAACATAATCCACTCAGCTTTTAAAGATCCTCAAAATTATCGTTTATGTAGACTTATTAATACAGGATATGACAATCACTTCAAAAGTCATCTCCTCCAGTCTGTCATTCTTTTCCAGACAGCATCATTAGGACAGACTAGTATTCATCAAACCTCAGTGAACTTTAAGTAAATTAAATCTCCTTTTGAGATTATCAGATTCTGGCACACCTGCAATTTAACATAACCAAATGTATTCTAGGTAAAATGACACCACAAATAGATGCATTTAAAGGGCACATACATTTCCTATGAATATGCTTAAAGAAAGAATTTGATAAAGGCTTCCTAAATATGACTACAAGCTGCAAAAATGCTTAAATATTTAAGGTGAAATGGTCACAGTACCAGCCTGCCATTGTTCAAGAGTTGTTTGGACAGGCACATGGTGTGACTCTTGAGGATGGTGCTATGCAGGACAAGGAGTTGGACTCAATGGTCCTTGTGGGTCCCTTACAACTCAATGTATTCTGTGATTCTGTGAGATCTAAGAAATTAACACTGCTGTAGCTCAGTATAGGTATTTTTTGCAGATTATTTTTTTCCTAGTGAAGATAAAAGTGTATATAAGCACTTGCAATGAAACAGGGTCCGTATTTGGTATGCAACATTGTTTCTTTTTTGAAGAGTTATTTCATCTTTATATTTTAAGTAAATGTAATAATAAAAGTAAATGTAATAATAAAAGCAGAACTGGTTGCCTAGAAAGCATCCATACAAGTCTACTGAGTACCTGTATTCTCATAGAATATAATTATACCATTTATTTTACTGTGAGACAAAGACATAAAATTTCAGCCTCATTAGGTTTTAGGATGTGGGAGTTGGTTTTTTTGCAATACATTGAATTTTTTTACAAGAAAATGAGACACAAATTGGCATATCATTTACAAATGTTTAATAATATTTAGTTAATATTTCTTGGCAATACATTGAAATACCACAAAAGCCTGAGGGCAAAGTTAATGCCTTGCTGATTATTGCATATAGTTGATTTTTCATAACAGTATGAAGTAATTTTTTAGTGCATAACATTTCTAGTCTTTATTAACTAATAAAGATATGATAAACTGACTATATTAAACCTGTTTGTGTTTCTATTTATAGCACCTGTTCATTCAGATTCATAAATGCGTCCTGTAGAATTTGTTGAGGATCACATTGCAATATTACTGTATGTTATATGAAATTTCACTGAGTTTCTAAGAAATTCATATATCTGTTTCAATATGGAGTAGCCTACCTACATATGAAACAGGAAACTTTATAACCTGAATGCTGTGATTGGTACTTGGGAGTGAAAGATAGATTGAAGAGATTTCACAGACAGAATCCAGTCGAAAACTTGCTTGAGGACCAAATGATAATCTCAGTCTGGGTAGGAAAGGTAATTCTTTTCTTTCCCTCAAGAAATGAGATCAGAATTTTATAATTATGTAATACTGTTAGTATTGTATATTACTTTAAGATGCCTGTTCCTATTACCTGTGAACTTGTAATGTATCAACTTAAAGTATATTGCTTACCCAATTTTAAGGCCAGAATGCTACTTATTTAATAAAGATAAGGGCTTCAAAGAGCAGAGTGTTGCCTATTGATAATCCTTGCAAGTTTCTTTGCTTTTGTCTTGGATCATGACGGCAGAAAAAAATATGAATTAGAACACTACCAAAATGGGGACCACATGGGACTTTCATGGTATAATCCATAAAGCGAGTGAGGGAATATTTAGATTTTGGCAAAGAACTTAAGAAAAAGATTTTGAATATTCTAGGGAAACACGGGGCCACCTGTGCGGGAGTGAATGTGTTAAGGGAGAACGGCAAAGCTGCTGAAGAAAAAGTCTGGAAGAAGCCTATTTGCTCCTGCTATACCAATTTTGTTTCTTTCTATTTGTTCTTTTCTTTCACTGATTCAGTTGAAAAGTCAGTGACATAGAAGCTGCTTTGAAATTTGTTTAACTGAGAGTGAACTGACCTAGATGAGTGCATGTGGGAGTCAAGCTCACACATGACATTTGAGAAGTACAGCATTAAATAAATGTCAGTCATCCATGTATCATCAAGGAGCTTCTCAAAGCCAAGTGTAGAGTAATTCATATTACTCAAAGCCCCTTTGAAGGGTTCCAGGACAATTAAATAGCTAGGAGCTCACAATATGCCTCATAGTGAGAACTGCCTGATAAAGCTAGTCTGAGATGATTAGGAAAAAACCAGCTTCACAAAATATGGAAGAGGCATTGGAATTAATATTTTCCTCCAGCTTTATGTTCCTTTACCTTAAACACATCTGAAAAAATCTTTCCTCAAACTTTCTTCTAACACTGTCTGCCAATCTACTATTACTAAACACCAAGCTATTAACTCTACATGAATAAAAGTTATGGCAAGTCTTACAAAGACGACAGTCAGATGTCTTCAAATCTAGGAGAAACATGCCTCTGCAACAATAGGAAAGTCACAATGTAAACTGCAATATTTGTCTTATTAATTCAAAGTTTTTTTGAAAACAACAATTTAATAGTCCTTTACAGTTTAATAGAAGCAACTAAAGCTGCCTCATTTACACCTTTATTTTTGGACTTTTCACATTTTTCTATCCAATATGTTTTCTGATGCCTCACAGCAAAGAAGATAATTTGACTAAAATTTAGTTTATTATACTATAAACCATTCTTAAATACATTTTTGAAGTTTTCCAATTCAGTGGTGATGCATTTCTAAAGAAAAAAAAAAAAACAAACACAAAACCACCTTCAGAGTCCACTTTGTTCTCCAGCATTGATAAAATGTCTTAATATCATAGAGGGTATTATAGGAGATTTGTTTAAATTAGAACCCTTTATCTTCACTACTTTTAAACATATAAATAGCTTATCTTGATGTAAAATCAATAAATGTTTCATTTCCACTTCTAATTACCTCTGGTCCTGCTTATAACAAATTCCCTTTAAAACAGACAACCTGACAAATTCTTTAAATTAAGTCCTACAAAATCCTGGCAAGGCAGGGATAAAAAAAAGTTCTGTGAAAAACCCAGTCATGCAGTGAATATTGTGCCTGTGTCCATGATCCTGTGTGACTGAAACTGTTTATCAAGCTATACAGAGTGTGTGTAATCATGGGCAAAGTGGTAGCTGAATTGAATACATGAAGACTTTTAGCTATAACTTTCCTGTTCATCTGTTAATGTCTAACCAATGAGACAAAATCCTAATTAAAAGAAGACTTTTTTTCCATCACATCTCCAATAATGTTAAATGACAACATACTTGAAAAACATTGTAATTTTTTTTCTGCTTCAAAATAAAAAAATTAAAATTAGTACAATTCCAGAATTATATCATGGGTTATATATTTTTATTGATGTTATGAATTCATTGCACCATTTTTGAACTTCTGTGTGTTTTGGGTATATTAAAACTCTGCAGTAATAAGGCTAAGATTATGTTTGAAGAACCAAGTTGTGACTCATTTCTTTTAGGCTTCATCCTTCCATATTCCATAATGGAGGAACAACCTCTACCTATGCCCAATAGCTTACTGGTTGATTTTGCATCTGCCCTGCTTTGAAGGGCAGTGATGTGTTTTCCTAACAAGATACAATCGGCTGGATAAGGATATTGTAAGATTGGACAGGAAATACTAATCACTTGGTACTGGTACCAAAGTCTGTATAAGGGTACAACGTCATGAAGGCCTGCGTGATGACAATAGAATGTCTGCATTTGAACGTGGCACTACCTTTTTTCCTCATGTCTGCCTGGCATTGGCAATGCACAGATATCATTGGCCCAAGTTCTGCAAAAAACCCAGTAGAAGCTTTAATACTAAATCAAACCAAGGCCAAAGTTATGTCTGTATTTAAGAGCTATGTGGGTTTTTTTCAATTTTCCTCTTGCAAAATTACTGTATTACTCCAGAAATAGTACCAAGAGGAAAAATGTCTGTACAAATAGTTTGTAGCAAGAGTTATTATGTCACCTTCCTATGTTCAAATTATATCCATGAGTGCTGTGGCAAAGAAGCCTGGGAAAAGTGAATTTGTCCTTGCAAATACCTCAAGTATCTGCATTTACTTTATAGAACACATAAGCCAACTGTTTTTCTTACTTGGGCACCTTCATCAGAAACATAAAACTTAGCTGAGCTACATCCTGGCTTTTATCTTAAAGGTGCTTCTTTTACAGCAGTTGCTGTATTGCTGTAGAATATACCAGTAAGTTCAGAAAAAGTGTCCGTGTAGAGAGACAGGGTAGGAATCCAGTTTATCTACACAAATATCTACATAAAACTAGACATCTGAACACAAGATTAGATGCCTGGATTTACATTCTGTCACTATTGTTGTAATCAGCACACTCAGTGAGATTTACCCTACCTGTTTAATCTTTCGAATACCTCTCTAGAAACCAAGAACCGTATTGAATAGGTTCCTACCTTCAGTAAGAGGAACTAGGATATCAAACCCACATATAAGTACTTATCCTGTAGGCACTCAGAGTAATGATGCAATGAATCCCACCTGCAGAACTACAAGTATATGAAACCCTGCAGCAACTGCAGCAAGAAAGTACAAAATAGGGTAGTAAGTGACCAGCATAAGTATATGCTAAGGTTAAGCCGACCACAAGAATTGGCTAATTTACTTAAATGGAAAACCAGATAGGTTTCTTGCATTTCTCTTTTTAATAAGTTCAGTGCTGATAATGATGATAATGAGGAAAAATATAGCAATGAGAAGTGAAAAAAATATTGTCATGATTTAATTATAAAGCAAACTTCTTTGACAATCTTTGACAATAAGCACATGACAAAAATGTTATGAGAACAAGAAATTGAAAGAAAAGACTGTGAAGGGGGTTGAAATAAATGTATGACATGAAATATGACATTGCTTAGCATATATAAAGGAAATTAACTCCAAACTGTGAGTGTTAAGCCTCTGGAGGTTTAGACTGCCTGTATATTGTTTAACTGCCCAAAGAGAAAGAAAATATTTTCCTTTGCCTATTGTGGTCAACTTGGCTGAGCACCAGCTGCTCACTAAGCCATTCTATCACTTCCCTTCCTTGATAAAAAAGGGGACAAAATTAGACTAAAAGCTCATGGGTCAAGAAAAGCAGAGGGAGATAAACTTACCAATTACCATCATGGGCAAAGTGGATGACTTGGCAGGAAATTAATTTAATTTATTGCCAGTTAATGGCAGAGTAGGATAGTGAGAAATGAAAACAGCTAAAACCACCTCTCCCCCACCTCTCTTCTTCCCAGGTTGAACTTTACTCCTGGCTCTTCTGCCACCTTCCCACAGGTGGCACAGAGAACTGGGGAATGGGTTTGTGTCCACTTCATCATATATTTTCTCTGCTGATCCTTCCTCCTCACACTCTTCCCCCGCTCCCGCATGGTGACCCACAGGATACAGCCCTTCATAAACTACTCCAACGTGGGTCTTTCTCCCAGGCTGCAGTTCTCCACAAACAGCTCCAGCATGGGTCCTTCCCATGGGGTGCAGTCCTTCAGGAACAGATTGACTTAGCATGGGTCTTCCACAGGGTCACAAGTCCTGCCAGAAAATCTGCTCTTACATGGACTTCTCTCCATAGATCACAGACCCTGATCCCACTCCAGCACAGGGTCTCTATGGGCTATAGCTTCCTTCAGGATACACCCACCTATTCTAGAGTGATTCTCCAAAAGCTGCAGAGGAGCAACCTGATTCAGCATAGTCTTCTCCAGGGGCTGCAGGCAAATCTCTATTCTGCTGTGTGGAGCATCTGTTTGCTCTCCTTCTTTCACCTTGGTGTCTCTAAGGCTCTTTCCCTCACACTTTCCTCATTCCTCTTTCTCACAGGATATTTTTTACCCTTTTTTAAATGTTTTCCCAGAGGTAACACCAGCGTCATGGACAGGCTCAGATGTGCCCTTCAATAGGTCCACTGGAGCCGACTGGAATTGGCTGTGTCTAACACAGCAGCACCTGCGCTTCCAAAACCTTACCACAGTCACGCAATACCTCCGTGTGTGCACAGAGCATAAATGAAGAACAGTTTCTCAGAAGTCAAAAGAGAAAAAAGAATTAACCTTTGATATATTTTGCATTATATTTTCCAAACAGAGAAGTGCTACAAATCTGTGTCTGAAGAGGCAGTTGCTTGTGTTTAATGAAGTTACCTCCTTTACTAGAAAGCACAAACAACTGGGAGGTTAGTCCTGGAACAAGAAGTAAAGGAGGGTGAGTGTCATGCTAGTTTTATTCAGTCCATCACTCTGTAATTTTTGATGCTATCAGAAAACTGGGTAGAAAATGTGTATATGAGCTGGTTTAATGCTATTGAATCATTCTCCTTTAGTATTTGAGTTTTGGATCAGGACAATAGTTTTGAAGTGTACCTCCTAGTTGTCTCTTATGATTCACATGGTGGAGAAGTTCCGACAGGCAATTATTGAAATCCTTTTGGCCAAAACCTAAATCCCTGCAAGCATTCCAGGGGCTCATGTAATGCACTCCAGTTTCTGAGTTCACATCCTAGGACCAAAGTAAGCTGGGCAAAAGTAAATTCCCCTGAAATACACACAGCGATTGCAATTTTCTCATCCTCAGCCATTGGCTCTATTATCTAATAAAATTGTATTTCATCACTTACTGATGTAGACGTGGTCCTCATGGCCATGAATCTCATATCAGAAGATAAGTGATAACTATTAGCATTATTTAAATGAGAAATTATATACAAGCCTGTCATAAGAAATTTAATAACTGCAGCATGTTGCCGTAACTATTTATTTCTTACTCTCTGAGCTATTAATATCATGCTGTCTTAATCAACCAAAACAAGATTTGAGCTTTTATTAAAACAGATGTTCAACACTGTTTCCTTCCATAGAAGCACACAAAGAGGAAATCTCACTTACAGGATTAACACAATTTTTGTCTAAAGGAACAAATGAAGAAGGATCATTTCAAATAGCAGTTTGTGTGAGAGTATCACCTAAATTAATCACTATCTAGATTCATTTATTTCATAATTAGGAAGATCTTTTCTTCTGCATGAAAAAATTGAGTCATTAATAGAATAGACATTCATAAAGTCAGATGGTTTTGTTCAAGCATGCAGCTTCATAGATGTATAATCTTTATAATCATAATTCAATTTCTTAATTAATAGAGTACAGCGAGGTGAATGTAGAGAAAAAAAAACCCCACAGATCAAAGACACTTTAGGTTGGAAAAGACCCTAAGATCATCAGGTCCAGTCATTAACCTGGTGCTACAAAGTCCAGCACTAAATCATGTATTTAGGTCCACATCTACACGTCTTTTAAATACCTCCAGGTAAAGGGACTCAACCACTTCCCTGAGAAGCCAGTTCTAAGGCTTGTCCACCCTTTCAGGGAAGAAATGTTTCCTAAATTCCAGTATAAACCTCCCCTGTCACAACTTGAGACCTTTTCCTCTTGTCCTATCATTTGTTACTTAGAAAAGACCAACATACCCCTCAATACACCTTTCTTTCAGGTAGTTAAAGAGAGCAGTAAGATATTTGCTGAACCTCTTTTTCTCCAGATTAAACAACCCCAGCTCCTTCAGCATCTCCTCATAAGACTTGTACTCCAAACCCTTCACCAACTTATTTGTCATTCTCTGGAAATTCTCCAGCACCCCGATCTCCTTTTGTAATGAGGGGCCCAGAGCTGCACACAGCACTCAAGGTGTGGCCTCACCAGTGTCAAGTACAGGGGGACAATCCCTGCCCTGGTCCTGCTGGCAACACCATTGCCGATACGGGCCAGGATGCCATTGGCCTTCTCGGCCACCTGAGTGTCACTGCCGTGGGAGATGGGTCAGCCTCGGGGGGTGTCCGTCCCTGCACCGGAGGCAGCAGTCACTTTCCCGCAGGCAGGCACTGAGAAATATCACTTCCCGGCGGCCGCTTGGAACGGGCTGCGCTGGCTCGGTCTCAGCAAGCGCACCCAAAGCGGGGGGACCAGGTGGTCTCAGCCTCTCAGGAATTCCAGAGGCAAAAGAGGCAAGGGAGAGGACCAGTCCTTGTAAACCTTCCGAGTTTATTGTCCTGAAAGCGGTGGGGATGAATTGGCCCACGAAATCAGGGGGCACTGAGGTTTTGAACCGGGGTGGCACTGAACAAACAACCAATAGGAAACAAGACCGGAGGAGGATCCCAGGGACACAGAACCAATGGCCAGGTTACAGAGGAGGGGATTTACAGAACAAACCTATTAACAACCGAACTTATCAGAACTTTCTGGAGAAGTGGTGCGGGCTCAGAACCAGGTCTCGTCCACGGACTGGTCCTCACTCTCTGAGTTGTCTGCCCATTGGGTAGGTATGCCGTGACAGACAGCGGGCGGACCCCGAGTGGTCCGAGGCACCTCAACACCTGGGCACATGCTGGCTCGTGTTTAGCTGCTGTCAACCAGCACCCCCAGGTCCTTTTCAGCTGGGCAGCTTTCCAGCCACTCTCCCTCAGTCTGTAGCACTGCCTGGAGTTGTTGTGACCAAGGTGCAGGAGCTGGTGTTTGCCTTATTGAACTTCATACTGTTAGCCTCAGCCCATTGATCCAGCTGGTCCAGATCCCTCTGCAGAGCCTTCCTACCCTCCTGCAGGTAACACTCCAGTCCAGCTTGACGTTATCTTCAAAATATCTTACTGAGGATGCACTCAATCCCCTCATCCAGATCATTGATAAAGATATTAAACAGGACTGACCCCAGTATTGAGCCTTGGGGAACACCACTTGTAACTGACCAGAGTCTGGCGGTAACTCCATTCACCACAACTCCCTGACCCCGGCCATCCAGACAGACTTTCTATGCAGTGAAGAGTGGACCTGCCCAAGCTGTGAGCTGCCAGTTGCTCCAAGAGAACGCTGTGTCAAAGGCTTTGCTAAAGTCCAGGTAGACAACAGCCACAGCCTTTCCCTCATCCATTTGAATAGGTCACCTTGTCATAGAAAGACATCAGGTCGGTCAAGGAGATTCTGCCTTTCATAAATCGATGCTGGCTGGGCTTGATAACTTGGTTGTCCTACACATATCATGTAGAGACAATCAAACTTCTGAAGGTGAATCAGGTCAAGTGTTCAGGGTTATGAATACCTCTAAGAAATAAGACACTTAATATCGTCTGACTACAAATGTCAGTTCTAAATTACACATCTTGTTTTAAATTAAAAAAAAAATATTAACAAGCTGCCATTGCTATACTAGCCTTGCATGGGTTGAAAATCTTAGTCGGCTGACTAATTTGGATTTGACTGTTGCTTATTACTTTTTAATGCAAGAAATAAAAGCAGAAATCAATAAGAAATGTTCAGAAACTTATGAGACTAGTATATAAAAGCTTTATTCATAGAAGGAGAGATGTTTAGCCTTTTCGAAAATTATCATTAGGGTTTTTTCAGGATGAGGATCTTACATTCTTTGTTACTTTTCTATATGACTTACATATACTATTTCATGTATTAATTTTAGTTTTATTTAAATGTCAAAGACAAAGTTGTTTTTTGAACGAAAAGAGAAGGACTCTCTGGAAAGGAAGCCTTAGCATCCTATTATTTTAAATATATATATGTTCATGTTTATGTTTTTATATTTATTTATATGTTTTCTTGATTATGATTTCTTAATTTAACATTATAAATTAAAGCTATATGGGCAAAATTTCAAATATATAAGTATCATATTATTGTTGTTTCATTGGTCCTCTCTCATCTGAACACTCAGTGACTTCTGAGTATGCTCCAGAATAGTATTTTTAACCATATGTCCTATGGTATCAATAAGTAAAAATCTAGAAAGATAAACCTAGACAGCCGAAAAGAATTTAACTTGAATTCAAATACCTTCTTTTCATCTTGATTTCATGTGAAGTACAAAATTTCCTATGAACATAACTCAGAATGGGTTGCAATATTTGGATCTGTAGCTGTAGGATATCAAACTGCTCAGTGACAATTGGGAGAGTCGGTGAAATGTAGAATGCCACAGAAGTGCTTTCTCATTTGCTTTGCTTCATCTCTTGCAAACACTGTGCATCTGACCTGCTGTCATCAAATACGAAAATAAATTACTAGTGTTATGTTAGATCAGGTTTTTTTTGGTTTTTTTTAATTGTTATAAATTTAATTTTGTCATATTCCTTGGAGGTGGTTTCTAAGGAGCTGAAACACTGCAAAGATTGTTTCTAAAAGCTAATATAAATGTGAGATTCCTTCAGTTTTGGTTTCAGATGGGGGTGCTGGCTAATTTATATGACAATCTTATATTCTATCACATTTTGTTTGTTTAATATCTGCTTCTGATACAGATGCTGAAAGACATTATTTTCCAATATGCATAAATTAATCCCACCATACTCTTGTGCACTTGTTATGCCAATATCTCCACTAGCACCAGTCTGAAAAGCAAACCGGTAAACAGATATTTCATTATCACGAATCTAAATTTTTTAAAGTTTTGTAAAAATAATCAATAAAATGAATTTAATTTTTTAAAATCAGTATTGAACAGACAAACTAAAGGACAAATTAATGCATTTGTACTGCACTTATGCATTTGACATTCAACTCAACTGCCTTTTTTACAGATTTGTTCCCCTTTTCTAAAGAGACAGCTGAAGAGCACAGGGAACTTTCATCACCATCAAGTCTGATGTTTCGAACTAATACTGATAGAGAAAATCATCTTCACATTACTTCTTTCAGATGTCACAACTTTCATGCATTGAAACAAATTACATTAAGTATCTGAGAAGAAACTGACAGTCTCATCAGCTTGTACTCATAGGTTTTTTTGGACATGAAGATGAAAATTACAATTAGTGTATTTTCTTGATAAAAGTCCAGAAAGCTAGGATTCTTCTCCAAAACAGGAGTGAAAAGTTTATGAGAAATTAGTTTCTATGTATATCCCAACACTGAGAGAGCACAATCTTGTCTCGTGGTGAATCTCTCGTTTTCCACTGCTACCCTTCTGTAGCAAGGGTCTTAATGTGCAAAGCAAAAAATCATTTGGTTGTGTTCAACAGTCAAATAATCCAGTCGTTCACCACTTTTCTTTTCCATTAATTGTGCGGTTCACTTTGGAGCAACACAGTAGACAGGGCTTTTATTAAGGGCTGCTGAATCATCATGAGTGTTCACATTTGTAATGAGGTGTGAGTAATAGTAAGACAAATTGCCTGGCACACACTCAGTTGGACCTCTGTGACACTGTGCAGGCTAATTTTTGCTCATTTGTTCATAACTTTACCTTTATTTAATGCTATGCAAGAGTGTAGCCTGAAACATACTAAGAAAACTGTCTGTGCCCATACTTTTTCAACTCCATGCATATAAATGGGACTTATACTTGCTTTGTAATTGTAATTTCAAAAAAAAAAAACAACCAAAAGTTAAAGAAAAAGAAAAAGGAAAAGAAGGAAAAACCTAACCCAGACAAAACTCAGGTATCTATTTCTTTCTCTCTCTGCATAAAACAGGGGGAAAAAAAAGAAAGTGAAGAAATGGAGAAATGGAGATAATAATACATTAGAATTTTATATTCTCTACAGAAGCCTAATACCAGTGTCTACTAGTGATTATGTGGTATAGTGGGTTTGGATTTTTTTTTTTTTGATAACAGTTCTTATGAAAAAATGCAATTGAGACCTGTAATTGTTAAATTCAAACTGCTTTGAAATATCCAGATATTTTTGTGTCTTTAAACACACCACAAAGAAGAAGGGGATATAGGCTACCCAAAAGACCTGGGTCAGAAGATAAAGCAGAAATTAAGTAGTTGGTAGACATTTGATCTGTGTTTTAAAAAAGTCATGATCCAGAATCTAAGCACCTCATATGATGGGAGAATGCTCTTAAGCCTCTGCTTCTGAACACTTCTAAACCTGTCACTGCATAAGCAAATCTCTTTTCCTTGGACAAGCCTAATTATAACACAGAAACTGTTTCCTTTTGCCAGTCCACTGTGGTTGGCGTTTTGAAAGTACTCTTAGGACTAGCTGACAATACAGAAGCTCCACAGCAGAATGCACATGTAATTTTCAGGTTCAGTTTGGGGAGAAGAAATCTCCAGTAAGAGCTAAAAAAGAGGTTGCAGCAGTCATTCAAGAAGTGGAAAATCTTGATCCTAAGATCCTCATAGCCAAACCCTAGCCAAAATTTCATCTTCCACCAGTCAAGGAGTTCTCATGTGAGGCTACAGTTTGTTTCCCCTCCTCCCACTGAGAAAAAAAAAATTGCAAACATCCTGGTGTGAGAAAGGGAGTGTTAAATCAAAGAACATGATCTCCTGAGACACAGCAGTGAAGAGGTACACCTGGCTTTTATCATCAACCATAAAAAAATTGTATACAGTTTATGTTTAAGCTACTTAATTTGAAAAAAAAAAAAAAAAAGTGATGGTAGAATGAAAAAAAAGAGAGAGAGAGAAAATAAAGAGAAAAAAAGAAATAGCCACTCTGGACATATGACAGCTATCCCAGACAAGATTTGTTTATACATCTGTATTACCTTCATTCAGAAATAGTGCAGTAAACTCGGGGAGGCTGGTCAAAAATCACATAGATAATAACTGTCTTTGGAACAAGAACTGAGGAATCTTTTATTCTGAGGATTATTAGGCTATAAATATCTTTAGGAGTAGTACATTAGTAGTACCCCAATGGACAACCTGGAACTCATGCATTGATTTCCATAATTATTTCATAGTTCATTTATATATTCAATTTTAACCTGAGTTAACCCCAAGGGAGTAGTGAGGATGAAGGGCAAATTAAAAAAGGAAAAACAAAAAAGCACCATTTGGATCTATTTTCTTGTTGATGTCTCTCATTTTTCTCCAAGGACAATAGCAACATTTTCTTTCACAGATCTGGAAAGAAATTAAGTCCAATAAGTCTCAAAAGCTTTTATCTAAGAAAGGGACATTATATATAAGGATTGGATGAGTCCAATTAGCCACCAAGATACCTGATTAAGTAGATTCTGAAAGAAATGAAAGGAATTTCTGGCAGAAGGCTGAAATGCACACTGAGACAGACTGAGTAATGCGAATGAAAAAAATGTTATTAAAAGAAAAGATGAGGATCTTTTTGCAAGATTTTTTAAAAAGAGCTTTTAAAAATATTTAAAGTGTTTGGAAGTGAATGAACAATGTTTTACGCTATTTAAACTGAGTTTGAAAGGGAGTACCTTTTTCCCTACATTATTTCAATCCCGACAGTGCGGAACCTCAGTGAAAGGAAAAGATATTAATATCAAATAGCTTCTTTCTTTGTACTCCCCTGCGTAGGAAATGACGACTTCAGTGTTATTGCCTGGCTCTCTATTGTTATCAGTGTAACCTGTCTACAAATATCATCATAGCATCATCATGCAATCGTAGAATGGCTGGGTTGGAAGGGACCTTAAAGATTATCTAGTTCCAACCCTCCTTCTGTAGACAGAGACACCTTTCTGTAGATAGGTTGCTCAGAGCCAATCCAACCTGGCTTTGAACACGTCCAGGAAAGGGGTAGATGGGTGCTTCTGAACTTGCTTATTTTGGGTTATCCGTCCACTATGCACTTGGCCCATTGGAAATTAGGTTCAACACATGTGACCTGAGTTCTTTAACTACCTTAGGTTTGCACTGTCCTCTTTTCAGTATTTAAACTTACAATTTATACTATACAATTTATACTATACAATTTATACTTAAACTTGGTTAGTTTGTTTTGTGAACACATGATTGTGAAAATATCCGTTTAATGACTATGTAATTTAAAGAGCACCAAAAAAATCATATAATTTTGAACCTGCCTGACTGATAATACTAGAAGCTTGCATACACAGAACTCCAAACAAATTCATATTATGCAGACTTTCAGAGGCAACTTGGTTTCTGAAGAGTAATAAATACATCTAATGGCCTATTAGGCAAGGGTATTCAAGGAAAAAACATCCAAATCATTCAACGAACAGTGACTATATAGCACAATGAAAAAAATGAAATATAGAGAAGTAAATGTGTTTTGACAGGCTAAATGCATTTTATTCCGACTTCAAAAAAAACTGTTTTCTTCTTATTTATGGCTTTCTTTAGGGAAAATGTGTCCTTGTTGCATATTCCTTTTTAAACACCCTGTAAAGCCATTATGACACCTGCAGTAGAACAACTTGATTGGTTTATGCCCACATGGACAGAACCATGGTGTTGTAAATTTAAGAGCTGCCAAACTGTCCACGCACACTATGCTGGAATTGCCTGTGATCTTCTATTATTTTTCTTTAAATATTTTATGCTTGTGACACAAATCCAATATTGCTTGCATGGCTGGATGATGTTTTCAGATTCCAAGGTCATTTGCTGTGACCAGGGATCATGAACCCCATTAAAAAAAATAAAAAACCCAAAACATTTTCTAGCTCTGTTTCTGGTTACATACTATTTTATTAAAAAAAGGCCTCTTTCTCAAACATAATCTGAAGATTCTGACATGAGCATGGAAAATGTCAACAAATTAATGAAATGAGAACAGTCCGGTAATCTTGAATTCTTGCTCCCATTGGTAAAGCTTTTAACTTTTCCATCTGTCACATGATTGTGAAAATCTAAAGGTCAGCAACTGATTGTTTAGCCTTATATATAGGACCCAAAAAAATTACCTGTTTCACATGTCAATTTTAATTTTTGTCACTCCAAGTTATGTTTTAATAAATCCCAAGCACACAATCCCCTTCTATTCCAAATATCAAATAAATAGTTCGGTCTTATAAGACACCAGCCATCAGAAAATAATTTTAACCCATGAACCTGTGTATAAATCTCGGCCTAATTTTCCATCTTCAACACACACTAAAAAATAGATTCAGAGACTCACAAAATGGTTGATGTTACAAAGGACCACTGGATGTCATCTGCTCCCACTGCCTGCACAAGCAGCTGAAGCCCAGTACCAAGGACCATATCCAAAAGGCCTTTGAATATCTCCAAAGATGGAGACTTCACAATCTCTCTGGGCTCAGACATTAACACAGTAAAAAAAAAAAAGTTTCCTGATATTCCTTAGGAAACTTGTATATTTCATTTTGCGCCCATTGTCTTTTGTTCTGTTAGTGGGAACTACTCAAAAGATGCTGGCTTCATCATCCCTTCATGTATTTATATACACTGATAAGATCTCCTCATGAGCCTTCTCTTCTCCAGGCTGAACTGTCCTAGAGCTCTCAGCCTTTCTTCATAAGAGAGATGATCCTGTCCTTTAAGCGTCTTTGTGTCCCTTTGTTGGACTCTGCAGTAAGTCCACGGGTCTCGTACTGAGGGCCCCTGAACTGGGGGCCACTGTGACCTCACCAGAGCTGAGTAGAGCAGAAGGATCATCTCCCTTGACTGATGCCAGTACTTTGTCTAATGCACCCCAGGATACCCTTGGCCTGTTTGTCAAGGGCACAGCACTGGTCTTGTTCAGCCTACTGTCCACCAGGACTTTGAAGTACAAATTCAGTTTCCAGCTAGTTGGTCCCCAACAGATACATATGCATGGGGCTGGTCCTTCCTGGGTGCAGGACTTTGCACTTTCTCATTGAACTTTGTAAGATTCCTGTTAGCCCACTTCTTCAGCCTGAAGTTCCTCTGGACACTCACGAGACCCTCTCGTGTATGAAGCACTTATCCCCAGTTTTGTGTCATTATCAGACTAGTTGAGAGTTCACTTTGCCCCATCATCCAACTGAATAAAGAAGAATTAAAACAAGATTTACACATGGGGTACACCACTTGATTAGTGGTCTCCAACTAGACTTCTTGCTACTGATCACCACTCTCTGGGAACAGCTGTTCAGCTAGTTTTCAATCCAGCATGAGATTCTGCTCATCCAGTCACTATTTCATCAGCTTCTCCATCAGGATCTTATGGAAGACCACGTCAAAAGCCTTTCTTAACTCAAGGTGGACAATATTCAATGCTGTTCCCTCATCTATCAAGGTAGTCATTTCATGGTCAAAGGTTATCCGGTTGAAAGGCGTATTGAGTTCATAAGGAAATGCCTTTGCATCTGGGGGCAGCGGGAGTAAAATCCTGGGGAAGAGGTCAGGGTTTTTCCTTTCCAAGATATTGTCAGTTCCAGAAGGGTCTGCAACGGACCCAACCCCCGTGGACTTGGTGGGGCCCTTGCAAAATATATTTAAGGAAGGTCAGAAAATACAGGATAGAAAGGAAGAGGAAACAAAACCAACAAGGGGGACATAAAGATAGAGGTGGCTGCATGACAGGGTTGGCATACCTTCCAAAGGCATGGCAGCTCATGGGTGAGACCACACTGGAGCACCCCAAAGGGAGTACACCACAGCAGTGGTGTACCCCAGTCCTGTGGAGCACACATGTTGGTTGGAGCATAGGAAACGAATGGGAAGGAAGGAGGTGTCAGAAGCTGCTACATCCTGACTGCAACCCCCACCAACCAGCCCAGTGCCATCTGTTGACTCACTGAAGTTACTGGATCAACTGAGTGCAATCCATGATGATAACAGGGTGCAGAGGACAGGTGCTTGGAGTGAAGTTGAGCCTTTTGTGTTATATATCAAATCTATTTTTTAAGTAAAAAAGGGAATAAAAGGTGTAAATACTTTTTCTTGTGGTTTTCAGGTTTTTTTGGTTTGGTTTTCCCCCCCCACCTCCACTATTCAAACAAGTAATTAAATCTTTATTTTAATTTGCAATAAATAGTGTTAATTTCTGCATGTTGCCGGTTTTGCTCACTACAGGAAATGGTAAGTGATCTCCTTGTCTTAATCTTGACTCCAGAGTTTTCTTGTTCCTATTCTTCTTTTTTCTACCAGCTGCACTGCTTATTTTCTCCAATTAATGAGCATGCAGTGGGGTTTTTTTGAACTGTTTTATGGAAAACTTGGAGCACTTTAAAATAAATCAGTGTGATTACTCCAAATTGCTTATTTCACTGTGTATCACTACACTTACATGGTATGAGACTCAAGTGCCATCATATAGTCTGTAAATGAAGTAATTGAACTCTATACCACTTAATACATTTTTTCGTCACTAATGCATCTTTATTAATCAGCAGCACAAAGAACTTCAGTTTTTTAAATCTCACTGATTTCAGGATAAATTGTACCTCAGATTTGTTGAGTTATTACAATGTATTCTTTAAGAGAAAAGCATTATGAACCAAAACATTTCATATAATACATGCAAAAGCATGGTATTGCATGTATTAAAGCTTATAAAATGGAACATAATTCTCTATCATGTAGCAGCAGTGTAAATAATAATCTGATTTATTTTCAGAAGTATCCCCCTCAAAAAATGCTTAGTAGTTTTAAGCAATTGAGCAATTCTACTGGGGAATCCTAATGACATCATAAACCATGACAGAACATTGTAGGTGGTTATTTTATCACTATCCTCTACAGCTGAAATTTTATAGTGAAGGAGATGTGGTAGAAGAGAGGAGCTAGAAATGTTAAGAGAGGAAGGGTACAATATCTCTCTGTAGTCCTCCTGGAGAGAGTTGAATGAAATAGGGTCATCCAAGGAGCGTTACATATTATTTTATACTATATTTTGTTTCATTACATCACTGATTTTAGAAGAAGCCCAGGGACATGTCTAAATTTTTTGGCCCAATTTTGCATTCAATCTTGTTGAATGATTGTTCCCACTAAACATGTTCCATTCATGGAAGAGTTTTGATGCACACAGATCAATTCCTTTTAGAGGAAAGGGAACTGCAAGTTCTTCTTTAAAATGTGCCGCTCACCTTCATGGAGAAAAGTGACCTTTAAATCAATGACTGGATTTTTCAACATCTTTGGCTAAGTGTTTGAGGAATGTTCAGTCCTACCAATTAGACTATACCAAGTGTTACAAAGAAAACACTAAAGTAAAAATTGTGTAGATATAAGTAGCTTAGAAGCAATCATTTCAATCTTCTGGGCTGCTTCTACTGAGCCAAATTGCTTGGCACTACAGGCTTTGCCTACAGTGGATACAACGATAGGCTAAAGTCACCATGTAATCAGAAAATTACAGACCATAAGGGTTCAGTTCCACACTTTTAATATTGTCCTGTAGCTACCACAGCCCATAAAATACTCCTCTTTCTACTCTCCCCCCAAATATTCTGACAATATGGTTTAATTTTTCTTACTTATCAAATCCCTCAGCAGTTACCCTGTCAATATTTCTGCCAAGAATTTCCAGTGCAAACAGACTTCTATGAAGCATTATTTTCCTCCACTAGAGCCCTTTTCACCTGCCATTTTAAAGGCTCCTGCCATGCAGAATGGCTGCCTGCCATCTGTTTTCAGGAAGGAAGAAAGCATTTAATAATTCATAGGGTGGATGACAAATAATGTTTGACATTTTCCTCTGATTGCAATATACTTAAGAAAATATTTTCTGTCTGTAAAAAAGATTCTATCATCCAGTGGGTAGGAGAGTTTTACTTGTCACTCAAATAATCCAGAGGCAAGAAGATCAATGGAATAGCAGCCCTTCTAAAGTTGTTGTGGGTTTTTTTAGCATCAAAAGCCCTATTAATTCTATTAGCAGTGAACATTTTCCATTAATAATTAAACATAATCAAACTTCACATAAATCAGAAGAGGCCTAATGATATGCTGTGGTCAAGCTCAAATATACAGATATTCAGCACAACGAAGGGTTTATTTTCATAAACTGAGGAAAATAAATCTATTTTTTTTTTATTTAGGAGTAGACTTGAATAGAAAACAGACTAAATAGAAAACAAATTCCAGTGAAAATAGTGTTTTTAAAATTCAAGCCTGTGGCAATGAACCAGGATATAAAAATTTCAGTCATTGTTCAGATCCATGCATAGATCACATCCTCCAGTGGCTGTCAAATAATTGTGAAAATTTAAAAAGCCTGATAATGCAAAAGGAACCTTTCTGGGACAGAAGGTGAGATTTAACTATAGGATATAATCAACTACATCCCACATTTGCCTGACTTATTAAAAAATTATTCCTGTTACCATTAAAATTCACATTTACGAAAGTTTGTTTAGAAGTATTTCTTTGGATCTTCTGAGGGTCTGTGTTTCTTCAATAACAGGCAAACTGACTTGAAATAGGTACAGTAAATTGTTCCAAGCTTCCTCTTTTGATTCTGAGTTCCATTCAAAAGTCAGTTTCTTTATAGAGAAAAGAAATAATTTTCATACTCACCATCACAAAATAAAATGCTTTATATATACTAGTCCTTAAATTAATTATCTTTCCTGTCTTGAAGTGTATATTCATATTATTTGAAAAAAATAGGAAAAAAAGACAAATTACATCATGTAACCAGTCAGTATATAGAAAACTACAAGTTCATTTGTTATATTTTGTATTTAATTTATGACTGGATTGTAGATATAATGGGAGACACTAATCAACAAATAAATATATCAAAAAACCCCACAAAACATTACCTCTGTGTAAAAATGGATGAGAGGCACAGATTTTCAAAAAATGGAGGGAGTACTCAAAAATGACAAGATTTTAACTTGTCAAAAACAACCATTGCAGGTGCTTTTTAACCTTTTATTTAAAGATTAGGTGAGATTTTTAAATGCTTTCAGATAGACTGGCTGGTAAATGCTACCATAATCTTTCAGTCATTTCAATTAGTAACCTCTTAGTGATTTCTCTCAAAATATGAGGATACTCCAAAGTTGTTTCTGGGTGTTTTTTGGTTCTTCTTACAAAAATATTATTAGCAGCGAAATACAGCTGATTTTCTTTAGGCCACTCTAAGATTAATTTTAATTTCTTGTTTAATAAACATGCTTAATTGAGCTGTATTTTCAAACCTCATACTGAAATAATTCTCAAAGGAGTTCTGAAATAGTTTATTATTTCAGACACAAAGACTGTTTAGATTGTGGAATTGTACATATGAGCAAAGTTGTAAGGAAATTAATACACTGCTTTATTTTGAAATTTAACATTAAAAAAAATTTCTATTTTAAAGGAAACATATTTATTTACCTGTAACATTTTCCAGACAATATCAGCATACCTGGATATTTTTATTTTTTAATAGCTTTACATTTAAACCTTTTTATTTGTAATATTACTATTTGGTATGTCTACTGAAACACCTAAAAATTCTTGCTGCTGTTCAGTTTAAATCAGAATCTATTCCTATGGCACAATTTTGTATGTGTTATCTAAAGTATTTCAACTAAGTTGAGGTGTTTATGATCATATAATCTATAATGACAATTGTTCAGAATACGACAGCAGATATGAACTTGCATAAAGATAGAGGAAATAGCACAGAATTCATTTTTTTGCTGCTAGAAGATCATGGGGAAAAGTATTTAGTCATATTTCAAAGTACAGGGGATTTTTACTGAGGTTTAAGTGATATATCATCTTCCCACTGAAAAAATTTAAAATTACCAAAAGTCAATTGTCTTCCACATACCTTGAAAAAGACAACTCACTAGACAAAGAAAACATTTATATAAAAAGGGCAGATGAACATTTTTTTTTTCTTTCTTTGTAGTTATTTTTATTAGTTTTAGCTGGGTCATGCAAAGAAATAAATTTAGCCAAAGGAACTGCAACTTTTCTCTTTCTCTGTATCATCAAAGGCACTTCATTTTGAAGAGTAAAATGATTGCATTTTAGGAATACAAACTAGATGCTAAATGTTCAAGATTAACAAGATTTCCTTCAAAGTTTTTGAGGGCTTTTCTGTTCTTAGGGGGATTTGCCTTTCATTTTATAGTAACCTGCTCAGAATGCTTTTCCAAAGCTGGAAATGTGATAACAAAGTTAACTGAGTAGAATCCATTTTTGAAATCACTTTAACCAACCTCTGTTCCTTATATCCTCATTGGAAGCATGTACTGTTTCTTGTATCTTAATTGTGTCATATTCCACTCCGGTGGGTTTGAATATTATTTCCTAACAGACTTTCTGTTTTATATGCCTTAATTAAAACCTGAATTCTTAATGGTACCATTAATTCTAATTTTCATTAGGAAGTTTCAGATATGGGAATGATGGTCACATATTAAGTTTAGTCTCCTTCTACAAGAAGCAGATACAAGATTTGTTTTATTTTTAATACAAATGCAGTATTATAGTTTCCTTTACATTTCACAGTTTTCTATATTGCCCAAAAAAATATGTATTTAAGTATCAAAAATATCCCAGGTTTCTGAGCATGCAAAAGTTAGTTTGAACTGACCTTGTTTTCTTTTTCTTCTCAACCTTATCATCTATATCAATCACACACTATCATTTCTTTTTCCTTCCAGTCTTTGTATCCCAGTTCATCATGTTTACCCTGGCACTAATCACTACTAACCTGTAGTTTGCTGGGACTGTAAACATTTTTTATTTGCTTTATAATGATACTTTTCCACCCTTCTTTTATATCAATTGTACTAATCTGTATTGACATCCCAGTTATAAGAATCTTCTCGCCAGGTTTCAGTTATGCCTACAAGATCACAACCACCATCATTTAGCAATCTTTTTTTTTTTTTTTCAGTTTTCTTTTCTTGTCTCTCTTCTAGAATTGTGTAAAGGCACTCTAATACAGATGTCTTTTGATTCTTCAATTTTCATTCGTATGGTAAATGAATCTTCTGATTTATTACTGTGCTACTAACGGTGCCAAAAACCTAGCAGAATTCAGAGGACTACATTTTTATAACAGATAATATCTGACAGATAATAAAATCTACAGTTATGTAATGCACAAAAAACCCCCTACAAACCTTCTTGCTTCAGGATTTAATCAGGAGCTAGCTACCTCTTTCTGGAAATAAAATTTCCTTATCACCGAAGTACCTATTAGGGAATGTAAAATTCACTATTGCTCCTAATAAAAGTTGTGGAATATAAGCTGTGGGAGTACCTTGGCACTTTTGAAGCTAAGATCTATTCGGATCCCTAAGCAGGCACCTATATTAAGGATTTTCACCCACAAGCTAAGAAGTCCTGTTCTGAAGTAAAATTACCTGACAACATTTTAAGTTATGTTGTAATGTGTAATTAAGAGGAATCTGACACTGGAATTTTTCTTCTCAAAAATATTTTTGATCGCATTGTTGATGTTCCATGTGCAAGATTTAATATCTAACAGTAGAAGGTAGGAAAAAAATGAGCGATAGGGCAACCCGAATTCTGCATTAATAAGAGTTGCTCCTGAGCAACACCAAAATTAATTCTACTCAGTGATAAGGATTATGATCTTTTTTCTTTATACTCACTCTTTTTTTTTGTTTACAGGTTTGATTTGTTTTCTCAGTTACAGTATGGGAGTTAATTAATTCAAATGTGACTCTACCAAATATGGGTACTTGTATCCATATCCTGACTATCTCTGTCATTTTTTTTTTCCACATAAATGAACAATTTTCATATTTAGAGCTTCTATTCACTCTAGATTTTTTGCTTCTTACTGCGGACATCATTAGTATCAAAAGTAGTTTTTAGCTGATAGTTGTGGTTTGTTTCATAGTCAATAGATAGTAGCCATTCGAACAAGCAAAATCTTTTCTCTGCACAATTTATTTCGTTTACATTCTTTATCAGACTCACTTCATTTACAAGCAAAAGTGTCAGAGATAACAGTAAAATATTTTTAGTATAAACCTAGGCTTATTTTTTTGCTGTTCGGACATTTCTACATTAATCCTAAATGTCTCAAAATTCTGAATCAGAATTTTCAATTTAACATGCATTTGAACCAGTAAATTATTGGGGTTTCTATACTACATACAGATAAGAGGATGCATATTGTCTTTCCATTATAAGGTAGCTACTAAACCGTCTTGCACATCTTTCTACTGAATAGATAGTGGTGTGTGGTCATTCATCATCCTGTATTAGATTGAAATCTGTGCTATCCTTTTCATTCTCCAAATACTGTATTGGTCACTCATCCCTAAACACAGACAAAAGACCAAATCTTAAGCATACTCTATGCATACATAGAAAATAAGTGAACAGATATGATTAAAAAGCCTGAGAGAATTTTGAAAGTCATCTATGAATACAAACTGTGGAAAACCAGGACAACTCAAGCAAAATTCTTTACTGAACATAGGGAGATGTTATGGTAGCTAAGCTGCTAGTTTTGTTAGCTTTAGATAGGTATCACAGGTGAGAGGTGGTAGAACAGATGAAATGCATGTATAAATGGGTAGGTGAAAAAATAATAATAATAATAATAATAATAATAATAATAATAGTAAGTGAAATAAATTCAAAGTGAACAAAGTGATGATGACATTTATACAGTATTTAAGGCAAGATAAAGCTTCAAACTATGCGTCTATGACTCTGGATACATAAATATCCATACAGACATGCTTGCCTACCTTCTCACTTGGATTAATCCTGCTGAAAAATTACCAAATGCAAATTGTCTCCTATAGAAGAAAATTACTAAGGTTAATGCCTCCTTGTAGCCCGGGTTTAGGATATCACTAGGAAACTTCCTAGCCTGGTTTGGCCTTCACACTCTTTCCCATTATTGCTCTTCCATGTGGGTGGTTATGAAGTTGTAAAGTGTAGTTCAAGGGTAATCAAGAGAGACTTTAGTGCCTTGGGATGGTTGGTAAGGGAATCTGGAGAGCAAGTAAGTTTTTTCTCTATCTTTCCAGTTGCAGGCAGTGACATATGAAGAAACAGATTAACTCAGTCTATTAATGACACCATGGCTGGTGTCACCAGCACAGTTTTGGGTTTCTTCAGTAATGGGGTGGTACCAGGCCTGCTGACATCCAATTGGATTCACCTTTCTCAAAGGGAAAAGAGGGTCTTTGACAGAGCTTTAAATGAGACTTGAAGTGGTAAAGGGGTAATATCAGCCTTGCCAATGTCAAATGCAAACTGAGACATTGACCCAAATGGCTTTGCTTTCTTTTGTTACACTTACACTTAGACATCTTACTGTATTTACAATACAGTAATCTTCTTTGTTGTTTATTTCTTTTTTAAGGAATCTGCCATAAATCCAAAGAGAGTGCAAAATATCTACTAATTTGAAATGTTTTGTTTACCCATCATGCACAGCCAAATCCACATTCTGTGTGTTTCCAGTGTTGGAAATTAGAGAAATACAGTGATCTTTCATCTTGTGGTATGTGTACATTCACCAAGTTCCTACAGATTGCAAAAGGTTGACATTTTCTTTGCTCCAGTTAGCAATACTAGAATTGGTTTCAGTGTTTATTCCCACGGATAGTTTTCAGGTGATGATAATAGTGATGATGGCCCCAATTCCATATCATGAGAAGAGGAACATAAATTCAAGTTATTTCTTGAAATAAAATAAACAAACAAACAAACAAACAAATAAACAAACAAATAACACCCCCAAAAAAACCCAAGACAACAACAGCAAACTATTGACTGGTTTAGGTATCACTTTTTATCCTTCTATAAAAATCTGCAATCTTTCAGAAATGAAATAATAACCTCTTTCTCTGAGAGAAAAAAATTTTTTCCTGTTTTCTTGCCATTCAACATTTTCATGTGGAATAGTCTGTGCTTAATTAATTTTGCAGTTGTTCTTAGGATCATAACCTTTAATCTAATCTGCATTTTGCTTTGCTGAGTTCAAATCATATAGAGAAGAGCTCAAGCATTGAAAATAACACATTTTCATAAAACACTTAAATCTTTTCAGCACCAAGAATTCTGCATCACTTTTTACAAATAATTCTGACCAAGTCTACTAAAAAGTATAAAAAAATTATCTGCTTCTGCCAAGAAAACAAATAACAAGATTAAAATACTTTGTTCTCTTTTGGTGCCTGTAAAAAGCTTTGTGCATACCCATCTGAGATAATTGTCATTCACTAATTTCAGTTGTGTTGTATTCTAGTTGATTTGAGGCATTAAAATAAGGAAATACCATAGAATCAGAACCATAGAACAATTCAGCTGTGAAGACCTCAGGAGGTCTGTAATCCAACCTCCTGCTCCTAACGGACTTAAATCTGAGGTCACACAGACAGCTCTGGGATTCATTTAGTTGGATTTTGAAAATCTCTAGGGATAGAAACTGCGTATCCTCTCTCAGGAGCCTGTTTCACTGCTTGACTCTCTTCATTGTTGTTGCACTAAGGGCATGGGAATTTAGAAGAAAATAAATGCTCTTGCAGTCCAACTGGTCCTGAGAGATCAGAGGAGCTGGGTGTGGCTGAGCTTAATTTCTGATCACGGCAAATTTAGCACTAGAAGTCTGGTGGAGTTCAAAAGAATTTACACGAGCAAAGATGCACAAATAGTGCAATTTACCTAACCAGCACTATAGGCCTGGTCACATTCAATAAGGACTTTGCACAATCCAGATTCACGAATAGTATGGTCTATTGAAGCCACAGGAAAGCAGGTTCAGGATTGCTACGATAAATGCACTAACTACAGGGTGTTACTATGTTTTGTGACAGAAAGTACAGCAAGACTAATAGAGCTGTATATGTTTAAATGAATATTCCTGGGTGTGCTCCTATGTAGTTGGAGGCGCGAAACTCACCTAAAGGCACTCTTTCAGGATAGGAGGAGAGACACAGTCCATTGACTGATCCTGAACAGGCAGGGATGTTTTCCCTCTTCAGTCCTTTCTGCCTTGAAGCACCCCTTTTATTCTATAAATTTTGGCCCATCCCAATGTGATTGAGCAATCATACGTTATAGGTGGGGTTTAGTGACTTCGGTCACACGTGCATTACATGTCCCATGCTCTCCTTCCTTTTCATCCCAAGGGTTTGTGTAAGTTAGTACTGTGAATATGTCCTAGTTAGAAAAAGTGCAAGTCAGATGTCCATTATCAATCCCCTATACAGATGGTCGGTCTAATCTCTCAGAAATTCAACAGCAATTTTATTTCGCTGCTTTACTAACTTAGAAAAGAATACTGGTTCTATTTAAAACTGAATTCTATTTTCAATTCAGGGAAACACAGAGAGGAAAAGAGTTAGTGTGGGGTGGTTACAGAAGAAGAAGGAGGATTACCTGTAAAACCTCACAGATTTTTCTGAACATAGTCCTGCCATAAAGTATTGCAGGAAGTCCAGGTTCTGGATGATGAGACGAGAGATATGACACACAGACTGTTGAATATTGACATGATTTGTCGCAGAGATAGTGGGGGAGGTTAGTTTAATTGTTTACTTTTGGTTGAGGAGACTAAGTTTTCAACTCTTTCTTGTCAAGAATTATCATCTTTCAGAAGACATTCCAACACATCATAGTCATGGAATTTTTAATGGTTGATTGTGCCTTGAGTTTTCATTCCCAGCAATATCTGTAATTCAAGGTAATACACAGCTGTAGTTCCCAAATAACATTCAGATGAATAAAGTCATTAAAGTATTTTAGTAGCATGCTTTATCATTTTAAACCATCCAGAATCCTTATAGGCTTTTTTAATTGTTTATGCACATTTTGGGCAGCCATTGGTTAAGGAAGCAAATAAGCTGTTTGGGTATCTAAGAAAAGCAATGGAAGTCAATATAGAGAACATTATTTTAATATTGCTTTACATTTTTTAAAGCAGCTAAGTATCACACTTAACTTTGTAAATGTTTATGTATTCTACATAGCCACTAGTTAAAATAGTAAATATGATACCTTTTTCCTGTAGAAAGCAATAGCACAAGTACATCACATTTTGTATGCTGTCATGCTACCTATTCCATTAAAGTAAATAACTGCTCACATTTATCCATGTTATTTATTCACTGAAGCAACTTGGAATCTCATTCAGCTTTCTTTACCCCTGAAGCACTACTTGTGAATCAGTGTTCTTTAGCATGAGAAGAGATGCCAGAATTAGAGAACACAACCCTCCTTTAAATATTTTAAAGTATTTTCTAAACATTTTTTTTCAACTAAAGGAGGGAGAGAGAGCATGTTGTTTCATGTACTCTCATTTAGGTGTTTGCACATTTTAATCTTTAATAGAATTTCTAGGATAATAGGTTAGCAGCAACATTGGCTGCAGTGAGCAAAAGGAGGGATCAGGGCAAAAAGCAAGAACATAATCCTGCTCTTCAAGAGAAAAGTTTTCCCCAGTTCAGAGATTAGTTTGCAAGTATTAGGGAGCAACAATTAGGCTGCCCAACAAGGGAAAGCGAGTCAGAAGCACTGTGTGATAAAAAGGCAGATGCAAGAAGTGACCATACCAAGGAGGACCCAGGGTGGGGAATGGCAAATCAGGGTCAGGATCAGGGCCAGGGAGAGTAGTCAAAGTCAAACATAGTTCGATGGTCACTAAACTAGATTGTAGTCTGCATGATCTATTCAAGACTGATTTGAACCGTTTTGGATGGACATAGTCTGTTTTGAGTTTGAACAGGAGAAAACCCTTCTCTTAGAACAATGGTTTATGGCATCTGAACATAAATTTTTGGGATACCCTAACAGTTAGAAATTACAAAAAGAATAAAAAAATCTAGTAGCATGAAGGTGAGATTTTATTGCAAAGTTAATGGGGAGAGAGATAAGAGAACACTTTCGCATGCTAATTTTCTGATTATTTTGTGATGACTGTGTGTTGTAAGCAAGAGTTTCAGTCTAAAGCAGGGAATAAGTACTTTATATGCTGGAGCCATAAGCCATGTCACTTTGGATGAAGGGTACAGGTTTGTCTTCCCCAGCCACTGGTGACCATTCATTCAGTCTTTACCCTCAAGCCTGGATCTTGCTCGTAGTGGTGAATGCTTCAAACTCCTTGTTTACTGACAGGGTGCTGAAGGATGCTGAAATAATTGAAATGAACTTTGCTTTTTGGATCAACTGCTAAGGAGGCCAGATGACATAAAAGTGACACTTTGGAGGCAGAGAAACCTTCTTTGAATACATATTAGAAGCCAGTATTGCTTATATAACTTGTAGTGTAGATTTTGAACTACATTTTTTTATATGACAGTAATGAAAGAATAGCAACATTGCTACAAAAGCATACATCTTTTGTATGTATATTTGGTTTTTTGTTTGTTTTACCAGCTCTGCTAGTGTTATTTTACCCCAAAATTGTGAAATTCTATAGTATTTATCATGCACTAGGAGAAAACAAGTAAACAAAATTGTATTTTGCATTTTAAGATGGGTTTGCTAGTATCTGTTTCTAGTTTACAGCTATATCAAGATCTGATATTAAACTTTTTAGTATTTCTTAAGATACAGAAATAAAACTAGGGGTTTTTGTTTGGTTTGTTTTGTTTGTCAGGGAAAAGTAAAAGCTGACATGTAGAATGGGAGAGTTATACCAAATAGCAGATATTCCTACTGTAGCATTATTTCCAATCAAAAGGACAAATATTTCCCTTGTAAAAACAAACAAACACAAAGGAAAATATGCATATTCAATATTACACACTCACCTTATACTCTTTTACAGTGTAGTTACATTTGATTTAAGGAAAGCAAAAATTCAGTGTATCTTGCACTGTCTGCTTCTACTTCGGAGGGACAACAAGCTTCTTCTCTGAATATTGGGTCAACAAAAAGTGTTATGATAAGTACAATAGAAGAAAGTTCTACAAAGAACATTCTGACTGCCGTTAAACCAGATGATAAACCCAAATTCAGCTTAGTTTCTAAAGTATGTAAACTCCCATGGTCAGCTTTGTTCTTAGGCAAGTACAAGGTCAGGGCAAGGGAGAAATATGACCCTTAAATACTTCCCATAGTGCTTTATTTATCCATTTATTTTATTTTATTTTCAACAGAAGTACATGTGAAGATATTTAAAAAATCAAACTTTGAGAACTAAGTGTTCACGTATACCAAACAGTTTCGATTACAATATCAAAAAGGACAATTTGTGGGCTTATAGGCCCAAAACCAGGATATCTATCCTTGACCAACATGAACTGTGTCACTGAAAAATCATATTCAAGGTGATTACTCTAACTGCTATTCTGAGAGAATTGAAAAAACTTCCTCTTGTTCTTAATTGCCCCTAGTCCAAGGTTAAAAGCAGAAATACCTGAATTAAATGAAAAAGATTACCTCCTATAGTTACCTCTTGTTAAGCTTTTGCAGAACACATCAAGTAACAATGTAATACCACACTGTATATCATACTTTGTTCAGCAAAGTTTTCCAGATGAGTTAATAACAGACAAGAAGTCACAACTAATGAATAGCTCATTCCATACACTGCTCAAATGTATCAGCTTTTGCAAAGAATAGAAAATAATTTTGTAATAAAATTTAGACTCTTATAGCTGGGTAGAAGCTCTGCTAATATATTAAAGAAATTTCAAAATGCTATTTTCAGATAAGCTCTTTACCTATATCTAAGTGATAAAGGCAATAATCTCATGGCTAATGAATGTCCTGTTTTGCATTACATATACTTAAAGCCAAATTAGTGTAGCCAGACATTTTACTCCAGGAAAATTAAATTAATCACATTGTATGATAAAACTCCTAAAATAACTGTATCTCAAAAGGCAGAATAGTTTTTAAAAGGAATTGCATTATATCCTTTCAAGGCAAGTGTATGTATTCCTAAATATACATCAATGTCATACATCAAAGCCAGACTTAAGTAAAATTCATAACAGTGAAACAGATAAGTTCTATGTTAAGTAAAGTTCTCCAAGAGTGACCGAATTATTCAACACTTACATGTCTCTAATTTCATGGATAGTTTACATCCAGCTTTTGTTATTGCCTGGATTATGTGGAAGTACTGAGTTTCTCTACAGAAATCAAATTCTACTTCTATATTGCTCGTAAATCCTTATTGATTACTGATGACTGATTCCTATTATCCATGCCTCAAACTAGTAATTTTCTTCCAATGTATGTTTGACAAGACAGCTGCGTCTGACCTGGTAGATAAAAGTTTTGAAGATTTGTGTTCCACATATCCTCTGAGTGGAGGATTGTGTGTTTTGATACAATAGTTGAGAATTTGCAGTGTAAATAGCAAATAGTATTGGTCTTAAGCAGATGTCTGCACACATTTTAAATTTGGTGGAGAAGTTATCAGCAGAATTCAGTTGTATAATTCTCAGTACTTTACAGATCACGCTATTGCCAAAATCTGGTCAATACTAAGGTTGCTCTATACAGCTAAAGACTTGAAAAGAATATTTGAAAATATCAAGCACATTTGCATTAGAAATTGACACTGAAAATACAATATGTATTCATGCTCCCATGTGGACTTTAATACATGCAGAATTAAAAATGAAAGAAATTGGAGAAGGTATTTTCAGCTTAATGGCTCATTCTGTGGACAAGCCTTAATTTTCTAGAATAGGAGTATTACAAACAAATAAATCATCAGGGACGAGAGCTGCCTGGCATTGTAATTTAATGTGCTCCAAAGAGAATTATCACTAACTCGTCTCAGGCCAAGAGTCTGTGCTTACTAGGTAGGCTCCATAAGATGAGAGTCATACTATTTTTGGGACATATATCAGTTTTGATGAGGCTAGTAATTTCTGATTTGAATATATCAATGTTAATTTAATCACACATATTTACATGAAATTTATAAATTTTAATCAAAATATTTTATCTACAATAGAAAAAAAAATGCATGTGTATAAAATGGTATACAGTTGAAAGTCAGATTTAGATAGTTCAAACTGACTACTTGATAAGGTAAAATTTAACAGTATCAGGTTTGTCAGCAGTACAAATACATTTTCTCTTATGCAAAATTTAGCTTTGAGGAACTAATATAAATATAACAAGATAAGCATATGTAATCTGAAAGCGTTTTGCAGATATGGATATTACTTTTCACCTATAAAAAAATCAGGGAACAGCTGATAGCTAGAGTATTACTCATTGCATCACTTCAGATGATTCCTCTCCCTTGAGTTTTTTGGTTGGTTTGGGTTGGGGTTTTTTTGTTTGATTGCTTGGTTGGTACTTTTCTGTATTCAGAAAATCAGAAATTAATAGACAATGTCTTATGAAAAATGAAAGATCACAAATTACTGTAGCCATGGTCACAGCATTACAACTCACTATTAGATTAGTGAATTATGAAAAAATACCACATGCACACACTCTGTATCTTTCCATTTACACTTTCACAAATTGGGAAATCAATTCAATTGTACAAGTTTTTATATTACTGAGCACCTCTGGGTCTAAAGTGGAAAGAATTCACCTCCTCATTATTCATAATAACTATTTTTGGATGACAAAGTATTATATCAGTTTTGCTACGTCATAGGGAGAATGATTGCCTAAAAGAAGCTGATATTTGACATACAGGCTTCTACAAACTTTCTCATTATTTTGGATTCAGATAGTGTAGAGGGGAGGGGGAGGGGGAGGGGGAGGGGGAGGGGGAGGGGGAGGGGGAGACGGGGGGGAGGGGGAGGGGGAGGGGAGGGGAGGGGAGGGGAGGGGAGGGGAGGGGAGGAGATAGTTACATCAGGAAAAAAAAGACTAACTGAGTATGGACCAAAGTACAAACAGTCTTCCTAGGTACCTTGTCCTACAGAAATAGCAGCTTGAATTAATAGGCTATTTACTCAGCCCAAACATTGTTTCAGCTTCTTCTATTTTTATATCAGTATCAATGTGTGCCATAGTTTACTTCTTGGCACAAAATTATATTATTCTATTATAAGAAAAACCAGAAATTGTCCTGAATGTTATTAAAACTTGAATCACCATTTCTGTGTTATTGTCTTTCTAATAAGACAGCAGTGGCTCTAGACAGTGCATTAGTGGAATTGTTTGGGGTATTACATGTCGTTTTCTAAGTTCTATTTCAGTGATTGCTTATATCAGTCTGGCATTTGATACAGAGGGCCAGCAGTGACATTTCAAGTGGAAGAGCTTGAATATCATATTCTTGGAGTTCAGAATTTTACTTTCCATCCAGGAGTTTCAAACACTGACATTTTTCTCCTAGACTTCAATTGCCTTCTGAGGAGACAATATAAAATATATTTTCCTCTCCATACCACTGAATGCTAAAGTGCTAAAACCACCCTGTTTCAAGAAATATGGGTCTCATTCTACCTTAACTAGCTTGCAAGAGAGACAAAATAATATCAGTCTTCAATTGAAAAAAAAATGTAAACTCAGCTTTAAATAATAAATCTGTTAATGCTCTACATCTATGCTATGCAGCTTACACTGATGGTAAAAATCCAGGTGGTATTTGATGCTACCTTATTAAATCTCTAATGGCTTTTCTAAATTTATTAATTCAGTAGCACTGATGAAATATTAAAAAAACTCAGCAAAAACAGTTGTAGAGGAACTCTAATCATTTCTATGAGTTCAATACGGCTCATACAGTATTTATCACCGCTCAGAGACACTACAGTATCTATATACAAACTCCTAAGAGAATGGAAAAGTAGAGATAGGTAAATGCGGAGCACTTCATCCCAATGGGATGAAGTGTTCATCCCATAGGGGAGTTGCTAAAGATTCAAAAGAAAATATTTTATTTTCAATAGACATAATACAGGTATTTGATGGGACAGCTGAGCCAGGAAGTGCAGTATGGTGCCTAAAAGTGTAGGTATTGCCTGTTCTGCGCCATAACTACCTTTTTGACTATGTGTCTGGGGATATCTTCAATGTAAAATTCATTGTTACTGTTACAAAAAGCATATAAAAATGACCAGTAAATGTTGCTCAACTCCAACGCTTGGTAGGAGAATATATCTGAAGGTATATTTTGATGACTGTCCTGCCATAGTAGTATTCCCAGTCCACTTTGAAGATGTTTACCAAGTAGAAAATAAGCTGTCTTGTTTACTTTCATGGGACATCCAGGCTATTGTAATCCACAAGGGAGCTAGACAGTTTGAAGTATGTGTGGTGGTGTGTTCACATCCCCTGTTCTGTGCTTGTCACTGTCCTTAGAGAGGGAGTGTCTCTTCTCAGTCTTTATTGGTGTGGTTCAAAGAGTAATGGAGTCTAAAAACACATCATAAACCAAGTTTTACTGAGGCAGAAAGAAAGATGAGCAATACTATTCCTATACAGTAACAGAATCATAGAATCAGAATAGTTTGGGTTGGAAGGGGACCTTGGAAGTTCATCTAGTTCCAACCTCCCTGCCATGGACAGAGACACCTTCAATTAAATCAGGTTGGTCAGAGCCCCATCTAGCCCGGCTTTGAACACCTCCAGGGATGAGGCATCCACAACTTCCTTGGGCAACCTGTTCCAGTATCTTGCCACCCTCACAGTAAAGACATTTTTCTAATATCTAATCTACATCTACTCACTGTCAGTTTGAAACCACCCATTCCCATTTTTCCTGTTACTACATGTTATCGTAAACAATCTTGCCATGTCATTTCTGTAGGCTCCCTTCAGGTACTGGAAGGCTGCAATGAGGTCAGCCCAAAGCCTTCTCTTTTCCAGGCTGAACAACCCTGATTCTCTCAGCCTTTCCTCTCAGGACAGGTGCTCCAGCCCTCTGATCATTTTTGTGGCCCTCCTGTGGACTCAGCTCAGCAGGTCCAAGTTCCTGTGCTGGGACCCCAGAGCTGGATGCAGCACTGCAGGTGGGGTCTCACCAGAGCACAGCAGAGAGGCAGAATCCCCTCTCTTGCCCTGCTGCCCACACTGCTTTGGATGCAGCCCAGGACACTTGGCTTTCTGGACTGCAAGTGCACATTCCTGGGTCATGTTCAGCCTCTCGTCCACTCGGTGAGTCATACAGTGATTCACCTGGTCACGGATAGCAAATACGGGATGATCCATGATATCATGGCTCTACCGGAATGGGTGGACACTTAACACACAGGTCATCCAACAGTAAAAACAGTAGCACAAATATTTTTTGGATGTGGTTAAGAGTTTTGCTATGCCTTGGGTCCACCAAAGAGTAATGCAGTTTGAGAAAATCAGACCTTACATGGCAGCAGCGTGCCCCACATATCACTGGGTTGATGTGGGCACTATCCTGCCTACGTGATGATGTTGGTCAAGGGGCAGGGTGTTAGTTACTTACGCCCTGCTGGAAATTTCTGTGCCTCTGCTTCTGAAATTATTTGCTAGACTTTCTTAAGCTTTATGAATTGAATTGGTAAGTTTCAACTGTTAAAACCCCTGAGGATAACTTGGCTTGTTTTGATTGCAACAAGTTCAATCAGTTATCTATCTGTCTGCCTTTCCAGAGCGCAACAAAGAACAGCTATCATATATAATTGGGAGAGAGAAAGCACAGGCTAGGCTGACTTGATAGCCTCTTTAGCTCTATACTTCTGCAGCAAAGCAGAGTATATAAACACCACTTAAAGATTTTAGACAGATTATGGGAATTTTCAAAGTATTCCGTGCTGACCTATTTTTTTTTTTAAAGCTGTCATTTTACCATCACAAAATTAGAGCTGGACTTTCAGAACTAGTTTAGATCTGATTTGTTCTGAGAAGCCTAACATCCAATATTTAACATATAAACAGCGAGAAATGTCATTTGAGAGAATGAAATAGTTTACATAAAGCTGCAGTCTTTGTGGACATACACCATTAATCAAACTTCTTTTGCTAGCAGTAATCAAGAAAATGCAGTTGGCATACCAAGAAACGTTAAACTACCTGAATAATTTGAAAAGAACAAATTTAAATGAAAGCAAACAAAGAAGCCTTAAAATTATGAGTAATGTCAAGTTACTTAAAAGGGCTAAAGCGCATTTATGAATTGAAATAGCTACAGAGCTATCTAGTGGACAAGTTCTGAATTGTGAAGCTGATGTAATTTCAAAATGTGTTTACAAAACTTTCACAAAAAATAAACCAGTTTGGCTCTTTTTAAGAAAGAAAGCCCAAATATTATTTTAATAAAACATGTTAATATGAACCAATTAACACAAGAACTCAGCTTTGGGGTCTGAAGACCATTTTTCTGGGAATATCATATCACCTAATTATAGGCTTTACTACAAGTGTGTACAATTACCATTCCTAAGACTTCCTGAGCTTTAGCAATTTGTCCCAGGGCACCATTTTTTTGTAAGATCTTGTGGTGAGCTGATGAGCCAGTAACTAAGCCACTCACTCATTTTCCCTGCTCCCAATGGGATGGAGAGAGAATAAAAAGAACAAAAAGCATGGGAAACTTATGAATCAAGATACAGATTGCTTAATAAGTGAAGGAAAGATATTTCAGCTTTCTTTGGGTATCTCCCAGATCAGAAAACTACAGAAAAATAGATTGTTTTGAAGGAAAAAAAGTGAGGAAATGCTGCTAAAAAATCAAATCAAAAAACCCCAAACTAAACTATTTTAAAAATATAGCAAATCAGAAGAAAGGGTAGTCTCAGCAGTGCACACTACCAGGAATTACCATACCACATTCAGCTGGTGATGAAAGGGAAACAAAATTGTTAGAGGTTATAAAGATATTTTCCCCAAATGTACTTTTCCTGTGCTGTGGGTAATATGCACTGAGGATTAGGAAGTAGAAGAATTACGTTGCTCCATTGCACAGCTTGTGGTGGTTTAGCAGTTTAGAAAAACTTCTGTGGCTGGCACAGAGCCCATAGCTGATAGACAGGTTGTTAGACTGATGCCATGATGATATTTTGCCTTTTCTTTTATACCTCCTTTATATACCTTTTTATAGCTTTTCGTATTCTTAATGCTTTTTAGCTTACATTCTTAGACTTATTTTGTTAAGTTAGGAGACTAAACATCTTAGAAGCCCCAGACACCAAGGTCCTCTCCAGAACACATTTTGTAAACTAAGACAGAACCATCCAGGGGGAAGGTTTCTCAGGGAGGAGGGCTCACTCAAGCCTCTCACTGGGGAATCTTTGATAGATATGCTAATTAGGAAGACCTATAATGTGATACCTGATCTATCGGGGGTGTGCATTGCAGTGTACTTTTTGGCGCATTCCACCTGGACGTGGTGCACCTAAGGATCCTTAAAATAAATCTGAGGTAAAATCCCTTTCTCCCTTCTAACTGTGTTTGATTCTCGATTTTAAGACCAGGAAAAGGCATCAAGACTAATTAAACAAGCTTGTAACGCCTCTGCAATTACATATTTAAAGGAGGAAACGCGAGAAGTTCCTTTTCCTGCTTCCCCGCTGAGGGGTAGAGAGGGGGAGCCCCTCCAGGCCTTCTCCTGGAGTGGGCCGCTGGGGCCCCCCGGTGCAGTGGCGCAGGGCTGGGCTGCCAGGAGAAGCCACCCTGGAGCCGCAGGAAGCCATGAACAGCCATGAGTAGCCGCGCAGCCGGAACCGTGCAACACGAGTCTCTGGAGCCAGCGCAGCCTGCGCGGGGCCGGCGGGTCCTGCTACGCAGCCAGTGCGGCTCACATTGAACCGAGAAAAAACACCACGCAGCCGGCAACGAAAGGCAGGGTGAGCCTTTCCCCGAGTCAGAGCCCGAACAAGATCAACTTCTCAGCTGAAAACTTACAGATGCCAACTTTCTTCCAAGTCAGAGAAAAGGGAAAGTGATGTCACGTGAGGAGGCTAACATGGTGGCACCAAGGTCAGTGGAGGAAGGGAGAGAGAGGAGGCGCTCCCAGCTCCGGAGCTGAAATTCTTCTGCAAGCCATGGTGAGGACTATAATACAGCAAATTGTTTTCCCTATAATTCATGAGATGAGGTACATGGAGGGGTGCAGAAATCCATGAGCAGCCCATGAAAAAAGTGCTCACGCCAGAGGCCATAGATGCTGTTAAATGGCTTTTAGAGATTGAAGAAAGCCTTTTCTTTCAGGCTGGAATAGCTCATCCTTAAATGACTAAAACCTCATGACTATTATGACCCATGCTCGCAGTTGTGGAAAGACTGCGAGATTCGTGGGAGGGATTTTTTTCGCTGCAGCAGATTCGGGCGGACTGTTGTTCGTGAAGTTTGAAACCACGCTAGAGAATTTTACAGAGAACTATCTCCCATGGGACGGATCCCACGGCACAGCAGAAGAAACTCTTTTCCTTAAACATAAAGAAAGACTTTTCAAAAATCAAACACTGACCAAAACCCCATGTTTGCTTCCCTTGTGTGGGTTGGTGGAAAGAGCGAGTTACTGGAAGAAATGTGTTCTGAAAGTTTGCTTTAGTTCCTCATTACTCTTGTTGCTTTTAATTCTGTTAGTAATAAATCTTCTTTATACTGTAAGTTTGGACTTGTTTTGCCTTGAAGTTTTCCTTTTTCCTCAATAATCCTTATTTCACCTCATGAAAATGAAGTTTCAATTTCCCCTTCTCTGCTTAGCTATAGCAGAGGCAAATAAGTGAATAGTTTTTGTGGTGCTGGTGCCTAACCAGCGTCAAACCATGACAAGCTGCATAGGATAAATTGTATTTTTTTTTAATGTGATGAAGCTGAAAACGAGGATTCAAAAGTGAATTCTGGCAGTGACTTCAGTGAATTCTGGATATCAACACAAGACTGTATTGAGCCCCTGTCCTGAATTTTTACTTCAAAGAGGTGAAAGAGATCTGCTAGAAGAGAGGGTCTTGCTGCATAATACTGCTAACAAATGTATCAAAAGTACTGCTTTGTGATAGGAGTCACCAGCTAAAAATACCTTGGTTTTGCAAATTATTTTAAATATATTATATGCATGTACGTGTGTGTGTGTAGATAAAAAAAAAGTCAGATGTAAAACAATCACCTTTGATATTATTTTCTCACAGTTACATTAATTCCCCAGAAATTCACCTCTTTTTTTTTTCTGAAATTTGATATTTCTAAATACCTGAAGAATTCTTTTGCATTAGTTTTTCTTATTTTTATTTAGAAACTTTAATGTCTACAGATTATGCAAGAGCACAAGAGCATTCCCAAAACATTATATTTTTAGTATAAAATATCCTACACAACAACTTCTCTGTGCAGTAATAGCACTTTAACAGAGCTATGCAAACTTTAAATCCCAAAAACATAAGCAGTAAAATGGCACTATAAACTGCAATTTTAAGGAAAAGAAACTGTAATTTGAAGGGAAAATGTTTAAATTGATCCCATTTGATGTAACTATGAAAGAATTGATTGCTCAGGAAAAGTTATTTTATAACATTAACATAACTTGAAAACTTGTACGCAATCTGTAAAGAACACAGAATGGTACCTTGTATGGAATTGTGAAGCTCTGAGAAATTCTTTTATTTTGTGGTTATAAAAGCTCTACTTCACAGTAATCTGTGACATTATTTTTTAAATGTATATTTATCTCAAAGTTCAAGCTGAACTGTTGGTCCTTGTGCATCTCAGCTGACCACAAAAAAAATGTGATTGATTCCTAATAACAGAAGAACTGTAATGGTACTTGTCCAGGTGGTATTTATGGGCCATAAAATGAAGTCAAAGAAAAAGCTAAGGAAACTTAAATCACCATGAGGGGAAATGCAATATCTGTGTTCAGTAAGACAATTTTACTGCAGTCAGGAGAGATGCAGGGGCATAGAACATCAGATTTCATAAGTTTCACTGCTCTTGAAGCAAGATCATCATTGTTTTAGGATGATGCATACGGTTTTAGAACTAAACCAGACTTTTATACATATGTGGTTTAATAATACTAAACTACAACTCCAAATTCTTTCCCTGAACTGCTACTATTTGTTAAATTACTTTAAATTGCTTTTGGAAACCCATCAAAAGAAAATTTTAACTTAGATTTTAATCTGAGTTAAAATTTTCTTTTGATGGGTTTCCAAAAGCAATGAAATGTTAAGGTTTCTGTGTGCTTAGTGTAAGGGTGTTAAAGAGTGTGTCAAAAATATAAAAGTAATATAATCGAATTTACAACTAAGTCAGTTTTAAATTATCAGGGGACTCAATTATTTGTAGGAATTTTTCTTTGCTTATTGCTATTGCACAGTTTAAAGCTGAAATATCAGAGCAGAATTTGGCTGTAAGTGCTGGTGTACTACTTCTTTTTGTCTCATTGTCTACTAGTTTGCAAGATACGGGTGGCAAAGTGATTGCTACAAAAACAACCCCAAAAAATAAACCACCTTTCTTTTTAAATTAGGAATGGTAAAATACGTGAGAGCCAAGTAGATGAGTAATTGAAACCAAAATCTTGAAAGCACTTGAGGATTTGCTCTAAGATAAGCCTATGCGTGTTCAAAGGTATGGCAACCACAATTTTCAGTATTTCATCATTATTTCCTGGATTTGGAATGAATGCTGAGAAAATTTCATTTTAAAAAATAATTTATGACAGAATCATAATATATGGAATTCACATATACCTAGATGTGTGCACAAGTGTGTATATGTGACTGTGTAATTATGAATATGTATATAGATAACCTTTTTTTTAAATACCTGTTGTGAGAGAGTATCGTGGTTTAGAACAGGATGAACTAAATGCATTAACTGCTGTTCAATAATTGTGTCAGTGTCAATGAGTTCTGAAATGTAATATTGTCTCTGTGTAACAATGGTTAATAATGCAAAGTGTCACTTCGGGTCAGCCTCAGGAGTGTTTCTCCTGTTTTGGAGGCTTCAGTGACCTTCCTACAGACACGACTACAAAAGTGTGTCCAGTTCTCGGAGGCCGATAAGCGGCTGCACCGGCTCCAGGCACAGCAGGCACACCTCGAGGAGACGAGGTGTAGCAATCCCAAGCTCCCGGGAACAAAGGAGGCAGGAGAGAACCTTTTCGTATGAATTCCAGGAGTTCGTTCCCAAAGGGGTCAGGGACGAAAATGGCCCCGAACAGGCTCTGGAAGCGCTGTAAGTATCAAAGGGAAAAGGGGAGGAGCGAACAAAACGGGCCAATAGGTAACAGTGTAGGGGGAGGAACCCGGTAACAACAAACCAATCTGGTGAGCACAGAGGAGGGAACAACCAACCCAGACCAATAAACAATCGAATAACGGGGAACTTTCCAGAATGGGGGAGTAGCTTTAGACTTCGGCCTCACCCACGGACAGCCCCTCAGACTCAGACTCATCTGCCCATTGGATGGACATAAGCTGACGGGCAGTGGGCTGTCCCAAGGTGGGCCAAGGCACCGCAACAGCAAAGTACTAAAAAGTTACAGAACAGTGTCTATGCTTTCCCTTTTCTTGCTCATAGTTGTTTTAGCCTTCAGTCGGGAAGGAGCCAGGAGCTGAGCATGGTGACTCTGGCTGCATAAGCTTGGTCCCGGGCATCCCTGGAGGTCTTCCATAGTCAGGTGCCCCCAAAGGTATGGGCTTGCTGCTCCGTGCTGGGATGATGGGGGATGGATAAGCTTTATGAGATGGGGACCATCTCCCAGATTGTTTGATCTTTACTTGTCAGCAGACTGCTTCAAGATGTTGGTTGCTGACAGGTGTAGTGAGTCAATGTGCCAACATTCTCATATGAATTTAGTGCTGCTGTTCCTGCCTTTTACACATGGGTGGCATTTTTTTCAAAATACCTTCCTAATAGTTCTTTGCCCAGTGGAAACTTTGTCCCTAACAACTACTTAGCAACATACCTCAGGCCTCCAATATCAGCCTGATTACTCAAGTGATGTCAGCTCAGCTATCAAAGACAGGGAAAAAGTCAAATGAGGTGAATTCCATCCTGACATTCTTCTCCTGTTTTTCTTAGAAGCTCTAAGGTCTCTTTTATTCTGTACAGACTCACTTTGAAAAATGGTTTCCTTGAGAGTACGTTGTGTACCCTCTTTCACTCTTTAAGCTAGTGAGATCATCGCTTTGCAGAGTTTGTCAAACTGACTGCAGCTCCGTGTAAAAGGTCAATGTTGCCATGTCCGCAGTAAATGAGATCTTTCTTCTCCTTGTAATACCTCCTATTCTTTTTATAACACTGCACTGTAAGACTGCTGTCATCCATATCAAAACTTTGAAAGTCAAGGTTTCAGACCACAGCTGCAGCTTTTTTATGATCTGCAAGATCCTTTTAGATTTTTTACTCTTGTCCTACTTTTCATGTTTTAGTCAACAACCACAATTTTTTTCATGCTCCTAGAAAGTAATTTGGGGTACCATTAATTTTCACTTGGAGGGATAAACAAATTCTTTTTAAGCAAAAGTCTGTCTAAACACAGTATTTTAGTCAAGTTAAATACTTTATATTGTATGCAGCTCTTCAAAGGAACATCTGACTTTAAGTGTGTGACTGTACCAAAGGTGCAAATAGTGAATCATAGATTATCCTGAGTTAGAAGGATCATTGAGCCCAATTCCTGAATCCACACAAGGCAACCTGAAAAATTATACCAAATATCTAATCGTTGTCCAAATGCTTATTGAACACTGACAGGCTTGGGTGATGACCACATCCCTGAGGATATCGTGCCTGACTACCCGCCCAATATTAATGTAAGTACTGTAAATTCCCCTATATGACTATGTGACTATAGTTCCCCTAAAACTACCCACAGCCATTTGTAGTGATTGAGTAATTACAAATATATATAATATCAGACTTTTTCCTTGTATTTCAGAATTGATAAAATCAATCCATGGTAACTCATGCTTCACCATTTTAATGCTCTCTTAATAGAGACTTTTCTCATTAATAAATCATCTTTTTGAGATGTCTTTAGATAATGTTACAGAACACAGATAAGCATTCTGGAATTCTAATCCATGTCATAAATACTGTTTATTTTGCTTACTCTTCTATTGATAACAACATTATGTATAAGGTATAGTTTTCAAAAGCCCTTCTTCTTAAAAATCACGTTTAGTTATTATAGTTTGAAATAAACTAAGTCATTTAGCCTCTCTCACTGTATACTTACATTAAATAATTTCACATATTGTTGAAAAAATCACGTATTTTCTGACCTGAAATGGCCTCACTTAGAATACCTTCTTGAAACCACAGAAAAGTCTGTGGTAGCTGCAGCTTTGAAAAATTACTATATCATTTTGTGCAGAAAGTAATCTGAAATTCAGCTTTTTATGTAAATATCCAGCAAATGAGAAGAGTTGTCAAAACTAAGAAAATTTTTATTTATTTATTTTTCTGATTTTATATTAAGATGAGATTGACTGGACAATTTTATTTATGCTACTTAAAGGACATATATCTCAGGTTATTCAAAAATATAAGAGAAATACACTGGGCAGTGCCACATAATGAATTAACTGAGAGTAAATGAACTATTTGCTTTTTATTTTATTTTAAATAAATAGGGTGATTCAATAAAAGTTCCTTTAATTTTCCTCTGTTTTTTATATATAAAAATAACCAGGATTGTATCATATGTGTTCAACTTCAAAGAAAAAATTATATACAAGATTCTTGGGAACTACTTGGTCTCTAGAAGCCAATTATCACACATCTGTAGATTAACGGCTCACTAAATGCGATAGTCACTTCTGTCAGCTTTCACTAACATAGGCACACATATCTTCTAATGCAGGAACACCAATTTTCACGTAAACAGTATGTAGTGGTTTTTAAGCTAAATTATAGACATACTTCCCTGATGTTTTTTTTTGAGATAAGTATTAGGAGAAAAAGCAAAGCAGGCACACAACTTGACAGAATATAAAGAGATTTATTAACAGAGTTAGATAGAGTGAAGAAAACTACAACAGAACAAACTTTCAGAACTCTTTCTTCCTCACTTTTCCCCTCTCCCAATCAGTATTACAGTTTTAGAAAGGGAAAAAAAGGGTTTTCCCTTCTGCTCTACGTGGTTTTACAAACTGCCACCATTTGCAGGTCTGCTTAGAATTAAACAATCTCTGCTAAGGTGTAACACATCTCTTTTCCATGAGCCCTCTCACAGCTCTTTCAGCTGTAAGACACAGGCCCTCACATGGGGTTACTACTTGTCTAAGGATGAATCTTTTTTTTTTTTTGGCTTGAACATAGGGTTTTGTCTTCGCCACCAGGCTTTAAAAGCCTCTCCCTGCTTTATATAGATAGCCTGGCATCGGCACTCTTCAACCTTTTACAAGCCACTCGGAAAAAATGTCCATCCCCCCATGTACTTTAACATGGATTAAAGAGACAAACAGTTTGCAATATTACAGTTCATACCACGGCAAGGAAAGGAGAGGTTTAAGCTCTGCGTGGGACCACGCAGCGCCGCCCTTGTAGCTTCGTCCCACGTGACCCCGTTTTTCTTCGGCTCTGAAAGTTGCCATGTTGTAGGGTGTTGTCGGGCTCTATGGTAGAGAGAGAGCCTCCCCTTGCTCCTTCTGCGCTGCCGGGTGCACTATGTGGAAAAGGGGTGTCTTCCTCTGTTCGTCGCGAAGTCTGCTGGCTGCACTGAAGGCTCCGCCGGCTCCCTCTCCTTCAGGATACTGCGTCGGATGACTTCAGCCCTGTGGCCAGCCATAGCTACCCACAGCTCAGGGAACAGTTCCCCTCTCCACAATCTAGAGTCCGGGCTGCAGCGCTAGGAGAAGGGGCAAGAGGCAGAGAGGCACAGGGCAGGGGTGCCCATCCCCAGCCCTGCGGGCCGGGCCACGGGGGCCCACCTCTCCCCCTCTCCCTCTCCCGTCCCTGCACTAAGCCGGAACGGAAAAAAAACTTCCTGAATCCCGCCTTCCACGGGGTTTTATAGGTAGAAATTGAGAGAAGCGTGATTGGTCTGAAGAACTGCCTGTCAGTTCAAGTCAAACCACGACACAGTAGAAATTATTTTTGTCTCTGAGCAAATTTGTTACATTTTATATATATAATATGCATATGTTATATTTTATATATATTTTATAGACAAAATATTTCTTCCAGTATTCAATCAGTAAAGAATGCGGTGAATGACATTTGGTCTTGTTCATCAAGTTGTGAATGCCATATATGACTTATATTTCATAAACAGAAAACAGATGGCTCTGATCCTTGTTGTCTTAAAATTATTCCAGTTGTCTTCTAAAAAAGCAGAAAATATGTGAGAAGTACAGAATTGTATCTTCATGAATCAAGTCTATAACAAAACCTTTGCCTAAAAATGAGAATTATAGTATTAGAGTAAGAGCCTGGATGATTTTTCCACTCTTCTTAATGATTGAAAGCATTGAATTATGGGTTATTAGGAATTTATTTTATGCTGCAGAGTGTGTAGAGATCCTTGCACAGTAATTGTTTATTTATATCAGTCTTATATGCTGATACCGTTGCTGTGCTTTTTTTTTACATTTTTGCTCCTGCAATAGGCTGCTGGCAACTTGAAAATGAAGAACAATGACCTTTAAAACAACAAATTACATTATTAGGAGGTAATATCTGTACTACAATAACACTTTTAAAATGAAATAACATTTAAAATACTATTTATGATACAGTTACAGACCTAAAACCATAGGGTCATGAAGAATCACTGCATTTTTACGCTTTCCTCATGCAGGCAATGTAGTACTCAACGTATGGTCATGTCAGAGTTTTATAGAGGTAAAATCATTTCATCATCTTTTGTAGTTCTGGTCTCCAGGTTCAAAGAAGAATTTAGGATAGTTAGAGAAAGAATATAGAATAACAACATAAGAAGATGTTGCTTTGTGAGGAAATGCTGGAAAGGATGGCACTCTTCAGAGAGGAAAAAAAAATGAAGAGCATTATGACAGAGGTTTACAGTCATTAAGGACCTTGACTTGCTGTTCTCAAACAGAATTGGAAGCATTCTGTTAAAGTACCAAGAATTTTATTTGAATAAATGTAACGGAGTACTTGACACAGTGGGAATGAACTGTAGTTTGCTGCTACAGTACACTAAGAAAGCAGGCAGTATCCTAAATTTAAAAAAAAAAATTGGATCAGACAATCCAATGGACAACAAGTTCATGAAGAGATCATAAAAAGATAAGTCAAAGTCCTAAAATAGAAGTTGTACTGGGAGCATGAGGCAAATCTACTGCAGAAAGTGATCAAGCTGAACAGTGTATCTTAATACCATTGTCAGGGACTCCAGTCCAGGCTAAAGGGACCATTAGTTTGGCCCAGCAGGGTTTTTCTTGTGTTCTTTCAGCCTCTCCTGGACACCTGAGAGTTTCCAATTCTTCACAGAAAATACCTATAATTATTTTTAACAATTTAAAAAATAGCACAATAGAGAAAATTGGTAAAGTTACAGAAAATCCTAAAGGTGTCTATTGCCTTTTATTTATCTTCCAGATCAATTTAATACTTTTAGTAATTAAAGGCGTTTTGTTTCTTTTTTATTTTAAAGTCTACTGCCTCTTCTCGATATGGGTCATGGCATCACCACAGGCAACAAAAGTTGCAGAATAATAATGTCTTCCTGCTGTTAAATAAAGGATGAGAGATTCTTATACTGAATTTGAACAGAAACTTCTGAGAGCTCCTGATCACCTGGCAACTAGTCCCAAATACCTACACTTGGAAAAAGAGCATGAGAATGTGTTTTACAGAGATCTAGGTTATAGTTCCAAGGTGGTTAGAAAAATATTTATTAAATAAGAAAACAGTATTTGCCTTTTGTTTTTCTACTTGTAAAATTCAAAACAAGGAAAAATATTTGAATTAACCAAAGATGAATTCAGATTGAATTAATCGGAAGTCAAATTTCTGAAATTACTTCAGTCCAGAAAATGCATATCAGTAGACTAAAACATGCAGCTAGCTGAGTTTGTGCTTATTTTAAATCTTATTTTTTTATTTTTTTCAGTAGCAATAATTTCAAAATAGAAAAAACACTTGAATTCAAATAATAGATACATTAAATTGAGCCGTAAGTCCTTGTTTAAAACCTCTGTTTTGGTAACTTGAATTAAATTCATTGCTATGATCAACTACCTTTAATCCTAACTAGTTGATGTTAAGTATGTTTGTTTTTGTATTTATTTTCCAAGAACATGTTTATAAACGTTTAAGACATCTGATCTTAAACCTCTTCAGAACATGATTTTTTTTTTTTAGAGGAAACACATTTGTACAAACTATACAGCTAGTAGGATAAAAATTACGAAAAAAAAAATTCAGGAAAGAAATACAAAAATATGTAATATTGGAGCAGGCACTGCAGTGGAAGACACGTAATAACTATGTCTTTCAGGAAGAAACCTTTTTTAACTTTTAGGTGGAAAGAAACAACCAAGGACTTTAACTATCAAAAATATGTGATTATTGTCTACATAGTAAAGTATGCTTGCAGACAATGTAGAATATTTTTTGAAGACTAATGGTTTTTATATGTCGTAATGATGATGCATATTGTGTATGAAAACAGAATTTGTCAAAATATATTGTTAATGAATGTAGCAGTGTGGGTTTAAGACTTGAAACCAGCCTGATTTGTCAGTCTTTCAATCTGATCTCTCACTATCTCTGTATTTGGTTGCAATAATGGAGTAAGACTCTATAAAAATTTTGTATCCATAAACATATATTTGAATCACTTATTAATGGCTGTGTCTACATTAGCATTTTGATTCAGTGTGATTTTTTAAATAGAATTTACAGATCATCTCCATTTACTTAATTTTTATTTGGGTTTTTTGAAGCTTTTCATCTCCAGAGACTAGGGTTTTTTTGAGAGCAAACTAAACCACAAGCTCTCAGTAAGGTGCATACTATATGTCAGCAGACCTAGTGAGCCCATACAGGTGCTTATGGACAACTTTGAATCACAGATGTGCTGAGGACATTTGGTTCAGGGAACCAGATGGTGCTGATAAGTACAAATCTGAACCATAAAATCAGCACAAAACACATGAATGCACTGACACTCCTATTCCAATCAAATATCTTACTTAAACAATATGTAATATATATACTTAAATTGCAAGCTAATAATACAGAAGTTTCAATGCTAAATATAGATAACATAGCATTAGTTCTAATCTCCTTTTCCTAAATGAAAATCATTTATTCATCTATGTACATTTCAAAGTTTTCAGCAAGCACATTGTCATCATGAAAGTACCTCTGAATTGAAAATAAATAATGCAGGTTAAACAGAGTGGTTTAAACATCTGTGGTTAAAGGTGGATAGAAAAAGACTTGTGAACATTGCATACACAGAAATAGAAAAATAATCTGCCGTGTTCACAAAAGCTGCAATATGAAGCTGGGTTCTGCTATTTAGCAATAAGCAAAATAAATGAAGAATGTGGAGAGCTCTGGGTTGGATGTGGCTTTTTGGTTTCTGGTTTCTTTAAGCTAGTATGAACTACTGCATCACCTGGAAAAGTGAGAGAGTAAAGGGGATATAATTGTGAGGAAAAATAACACGGAGACTTTGATTCTTTTGGCTTGTCCTGGACTGTTATACAATAGTGGGACAGAACAAAAATAACCATGTGCTGTGCAAATTCCCTACATGTATATCAAGGGAATGTGTTTTAAACAGACACTTTTTTTTTTGAAAAGCACACACTGGAATTTTCTGCTGAATTTTAAGGGTCAAGAATTTACCAATGCATAAAAATACTGTTACAGCAATATGAATCAAACTATGCTGGAGTTCCCTGAAACTAAAATGTCAAAGCAGGGAATATGTAATGAATCCTAGAAACAGATTAGTATATAGAAATCAGCAGAGAATTTCGTGTCTTAGCATCTGAGAGAGCAGATGTTATGGTCTGATGTACAAACAGCAAATTGAGTTGCTTTGATTTAAAAAAATTCTTTTAAAATTAACACGTAGAATAAGACAGAATAGACTAGATATTCACTGAACATCTGCTATTTCTGTGTCATTCAGGTGACTCATATACCTGCATTTTCCCTGGGGATGCCAAGTTGTTAAAAGCAGCTTCTACTACAAGATTGGTGGCAGTAGAAAACGTGCATAAATTTGACTTCAGTGAAGTGTCATTGCAGTGCATTTCTTTTGCTGAAGCCCTAACACAAGTTTACAATCCATCTGCTTCACATTTTCTTTTTTTAATTAACCCATTACCACTGGTATTCCAGACAAAATAAAATTCTTTAATTACTAGATGTGTTTAGAAAATCCCCATTGTTGGTCAGATGTGCCTATCATGTAAGATAAAGATATAATCTGGATTCTTCGAGTTACTCATAAATGGTTCAGCCCAGTGATGTGCTACATGTAGCATATTTGAATACACGCCTCTTCAGCCATCCACAGTGCAACCTGGTACATTCAACGTTTTCCCAAACTTCCCTGATGCATGGTTTAAAAGATGACATGAAAGAATGGTCAGCAACCAGCAGCTGACTCAAAAATAATAGTCAGTGATTAATTTCTTGCTTTCCTGCACTTACTGCCTGAGTGTTTTGAAAGTGCTTTCTCTATCAGCCACCAAATCAGAGCACTTCACATTGCCCTAGTTAAGAGAATAATAACAACAACTGCTTTACATTATAAAGTGTTTGTCATGTGTACTTTCAATGATCCTTTTGATTTCCTCCATTCCAATAGGGAAAATGTCTCCAATCCTTATGTCTTCCTCTTTCACACTTTTCCTATGGCCAGTGATGGATTTAGCAATCACTTTTACAGGAATAATGATATAGTTTAATTGTCCAACCTTTTGATTTCTGAATATCTAAATATCCTTTAATGTTAACTGAAATAATCATAAGCTTTTATCAAGATGCATAATAATTACCCACTGCAGGAAATCATATACATCCTGAGTATACATTTGTACAACTAGACAGCACTGGCTATAAATCAGCAGAATGTTTTTGTAGAGCCCTTTTTTTGAATAATTCTTAGTCATTAAAGCTTTTGAAAATAAATAAGATTTTATCAATATATTTCTAATCATCTAATCTCTGAATAAAGCAAATAGAACTCCTTAGCTGCAGAAATATATTTTAGTACAAAAATTCTGACTTCAAAATGATAGCTCTTCATTAAGCAACAGTTTTCCAGTATTATTTATTAGATCTTCTGTCATGACAGAAAGAAACATTAACACAAAGATACAGAAAATAACTTTCCAATAAAATTCTGGTTGTCACCAAAGTGAATGACAAAATTCCATTAACTTCAATAGGTTCAAGAAAAGCCTTTACACAGATCAGTTGGCAATTATTAGTTGCCTAATTGTATCTATGGACTCAGACTAAATAATGAATCTTCTCAAAGCAGCCCAAAAAGTCATACAAAAAAAAAGGAACTATATTTTTTGTATGTAAATTATACAAGAGCAGACGATTCGTAGAAGAGAAAAACAATAAAAATGTGCCATTTCCTAACATAGAGATATCTCGATGACAGAGAAAGTTGTTTCACTAAAATCTCACCTACCAAAGAAAGTAAGACACAGTGAAACAGCCATTTCTAGCTTGACTCATAAGGAAAAGTGTGAGAAAAATTTGTATTGTAAAACAATATCAAAAAGGGAAACTTAGATCTTGAGAAAAGAGATAGTGTCATCTAATTAATTCATCTTGTGTTATCTGAAACTGGATTGTATTATATTCTTGTAAATCTACCAAAGAAACACTTTATCCTTGTCTTTCCTAACAGTGAAAGCAGGCAGCTAGATTCCTTTGATATGGTCCAAAAAAGTATCACAGTTTTGTATCTAGACAATATAAATTTACAAATACAGTGATTTTTCCCATTAAGATAACTTTCACATGATCATTTTGTATAAGGTAAATAAAAGTTCCCAAGACAGTACTCCTGCACAACTTTGATGATGTGCAGAACAAAGTAACTCTACATATACATAGATTTTACGAAGTAAACAGTCTGTAATTATTTTATTGAAGTTTATCCCTAAGAAAGCAAATAAAAAAACTTAACATTAACAAAATGGTTAATTTTGTTATATTTCACCCTAGTGATTATCTCTTCTTTTTTTTTTTATTTTTTTTTTCAGTTAATGTGATATTTTGGGGAGACAAGTATTACAAACTATTAACCTATGGCAGTAGCTGGAGAAATGAGACTTCACTAAGGTATTTAACACTTATTAAGCACTCATTGTATGAAAACTCTCCCACCTCTCACCCCTTGGCAGCTGTGTTTTGGAAGACCAGAAGCTTAGACACAATGTTTGCTAAAGTAATGCGATTAAATTAATACTCAAATGTACCTGAGGAAAAAAAAAGAATGATTCAGCTCTTCCATTCCTTTATTCCTTGTTTATAGCAGTAACTGTATATATCTGGCAAGGTTGTGACCCTAATCCCTTCTTCTAAGAACACATTTATAATTCTATCTTCAGAATAATTTTCTCTATTGTAAGCAAAAGTAATTCAGACAAGCTTACTTGAAATTCTGACTCAGCTTCCCAATCACCAGAAAGGGGCAAAATAACGATGGCTGGCATTACTTTGTGATCAGCTGTATGTAACTCTGAACTCAATAATTTAAAATTATTGTTAATCCATCTATTGATGGATGATTAGTAATCATTACTCATAAAATGTCAAAAAAATCTAGGCACCTAGTCCAAGGTTTAGAAACCTCATGTTACAGACATGCAATTATTTATTCCGACTTGCACTAGTGACTTCGGATAATTTAAAGGTATACAATTAAATCTTTCATAAATGTGTCTCCAATTTCCAGCTCTTAACATATAAAAGACATTAGTACTTTTACATTTACTTCAAAGGAAAAATTAATTCTCTTACTATATCATGGCAAGAACTAATTGTTGGTGGGGTGTTTTTCCTGTAAAGACTCAGCTTTGTCATGAAGCAAACACTGCATAGATGATTTTAGTGCTACCAAAGCAAGCGTTTCATGATGACCGTTATCTTCCACTTTCCTACATGTTCAGACTCACCACAGTGAAAAAAAAGGCAGAAAATGATTTCCCCAATTTATTATTGCATTTGTCTGGAGGCAGTTTTCTGACTGAAATGACACAAAATCCACCGGGAAACAAGAGCTATGGACCTTATAAATATGCAGCCATCACTTCTGTGATCAAGATTTTGACTCTGTTGCTATGGCTATTGTAATAAGAAGGAACGCTATGGGAGAAAAATAAAAAGGGTTTTTGTTTGAAATTCCTAGGTGCATTCGTAGCACCCACAAAATTACTGCCTATTGTAGGCACCACAGAGTCTAAAAAAGTATTACACACACTGTTGGCAGCTGCTGTCAGCTGAGATGGTAGCTGTTATTCACTTCAGCATGTCGATATTTTAAAAAATCATTACAGCTGCCTAGTCTTCAGTGTATTATGCTAATATGAATCATTTGGGCAATTGTTTTTCTTTTGCTGCGTATCAGAATCTTCTTGTATACTTCAGCTTCTCCCTCTTTCCATTTACTGTTTATCAAACAAAAACTAGAAGAAATCTATGGGTGGAATTACATAAAAATTGTTTTCCTGGACAGATCTTCTGCTGTCTGTAGGCTTATCATTACTACATTTCCATGTATCCTATTACAATTTCTGTAACTCAGGAGCCTCAGGTCCTGCCTGCAACGTGCTGCAGCTGGCACACGGCTCCTCCTCACCAAGTGTGGCTGGGTTTTGCAGGTAGACACTCTTACCATTCTGATTTAACAGGAGTATGATATGGTAAAAAAGTCTCTCAGACAGTCCAAAAATGGTTGAGAGCATTTATATGGCCTTTTGCACTTCATGTTCTGATCCAGCTGGGCAGGACTACAGCTGACTACAGAAATATCTCTTATCTGCTCTGTTGGGTGGCAGTACACTAAACAGTGAACCCCAATCAGGCTGGAAACAGATACGTGCTTAGTATGAACAGACAGCTGTGTGGAGGTTGGTAACTAGGGCTGTGACTCACTGCTTGGAGCTCAGGAAGAACTAAATAGAATTGGCTCAGTCCTGTGGAAGAAGTATTTTGTTATTGCTGTTATTGTCTATGTGATCTAAGAAGCACTGAGTATGGATGGAGGCCTGATTGAAAGTGAAGCTTAAGGAAATACAAAATACTCAATTTTCTACTGGTTAGTAAGATGAAGAAGTTGACAAAGAAGTCAACAAGCAATATTGTAAATTCTGCAGAATGTGTAAGTCCAGGAACAAAAAATTCAAATGTGTAGGTTTGAGAGCTCCCTAGACCCTCAGAAGCTCACCTGTACATAAATAATAATTATGTTTCTAGCTCCTGCAGGTGCTGAACTTCACAGACTCAAAAACAGCAGCTGGGGCCTGGTTTGCCAGCTGGCCTGAAAGAGCACTAGTTCTCTATTTGTTTTCATTTGAACTGTTCCCCACAGGAAGCTTAGGCATTTTTTTTTCCTCTCCCTACATGTACTGTTTTTGAAACAGGAGCCTACTTCTATTCCCAAAAGTGGAATTCACGATTATAGAAAGGGCATTATAATTTCAGATTTGAGCAACTCAGTCTCAATATTTGTGTATTCAAGAAATCTATCCAAACAAGAAGCATAAATTAATTAATGTGCTTTTACTTGGTACCAAGGCTCACACTCATCTTTGACTAACTTATAGTTTCTTTTTACCTCTCAGATCAATAGAAAAAGGTGGAAGGTGGGAAAAAAACGCTGTGATTTTTATTCTTCTCAAGCCTTCCTTGTGTATACTGAGTAGCAGTTGAACAAAGACAGAAGCTATACTGAGAATAGTAATATAGTCTGCAAAAGCCACTCACCAAATAAGAAGCTGATAAAACAGAAGTGACAAGCCAAAGGGAAAAAGTATTATCTGACTTGCATATTCAAATGTAAATATGCAAATTTAAAAGTCCAGTTCTACTCTGCTGTGAACCACCTTTCAGCATGTGAACCTGGAATTATGATAAACTTTGACAACTCCATTTGTTCTGTTTCTAATTGCACATTCCTTTTCTTAAATACAAATGTTGCCCAAATTTATTTCTTTCCTTTGTATACCCATGTTAAATGGAATTTTCTCTTCTGTGTTTTCTGTCCAGCATATTTTTTCCTCTTTCATTTTCTTTTTTTTTTTACTTTGCACATACTCCTGAATTCCCCAATCTCCCCACACAATTTTTTTTTATTATTTTTTTTTTCTTTCTGGCTTAGGGAAAAGGAGCTACGAACAGTTGGGAAACTGCAGTTCCAGTAGCATTGCCCAACAGAGAGCTGGCAGTGCCTTCACAATTTTTTGGAGATCTTTCCTTACCTTCCATGAACCTAATGTAGCATAAATACTTCAAATACTTGAGGTGGCTGAAAGGCACATTTTCAGCTCATTAGAGGAGAAAAAAGTTGAAGAAGAGATACTGTCATAGATTTGCTGGAGAAAATCCAACTTAGCTCTTTCTTCCTCATCTGATTTATTTAAAGAACAAGAGCAACAAAAGAAAGAGGGGGAAAAATTGTCCAGAAATGCCACTTGTGTGATACGAAGGATTTATTGGGTGTCTAATTAGTTACCAGAGGCTTTTATAAATTTTTCTGACTCTCTGCACTGTACATTTTTTCCTATGATACAACCAACCTGTCCAAGTCCTACATGGATCTTTTGAATTGTGACTGTGTCTGCAGCTTATAATCAGACATATGGCATGGAAGATAGGTCAGCTGGTGTGCTACTTTGAAAACAAACCAGTGGGAGATCGCAAGTCAGAATTATAATTTAATAGGAAAATTAAATAAATGCAATAGCACAAGAACACTGACAGAGGCAGGATACAACCTTACACCCTGTTAATCAGGGTGGTGGTAGCAGTCCAGGTGAAGTGGTTCTGTTGAAGCAGTGATACTCCAAAAGGGTCTGGTCTTCACCTGAAGGTCCATTGGTAGCTCTTATCCTCTGAGAATCCAGTAGGTAAGGGCCGACTGTGGTGTTCCAAACCTCAGATTATATCCAGGTAGGAATGCTTGGTTCCTCCCCTTGGGCGGAGCATCCCACAATGAGATGATGTAATTTTATGAGTCATGCTGTGAGGCTTGAAGATATCCATTAACAGAAGCTACCCCTCTGGAGAGAGTTATCAGGGCTGTGTCACGGAAGAGATAAAGAGCATTGCCCCACCTGGTTTTAACAGGTGGTGATAGAATACATACTTTTGGTTACATCTTGCATTGTAATCTAAGACAGCTGGGAAACAGCAAATAATATCACCAGTAGCATGCAAGTCAGCAGTTGTCGATTACTAAAATATTTTTGCAAAAACTCAAGATTTCTATTAAATTCATATGATCTTAATGAAAACTTGAATTTAGACTTAAAACCATAACTGATTCATTTTGACAAGAGTTTTCAAAAGAAATCCTGAGGCAAATTTTTAAGTTACCTCTTTAAAACAGACATTACATTCTTTCCTGTGACTTCTTCGACTTCTTTTTAAGTTTCTTTTATTTTTTTTTTCTATCACTTCCCATCAGCAGAACCAATGGAAGAAACGGGATGTAAGACTTTTGGGTTGAGATAAGGAGAGGAAGATCACTTACTAATTACGGTCATGGACAAAACAGAAGCAACTTGAAGAAGATTAATTTATTTCCAATTAATAACAGTGTAGATGGTGAGAAATGAACCAAAAACTTCCTCCCACCTTGTTTCTTCCCAGGTTCAATGTCTCTCCTGATTCTGTTACTCCCTCCCCATGAGCAGTGCAGAAGGGATGAGGAATGGGGGTTGCAGTCAGTTCATAACACATTTTCTCTGCTGCCCCTTCTTCCTCACACTATTCTCCTTCCTGTTCCAGTGTGGGTTTCCTGAAGCAGTCCTTCAGGAACAGGCTGCTGCAGCCTGGATCTCCTGCAGGCCACAGCTCTTGCCACAAAACCTGCTCTAGCATTGGCTCCCCTCCACAAACCACAGCTCCAGCCAAGAGCTTGCTTCTGCATGGACTTTCCACAGGCTTCAGCATCCTTCAGGGCACATCTACCTGCTGCAGCGTGAGGTCCTCCATGGGCTGCAGTGTGGATAGCTGCTCCAACATGGCCCTCCATGGGCTGCATCTCTACCCAAAATGTGAGTGCAACCTGTAGAGAGTCATAGACTAGGTAAAAAATCCATCTGACTATGTAACATTAAACAACGTATAAAATTAAATGCCTTAGAAGTAAAATCTGAATTTTGAGCTTGGATTATTAAATATAGTTTAAATTTCTGCTCCTGTTACATAAGTAACTGTTGGTATCTTGACCTTAAGCCTCACCTAAATTATCAGTAATATGCAGTGAAGAGTATACAGTGTGAATACAGGTGGAAAAGGGTCACTGCCATTCATTTGAATTATTAGGCTTCAGGATTACAGCAGCATCAGTGCCAAGAGTAGATTCCTAAAAAAAAATTAAATTTTTAACAGTATCCTAGGAAGCCAAGTAGACTTCAAACTGTCATGTTATTTTCAGCTGCTATCTCAAACATGGCTTCCCAAGAGACAAAAGCTTATTCTGGTCTGTGAATCGGGTGTGCCTCTGAAGATGAGCACAAAGAACATAAGCCTGTAGTTGTGGATTTTCAGTTTCTCTGCTGTCAGATTTTTTTTAACTGAAATTTTGCACAGATTTTAATCTCTTTCCCTGGCAGATATAAATTCATAAATAGAAGAATCTGATTTTCTCGGACAGTCTCTTTATTATCCTTGGCCCTTGGTCTCCTTTGAGTAATATCTGATAGCCTATGAAACATGAGGAAGGCCAAGGAGAATCTCCATCCTTTATTGGATGTAGGGGGAAACATAATGACAAAGGATGCCCTATGGAAAAGGCTGAGGAACTTTATTTGCCTTCTTTGCCTCTCTTTTTAATAACAAGACCAAGACCAGTGTTTGTCAAGGTACCCAGCTTCCTGAGCTGGAAGACAGACAGGGAGGAGGATAAAGCCCCAAAATGCAGGAGGAAATGGTCAGGGAACCCTCTTAACACCCTCCCTTCGAGTACTTACTGACACTGATGAGGTCACTTCTCAGTCAGTTTTTTCTCAAGGCTGAAGAGGCCCAACTCCCTCAGCCTTTTCTCAAAAGAGAGATGCTCCAGTCCTTTAACCAACTTTGTTGCCTTCTGCTGGACCTGCTCCAAGAGCTTCATGTCTGTCTTGCACTGAAGAGTCCAGAACTGGACACAGCACTCCAGATGTGACCTCACCAGGGCTGAGTATAGGGGCAGGATCACCTAATTTTTGGGCCACTCATTGCAAGAAGGACATTGAGGTGCTGGAATGTGTCCAGAGAAAAGCAACGGAGCTGGGAAAGGGTCTGGAGCACGATTAGGAACAGCAGAGGGAGCTGAGGTTGTTCAGTCTGGAGAAGAGGAGGCTCAGGGGTGACCTTATCACCCTCCACAACTACCTGAAAGGAGGTTATAGTGGGGTGGGTGTTTGTCCTTTCTCCCAGTTAACATCAGAATGAGAGGAAAGGACTTCAGGTTGCTCCATAGGAGTAATTAGATTAGATGTTAGAAAATATTTTTTCATGGAAAGGGTAAAGAATTGGAACAGACTGACCAGGGAAGTGGTGGAGTCCAAAATCCTGTTGTACTTGAGGATGGTGGTAGTGCCAGGTTGACAGTTGGATTTGGTGATCTTAAAAGTCTTTTCCAACCTTAACGATTCCATAAAACTATGATTATACATATATTTCAACTCAAAGTGTACAAAACACTGGGAGTGCTACACTGTACCTGACTCGTAGGTTGGTGCTTTTTAGAACTCTGATGAATTTGTTGCATGCCTTTGGGGGAGAAGTAAGGATGTTTACAAGTGCAAAGCCTGGAATGGAGTTCTTTGGAGTACTTCGTATGTAACAGGAACATAAACTTGAAGCAGTTTTCATCTGTTCTGTCTTAGGGTGAAGAATTTGCAATTAAACAGGCCCCCAAGTTATGCCCAGTCTTTCTCCTGGAAACAGCTAGAAGTGGTGGTCCAAAACAGATACAGGGAGAAAATTAACAGGTAAGTGCATGATCATGAAATGATACTTTGGCTTACCTTCCAGCATTCTTACTTATACTGAAGACATTAACAGAAGAAGACAGCAATTTGCTACTTGAAGATACGTTTTTTATCTTTATTCCCTTTTTTGTCTTTTGCTTTTGAATCTCAATGAGAAGTAAACTGGCAAGTCTGTGCTCATTCACTTGTAAATTAATGAAAATATATTAAGACCTTTCATCTTCTTTCTAAGTTGAGACAGAGCAGGCATGTTCTGTATATCACCATGCAGAAGAGAGGAAAGATTGTTAGGTGTAGGTATGGCAAAAGATCAATGCATTCAGTGTATAATTTAATGCTCATAGGAAATGAGTTTATTCTTTATAATAGAAAGGGCTACTGTTTCAGTTTTGTTAATGATGAAAAGTCACAAAAGAGCGAGAATCTCAGATGAGAGAGTGATCTAAAAGAGGACAAAAATCCTGATATACATTTAATTGGGATATCAGACAAGACAATTCATTCCCAGTGGAGAAAAGCATTCACATGTATTGTAGCAAAGTTTGCATGAAAAGAGAGCCATGCATCTCTCTCTAGACTATTGTGACTAACTGCTTCAATAATTTTCTTTTTCCTTTTTACACATTTTTGCAGCTGGATACAGTGTCAATCTAACAATAATTTTTTTTTTCATTATTTCCTTTTTACCATTTCAGCACAACTATAGCATAAAAAAAATCTCCCAAGAGTAAGGACTTAAAGAGCACAGTTGCCTGTCTCAAGCACTATTAAGGGCACAGAAGGAATTTGCCATGACATAAGCACAGAAGAGAGTGAGAGGATGATGCTAACTCCAGACCTGGCAGAAGTGAGATCTGGGTAGCACATCCTGTGTAATGCATTCAGACAAAAATTCATGCTGGCAAACCATGCAAAGAACCAACTGCTCATACACCTATCACTGGTCAAAACAAAGATCACCTCAAGTTATGAGACAGATGGCATCTGAGACCAGCAACGAGCAAGGAAGCTTCCCCCAATGTGCCTCCCTGGACACCTGGAACTTGGACTGGAAGACAAGTCACCACAGCAAGAACTCAAGATAAGATGAAGGTGCTACTAGTGTCTGGGTATTATCTCAGACCTAGTGGGAGATTAACAAAGCCAGGGGAGAAGAAGGGATCACTGATAATGGACACAAAGAATGCAGAATTTATGGGCTGCAAGGAAAGCCAACCCAGCAACTATGGTGAAATCAACTCTGAATGGATGAAAGGCAATTCTGGCAGGGGGAGATCACAACCACTGACTCACAGCCACCAACCAAAGAAACGCACCAACTCAAAGGAAGAGAAAGACTGAACATGGGACTAATTAGCATTCGAAGTGAGGGAACCATTTAACCAATAGAATAAGAAAGCTGTATAGCCAATGAGCTATGAGTAATTCCTCTGTTTTCTAAAATGTATAAATAGTGAAAAATTTTGAATGACCCCCCCACCTAGAAGTCCAAGGAGAAGAAGGACCAACAGGACACTGCTGGTAGTGGCTGTCTTCTGCTCAAACTCTCTACCTTTTCTATTTCTTCTTGTCTTTCTGCCTCACATTCACTGTAACATAAATTCTGGACTATTGACTTTGGTATATGGTCTAGTTTGCGTTTAGTTCGGGCTAAGACATCTCTCAATAATTGGATTTTAACACTAAGTGTTTAAGTTTTGGTAGTTTTTAGCATAACAGGTGGTATTAATCTAATCTTAGACTAAATAAATTAAACTACCCTACTAGTAACTAATCAAACTCAGCTAGCCCTCTTAGTTTTCTGTCCTGAGGATTAAAAAAAGAGACCTTACTAACATGTAGTTCTTACTATCCTCAAAAGATTTCAAAATTATATAGAAAATTAATTAATTTGGAGATGTCTCCAATGTCTACATAGTCTAAGTCTTCGTCTAAATCTTTGAGATGAATCATATGTCCCTGATCTTTGCACACGGGATAATATAAAATAAAATATAAGAAGCATCTTATCTAAGTCATCTGATCGAATATCAGCATATATTTTAGGATTAAATAAGCCAATTTTTTTTTCTCTTCGTAATTAGGAAGGCAGCCCAGTTTTACTAGTTCAGATATAAGGCATCCTCATTTGGTCAGTGTCAATTTTACATGAACATTATTATTTGTAAAAATTAAGATGTTAATAAAACATCTTTTTGGAAGAAAAGTGCCAATAAAATAAATAAATAAATAAATAAATAAATAAATATTTACATTCTTCCCATCCCCCTCTAAACATAGAGAATCAGAAAAGTCATTATTTTAGCTTTCTAGGTTCAGTCTCATTTTTTTTTTTCCCTCAGTATCCCAGTCAGACAAGTAGACTTTGCTCTTTTCTAATTTCTTCACAGGTAAAATATGTTTTAAATTTTCTTACTGAGTATGGAAGAACCAGACAATATATAAATCAGCTAGATCCTCAACTGAAATTCTACAGAATCAGTTTTCACAGAAATGAAAGACAAAGAATGTTCTGTGGCTAATTTTATTTAGCCTCACAAGTGTCCTGCCTCTGATAATAACAACAATATTCCCCAGCCTTGCTATGGGTTATGAGGGAATATTGTTTTTCTTTGCACTTTTTTTTTTTTTTGTCAGAAAGGTCATTTAAAGCACAGTTAATCAATTTATCTAAGATCCTTCGAGTCAGAAAGTAAATAATGGAGTACCCTCATCCCAATAAATCTTTATCATCCCAGTTACTGGATTCTTCCTTCCCTTGGGTATCAATTGCTTTGTCGCAGCAATTTTTTGCCCTAACTTGTCGTCACATGCCTTGTTTTTGCACATTTATTGAAAAGCTTTTTATTAGAATGAAAGTTAAAAACCTATCTGCAACTAAATTAGCAAACACTTAATTGGCTGTTAGCCTCATTTCCTACCTCACTTCCTGCTATTATTCAAGATAGACCTTTATTTTTTTCTTATTTGCTTATATACTTTTAACATTTTTAATTATCATGTCTATATCCCCCATGATTTTTTCTGTTACTGTTTCTTGAAAATATGTTCAATTCACATCAAATCTTATATTTCTCTCAATCCTTTCTTGCTATTTCCAAGTCTATTAGAAAAACCACTTTCTTTCTGAAATCTGTATCTACTAAAACATCTTTTCCCCCATACAGTCATTTGTGGACATAGATAATGTTTGGAGTTTTGGGAGAGTATCTTTTATTAGTGTAAAATAGTTCTCTCTGTTTTCACAGCATCCAGTACCTTTGGCCTTGGTATCTAGTTGCAGATGTCTTTCCAGCAGAAGCTATTTCTTAAAGGTGTTCAAGTCTTTTAGTAGAATGGAATTCTGATAGTCATTGCAGGCTAAGTAAAAATAAATGAACAAAACCAAATTATTCTTCAGTATGTTTTATATTTCCATCCCAAATATCTCAACAGCATGCAGTTTATCTTCCTAAACAAAATAAAATTAATATATTTTAGCTAGAGATGAAAAATTAAAGTGTAGATTTGCATAGTATTATAAAACACAGTCCTGTGGCATTACAGTCATTGCAAATTTTGACACCGGCTCTCATGAGCATTCACATGAGGCCATCTGCTTGTGAAAAGGAAAAGCCTTCTTTGTAAATGCAAGGTGACAGCTGGAGGTGAGTTGCCTTTTGACAGGTTGAAGACAGTTGTGTTTGGAGAGCAAGCAGATATGCCTCTAAACAAACACTCTGTAAATAGGTTTATCTCAATATGGTCTACATATTGATGCATACATTTTATGTATTGGTAAAATACCATTTTAAGACCTCACCTGCCATCATCTTACTCCCTTTGTCAGTCCAACAATTCATTTCAAACAGGACAATAAGTCCTTTAAATAATATATATTTTTAGGATGGTATAAATCACTTAAATTATTACAACAAAACCTCCTTGCTTGGAAACAAATACATGTTTTTCCGCAGTGGAAGTTGACATTATGATCAGCATGTGAAAGATACCTAGTCTTAATAAGACTTAGACAAATTGAAAAGCACTTGTTTTCAGGACTGCCGTCTTCTCTTTCCAGCTGCTCATAGAAACAGAATGCCAGAAATATTCCCACTGAAGCACATCAGGCAGGAGCCTGAAAACTCAAAGCCTAGTAAAATGACTTAATACAAACCTCTGCAAAGTACATGAAATGGATCTTTTCTGCTACCATTCTTTTTCCTGGATTTACATCATAGTTATCCCACACATTAATTAATTTATAAAGGTGCTCTTTTCACGGTATACTAGTGTGCAGTTCTTACTATTAAAGTATTACAAAAGCATGAACATGCAACTATTGGAATTATTGATACTACCCAAATCATACATGTAAGTACACTACCTATGTCTTTGATGTATCAACTGTATCACCTTTCAAAACATTTAGGAAAGCATCCTTTTTTTGGGGGATGGAATTTTTTGGCTTTCATTAGGTTCCTGTCATTAGACATTATGAAACATTAGACATTTCTTTAAGTCAAATGTAATGAAAAGAAATCCACTATAAAGCCTGTAATGTTGTTCAAAAGATAAAACACATACAAATATGTAGATCAAACACAATATTTAAGAGAAATTACTCTTTTACTCTATAATCTCAGAACTGTTATAACTTTTCAGTTGACTTATATTTCTCCCTAAAATAGCAATTACTGTGGCCGTTATATTTCACTTATTATGTTAGAAATTACTCCTATCAAATAATAAATGTGTCAGTAGAAAAATATTCAAAAAATACAGAAATATCAAAATGGAATATTTGAAACATGAAAGAGGAGTATTTCTAAGCTACTTGATTCCTGGTTATTCAGGAAGGACATTGTGTTTTAGACCTCACAATAATCGCTAAAAATTTCCTTCAGGTTGGAGCCATTACAAATTACAATACAGGATGTCCTTTCTTGTTATCATAGTTAGCCTATTCTTAAAAAAAAAAAAAAAGTGATCAACGGACAGACTATGGAAGTTATGATTGCTTTTGGCTAAAATCCAATAAATAAATAAGGTGTGGAGTCAAAAGACCATCTGGTCCAGCCTTTCATAGAAAAGGGAGCCCAGATAAGATATTCAGAAAGAGAGCCTACATGAGATTATTGGGAACTAAAATGAGAATAGCACAGTTCTGCTTAGTTTATCGATCATCTTTTGGAGATGAACCTTGTCAAATTCCTTTCGACATCTTCATAGACTTTATCAGATCGATCACATTTTTATCAGCAGGATTTCTTTACAAATTCCAATAAATTGGTCCTACAGCAATAAAGACTCTAGTCTTTTCCTATACAATGTTGTGTATAACTTTCATAGATATAATTTCACTCAAAACTACTTAATGTGTGAATATATTTTTAAATTACAGTTGTCGCGAAAATACTAATAACATAGTTGTAAGAAGAACTATGCTTAGAGATTCCCTGACGGCATCTCAGAGCACCTTTTTAGAATTTTGCTTTGTTCTGTTAAAAAATTCAGGTCTCTGATTCTAAGAGCATGAACAACTTCTTAATATTGAGAAGAAAATTGGAGTGAGCTGCTTTGAGTCTGGACTGGGCCTCTTGACCCTGCCTACGCTGTCACTTTTGAACACCAGTCTCGTCTCCACTGTAGCCTGTTCTTGTTTCTCCCTAAAATGTCTTGAGTGGATACACAAAAAGATGGACTATAGGGTGGAAAGGACATTGGGATGCCAACACTAGTCCAACCTCACAGGTCAAACTTTGAAGTCTGATCAGATTATTCAGGTCATATTCATCAGAGGTTTGAAAAATTCATAGCTTCCTTGGGAAACATATTCCAGATTTTAACAGTTTTCTCAGAGGACATATATAGGATCTATATTCATCTTCAATGGCAGCTACTGGAGAGGAAAGGTAACCAAGGTGCCCTCAGGTGATAATCAGTATGTTGTGTGCACACAACTGAATCAAATCCATTAGCTGCATTGTCGTTTTTCCTTTGACTATACTCAGACCTTAGTCACCAAGCTCACTTAAAGAAATACAGATTTAGACAAGGTATGTAGACAGGTGTCTACACCTGAGAGCTAAATCCCAACTTCAAAGACAGATGTATGGAATCTGAAATACAGTCCTATTCTAGCCATCTGATTTCCCAACTACTTTCTATTTTGCCTGAAAAGAATATTCTAAGTAAGTTCTCATTGCTTCACTTAAATCCAATTTCAAAATGACTTTTGAAACAAAGAATGAGACAGCTTCAAATAAACATAAACAAGAAATTGCCCACCTTCTAGGGGGACAGCATGGGCGGTTGTGCTCTGTTGAGTGAGGTGGCACTGCAGGGTGCAATACTCAGGGTGACAAGGCAGGGACCACACCCTGACTGTGCAAGCATGAGCCCATGAAGTGCTTTCTCAGGGGAGCATCTGTCAGCAAGGTGCACTCAAATTCAGGGCACCCTCATCTCCCACGGAAAGGGTGAGTGTGGAGCAAGCGCCCCACTCCTGGGCAATGGGATACTGGTAACCTTCATGACCTGTGTCTTTGTGTGAATCACTGTGTGTGTGTGTGTGTGTGTGACAGAGAGACTGAGAGAAGGTTGTTGGCTACAGAAGGGTGTTTAGAAATATGTGTTTATTGACTTTTCTAAATGTCTACTACTGTGGTTTACCTTCTGTATTGTTGTTATTGATTTTGACTGTGTATTCACAAACTGCTTGGTAATTACTCGTCACCAATAAATCAATAAGTCACTTAGATCATGATTTTGTTTAAATTTACTGAACTTAGAAATTTTTTCCTGTGAGAGATATCCTGAGGTTCTCAGATTTTTGTTGTGGGTGGCTGGAAAGCCTATTTAATTTTTTGGCTCTAAAAATGGTCTTTGATTTCATAGGACACAAACAGAAATACTGTCTGCCACATCAGACCCCAATATTTTAAAGTGCAAATCTTGACATTTCTGAGAAAATTAGTTCCACAGGTCTGTGCTTCAACATAGTTAAAAAAGAATGTTATTCATTACAAGCCCTATTTAATAGCTTGCCCGATGGCATGCTACCCAGACTCTGACCAATCCAGAAGTGTCATAAATTATAGCTCTATTTGCACCTCTTGGAAAACACTGTGGCATTTTAAATAATGTTATACATCTCCATTTGGACAACTCACCAAGCTGTCTATTAACACTTAAAGTAGGACCATTTGCACACAATGAGAAAGATTCCTGCAGAATGAGAGCTCTCAGCTGGATACAGATTCATGTAAAATATTACTGAGAAATAGATTCAAAATATATTGTGGAAATACCAGGAACAAAATCAGCACAACCAAACCAGTGTGTGGAAAAAACCTGCTACTGATGTTGAGAAAGAAATAGTAATAAAATGGGAAGATTGTGACAAATAGTGTATGAATTTCAGGTGTATTTAATGTTTTTCTTTTTCTTCCTGTAGTGATGTACTTCATAAGCTAAATTTCAAAAAGAAAACTTGTTTTTTAATTTGTGATATAATTTGATAGGTTTAAAAATCACAGAAATATGTAATACCCCCGAAAAAGTAAGATTCTAATTACTCAGTATGAGAAAACCCACAAGATATTATCACACCAGAAATTTTTTCAAAACCCTTTTAATCACAACAAACTCTTTTATCAGGCATAGGCATTTATTAAGCTCAAACCTAAGTCTATCAAAGATAGCTTGCTTGTCAAGTTGGGAAATCCACATGTAATTAGGATTATGCATTTGAGGTACAATTAATTCAGTTTCATGTAGTATAAGAGACATAAAAAAAAAAAAAAGATTTGGGGTAGAAGAAAATGATTTAAACTACATGACAATATCTTTGGTTGTATTAAAGGTATTTGAATATTCATTTATCAGACTCTGTACTCACATCACATAATTTTGTAAGTGCAAAGGTGTTCTCCAGTCTGAAATACTTAAAATACACTTCTTACCATGATATATTTGACAATGCGATACATTCTGTATTGCTTCTTAAAGACACAAGATGCAGAGAAACTCAACAGAAGGGAAGAGGCAAAGGTTTGCCCAGGTTTTGCCTGCTCTGCAGACTCACCTAAGTGCTGCCTCACAACAGCTTTTATGTTCTCGCCCAGCTGCTTTGCATTTCAGACTTGCTTTACAATAAAGCACTTCAGCTTCATTTCCTCCATCCTCATATGTGACTTCCCATACAATTCTGGGCAGGAGAAACTGTAGCGAGAAAAACATAAAGTTTCTCCCTTCTAGCTCTAGAACTCCTATAACTTGTTAATCCCTTGTGTAGGAATACAGTAATGAGAATTAGAGGTAAAGAGTTTATAAATTTACTCTTTCATAAATAAAATATCCATTCATGTTCACCATCCTATTTGGAATGGCAAACAAAATAGCCTTTCTTTCTTTCTTTCTTTCTTTCATTTTCTTTTTTTAATTCTATTTCTTGTTAGGGACTGATAACACATTGAAAAAACAGTGAAGTTTAATAAGAACAGTAGTAAAACTCGACATTGAATTTAGGTGTTTATATGATCAATTGTGAAATACTGATTTATATAGGATATCATAACCCTGTACTGCTAAAAGTAGTTTAAAAAGCGCTATGTTCAGGAGGCAACTTCAAAACATTGGCACCTTGAAAAGAAAGCAGAATATAAATTCTGCATGAGTCCTAAACAGACCTTCTACATACGGTGATTTTCACCTTTGATGCACTTCTGTTTAAATTGTTTTGGCTGTGGCAAGTGTGTGATAGGCTGATTTTGCTCAAAATTTTCCAGTAATGAAAAAAAATATAAGGTTTGCCCAATTTCAGTCCATAAATATGTCATCTATGTTTCCTTCCACTGGTATATGACGGGAAAAGAAAAATAGTCTTTATTTCATTTTATTTATTTAATTGTATAGCATAAAAAGAAACTTCCATAGTGCTTAAAATATTGAAGATAGCATTAATGCAATAAAATTGTACTGGTTTCTATTGTTAAAATGAAATTTTATAAAAGTAAAAAAAAATAAATAAGCATTAATTTTGTTAATTTTGGCTTTGGATAATCAGTCAAACTTTTATAACTAAATAAAATCAGTTTGAGGAAGTAATTTGTTTTCAAATTTATTTTCATATTTTTGCCATTGGAAGTGTAAGACTGAGATTAGAGGTTATATTTTTATTAGGCGAGAGGATACAAAATGGTATAAATATGAAGAAGAAAAACCTGAAAACTACAGAGATATTCAAATAAAGGGACTAATTTAAAAAATGAAAAACAATTAGTTTAAGAAAATTAGAATGCTTATAAGTAAGCTTTAAAAAAACTAAAGTGTTTTTAAGTATTCAGCAACTCCAGAACTTGACACTAAGGATCAACTTACTCCTGATCCACAGGTGGTGTAACCTTAATAATGCATTTTCATTGGAGTAAAAGCACCAGCTCTTCTCATCAAATACTTTCAAATCCGGGTATTTCAAAGGACACAATTATAAGCAAACGGCCACAGGTGAATTCCTTGAGATTATCTGAGACTGTTTTTCTTTCTTTCCCTGTTTCTATGTCCCCTTCACCGAGTCAGGAATTCTGCAGCCTGCAAATTACATGTCCATTCTTTTTACCTTACTCCAAATTGCCCACTTTATTTTCTCTGTGTCTCATGTCTCCCTTTATATCTTCATTCCTTCAGAAATATGTACTTCGTATATTAGGTACATGCAGCAGAGGGAGTTATGTAATTTTTTCAAGAAGGGATTTAGATACTCTGCTGTTGAAGAACAGAGTAAAACAACATGATATGGTAAGGTTGCTTATAATTAAACTACAGATATTTTATTTCACTGTCAGTTTTAACCTAATACTTAATAAAATAACTAATTACTGCAATTAATATTTCCAGTGGACCAAATGAGATCTTATTTGAATAAACCATCCCACCTAAATATCCTGTTTCAGAACATTTTATTTTTAAGAATTTGGTTTTTACCAACTGAAATATCTTCTTCATTGAGGTTGCATTGAGAGGTTTGTCACTAGAATATGACTTCCAATTACAAATTTTGTATCTGGATCATTTTAATTGCCTCCACGTTTCCATTTCAAAAGAGTAAGGTGAAGTTAGGGATCAAAATGAGGAATATGAACTACGACTGCTAGACTGCAACTTATATTTAAAAATATTCCTGTAAGCTTTCCTGTAACAAAAAGCTGTGTACATAGATTTTTAAAGAATTTGCAGCATTCCTTTTAAAATGTGTATTCATAACAAATGTAGTGTCTTTATAAAACACTGTACTCCATCTCATCTCTCCCTGTTTTCCTTCCTTGTTAGTGCTGTTGAAAGTGGAAATCCAGTGGGATTTAGTAAGGGATGACAACAATAGTAATAGCAAAACAAAGTTATTCATTGGTCACAAAATTCAACAGAAATTATTCTTAAGACAAAATAAAAAATATAATATCCTGCAGTTTCTCTACCTGTTCGTGGTGCAGACAGCGACAATATCCTAAGAGGCAAAAAGCTCACAGGAGAGATGTAGGAAGATACATTTATAGAAAATTGGATTGCAGATTTCCCATTCTGCTACTGTCAGTTTCTGAGTTTGACAAAAAAAACCAAGCCCTAAAACCTTAAAACAAAACAAACCAACCAAGAAGGTGAATTTCAGTTGTATTGCTGAACAGAACAAATAAGAAGACTGGCTCTGGACATCCTAATGTGGCAAAGAACCATGCACAGAGACAACAAAAGGAGGTAGACTGGGCAAATCGTCTGGACAAATTACTCTCTCTGTCCCTTAAAAGATGTGTAAACCCTTTCCATTTTAAGTACATGGTGCCCCTTGAATTCAGGAGTAGGGGAGGATCTTTGGGTGCTTTCTATTAAGCTGCAATGCTGACTTTATTCCTACATTAGCTTCCTATATATGGGTTTTATTTTGCATTCCAATAAATAAAACTGATGAAGAAACATTCTCTGGTGCTGAGATCAACTGTCATGGAGCACTTAATTTCATGCATTTCAAACTCCATACCCTTCAGTATGCTTTACTCTGCTGTACCACCCTTTTGTAATGATCCCTGCGAATTTGTATCCTCAAACCATGGTGAGGTAGCTTCAGAAAATGCTACTTGAACTGTAGAAAAAAAAGTATATTAGACCATCTTGATAATACCTGTGTACATGGCCCCCAGAGCAGTACCAGCTATAGTTTCCTTAATGGTATTGACATAGCCTTAAGGGCCTTCTGCTCATGATTTTCACCTTCTATGTTTCCCCCTGTGTAATATAAAAACTGGAGAAGGTGAGAACAAGGACTTAAAAATGCGCAATTGTGGGGTTGAATGATCTAAATTCAGTGCAGAGAAAAAGAAGGAAGAGCAAACACAGTTATTTCAAGTGAATTCTCTGACTCCTTCCTACAGGGGGACGAGGCTGAACTCAAGGGCAAAACAGATATGGGATTGCTCCAAGTTTTATCAGCATCATTTATAGACATTTTATTCAGCCAGGAACTTACGAAGTGCAGGAGCCAGCAGAAAGGACTATATCTACTGGCACAGTTTTAATAATAAGGGCTGGAAGAAGAGACAGAGGAAGAAAATAAATCTGAATTTTACATGACTTCGGGTTTTTTCTTGATTAACTGGCTTCTGTTAATCATTTATAGATAATGTACACTAGAGGAAAACAACAATTTGTCATATAATAAGAAATTAATAATTCTTCTTCAGGGGTACCACAAGTTTTAAGGACATTTAGCTTGACAATAACAATGTTAGCTTTTAATTGCAGATTTCAACAGCATCTACCCATACATGGTAAAATAACATCTGTATGCTGACATACAATTATATGCATTTAAATCCCTTCCTGTTATAAGAAAATACACTACAACCTGTTTCTTTGTCTAGTTTCAGTGAGGTGTTCCTTTAAAAATGTAAATTTTGGAGCAGCTCATCTATTAATAAACCAGAGCCTTGACATTACTGGGGGAACAAGTGACTTTGGGGTAATCTAAACAGGCCTATCATTTCAGTTACTCCATCTGCTTTTATCAACAGGCAAAATAAATAAATACAAATTGATTTCTGTTACCATGTGCAACTCTGTATTGGGCTGGACTAAGCATTATTTTGCACATTGCTGTCTATCTTTCTATTAAAAGCATAAAGTATTCTGAGACATATTATGCCTTATGGCTGTTGTAACTGCAGAGCAGCTGGGCTAAATTATCAAAGGAGGATGCACAATTAAGCAGGATCTTACTAGTACAATCGAGGTCTGTAATTAAGCCTCTGTCTCCATAGACACATCTGGTCCCTGCCTCTTCACTGTGCTCTGGAATCTGAGAATTACTGTCGTTTGGCAGCAACATGTGTGTTGGGGAGAGTGGGGAAGGGGGTTGTGCCTACACTGGGTACTATACACCTCAGAAAAATGTGCAGGATCAAGGTCTTAGTGCTAATGAACTGAATTTCAGAGGAAGACATCATTTACCTTCTTAAAAAGGTTTAAAATTTCCACTAGTCACATATTTGCCTATATCTATTTGCCTGTTTGTGAAAAAACACGGATATCTGAAAACAGTGGCATCAATTACTACATCACACTTTAAATAATAGCACAAAGTTTTCTGTAAAACTGTTTGGCCTTTTGTAAAATTATAGGCATTATATAAGTAATGTGATAATGCTTACAGGCTAAAAAGATTTTCCGTTTCTATTCTATACTTTATTATTAGTTAGAATGCATTGAAAATGTGTTATTCAGTATTGCGCATATAAAATTTAAAAATGCATGTTATAGAACATATATTAAGGATCAAAATCACATGACTCCAAATTCAAAGTAAACAGATGTTAAATTGTCTCCAAAAGGTCCCTGTCTTTCCTTTACTGAGGACCTCAGAGCTGGATGCAATACTTGAGGTGTGGTCTGACAACAGCAGATTAGAAGGGGAAAGTCACCTTCCCCAACCTGCTGGCCACATTTCTTTTGGTGCAGTTGGCTTTTAGGTCTGTAAGTGCACAATGCCAGTTCATGTCCAATTTTTCATCCAACAGTACCCCCAACTACTTCTCTCTGCCTGGTTGCTTTTAGTACCTTTATCACCCAGTCTGTACAGACACTTTGCCTTGTTGAACTTTTGTATATTTACGTGGGCTTACTCCTCCAGCCAGTCCAGGCTCTGGATGGCATCCCATCCCTCAGATATGTCAACCGCACTACTCAGCTTGGTGTCACCTGCAAGTCTGCTGAGGATGCTCTCAATCCCACTGTCTACAACATCAGTAAATATATTAAACATTATCGGTCCCAGTGCAGGCACCTGAGGGAGACATCTTGTTACTGGTTTCCACTTGTACATTAAGCCATTGACTGTAACTCTTTGAACATCCATCCATCCATCCATCCATCCATCCATCCATCCAATTCTTTATCCATCTGAGAGTTCACCCATCAACTCCATAGGTCTCCAATACAGAAGTAAAAATGTTGTGAGTGACCTTATCAAAGGTCTAGGTATATAAAATTTAAAAGGTTGTGGGGGTTATAGGGCGGTCAGAGATAGCTGCCGTGTACCCCAAATTGTCTCTAGAGAGGGACAATTCAGGTGCGGACTGGGCCGCTAGCAGACCATCCTTTCTGCCCTGCGCTGCTGAGGCGCTCATGGCATGCACCCCACACCTGAACTGGACAGCTCAAATATTGCCAGAGACAAGGACCCAAGGAGGGCCCTCCACTAGCCCGTGTTCCAGGAACAGCTTTAATCATCCAAAGAGGTGGGCAGGCGAAGAGAACAACCACGAGGTCCGTCCCCTTACATGGTCCCATCTGAGGGCTGGGGGCGGTACAGAGGCGGGGCCAGGGAAGGGAGGCAATGAGCAGGGGAAGGGGCAGGGCAGGGGACCAGGTAAGGGAGCAGCCACAGGCTGCTGGGAGAGAGAGTTTTCCTTATACAGAGTCTGGGGGGGGAAGGTTACATCCCAACTGCAAGGACTTGTGGGAGAGGCTTTTCCTTTCCAGAGATAAAAGGTATTTTTCAAATGCCTGAGTTTTTCCACCAGCTGGCCTCAGTGACCCCAGTATAGGTAGAGGACATCTGTAGCTTTTCCTCTGTTCACTGGTTCAATCACTCTGTCATAGAAAGATACTGGTTAGTGAGGTAAACACATCCAATTAACAGCTGAGTAGAAGTGGAATGAGAAGTGAGGGTACAGAGAAAATCAATCAGCGAGTGCATTGTCATTGCAAACATGCAAGCATATATATTTAATTAGCAAGAAGCATGCTTTCAGTCTTTGAAGGATATATGGGTTTTGCTGAGTTAGTTCCGGTTGAGTCACAGTGGCATGAGTATAAACAAGTCTCTGTACAAGTGTCACAAATGTGAGAAAAGATAATTATATCTGCACTGCAGATATTTCCTGCTGACAATCAGATTTATATAAAGCCTATTGTAAATAGGGAAAAAGTTCTCAGCAATTTCAGTTGTTCTTTTATTAAGAACCATGTGAAGAGTTTGTTTATAATATAGTAAGCAGATTTTGCATTTAAATAAAAATGGTTTTGCTAATTTTAGTGGATAAATTAAAAAATCCAATCACTGTGCAACAAAAATTTGTAAAATTAAAAAATTTGAGATTGGCCTTTTCTGTCTAGATCTCGTATTCTGTTGTAACTATGCAATGGATATATACTCCTATACAAATATATGAACTTATCTGTTCTTAAACTGGAGCCAGAATAAAGTTACTACTTCACTATTACTTTATTCTAATGAGAAAACCTGAGCATCTTAAAAATCCTTTATTTTATCAAGGGGGAGAAAAAAGGTGAACTAGGTTTCGACATTCAGCATAGTACATTCTAATAGGAAGAAGATTGCATATTGAGGCCAGAAACACACTGCTGGCTCTACACCCTTGCTACAATGCAGACGGTAGCAGACCTCTGCATGTAAGGAAGATGATATTAAAATTAAAAGCATGAACTTACACTGCGTGTTTTTTTCCCACTCTATTCTGCAGATTTTATGAGTAAAACCTTCAGGACAATTTTTGAGCCCTTTTATAAGAATAACTTGAATCAGAGTTTGTTAGGACTGAAAGACACTCATAACTTGAAAGTTATATTTAGATATTTAGTAAATTTCTGTGGAGCATGAGAGATAGCTTGGATGTACTATAAAGACATTTCTTTTGAGAAAATAAAAAGATGCTTAAAATGATGATGCTTGCTCAACACTAGACATTGGGGGTTTTGAAAACTGCACCTTTGACTTTGATCCTATTTTACTGGCAAAAGTCTTGAACTGCATTTTGTTGCTTCACTATCCTAGTGAATATGAACTTCGTGGTGTTCTTGTTACTGAGGAAACATGTTGCAAATGCCCTACCCCTGTTGCATCATAAACGATGGCACAGTAGCCTTGTGCTGTTCAGAATAAAAGGAATGAAAGGGAGAGCCAGAAATCAAAGGACTGCAGCAGGAACATAGCCAGTATTCAACTGTTGAGAAATGTTAGAACTATTTAAGACACAATTTCCAAGATTTTCCTTCCACATCCAGAATGCACCTGTGGAATACACAGTCTTTCCTCGAGTCTGGGAGAAGAGGAACAGAAACCCACATGAAATGTTAGTTTCACTTTGTAGCTTTGACTATTATATTAATGCCAAATCCTATTTGATTCTAATTAATTGATTTTATAAATATCTGCTTTATGAATTTCAAAGATGGGATTATTTCATGTTAACTGTATGAGTCATAGGTTATGGAATTGTAAGAAATAATTGTATTATTATTGTTTATTATGTATGCATAAGGTTTTTTCCCAGAACATTTCAGAGTCTGGCTTCTGATACTAGCTGTTTGTTTACCATAATGGGAGTATTAACAGCAAAAAAAAAGGAAGCTGGGATGAATTTATGCTTTTTGAGAAACCTTACCCTTAAGCTGAATGACTGTTACCCTGCGGCAGGACAAAAGATTTGAACTGGTTTTACCTTTACAGAGAGATAAAACCTAAACCCAAAAATATTTAACAAATGCTTTGGGAAACTCCAGTGTTGTGTTTGCACTCACAGAAACTATTATTCAATAAATACATGATGATGTCAGTTCAATACTTTTCCATATCTTGAGAGGCTGGACCTCTGACCACCTACTTTTCTAAAACAAAGAGGAGAAAAATAACTTCTTACTGTATTTGTTCTAGACTACAGTGAAACAGCAGCCCATGTTCTGAACATAAATTTTATAATTACTGTGGTTTGGACTAAAATGAGGTTTTAAAGATCATAAAAAAGATGTAATTTCACAGGGACAAAAATGTTCAAGCAAGTGGCATAGACAAAACTAGTGAAACAGCATGGCAGCCAAGTGAGATATTATTTTAAGATGAAAAGTAGAAACTTAGCTTTCACCTTCACTATGTCTGTAATGAAGTAACAGTTGATACCACATTGTATTATTTCATGAATCATATAGAACATTTAAATATCAAGAAGGAATGCATATGATTTCAATAAAAATTTCAAAAGAAACAAGGTTTGGGTCCAATGTAGATATTGGTTTGTAACTGGCAATACAGTTTGCCCTACAGATGTAATGAAATGTTTGACCCTCTGAAATACAAGGAAATTTTTTTCAGTGCACTCTAAGAGCTGCGGGAAGTAAGATAACTCCATAGATAAACTCATTGATTCATGGTTAAAGATGCAGCAGTTTTAAAGAAATCAATTTTGATACAGTTATATGTTATTTTCTGCAAGGGACACTTCTTTGATCTCAGGCTCAGGTGACAAAGCCTTATTGTGTCCTCTTGCTTAAGCTCTCTCATCACCACACAGGGTTTGCTCTTCTGTACTGCTTAGGGGGGTGTGCTATCCAAGCCTAGATGCTTTCTGGGTAAGAGCTGGCATACAAAAAGCAATGTTGTAGATGGTGCTGGCAATTAAGCATGAATAATGGCAAACCTTCTTCCTGTCCCTGTGCTACTTATACACACAGAAATAGCCTCAGTGTCTTGCGGATGTTTATTAATACCACTGGTGTCAGCATTATCCCTTCCTTAAATACAAGGCACACCTTCAAGACTTTTGTTTTGAAAGTTTAGGTGCATGGCAAATATGTTCACTATATATGAAATTAAATCCTGTTAGTTTGTAGTCTATACCTGGAAGAAAATAGATTGTATAAAATTAAAGTATGCACTTGGGAATAAAGGCTCCTGTGTTCTTGTGCTGCAGGCACGTGTTACCTATTTAGAGAGTCACTGAGCTGTTTATGCTTCATAAATCCCATCTACAAAAAAAGGCACATTCTACTCATTAACTCTAGAAAAATACTAATAACCTACAGTTAAAAAAAAAAAAGGGGCAAAAGAGGTTAAATAATAGTGATATTTATCTTTCTTTAAATATCAGTGAACTTTATCTTTGAAGAAATCATGTTTTGTTTAAAAAAAAGCGATAAAGATACTTGTGGATAAAGAGTCAGAGTAGTCCATGGTAAAAGGAAGAGACTAGTTCTGTCCAATAGATAACCTGACAGGACACATATGATAATATTATTCCATCTAACTGAAAATCATAATTGCATTTTAAGATTAATGGGACATATTAATATTTAGCAGTACATACTCCCACCTTATCCTCCCTAGAGATTAATGAGCATTCAAAGAATGAGCAAAATCTGCAATTAGAAATCATTTGTCATTTAGAAGGTGTCATTGACCAACATCCAGCTTTCAGTAGTGTATTTGATTTCTATTAAAAATTATTTTATTTCTATTCTTGTTAAGTATCCACAGAAAGATCCTTCAGCCCCCACTCATGTGCACACCCTGGGATTATAGACTGGACAGGGATTGTCCATTTCTGAGGTCCTTTATTGAGAAAACTCACATAAGCATGCTTAATAATGGTGAGAAAACAGTGTATGCTTGGTCTCCTAGAAAAAATTTATCTAAAAGTGCAGTTGCCCAATACTTCTCTAGCCAACTGAGAATCCCTAGTTTATTAATCTAATGTGCTAGTTTGTCTCATTTGGTTCTTCTAGGGAGCCTGGTTTGATCATGTTTCCAGATATACCAGATGCCAAAAATGAGATTGAAGGTTTCCAAGAAATAGAAAGATGTTAATGTCATTAATGTTTTTCCACTCTTTCTGGAAGAAGGACATATAAGTAATAATAATAGTGAGAAAAATTCTATCCCAGTCCTCAAGGAATGGAGCTGGAATATTCATGCAGATTTTTCATCTTCACATGACTTATGAATTGATGGAAAATTATACCTTGCCTCACTGCATTATCACAAAGCATATTTATCATGGTTTAGTTTGAATGACAAATTTGACATTTATTTCTCTGTTATTAAGATTAAAAAAACACAAAACCCAAACCAAAATCAAATTAAGGAGATAAAATAAACCTATGTGAAGCAAGCAAAGTAGTGTAATTAGATGTACTGTTTAAGGAGATGGTGTATTCACTGAAGTAATGAAATTACGTTGCTTGAAGAGAATATAAATATTTTCACATTAACCTGCCATTACTTTAGCTGTTATTAACATTCAAAAGGATTCAGCCAAAGAAGCACAGGAGCAGTTTTGAGATCTGCAGTGTTGTGGAGGAGTCTTCACATCTGTAAACCAGTAGGGGATGCCAAAAGAAAATATAAAAATCATCTTGCCCCATGAGCATATACCTGAATTGTGAATGGATTCCTTCATATTTCATACCTTGGTCTTTGACCTCTGAAGTCAGAAGGCTGAAAAAAAGAGTATTAGTAGTAGAAAAATCACAAAATAATCACTACAATCACCACAATGTAGTGATTATTAATCAAGATACAGTAAAACTTTGCAATGGAAAAACCAGACTACTTTATTGGTATGCAAGTAGTGCTCTGAAAAAGTTGATGATATTAGGACTATTATACATAGTAAAGAATAGGGTTGTAAAGAATCAGCCAATATGTATCACCACAGGAAAAATATCCTTTTTTTTCTTTAAGTAAGTATCTAGGTTTGTATTTATGATTTTAAAACATCATAAGTGTAGATTAATTCATTGACATTTCTCTCTGAGTTTGGCAATTGGTTTATAGGTTCCCCTATGATTTATGATTTATTATTTATTATTATTTATTATTTATAGTGTATCACTTTTAATACATTTTTCCAATTTAAGTTATATTTCTATACTGTGTGGTAATTAAAACAATTACTTTTATTAAATGATGTATTGGGTTGAAATGTCATTTTGCTTTATGAATTCATGCTGACTTGCTTGTTGTTTTTAACATACTTTTTCATTACAGCATTAGCATTCTATGGTGCAGTTGCATTAAACTAACTGAGCTAGTCAGGCATTCAACCACAGGACTTCAGTTATATGGTGCTCAGAATTGTGAAATGTAACTTCTCAGTTCCAGCAGAATAATTTACAATGCAGATTATTAAGTTTGCATAAGCTGTGATTCCCATGAACCTCCTTGAATACCGGAGTACTCCGATGGAAAATAGAAAATAAGAAAGGGATAGACTCAAGTGGGTTGTCTAAACTGAACTGTCATGATCTGGGGACCCCAAGACGAGAAAGACGTGGGCCCATTGGAACAAATCCGGAGGAGGCCACAAGGATGATCAGAGGTCTGGAACACCTCTCCTATGAAGACAGGCTGAGAGATTTGGGCCCATTCAGCCTGGAGAAGAGAAGGCACTGAGGAGAACTTACAGCACAAGTACCTAAAGAGGGTCTACAAGAAAGCTAGAAAGGAACTTTTTACAAGTGCATGTAGTGGCAGAACTATGGGGAATAAATACCAAATTACAGATCCATCTACTTTCCATTGATCTCATAAGACTAATCATCTCAGCTAGAATTTACACCTCTAAAAGTTATGAGAGGTTGTGAGAAGACACAGCCACAAAGACAGCTTTGGAAAAGAATGCAAATTAAGAAAATGAACTGGGGTCCATATGTATATATTGCAGAGCTATGTTCATTATGGCCCAATTCATTCAGCAGAGAGCTTTTTTTAGTGTCAACTGACACTTTTTGTGGCTTGTGACTTAGGTTTCAGTGCTGTGCTAATCAAATCTTGGTGTCATAAATACCTTGCAAAGTGTGACATATCTGACTTTGACAGAATAGGGTACTCTTCACCTTGATACTTCATCCGCCACTTCATCCACTTCATTCAGGGGAATCTGAAAATTACAAGGGAGTTAAAACAGATGAAACTAATGTGGTTATACAAAGGATGCCAAAAATATTTTTTAGATTTTATGTAATACAATAAATTTTCAGAAGTTTTTAAAAATATCCCGTAATTAGCAATTATATTCTCTTCCGCCGTTCAACAGATTACATTAAATTATTATTTCTATTGTCCAAATTATATTTCTTGAAGAAATATGTTGATTACTTTGTATCTACAAGATTATTCTTTTCTAATTATCCATTGCACAAATGGTAATCAGTTGTGCTGCATTGCAGCATCAATTCAGTAAAATAACAGCTTATAAAAAATTGTCTGTTAGTAAGGGGGAGAGAAGCCTCCAGTCTATAGGACTTCTGCTAGCTTTTATCATGTTTAATTTGCTTCATCATTCACATTATTTTCTTTCTGATTTCTTAGAAATTGCTAAAGAAGAATACACAGAGTACTTAAATAATAGAAGTGCAGATCCATTTTTCTATACAAATTAGCTGCTGAAAAAGTTAAATAAATTACAGGCTCAGTGCATAATTCCTATCTTATTAATGCTGTCTAAATCCCAATTTCCAAACACACCGTCCATCAAGACACATCTCCTTCATTTCACCTCTATCTGCTGCTGTCAATCCACACGTTTCCTCCACTTACGAATTCAAAAAACAACATTTCAAAGAGCTTTTCTCTGGACAGGAGCATACTGAAAATATTGCTGTTACAGTAGGAAATAAATAAATAAATACATACATATTTTACCTCATTTGCATGGCAGCAAAGTCTTCTTCTTGGGAAAAATATACTATCAAAGTGTAAAATATATTCAAACAATTAGTTTATTCAGGTGGAAAAGAAGAACAGGTTCTGTAAATGTCTTGATGAAAAGAATTTATATTCACCTTCACTGATTCCCTTCTGAAACATATTTAACTTCATTCTTCTTTTATATGTCAATTTGTCTACTCCAACAAGAGCACAATGGCATTCCTGACAGATACCTGTACTGTAAAGCCTCCAAAGTTAGAGACTCTGCAGACTTGCTATGGACTTTTCTAATGTCTCCTACCCATTAGAAAATTTAAATAATAATTTGTTCCATTATTTCTTATGTAGTTCACTATGTATACTGGATGCAGGTTATTGCATTTGCAGGAAGCTTGTGTGGGTTTGAAAAGTATCCTCATGCCAGAGCCACAAGAACATATACACACCCTTTTCAATCATCTTCAAACTAAACAATTCTCACAATAACTTAACTCATAAATGACTTGCAAGTGAGTTGAAGAAACATGGCAAATGTGAGTAGTGTTAAACCACAGAGGGTTGTCTAGGGACACCATACCTAATTATTTTAAATTAGTAAGCAGGGATGGAATGCTTTTTCTGTCTTAGTGGACTACAGAATCAGTGGTACTTTGGAGGGTGTTTGGATTCAAGATGACACTGGAAACTAAGAGCATGGCTACATAGGAGGTGCTGCCTTTAGACCGGAACATTCAGCTGCTTAAAGGCAGGTAGGAGAATAGCTGACTAGTGACAGCTCTGACAGGAAGAGTCTGAAGATTAACCCGTGGGAACCATATCAATACATTTCAAAGAAAAAAAAAAACATTAATTTCAGAGGATCAAGCATCAACAAAAATAAAAAGGCAAGTAAAAACATCCTAGTGCTCTCCTTATCAGAAATATGTGTCCCTCCATATGACAGTATTTAGGTAAGGACAGTGCATTCATAAGGACAGGTGTGCCAGTTAGAAAACGCATGGAACAATGCCGTACAAACTTACACAATATACATCATAAAATGAAAAATGAATAAATATTAATTTCAATCTTCCATGGAATTCATTGCATTTTATTTACTACTTTACCGTCAGCTGCTAAAAAAGTATTTTTTTAGACTGAAATTTATTAATGCAACAAAGCTATCTTTTTGAATGTCTTCATACCTGTACTAAACACTGAAGTGACAAAGAGAAAGGCAGTGGAAGGAAACCTTGTCCATCTCCCCTTCCTTGTGGCTTCAGACCTATGAGTGATTAGGAGTTGGTCACTTTATTTGAGATAAATAGCTTTACCAAGAAAGAATATTATCCAGCCTTTATCTTTCCTCTTGGAGCTGTTCCACTTTGTAGTAATAAATTATTGACTCAGTTGGTGAGAAACAATAGCGTTACAGCCATAGAAGTTGGAGTGCACTGATGGGAAATGAAATTTTCATGTTCAGGTCCTTGCTTCAGTGAATATTCAAAAAGTCATCAGAAAAAAAGTTCAAAGACCAGTAATCCCAACTCAAATAACCTAATTAGAATAGTCTGTATGCATAAGAGACATCAAACAGGTGCTCTCAGCTGTTAGGGGAATACCCAGTCAGTACATTATTGTCTAGGAAGGAGGCAGTAATTTCTGAAGTAATTTCATTTTTTATATTGCAAGTGAATGGTCAATACATTTTATTACTGGATAAAGTAAAATAATGACTTCTGGGTCCTTTCAGAGGGGAAGGCCACCTGGATTTAAAGCTGCTTAGCTCCATGGTAGGATGCTTTGTCTTAAGAGGGAACTCTTTTCTTCGTACTGTTGAATTGCTTCCATAGCTTTTCACTCACTCTGCAGGTACCTATTAGTACGTCCTATTATCCCATGTAAATTTTTATGGGCAAAGTCACTGGATTAATAAGTATTCCATTAAGTCCATGAGCCCTATTGAGATGGATCCACAAATCCTAAGGGAGCTAGCAGATGTCATTCTGAGGCCACTCTTATTAGTGTTTGATGGATCATCGTGACTGGAGCCCAAAGACTGGATGAAAGCAAATGTCACCCCCATCTTCCAGAAAGGCAACAAGGAGGACTCAGAAAACTACAGGCCAAAGAGCCTCATTTGTATCTCTAGGAAGTTATGGAGCATCTACTCCTGGAAACCGTTGTCAGGCACATTAAGGAGGAGAAAACAATGTAGTCAGCATGGACTCACCAGGGGAAATTCATGCTTGACAGCTTGTTAAACTCCTATGAGGAGTCAACTTGCCTGGTAGATGAAGGGAATATTGTCTACCTGGACTTCAGGGAGATTTTTGACATTTACGGACATAGCAGCATACAGACATACCTGAAGGGATAGTGCAAGGAGGAGGGAACCAGTGTCTTTTCGATGATGCTCAATGAAAAGACAAGAGGCAGTGGGCACACACTGAAATACAGGAGATTGCCTCTGAACATCAGTAATTGATTTTTTACTGTAAAGGTGACTGAACCATGGCACAGGCTGCCCAGAAAGGTTGTGGAGTCTGGGTCTTTGAAGACATTAAAAGAATGCCCAGATACGATCGTGGAGAACTGGCTCTAGGTATCCTGGTTTAATCAGGGAGATTGGACCAGATGACCTCCACAGATCCTTTCTGGCCTTGTTGATTCTGTGATAGTGAATTCTCTTTGAGATGCATTTCAAGGACTGGCATTACAAATTTCTCTGCAGAGATACATCCAAGTGGACATGGGATTTAAGTTCCTTAAGAGAAAAAGAGTGAGTCTTGAGTCTGCAAGTGAGTTCTGTAAGTAGTCTTCTAGAACAGGGAAACCCAAGTTGCATTTCAAAGGTATTCATGCACTTTTTTCAGTAACTGGTCAATGTAGAACCCAATCCTTTTGTGCAACTTCTCCCAGCAACAAAAAGTCCAACAAGTTGACACCACCATCACTCCTATCCCAGGCATATTTAAAATACAAATAATGGTTTTCTTGAAAATCTATTTGCATGAAAGTTGCAAGACATTTCAGGGATTCTCCCCATTCTAATTTCGTCATGTGGCTTGAAAGTATATTTGATAAAATGCATAACAAAGCATATGATTTATAAGATAGAGTAAAATGGATTATTTGGGAATTGAGCTCTTGTTGATATTAAACTTCGTGTTCACTCTCAGTGAAGTTTCTAAAAAAAAATTATGGAGCTGAAGCATGAATCTGCCTCTACAAGATTTCCACACAGCATTAATACTCCTTTTGGAAGTAACACCCCTCCTAAAATATTCAAACCTATGTTTTTACTAACTCTCCATTTCATGTGTGTTGATACTATCCCAGATGTAAAAGTGTAGGACAGCTTAATGTATCTATTTGGAAGTATGTCATAAAGTGTATTTTTAGGACCATACAATTCTATTAATCATACAGAATGATATTGAAGAACAAATAATATTCCAACTAAAGTAAAAGAATCTAAAATTATAGCTAATGTAGTTTACAAATTGTAATAAAGTATAAATAATGTAGTGCTTTTACAAATACATGCCCACATTTTGGTTTTTTCTGTCTTATTTCATTGCTGAATGCAAATACCTTTTTAATAAACTTGTCACATTAAAAATATATGCAACATTCCAGTAGAAAACAGGATAAGCAGAAGTAATTAGTTGGAATATGTAGAACAAAGAATTACCCTTAAAATATTTACAGCATTAGTTTTGATATTCCCTTTGAATAGTTTATTTGCTTAAATTAATTAGTTTTACAGGATCTTTCATAAGGATAGTTGCAATCTGAAATCTTAAACATCATATTTTCCATGTATTAGAATTGACTGCTATGGTTTAAATTATTAACACAACAAAGGAAATAATTAGAAGGTTTGTTTAATAGAAGATGTTAATTTATAAACCATTGCTTCATAAATATATCACTTTTAAAAATAACTAGAAACAATACTGATAAAGGAAAATAAATGAGCAGGGTTTAAGAATTGTACAAGATGTATTATGAATAAAAAAATGATAGATCAGGTTTGTTTCCGTCCTCCAAGGTCTAGGTCAATAACCATCACATATCGAAGTTAGAAAAAAAAATTTCAACTTCCAAATGTGACATTCAAGTAAACATTCAGCTCAGAAGACTGACATTATATTACATCTATTTCAGTAAACAAAAGGAAGATGACAATTCGTTGATGCAGTGCAATAAATGGGAGACAAAGAAGAAAATTTAAAGGGGTTAAATAAAATTAAATGTGCAAAGAGATGTAAATTATTTTAAAGGTTTAGTTACTTTTCATATAACTTTATGATATATTTATTTAAATATAATATATATATACATTTGTTTCAGTATTGATCTTTTCTCTGTAAGATTTTGGACAGTAAACAGAAACTGGTGTATTTATAACTCTAGAAAGATTTTTGTTCATGAATAAACAGTGTAATCATCCTGTCTGTGGAAGATAAAATATTTCAACATATATTTATATTGTTAAGACACACATCTAATAGACCCAACTATGTATTTGTTATTCCATTAACTAGATTAACAACATATGGCGTGAACATACTTCATCTACCAGTTACGTTGCTTTGTATATCTTATGCATAGCTGCTGATAAATGGGGCAATAACACATTAACAATGCTGAAGCTGTATATAACATGGCTTGAATGTTTTTTTTCATCATTAATATTTAATAAATTAATTAATGTGTTGAAGTAATAAACTTAAAGCTTACTTTGTGTTATAGCAGTGGAGCAATATATTTTGGCTACTAACAATAAAGCCACAAATAAATGCTTTTAGTTGGCAGCCTCAAAGAAAATTATTTACACAATGCTTACACAGCACTTTAAGAAAAAATGCAAGCATTCCACATTGAGTTGATAAAAATACCTTAATAGGGTATAAGATGGAGAAAACTTCCCCTTTATTAATGAATTTACAGTTTTTCCCTTCTTATTGCTACCCCACTAATTGACAAGGAGTTTAACTTCATGGAATAAACTAGCACAAAACAATAGAGAAAAGCATTTGTCGAAAGATTACCCTACTATCATTTTCTATAGAAAAAAATAATTTCTCTGGCTATTACTGATTTAAAATAATTTATTTGTTTAAATTTCTTGACCTGTATAGATGTTCTGCAAGTGTTTGATACCCATATAGTAGAATGTGAAGACTACTAGATTATAAATCCCTGCAAGAAAATTTTGAGTATTTAAGGAACATAAAAATGACTGTATGGGGAGAGACCAATGAATTATCTAGCACAAAAGCATGTCTATGCCAATGTTTAGGAAAGAATATAACAAAAACAAATGAAGAGGCAGCAAGTCCAATGAAGTAACTTATGTTACATATAATTTTGTAGAGTATTAGTGAATAAAACATACATGGTCCTGATTTGCAATTACTTACATATAGATAATAAGAAATAAGACAGTGACTTAAATTGCTGAGAGTGTCAAGTTTTATGAAGACTACAGAAATCACTCATCAGCAGCCTCAGTGGGCATTTGCCTTCTCCAGATCGCCTGACAACAGCAGAATGAACTTGCAGTGCAAAACTTAAAATAAGTATGCACTTCTTCACATTCAACCTTGGAATGGTCTCATGCTAAGGGAGCACTGCTGTGCAGTGGTGTGGGAACACTACTCGTGTAAGAAAGAAATGGAGGACCAAACAAGATCAGTTTAGATGCTGATTTTGTGTAACATCTGGCTACAGGTCTGAATATAAACCAATACAGATTCATTTTAATTTACATTATGAAGGGTGCTAAATTTCTCTGAGGAGATGATAACATTTTTATTTGCTGACAGTGGAATGGTGTTAAAACAAAACAAACAAAAAAATCCAGTTCAGCTGTTTTGTTAGAAACTGAAAAGTGCCAGTGCTTAGGTCTTCTGCAGTAACTGTGTGATTCATGTCTAAATTGGGCCAGTGACACTTTGAAATAAAGGCAAGTTACAGCTTCTGTCTGTAGGCACTGAATTTATAAGCAAACGTAAAAGTAACCACTGTCACACTGTGACATTCTAACTTCTGGCTTTGTGTTTCCCCATGTCCTTTCAAAGTGTCCTGTCCATGTGCTATATTTAGCATCACATATTATAGCAACTATGCCACTCATATCTGGTTTCTTTTTCTACTTCAGTTTAGACTATATCTGTGCCACACCCTGTTTTACCTTCCCTGCAGTGGTTACTCATGTATGTAGTTTTTACAAGTTACTTAGGAAATAAACTAAAGTAGAATAAAGGTGTATGAAGCATCAGCGAGCCCATAATGTGAATACAGTGGGAACAACTGGTTAGTGGCTACTTGATGCTAGCAATATCATATTTTTAGTTCTGATAAAATAATAATTATGAATACACAAACCAAAAAGATTTACAAATAAGACAGTGTAGGAAATGGATGAATTTTCACTTTGGGACAGATTTGGAATTCTTCCTGTTTAATAACATAAACATCATTTGATAGCTAAATAATTAAAAAATCAGTCCCAACAAGCTGTTTGTAAAAAAGTCCTTAAGTGAACTGCTGTTAAAAATCAATGCTCTGACGAAAGACAGAATTTTCAGGAAGGACATTGACCAGAAAGTTTAAACTTCTTCTTAATGTGCAGGGGCAGAAGGTGCCCCTGCCAAACCTCCTGTCATTTGTGAGAGGCATCCAATCAAAACATTGGTGATAACCAATGATAATAAATAAATATTTTGCAACAATGCAGAACAATACAAATATATATATATATATATATATATATATATATATATATCTACATGCACATTTTACTTCAGGATGTGAACAGTATGACCAACAAAGGCACAAAGAAGTGTGCAGTTTTCTCTGGAAGGCATAGTAAAACTTGCAAACAGTGACACAAGTAGCAGATATGACAGACAGAGAACATAAAAAATAAGATTAGCATAACGGGCTGCAAATAAGCAAGGCATCCTGATAAATGTGTGAGAAGGATGAAAGGAAAATGAAAACCAAGATAATCAGCAGTGGGCACAGATGAGATTCCCCATCTTTTAAGAGGGACAATCAGCATGAAAACACTAGTCTTGACCAAGGGAATCCAGGTAAAAAGAATACTTCTGCTTCATTCCAGTTTTCTTTGTTCTCAAAAATGGTAACTAAGAATAACCAAGGACCATACACCTCAGAGCTATTTGTAAGGCAGCAACTCCATGCTATTGCGTATACAGTTAATTTGAGATACAAGTTTCAAAGACTAACAGCAGTGCATATGAACTGCCTAGTAATAGCAATAACTTTCAAACTGTGCTCCTAACAAAATTCAGTCAAATATTTAAAAGAAGCCAAGTGAATCAGACAATTGTCACAGTGGTTCCTAAATCTCAGAGAGACATAACTTGTGTAGGTGAATAGAAATGTTTACATACATATGTGTGTGTGTGTGTGTATTAGTCTGTGTTCTCTATATATGTACATGTGTAAAGATATTCAGATTGAGTAATACATATTTACTAACTCCATTCAGTTTTGATTTTCAGGAACAAACCAGATCAAAATCAGTTTTTTTAACAGGTATCGTACTTCTTTCAAAATGGGTCAGCTAAAATCAATGGACGCTTTCCATTGACTTCCAATGAGTCCCAGGTAAGGATGCAATCTCTGTGAGTTCAAACTGTGATAGTAATTGCTGATGAAAAAAATATTGAAGCATGTAGAAATGTTCCAATTTTAAAGCAAACTTTTTGATATTGATTCAAACTTTCAGGTCTAGTAATGAACAGCAGAGGGAAAATATTAGTAGATGGCTGGCCTATTCCACGTAACACCATCAGCTATGTCAAGACAGCACAGTCTGCTAGTGGACATGGAGCAAGGTACATGAGCATCACTTCAAGTCCTAACTGTTACAACCAACCCCACTTCAAAAACAGCCAAAACAATTTTTGGTTACAGCCAAAACCCCACTCTGTACTGGATATATTAAAAAGGTAAGCACACATAGAGATCTTCAAGCGTCAAAAGGTATTAAGCTATAATAGAGGTAAAATTAGTGGTAAGGAGTTACTATTTTAGTAATAGTAATAGACTTTTAATATCTAATAATGAATATTGCATCTGCATAATAGTGAAAGTAGACATCACAAAAGTGGCAAGTAAATTAGTGAAAGAGGTAGCAGTGTTTGAAAGTTTGAGATCTTTTATATGTGAAAAAAAATGAAGGAGTAAAAATGGTTAAAATTCAAACTATGGCATGCCTTTTAATAGCAGGCATCAATTAATTTGGTATTAGTAATAAAATAAATAATGAACGTCAGTCTGAAAAACATGAAGCTACACAAATCAGCCAGTGTGAAGGCTGCTACTCAAATATATTTACCAATTCTTCAAAGGAATTTATAAATTAGGAAAACTGGAGAATGACTAAAAAATGTTGATTTGGTAGTAAAGTTGTTGCTTCATTACTGGAAGAAAACTGTGCAAATTTTTTGCTGCTCTTGTGAAAGCCTGAAAGATTGTGCTCATTTTCTTTATATCTTTACCAGTTTACTATATGCTGTGTGCACCTCCTGTCAAAAACTGTCTCTTCCTTCACAGCTTTTAATCTATAATCTCTGCTCCTTCTCTATGTCGCTGAGAAAATCCAAAAATTTGGCCATCTATAGTACACAAAAGCATAGCAAGCTATTTATAGGTATAATTCAGAGGCTGGCAGATTCCACATGGACAGGGCTTGCTGCCTGCAGAATCTCTTTTCCATTTGACTGTGTACAAACTCACCAAATCCTTTGAAAAACAATAAAAAGGCATTTGGATATGTTAGATGTTTGAAAACTAGCAAGTTTCCAATCAGTTAATGAATTAAACATATTATTCTGTCTTACTATTCATTCCTTTCCCCTGAAAGGATATCTGACAAAATAATCTGTGTTCTATACAAGAGATTTATTTGAGAGGGAACTTTTTTACAACTACTTCATTGTGGAGGCTGTTAAACAGCAAATGAACATGAAGGCATGCTCCACTGAAATTTAAAATGAACCGCCACTATTAGTTGAAGGGAGATGGACAGGAACTGTTTGTGAAGTAAAGGGGGGAAAAACCCCACAAACCAACAATCATGGTGAAATTGGTTCCCAAAAGCTGCTGTTGTGGATATTAACGTTAGAAATCTTGCTACTGTGTGGTGTGAAATTCATAGTGTTCTGAATACAATGGGTATAAATACAGAATCACAGAAAAGTTGAGATTAGGAGGATCTCTTGAGACTGTCTAGTACAAATGCCTTGCTGAAATTGCACCAGCTGGAGCAGGTTGCCCATGACCATATGCAGTAGGACTTGAATGTCTCCACAGATAAAGACTGCACAGATTTTCTGAGCAACCTCTTAGGTACCCTCAGAATGTAAATGTGTTTTTTCTTATGTTCCAATGGAATTTCTTATATTTCAGTTTCTGCCCATGTCTCTTTTAGTAGATACAGCTGAGCGAAGTATGTCTCCATCTTCTTTATCAGTTATAAATACTAAATAGTTTCCTTCTATTGTCCTTCTCTTCTCCAGTCTGAATAGTCCCAGCACTTTCAGGGTGTCTTTGCACCAGCAGATGCTTCAGCCCTGTAGTGGTTTCAGTTTGAAATATGGATTACTTACTGATTTCTTTTGTGTGAGGTAAAAATTAGGAGAAAGCAAAGCAGGCACAAAGCTTACAGACTATAAAGAAGTTTATTAAAAGACATAGAAAAGGAAAAAAAAGGACAAAAAAAACCTGCTGTGGTGTGACACATCTCTTCCATGAAAACTCACAGGTTTGTTACACTGCAAGACATGGACCATTACAAGGGGTTATTAATTTTTCAAGGATGTGTTATTTTGGCTTAAACGTAAAGGTTTTTTTCTGCCCCCAGTCTTTTAAAAAAACCTTCTTTCTCTTGGCTTTTAAAAAAACTGGCATAGGCACTTTCTTCAGTTTTCACAAGCCAGACGTGAACTGTCCATCCCCCCATGTACTTCAAATAGATTAAAGAGACAGTTATGATATTACAGTCTTTACCACAGCATTGCAAGAAGTATTTTAAGCTGCGCGCGGGAAGCGCGGCACTGCCCTCTGCTCTGTTCCGAAGCCATCTTTAGAGGCTCTGGAGCGTCATCCCACGTGATCAGCTTTTCACTTCTCCCTCTGCCTCTGAAGTTGCTGTTACCATTCAGAGTCCACGGTGAGGAGAGCCCCCTGCTCTCCCTGCGCCGCTAACTGCACGGTATTTGCTTCAGTTCGGCGTGAAGTGTGCTGGCTGTTGGCTGGAAGCTCCCTCCGGCTTCTTAAGAAAACTGCGTCGGACGGCTCCATAGTTCCCCTCCCAGTGACCCAGGGTCCGTGCTGCAGTGTTGGGAGTGGGGGCGGCAGGAGGGAGCAGGGGCGCCTGGCCCGGCCCAGCCCGGCCCGGCGGGGGGCCCTGGGCACTGAGGCCCCCCCCCGTCCTGTCTCGGCTGGAACAGAAAAACCTCCCCAAAAAAATCCCGGCTTTCCACACGGTTTAAATATGTGAAATTGAGAGAAGTGTAATTGGTTTAACAGGCTGTCTGTCAAGTCAGGTCAACCCACCACAGCCCCTACTCAACTTTGTGGCCTTTCACAGGAATATTCTTATCTCTGTCATATTTCTGGCAGTTGAGATGTATCTCCCCAGGAAAAGATCCCCTCCTGAACCTACTTGCAATAGCATAGCTGGCGTAACCCATTAGGCTGTCATCCTGCTTTGCCATAAGAGCACATTGCTGGACATGGTTTCTTATTTGTGGAAAGGGATTGGTTCAAAAAAAGGGGAAGTAATACATTTTAGAGTGATCACCTCTTAAAACTGTCTCAAACCAAGGCAACCAGGAAAAAAAAATGCCTATTGAAATAACTGTAAGGCTTATATGCAACAGTGTGTTTCATCATAAACTAAAGTAGAAGGTAGATGCTAATGCAACAGATGAAAATTTCCTCCCTTATGAAGTTTAACTAATTTAAATCTTATCCTAAAAGTAGTTCAAAATTCTGGTCAAATTCACCTTCTGTTAGAATGAGATTAGCAATTCAGAGTTGTCAACAAAAAATCAAAATTTATGAGTTAAAATTTGAAGGAAGAAACATGCTATGTAATCATAAAATTATTTAAATTAACATGCTAGTGCAATGTTGAATAAAGACTAATACAATAAAGATATTTTAATAAAATTAACATATTAAGCAGTGAAGGTGCAAAGGGCTCAGTGGAAAGTGATGAACAGTCACAATGCCTTCTGAAATCAGGAGAATTTTAAATTACTTTATGCATTCCAATTCATGTCTCATTAATATTAATATTGGTTAGACACCTAGGAGAGGGAGAACTGAATATATACTTCCCAGGTTTCATCTTTATCCAAGAATTGTTTTCAGAGGAGGTAAATGAGCTCTTGTGGCAAAGGAGATCAACAGTCTACTGGGTTACTTTGGCAGTTCTATTGCTAGTAGGTTCTTCCAGCTGATTCTTCTAATTTCATTTCACTCCTTTGTCTCCCATTCTCAATACCAAATCTATTTTCATTACCCTTCTGTGTCTCTGACAGATAGCAGGTAGAATAGCAGAAGTCACAAGCATATCTTTCTTCCCTTTAAGTCCACAACTGTTACTTTAAATCACTGGGGTCCATGAAGTACTTTCTAGATATCAACAAAACTTATTTCTTTTTAAGATGTTGTGGATATGTCTTACAAAAAAAAAAAAAAACCACAACAATAAAGGCCAACCAACCAAAAAAAAAAAAAAAAAAACCCTCCAAAACAAACAAACAGACATACAAGTATGAAAGAAATCCATATCAGGTCATTTCCACTTACAAAAGAGAATTGATAAAAACAGGAATGTGTCTGGATAGTTATGAACCTGCTGTACTATCTGCTATTTTAGTGTGAACAAATACATTATTTAATAAATAAATAAACAAACAAACAAATATCCCTGCAAAAATATGTTACCTTTTTTATAGAAGTTAATAATATGTTACTGGTAAATTAATAACTTAAGAATAATAGAAAAATATTGCTCAGGTGTTCTCCATGAGGCTCAGACTGGCAGGCAAAATGTAGCAAGAATGTTTATAGGTTAAGATTTGTATACATTTGTTAGACCATGACAGGAGTAAAAAGTTTAGAAATTCACTTATTTTGATATACACATACTTGGTCTTCCAATGATCACACTGGACTATGGAAAAAAATAGAAATCCTTAGCAGGGGCAACATACCTATACAGAGATCAACAAGTTAACTTCTGACTTGAAAAATACACAAAATATATATCATATATTGAAATAACAGATGAAAATAATTGATTTACTTTTGTTCTGGAGTGTGGCAAAAGTGAAAGTTCAGGTCAAAAAATGCTATGCAACAGTGTTGCTATATGTGAAACAACTGCAGTAACATTTGGGAAAAAACTCAATATCATTAGCTCACCAAAAAACCCACACAAACATTGACAAAAGGAAGTCTGAAGATGATATTTGAGTAAAGAGAGAAAGAAGAAGTGAAAAGTCTAAACATCAAGAAAACATCATATAGACATGGAAATCGCATAATTTAATTAGGAAGAAATGGATAACAGAAGTAACAGCCAGCAAAATTTCAAGAATGGCAATCAGAAGTTGTAAAATATGAATTAAAGTAATGGCAGAACCAAAACTTTATGCTTTGCCTTTACTATGCAAAAACTTAAATATCCCCTCCAAATGACAAGCAGGGAAGCCTGGGCTTCTGAAATCTTGCCCTTGAATGGTTTTGTTGGTTTTTTTAAAGGAAGTTTTTAATGTGAAAGAAAAAATAAAATTAGCATATATTCAATTCAATAAGTGCACTTCTTATCCAGTAACAGAGTGGGTAAAAAGTAACTTTGAGAAGACTGCTAAACCAGTGGAGGCAGAATGGGAGCTTTGAAGTTGCTTTTGCAAGAGAAGATAGAAAAAGTCCTTTGAACAACTTATGATGAACTGCTTGTGTCAAACCAACAACTGAGTTCTGTGGTGGTCTGTGTAATTCACTGAGAGTCTAAGAAAAAAATGTCAGGTATGACAACCATTAGATTGTCTTTCTGAAATTTCTTCTAGCTTGTGTATGTGCTTCTTAGCCTACTTTAGTGTGGCATCCTACAGATCTATCCCTTTTTTTACAGAGCCTCCTACCTCAGGGTGGATTGATAAAGGGAGCTCACTTGACAGGAAACCTCTTATGCAAGATTAAAGGCAGGATTTGCTTTGTTTTTTGCAGCCTCATGAAAAACTGACATCCATGGGACAGAAGGGCACATGGTCCCAACTCTGAGTCTGTCATCACAGACCATCTAATGCCGTAGAGCATCTAAAGGTTTCACAAATCTGTTCTAAGGTTTGGAACTATTTTCTGACTGGAATATTAAGCCTTTCCAGAACATTATGTAATTTTGTTTATATGGTAAATGCAAGGTAAAACGAGTGTTACCTTAGGCACAAGGAGATGATATGCTAAACTAAATTTTCCGTAGGTGCTCCCGGTGCAGAGATATCACATTTTCCTAATGCTAGCTTGTCATTACTTGGACATTGTATTAAATTATATGAAATTTTATTTTATGATTTTTGTACAAAACAGCAACTTTTTTTAAAGCAATGTGTAAGATTATTAAAATTAACAGGGGAAAAACTTTAAAACTCTTTGTGACGATTCACTTGGCTTTCATCAGAAAATCGAGAAGAACTAATGATAAAACAAACATGTGAATTCTCTCTTTATACACATCTGTTTCCATACCAAGAAAATGATTAAACATTACTAACTTTATTCAAGAACATAATATAGAGAATGGAAGAATTATTTTCTTCCTCTCTACAGCAGTGAGGGGCAGCACTTTCAGCTTTCTTATGTTAACTAAAATATTTTCTGTTGCATACAGGATATTGCTGCAAGCAGGTTTCGTTTTACAGAGATTTCATGGTTTGTCAGACTGGGGGAACCACAGCACAGGCTGGTTCAGACAGTTAAGTCCAGGGCCAGCAGTCTAAACAGGCAAGGGTGTGATAATCCAGTCATTCATGGTAAGGAGGCAAGAATTTAAATACTCTGAAAAAACAGTTCTAATGAAAACCCCAGTTTCATTTTCAAAACAGATATGATATCTCTGGGGTTCTGAAATCCCCAGTATTCAAGATTTCTTTTTTTCTACTGCCGTCTCAGAAAAAAAAGACTTTGGTTGCATTGGATGTTTCAGAAACCCCAAATTAATTTAGTGCCAGCTGGAAAGCCTAGTCAGATAACTAAGAGTCCATGTAGTTTCAGAAGCCATAAAGTTTTCTGAGATTTTGCAGTTTCTGGAATTGTCCTGGGACTCAAGAAACTACAGAGCTATATATGTATTTAACATGTAAAAAATTACTCTGTATGGTCCCCTATATTTTTTACTGTCCTGAGTTCATCACCTGGATTTGTGGATTTTTACTAATGCGGACATTAGTAAAACCCTTAACACCATTTCTCACAGCATTCTCCTGGAAAAACTGGCTCCCGATAGCTTGGTCAGGTGTGCTCGTTGCTGGATAAAAAACTGGATGGAGAGCTGGGCTGAGAGAGTGGTGCTGAATGGAGATACATCCATCTGGTGGCTGGTCACAAGTGGTGTTCCCCAGGGCTCAGTACTGAGACCTGCCCTGTTTAATGATTTAATCGATGATCTGGACAAGGGGATAGAATACACACTCAGTCGGTTATTTTGCAGATGACACCAAGCTGGGCAAGAGTGTGGATCTTCTTTAGGAAAGGAAGGGTCTACAGAGGGATAGGGGTGGGCTGGATCAATACGATGAGGCCAGTTGTGTGAATTAGTGGTGGACTTGGCAGTGTCAAGTTAATGGTTAGAGTCAATGACCTTACAGGTGTTTTCCAACCTAAATAATTCTATGATTCTGTGATTTACCATCTGTTGTTTACCTCACTCATCAAGCAGAGAGAGTTCCTACTTTGTCTAAGGAACACTTAATAACATTTAGATTAAAAATTGTGTAAATTTTCACCATTCCAACACTAGCTTAAAAGTCACGTATACAAATAGCACTTCTTTCCAGAGATAGTGCATGATGTCAGAATGATGTTAAGCATAACAAAGAAAACTTCAACTCAGCATAAAGGGAAACATTCTGAAAATGTTGGAGTGATATTTGAGTGTCCAAAGAAACATTCACAGCTGCCCCAGCAAGGTCGATGTGATGGGCTAATCAGAATGGTGTTGATGACATCACTGTCTTCGAGCAGAGAAAGAGAGTTTAGCACATATTTTCCAAAATACAGAATTTCCAAAGTCTTTCCAATTTTTTTCCCACTTAAATTATGTCTGAATCTATATTACTGGACCCAAAGCAATCTGAATACACACCCTCATTGTGTTCTGATTTTTGCCAAAAAAACCTTTAACCAATATCTTTTGACTGCCAAATCCAACTGATGAGATCAAATTCAGGCCATGAAAATTTTCTAAAAGCAAGGAACAGCCCCATAGTCAAGGGTGTGCTAGACGCTAAGGACACATTCATTATTGTTCCAGAAAATAAGCAGAGAAACTTCTTGATGAAAGGCCAAAATCTGAGAATTCAGGAGAATTTCAATTTTGACATCTGTTTTAACAGATGTGGGTAAACTGTGTCATGGATGTTTTCCTGTCTTTGAAAATTGTTTTTGGCCTAAAAGCAGAAGAGGATACACTGCATCATTTTCAATATTAGGTGTTTGTATTAGTTTGCATTTCACAAGCAATGGTTTAATGCAGCAAATTAACCTGATGTACGTCCTTTGGGAAAAAAATAAATTCCTCTTTTATTGTTTTTTACAGGTAATTGAGCATGATCTGTTATTCCAAAATATGAGGAGAAATTTAGAGTGCCCTTGCACTGCAGCATTAATTTGGAGGAATGGGAACTCATTTTGTGTCCTTCCCTGTCAAGGTATTCGTGCATCAGATCTGAAAACCTAAACGCTGCATGACTGGGTAAAATTTCCAAAAGTTGTGGAGGAATAGAAGTCAGACCATCAGCAAAACTGACAATGGACTTAATGTAAGAAAGAGGCTCTACAGTAGAAGGACTGTTAACTATAATTCTATGAGAAAAAGATTTTAATGAGATGGAATAAGATCCTGCAACAGGGAATCACAAAGTAGATATTTTCAGGACTAGTAGGCAGATTTTTACATAAGCCTACACATTCTTTGATCCACATGCTAAGACTAGTTAGAGGACAGTTATAAGCCCTTACTCAGATTTAGCTGACCTGCCAACAGCAGTTACACGGATTTTCATGCTTTTGTGCATGTTCCTTACAGTCTGCATCAGCAAAAATGGTGAGTGGCTTTTTTGAAGTCTTTACTTTCCCAATACCTCCTGCAAAAGTTAATTTCTATTGCCTTTACCTTCAGGAAAAGAAGCAATCTTAGGAGATATGAAGACAAAAACATTTATTTTGCCTTATATCACGGTTCACTTCAAGGCTAAAAGGGCCAAAGGGGAAATAATAAAACAAGAATGTAAGGGTGAAGTCAGAGGAAGAGATGATAGCTATTTATGCTGCCTCTGACCTTTTAAATATGATCTTAGAACCTGGCCCTAAATTTATCCCCATAGAAATGATATGTGAAATTTATACGCAGAATTTTTGGGGGTTGTACTTAGTCTACAATTAGTTTTGTCTCTGGTGAGTTCACTATTTGTTAATTTATGTAATCTCTTGTTTTGTGTGTGTATCCATGTCTCGTTACTGGCTTAGACCTTTTTGCCTTCCTCTTTTGAGTTTTTATGTTTATTTATGTATTTTTTCAGATTCCTATGATTCACATTTAAGAACTGATTCCTGTTTTCAGATCTCTGTCTGTTAACCTGTTGACTGTACTTGTTTACTGCCCATTTCTCATCATGACTCTTGCATAAGGTTCTATTGAAGTGCTGTAAAACACAAAACAATACACAGTTCAGAATAGATGCATCATTAGCACAAACTTGCTAGGAGAAAAACACACACAAGATATTTGCACACCTGTTATGGCTCACATTGCTTTGGTAATGCTTTTATTTGACCAGTTCCTATGTATCTTTGAATATTTTTTCTGTTTACTTGCTGTCATGTTAAGGTGTGACTAACCAGGATGAATTAATGTTCTGCAGTGCTGAAAGTAGCCCACTGTTTTCCTTGTCTGCTTCCAGCTGCCTACCTGTTGCAAAAACAGTTTTTCAGTACTTTACATCAGACTCTGTGAAACACAATGTGCAAAGAAACAGTATCAAAAAAATAGCAGCTTTTTACAGAGGAACTTCTTACAAAACTACAGGTACACCTGCCATTTAGAGCACTGGCTGTTAGGCCTTGATTTCATCTTCAGGGAATCCTCCCTGCTTGACTTCCATTTTAATGAGAAAATCAGACATCACTGTGGCCAGTCCTGTTTATCAATGACCTGGAAGAGAGGATCAGGTGCAGTCTCTGTCAGTTGGCAGATGGCACCAAGTTGGGCAGGAATGTTGATCTGCTGGAGGGTAGGAAGGCACTACAGAAGGATCTAGACAGGCTGGATCAATGGGCTGAGGCCAATTGCATGGTGTTCAATGAGGCGAAGTGCTGGGTCCTGCAATTCGGTCACAACAACCCCCTGCAGCACCTGGGGAAGAGTGGCTGGAAAACTACCCAGAGAAAAAGGACCCGGTGGGGCTGGTGAAGAACTGCTGAACATGACCCAGCATGTGCCCAGGTGGCCAAGAAGGCCAATGGCATCCTGGGCCGTATCAGCAATAATGTGGCCAGCAGGACATAGCAGAGCGCATTTGAGGTGTTGATGCTGCACCTCAAGTCCTGTGTTCAGTTCTGGGCCCCTCACCAAAAGAATATTGAGGTGTTGGAGTGTGTCCAGAAAAGGGTAACAAAGACAGTGAAGGGTGTAGAGCACAAGCCTTATGAGCAGCTGAGGGAGCTGATGTTGCTTAGCCTGGAGAAAAAGTGGCTCAGGGGAGAAATAACCTCAACTTGTGACAGGGGAGATTTAGATAGGCAATCACGGAAAATTATCTTCCAGCAAGAGTACACCTTCTTTCCTCCAGCCCTTCCCCTTGTTTTCTGTGACGTGGGATTCCCAAAGTCTGGTCTCACTAACAAAGACTGAGGGAAAGAAAGCATTCAGGACTTTCACCTTTTCCATGAAGAAAATATACGTGCTAGGTATCAGTCGATGTCAATGGCAAAATATACGAATATATCAGGAGAAATGGGACTTAAAGTACAATATTTCCAGCAGATTAGAAATTCACTGCCAGCAATATGAAAAAACACCCAACACCCAAACCTATATCTACAGAATATCTATGTATAAAATATATAAACCTGTGGAGAATGAGAGATTTTGGGCTCAGAATACCCCTAACAGTGTCTGTTTTATTTCCGAAGACAAATGGTTAAAACACCCAGAGGGACTGAGCTATGAGCAAGATATATGCGTACTTAGACTCACAGTTTGACTGAGGAATTGAAAAAAAGTGTTTCTTAACATATTTGCAAAAATCTTCTTAATAAAAGCTCCAGACCATTCCAAGAGATCTGTGCTATTAGGAAACAAAACACGCTTTCACATGCTCTAAAATTCTCAATCACACATATGATCCAATATTTGGCTGTTTCTTAGATAAATTAGACAGAGAAAAAATTCTCTTAGTGGACTTCACAGACCTAAGCCACATTTTTTTTTTCCAATCTATATTCCTATGGAATAGTTATTTGTTTCAGCACTACTTTGAATTTATATTTTTGTGGTATAGGTAATGCAGAAATACATAACTGTCATCAAAAGCTTTGTGTGCACACAAAAACACACACACACACACACAAGATCTTCCAGCTGAACTGGAAATGCTACTATTATCTGAATCTCTTAAAAAAAATCTCTTAGCTATCTTTCCCTCTGGGTGTTATCTTTCTGTGGCTTTATTTTATAAGTTACGCTGCCTCAAACAAGCAGTGTATGTTATATGTGTGGATTTGACACACTGGAATTTGAAAATCTCTAAGATGGGGCTGACACCTGAGCTTACAATAAAAGTAGACTTGATCAACACAAGTGGCAATGAAATATACTTGTACTGACTAATTTCAATGAGGACACAAGTAATAAAGACTCTTTAAAGCTTTCAAGCTCAGCTTCAAATAGAACATATGCAAGCAGACATGATTCTTCTCTGTCTCTGTCCTCATCATGAGTAAGGTGTTAAGTTTACTAATAAGTTTATCTGAGAACTGTGATATTTTACTGCTGGTTCTGCATCATTTAGGGGCAAAAAAAATCTTTTAGCAACCATTCCCAATTTTTTTTTAAACTATCATTCATATGAGCACATTTTTAGATATTTCGTAATCTACTAGGGGAAAATCCCACAATAGCTCATCTGCACTTTTCAACTGCTATGGAATGTTTAGCACTTAATATGAAGGATAAAAGGGTAAGGGAATGGAAAGAATTCTATGAAAACCTAAATACCCTGGATATCTTATAGCAACGTAAAGAAAAACAGCAGACACCTAATTGCCATCTTCACCTATACAGTTAAAAGAGGTCTGCTATAAAAATTACATGTAATCAATATGAATGCAGCTATAAACAGAACTACACATGGCACTCTGCAATTTAATTCTGTCCTTACTACTGCTGGGTTCCACTTCTATATTTATAGTATGCATAATGAATGAATACATTTTAGAACTGATCCAAGGGGGAAAAAAATCTCTTTCCTTTTTGACATATTCAGAATCAACTACTTGTTTTTCTTAAACCCAAATTAAAATATATTTGGGTTGTGGCTGAGCTGAGGAAGAATTGAGTTTGGTTTGTTTAGCAAAGAAGCTATGTGAAGGAGAACATTTCATTAAGTAAAAGAATATATATATACCATAAACATAATAAAAAATTCAAAAAAATAATAAATTTGTAAAAATAATAAACAGTAGCAAATGCCAAATAATTAACAATTGAATATATATTGTTTTCAGATGTACAGGTATTTGTCTGTCAATCACTTTTAAAATCTGTCTTCTGGCTTACCTTAACAATAACTTTTAAAGTATTTACCATTTAAACATACGATACATAATTTAATGGATAATATGTGTTGAAAAATAATTTTCCAGGTGTTTGTGATTTTTGGATGTCTTTCTATGGCCACCTTAGGTAACTCAACCTTAATTAATTTTGCCTGAACACTTGGGTCCTGAAGAATCTATTGGAGATTCATTTTCTGTCAGTACCATTGTGATGGATAAATTCATCCTCTGCATTCAGATTTCTGCTCTTCTTTAGTGAAAAAAAAAATCTAAAAACTTAACAATGCCTATGTAACTCAATGAGAATTTCAAATACAAGCTCGGAGACTTATTTTTAACAAATTATGTAGAATAAAATTTTAAAGACAATAGAGCTAGGGAGTAACATGAACATTATCAAGAACTGAGTCAAAATACTTCTCTATTTTCATAGCAAAGGGGTAACAACACTGTTGTTGTGTCTGAAATGTATAAAAAGGTGTGTAGCCAGCAGCTCAAGGGAAGTAAGCAGGTCTCTACTCTGCTCCTATGAGACTCCTCCTTGAGTACTACATCCAGCCCTGGAGTCCTCAGTACAGGAAAGGCCTCTTGGACCTCTTGGAGTTTGTCTTGTGGAGGAGGGCCACAAGAATGATCAGAAGACTGGAGCACCTCTCCTATGAGGGAAGAGAGGCTGAGACAGTTGAGGTTGCTCAGCCTGAAGAGAAGGTTCCAGGGAGATCTCATTGCAGCCTTTCAATATTTAAAGGGTGCCTGTAAGAAAGAAAAGGACAGACTTTTTTAGCAGGGCCTGTAGTGATATACCAAGGGATAATGGTTTTAAACTAAAAGAGAATAGATTCAGATCAGATGTAAGGAAGAAATTTTTTAAAATGAGAGAGGTAAAACAGTGGAACAGTTTTCCCAGAGAGGTGGTAGATGCCCCATCCCTGGAAACAATCAGGGTGGACAGGGCTTTTGAGCAAGCTGATCTAGTTGAAGATGTCCCTATTCACTGCAGGGGCATAGGATTAGATGATTTTTAAAGGTCCCTTACAACCCCAACTAGTCCTTGATTGTATGATGCTATTGTTACTACTTACTGAAAATAACAGGTTTAGAATGGATATGTTGCATTCACTGAAATTAGTTGCCAAAATCTTTGCTAGCAGGAAAATCAAGAAGAAGCGAACATTCTGTAAATATTCAAGAATCTTTTTCTGCATGTTTAAGAGGGTGGGCGTGCATGCCAAACAGAGAAGAGATTATTTTGCTTTGCAGTTTGTGTCTATGATCAGACCCAAGGTCTTTGAATGGGTCCCATAGAGTGTGCACAGAAGACCTAACCAATACCACACACATCACGTCTGCCTCTATGTGTTGCATTATTGTTTCTATATGTGCTGCAACTCTGAAAGCTGAGATTGGTGCTTTCAAGAGTCTGAGTGTGGCAGATATGCTCATGTCATTGTCTATGCCATATAGAAACACATTACACAGAGACTGAACTGCCCATGTTACCATGGATCCTGGGGTCACCTTGGAAAAGCATGTTTTTCTTTGTTGTTGGAAACTACTAAATATTCTTCTGTTCAGACTCTGTAGCACCCTTTTCCATGCCTCATCTACTGCTCTGATATAGCTGCCATTATAACAGAGCTTGTACTTTGTATTTACAACATTATTATTCAATAACCTTTCTTTTCTGTTGAGAAATTGCCTTCTGTCCTTGTGTTTGACCTTTGAAGTGAAGTAATTCTACCTAGCAGATCTTTCTTTTATTTTAGTATTTGTAAAGCATCATCCACTCTTGCAAAATGATTCATAGAATCATAGAATGGTTTGGGTTGGAAGGAACACCTTAAAGGTCATCTAGTTCCAACTCTTCTGCCATATTCGGGAAACTTTCCACTAGACCAGGTTGCTCAAAGCCTCATCCAACACAGCCTGGAACACTCCTAGAAATGGGGCACCCACAACTTCTCTGGGCAACCTGTTACAGTGTCTCACAACTCTCACAGTGAAGAAATTGCATAGAAACATTCTAACAGAATAAAGATACCACTTCCACTGTTGCTGAGAGACTGTTTATTCAAATTCAAAGTTCCTAAGCTCTAATTTTCTCTGCAATTGATTTGCCCCGTAACATCAGATTTTTCTGTGATTCAATTGGCTCAGATTTACTTTGGATTGATATTAACTAATTCAGTATGATTCTTTTGAGGTCTTAGTAGAGCATTGTTCATGATATGAAAAGAAAAACGTTACATGAATGCATATTATCATGTTTAGATGCTTTGCATCAGCCTGCTGCTCGTTGATGTTGCCTATAAGCAAGAATTAATGACATGAACAGTATTTGACAAAAATGTCTTCAGCAATTGCTAGAAGTATAGTGCTATGAATATACTAAAAGCAATGACGCTGTCATTGTACTCAGGCTGACAGGCTTTGCTAAGAGGCAAGGAATGTTAACTTAGGCTTAGATCTGTTAAAATATTGTATTCTGGACATGGCTTCCTATGTTTGGCTGCTTTGTTGTGCCAGCAGGATGAACATCTGACGATCTGCAGCAGCTAAAGCCTGTGACCTCAAATATATTGACCTGCTCATGCTGATATTGTTTATTTGGCTGCTGGAATGAAGTTAATTTATGCCAAGCTGGTTTAGAGAACTTAGAAAACACTGTATAACAGCATGCGTCTATCCAGAACTGTCCATACACATCTGTCCAAGCTTTAATCATTCACCAGTCTTCCAGATTGAAGGGAATTCTTTCTTTATGTTTTTTTCAAGTCTCAGGTTTACAGTTTTATTGTTGCTTAGCTGCATACATTGTTGTATGCATTAAAAGTATAATGTATTTCATATTAAGCAGTTTAATTAATGTTAGACCATATAAGCTCCTGAAAGGATTTTACCTACTCAGAATTCATCACCTGGTTTGATATTTTAAATAGTGCTTTTTTCCTTTAATTAAGAAAAATGAGTAGTTAATGGACTGATCAACAGCAAAACCAAAACCAAGTCCTTTTTTTAAAAGATTTTATATTCAATGTGCCTAAATTTTTCTTCTGCTTTGAAAGGTACAGATCGAGAAAAAATGCAGAAGGAAGGCCATGATTTATTCTCCTCAGAAGACATATTTGAATATAAAATATTCTTTTCAGCAACTTTAATAAATATATGTAAGAAATATATATATATGTTTTAGGTACTGACATAAAACTCTATATTCTGAGCACCATAATCAATTGTTTCTTTACTAATTCCTACTGACCATTTGTCTGGGAAGCATAAACTTCTTAACCGTGTTTTGGCACATTTATTCTACAATTGTTTAGTATTTTGAGACAGAATAATTTCCTCAGTGTGTCATCTGAAGTCCACTTATGCTCAAATAACTCTTTCTTTCTTCTAAAACTTTAGTATAATTTTTGACATTTCCTTATACTTTTTGCTAGGATACATTTTATGAATACCAAGAATTCCACTTGTGTCTAAGACATTCTCATTAGATTAAGCTACAGCTACAGCTTCAGCATTTCAGCTTCACCCATGAAAGATCTTCACTATACAAGAGATGTTTTTCTTTGAATTCGAATTTCTTCCGTGATAGTTCCACTCCTTCTTTGTGGGTCCTTGCAAAATAATTTTTTTCTTAGAGATATTAGTTTTGGATGCTTAGGTGTGTTCTTGCTGCCAGATCTCTTTCTGTTTAATTTTCTTTTTCTTCTGGATGTATGACAAAGATTTTATATAATTTTGTATCTTATCAAAAAACAAACTACCTTCTCTAACTTTAAATCAGGATCTTAATAACCTTTCCCTCACTTTTGGGGATTACTATTATAACACTGTTTACTGAGATTCTAAATACCTTCCAAAGATCTCTCACTAATCTCAAGACTTCTTTTAAGTCTCTTTTTTGAGTTTCTTACATAAGACTTATGAAATATAGACTTCGTATTGTCTCAAATATAGACTCCAATTCTTTTAAAGGCTTACATTTTCTTAAGTATCTTTGAATTTCTTTTACACTATTCTCAACAGCTATGAATGTAATGCAATTGTGTAGATTGGAGTTTTTACCTATGAGTCCCTTATTTAAACCTTTTTTTTTTTTCCTACAGGTTCACTTCTCATTCTATCTCTGCTGCTGTTACCTTGTAGTGCCAAATTTTGCTCTAATTTACAAATTATAATTCTATTAAATCCTTAAGATGAAAAAGGAGTGCTTCTTTTTTCTTTTCCTCAATAAACAATCAGTTGTATATAGACTAGGATGCTGCTGAGGTAGTTTTTCTAGTTGGAACAGTCTAGTATGTGTGGGTTATCTTAACATTTTTCTAGTCTACAATAATACTTTTAAACTTTTCATCAGAATAGATAGCATGCAGTTTTTATAGTAATATCTATTTAAGGCTATACCATAATCCAAAAATATGACAAGCAAGTGCAGTAATATATTCAAAAAAACAAACAAACAAAAAAACCTCATGAGATTTATGAGAATCAGTGAAATAGAAGAGCTTTAATTCACTGTTTTTTCAAGTGTGATCAAAGATCATTGTCCACTATTTATTGGTCTGCAGTTCCATGTGCAATAGAGAACAGAAAAAAGTTGATCATTAGAAGAGTGGAAGGAAAATGAAACTGTAGAAAGAAAGGGCTAAATTGAATGCACTGATGAAAATTAGACAATGACAGAAATCAGGACAAGAGTGAAATAATTTCACTTGAAAGTTTCTTTTAAATGATGAGAAATGCTGCAGTGTAGACTTTAACAAAGGATAAAATTCCCTTCTCCAATCTTCACTGCAGTTCTTAATGGTATATTCTGCAGCTGCCCTGTATACAGGGCTCCCACTGGTATTAATAAATGATCTTTTCATAGAACTATTGCAGAATATGAATAGAAATCAAGAAGATAAAAATTTTGCTGTATAGAAGGGTTTCCTGATGTTCAGAGGGAAGCTCCTGTGTTTCAGTTTCTGCCTCTGGTCCTGTCATTGGACACCATGGAAAAGACCCTGGGTCCATCCTGTTTATACCCTCCCTTCAGATATTTATATACATTGATCCCTTTCGCCCCAGTCTTCTCTTTTCCAGGGTGAAGAGTCACAGTTTTAAAATATCATTTTAAAATATCCAATTAAGGAGTGTTATTAAAGAGTTTACAGAACATTAGGGAAATTATTTTTATGATTTATTTAATTTGAAATCAACACTGATATCAATTTAAAGAATGTATAATATGTTAGTTGGCAAAGTAATTGCATTTATACATGTGTGGTGTATTGCATATATTTAGATCTGAAGGAATTTATAGGATAACTATTAAAATATATCTTCATTTTAAAAGGAAAAATTAATGCAGTATTTGATTGATAATTTTTAAGGTATTTCAGTAAACAACCTTCATGATCCCTAGCATTTCATATATGACACGTTATAATACTCGTACTCAGTACAAGTATTCAGTTATAATAGTGAAATGGATTTTCAAATATGTATCTGTAATTTCTTTCAAAGAGCAAATAATTTAAAAAGTTATAGTTAAAAGAGTAAAACTGTACATTTGGTAGACAAAGAAGAGGAAAGAAAAGAAAGAATTTTTAAAATTCAGACTACCTCAATCTAAACTGACTTTGAGTTTAAAATAGGTGAGCAAGATGGGGTTTTTTGTTGTTTGGGGTTTTTTTTATCCAAACTAAAATAAAAACAATAGAAAAACAGAGATTATAAAAAATCCAACGGAATTTTTGCTCAGAGAAAGCAAATAGCTTAGTCCAAAGCATAGTAATTAGTGAAAAGCCTTCAACTTCTTATCTGACTTCAGACATAGGCAGTCTGCTTGTCTCTTTGATGTATTGACTCGAGGATTTATTTATAATCAATACAGAGTAGCAGGAATTTTTAGGCTGTGATTTATTTCAAGTAGCTATCTTAATTCAGATGAATCACATATTGCAACTGTTTTCTTCCATTAACTATAAACAAAAACTGAGAAGAACCACCTAAGATGCAGACTTCTGCATTTAATTGGATAAAACCCCTCTCACTTCAGTGGGTCTTGGATTTCTAGAAGCAAAAGTATGTTTTTTTTATAATTGTATAACGAAACATATCAATATGTCATATTAGTCCAAAATAACCCATGAGGGGAAGAGGATGCCTATTAACCTGAAAAGGAGTGATTCCATTCACTCTAGGACTAATTCTGCTAATTTCCCACTAAGACAAATTGATTTGGGGATATTGAGCTGACCAGCTTGTAAGTTTTAATCGTAACTGAAGTCCTTGGTGTAATAATCTTTCCGTGGAAAACAGTAATAAAAAGTAGTAAATTTATTATCCTCAAGTTTCTGAATACAATAATTTTTAAATAATTCGATAGTTAAGCAAATACACACATTCCGCTTCACAAGCATCCCCTTCCATACATGCCCAGGCACCTCCCCACTCCCCACACATCCAGGATCAGCACAGCAGATAATTAACACCTTGGAAAAGACTGAAATGCTAAATAGCTCTCTTCCTGTGCAAAATATCTGGTACAATCATGGGACAATTTTATTTTAATATCTACATCATATTTAAAACACAGCATTTTATTTTATTTTATTTTATTTTATTTTATTTTATTTTATTTTATTTGCAGAATGTTTTCATTTAATTTGTTTAATTAAAATCACTTATTTCTCCTGTGCTGTATTTCTGTGAATATTTTCTTCTAAAAATCGAAAAAAATTATATGATATATTTTCAGGATAAAACATTGGCTTATACAATTTTAAACAATAATGGTGTGGAAGCATTTATTTGTCCCTCCCTAAGGTGGAATAAATATTTTACTCACAGACCATTTACAATGAAATACTTTACAGTTATAAGATGGTTTCAAAAAATTTTGATCCTCATTGCTTGTTCATTGTAAACAGTAATTTTTCAGTGAATGGAAAGTATGTGTGGTATATCTACATTAGTCAAAACACCAGTTACTACTAATGGCTAGGCTGAACTACAGTAAATAATGCTCTGAATGATGTTTTGCCTTCTTCTTTGTCACTCCAAGACACGATAAAGTGTTGAAATAGAGTTTTCCTCTTTGATAGTCTCCCATGTTGAAATCCATCCCAAGTATTTTATGTTGTAATTCTTGTATCTTTTAAAATTTGATACATTCTGCATGGTTTTCATTAGCCTTTCTGTTATAGTAGTGAAAATCACAGATAATTACAATTTTGTGCAACTTCGGATTTACACCGAGAGAAAACTTGCTCCTGTACTTAAATCTGAGTTTCTTCTGTATTCAAACATTGTTTCACAACCATCAAGAGTCTCATTTGTTGCAGCTCGAAGCCCCGTTCAATCTGACCTTGAACACTTTCAGGAATGGGACATCCACAATTTCTCTGGGCAACCTGTTCCTGTGCTTCACTGCCCCTACAGTAAAGAATTCCTTCCTTATATCTAATATATGCCAGAAATAATAAATCATATAAAAATCTGAGGAAAGTTTTGAAATTATTTTGATTTGAAACACATTTTATATTAATAACAACTTAGAGATGACTAAAATATATTGATGGGCATTTGAGCTTGACACTTTTTGAAAGGTGCATGGAATTTAAAATTAAAACCAGTAAAATTACAAACTTCTTAAAATTTCCTCTTTCCTCTGATATTCAGAGTTGCATATGCCAAATCTCTGTTTCATACAAATCTCTCAAACACTCTCAGAAAAAGTTTTTATTTCAGGCTTAAATATGGTTTGTATAGAACACTAGTACTAGTGGAGGTTCTCTGGGGGAAAAGGTGGAACACCTTCTCATTGGATTTGTGTACACAATACATTTTTTCCAATCTGGGGAATTCATTCTAGGTGTGTTATATCCATAATTCTTACCACGCCAGGCCTCAAGATTCTGTGAAAATGATCCTGTGGACCTTGCAGGCAGCTCATGTGATGAGAGGTGGTGATGAAGAAGTTGAGGGAGAGAATAAAGAGCATATGGCCCAGTACAGACACCAGAAACTACTTTTTCATATGGTCCACAGCCTGACAAATTGTTTAGTTCCATTTAAAGGCTGTGTTTGACAAACAGTGCTGAAACAGATCTTCAAAATATCTTGTAGATCAAAATCCCTTTAAGCAAATTACCCTGGCCAGTCACCCTTGCTGCTGATAATTCACACTTCACCCCAGCTGATCAAGCCAAACAATGTTGTTGCAAAAGTATTGTGAAAAAGGTAGGCACATATTCACAGATGCAGGGGAAAATCCCCTTGCATGATGATTCCTCAGGAAAGTGTACCAAGTTATGTACCCTTATCTACTGTGCAATATCTAAGTTGGTGGGTTCACTGTATGTCAGCACCACTTCAGAAAATAAATGTTTGATCCACAAAAAATATTTAATACGTCCTGTCTATCTGCTTCATTTCAGCCAATGAATATGCTATGTTCCATTAGCAATTGTTTATAGTCATATGTTTCTTTAAACTGTGATAATTATTTAGTTTTCTCTAAATCCAGCCACTGTCTATCCATAATTTTCAGATGTCCTTCGTAGGGGTGTAATTAAGTTTCAATTTCACCAAGTCAAAGACATCATTCTCGTTATCCTTTTATTAAATTACTGACATCTAACATCAGTCTGAGATCTGAAAAACGAACTTAATTTGCTGTTTGCCAAGTATCATCTATGTGATACAAATTCTACTTGATAAATCACACCCACACATTGCCATATGATACTACTAGTAATGTCTTCACAACCTTTTCTTCATCGTTAGTTATTTGGGTGAAGTGAATGATTAGAACATAAGCAATGGCATTTGTTCAAGATGTGCCAGAAAGAGCTGCAGTCTGTTCGCTTCTTCGCTGCCCACGTTAGCACTGTGCTGTAAAAAAGAAAGATTACTAGGAAAAGTGTTACTTTTAGTCTAAATCTGTAAATGATATTCAGAATACCCTGTTAAATGGCAAGATGCTATTTTAAAATATGGCATCTTAAGGGAAAAAGTCAGCTTTAAAGAGGTTTTGAGGTGGTTGTTTCTGGGGGAGAAAAAATCGGAGGCATCCTAAGGTCTTTAGCCATTTTGAAGATTGGTTCAAAACACAGTTCCTTCATATAGGAAGAAAAGAGGACAATAAATGTAACTCATTTTAAAATGGACCGATATATGTTTCTGGTTGGGATTGCTGGACATAATTTCTTGTAAAGCTGAGGGACTGCAGTTAGCTCTCTAATATTTTCCTTGCCGGAAGTTCATCTGCATTTGCTCCTATATCTAGAGTCTCAACTTATTAGTGGTGCTATAGTCCATTCATGCATTAGAATATGCCACTAGAGCATGTGTCTCATACTTTCTAGTTAAAATTGGCTGGAACTGAATTGGTATTTACAGTTGCTTATATTACAATGTACTTATTTTGACAAGTTTCCTTTAGAAAATCTTTCAGCAGCAATAGCAGTAGTAAGTACAACTTGCAGCAGGGAAAGCCTTGTGAGAAGAGAAAATAGCTACACTCTTCTGCTTTCTCAAGTTACCTGGAGTTAAATCAATGCCAAAAGGCTTTTCGTAGTAATACTACTGTCTTGCAGGAGTACTTGATATAATCCTACCTTTGATAAAATTACAAATGGGCTACTTTTTGCACAAGGCAGAAAATTTTTGTTTTAATATATGTTTTTAATAAGTTGGAAACATGAACTTATGCACTAGTCATGTGGAATGTATGACTACTTCCTAATAAGTTTCACAATCTAAGTTAGAAAATGTTCACTCTGTGTGACTTAAAAATAAGAATTCTAGGCATCTTCATTCTATTGATGTAAAATTTTTTTCCTACCATGCTGTTATTTTTTAAAATAAACTCATTTTTACAAATAGAAATATTTTTCCATGACAGCTGTGGAAAATACCTATGTTTACTCAATATTGCAGCATCAGTATATTGTTTATAATTATTTCAACATGTTCTCAAACATTTCTGACTGCTAGACAGCAGAGGTTAGCAACGGTGAATGGGAATAACTTCTGAACAACTTTGGTAGGTTTCCCAAGAAAGGCTTGCTTTCTGTCCCTGCAAATTTTCCCTGAGATATTGTCTGGCTAACAGTTGCATAAAAAGAGTATGTTTGCACAAACCTTGAGGCAAATTCTGTCTCAACTTTACCAGTGAATTCAAAGAGGGTAAAGATGGTGCTTCGCACACCTCTGTGCACTTTCTGTACCAAGAGGGGGGTGACCCCAGAAATAAGTTTTTAATCTCTCTTCAGAGCACAATGCACATCATCACTTCATGCATCTTTTTCTGGGACTCATGGCAACTAAGTACTAAGAGGCTCTCTTGCTTGCTAAAAAGTGTGTTCAGCAAAAAAATTTGTACCATTAGCAAATTTGAACACAACTACAATAGAGTCAATTCAAATGCTGGCAGGGTAATACTCTAACCCAGTAGTAGCATGCCACCTTTAGATGACTGTGTAAAAGTATTTATGTACATGCCCAAGTTCTGGGTTGTTTAAAGTCTTCACTCTAAATATATTTTACATTTTGGACATATTAAAAAAAAATCATACTGGAAATGAGCATCTCTCACCGGCTCAGGGCAATATGAACTGCACTTCTTCATGACTCTAATTCATTGGATATCAGGGAAATTGACACCATCTCCTTTCCCACAGGTTTTCTATGAAACTAAGGAGTGGGAGAAAACTTTAAACACTAAAGATATGATTTTGTACTTCACAAGTTGATGGGAATTTTGCTATTGGTTTCAACAGCAATCCATATATCAATTCATCTCTTTGACCCAACAGCTTTTCCTCGTTGGTAATTCAGCTCCTGGTTTTGGCAGAGTAAGGAATACTTTTACTTTGTGTTCTTGGGTTTTTTGAGGTTGAGTATGTATGCTTTCTAACTGCCTTGTTCTTGAGAACAAATCATATATGACATATTATCACAATCCCTATTTATGGTACATTTTCCATTGCAAATTTTTACAGATTGTGTAGGAAAAGACAACAGCTTCAAAGCCTTATATAATTTTGACTTTCCTGCCAAATGAGCCCTCAGAGAAGAACCACTCAATTGATTCTTCTTGTATTCTACTCCCTTCCTTTCAAAGCACTCAAGACATAGTGCCTCGTCAGCCATCAGTTGCATCAGGGCAGTGGGAGAACTTTATTTTACTGAGAATGCTCGGTATGGTCCAGGATTCTAAATCTGTAAACTGCAAGCTTGGGTATTACATTAGGTGTCAAGGGCCATGATAAGACAGAGTTCCAGAACAGCTGCACAGATCACTATCGGCATGCTGAATCTCACTTGGAAGTACGTGAGAGAATTATATCATTTTGATTTGATTTTTGTTCCAGGACAAGAAAGAAACAACATGCAGCAGCTGTTGTTTCTCATGTGGAAGCTCAGAATAAGACCATGCAGTCTTCATTTCAACAATGCTCCAGCCAAACTTGCAGGTAACTGTAGCAAGAACTAGATCTGAAATGTTTAAGCAGATCAAAGAAAAAAAGGAGAAACCTACTCATCTGTAGAAGATTTTGAAATTGTAGGGTAGAGAGTGTAGTGCATATTTTATATGATGGGCTCACTGGTCTGGCACTGAGCCCAAGCAGAAACAGATTCTGTAAAAAAACCCAAACACAGATATTTAAATACATTATTCATAGGTAGTTGTCCTTCTTTGCTAAATGCCACTGGGTCCAAGAGCAGCATAGTTTTTCCAGAAAGCCTGTTTTAAATCTTCCAACTTGCAGCTCTAGTCCATGCAATCCCTATAAGTAAGGAAAAATAATCCTTGGATGTCTGTGTGATGGGAAACTGTTCCATAAGTCATGTATATGTTATAGACTCTCCACTTGGAAAGCACCTTTGATTTGCCCATGTCTTCCAAAAAAATTGATAATCTCAGCAAGAGGAGTCAGAGAAATTTTGCTCCATTTTCCCCTATTTACCTTGCAGAGATTAAATCTTACCTATTTTCCACTCAAACACAGTGACAGACAGGAAATTTGAAAAAGCAGAAAACAATTTTAATTTTGATGGAAGAATTTTTAAATTCAGCATTTTCCTTTCCCAGTAAATGTTGTTGGATGTCTAACAGGAAAGGAGAAAGAAAAAAGTCTGAGAAAATCCTGAGAAACAAATTTCTTGGTGAGACAAATGTATTGAATTACCACTTTACACAAAATAATCAGAGGGAAAAATATAATTGGGAATAACTGCCCATTGTTCTGGAAAAAACCTCCAGCAGCAGTCTTACAGACATCAGTTGCTGGTATCAGTTTTAATAGTTGGGGTTTTTTAAAATTTTGTATAATATAAAAATATTATTTCACCTTTATGTTTTCTTAATATAATATAATTGTACATATGGCCTTTTTAATACATATGCTATAGGACACTGTGAAAGTAATTAGCTATAAATATAAATGCAAAAGTTTATTTAGAATAAAGTAAGCCTAACATGATATAATAAGAAGAAAACAGCAGTTTTCTTCTTCTGATGAAAAAAATTAAGGAAATTGTAGAGTACAGGCATATTATTTCACATCCTGATGAGTAGGTTTGCTATGGCCAATGGTTTTCATTAGGAAGGAAGAAATTCCTTTTGAAAAGAAAACCTCAAATTGAATTCACATGAATGCTATGATGTTTAATTTCACCAATCATGAACAGAAATTCTCATCACTTAATATGGAAATCACGCTGGTACTGGAGATCAGGATACCTGGGCCATGCATCAGGAACATGAAAAGGCATTAGCAGGCAGGTAAGACTGTGCTCCTGTACTATTGAGAAGAGAGTGCAACAAAGACATTTTCCTTTAAGAGTCTTCAGGATTAAGAGCAGAATAAATTTTTTCATGTGAAGTATTTATGAATATAATTAACCTTTAAAATGACATTGTTTTCAAAAACTTGTTTACAGTATCTCTTACAGACAGTTGTTATAGATATAAAAATAAAAGCATTTTTTTCAAACTGTTGTGCACTCTAAAACAATCTACAATAAAAATAGTATTTTTTCATGCTGGAAATAATGTTTATTACAATAATGCCTTGTAGCACACTTAGCACCTTAGTCTCTTGTTTAACATAGTTTTTTATTCATCTAACAAGTTTCACGTTGACTATTTTTCAACCTTAATTAATGGTGTCTTTGTACTTACGCAGCATCCATGGAGAATTTCTTGGGTTTTCTTTTGCACTCGATCCTAAATGGCAGGTTCTGTATTCTGCCATCTGTCTAGCTTTCCTGTTTGATGCAGCTTCTGAGAGGTATTTTCAGATGTGAGGACTACCTTCAGGAATGACGTTAAATACATGCATTTTTCTTCTTGGTTAATGCAAAACTATTTTTCCTTTACAGCACAATAATAATAGGAGAATAATGATTGTAGATTCAATTCTCATACTAATGCACAGAGGACTATTATCATCATTAGAAACCAAGCAAGTTATATTTATTGCACATGCAGTACCACCACTAATGCAAATTAGCCTCTAAATTCAAAAAGAATCTGTATCATAGAAGTGGATTGAATTTTTCTATTGATATTTTGCTTTAAACTGAAAAGTAATTATTTTGACAGCCAACTCATAATTCCAACCTAAATTTCATCTACTGCTTTCAAACAATTGAAACATGTCAGTTTATAAAACTATACAGTACAGTACACAATACCAGGTCAGGTCAGACACATTTAAAAGAAAAAAAAAACCACAAAGGACAGATTCATTCACAACTGCAAGTCCTCAAGAATATACAGGCTTAAATGTCTCCAAAAAATGAGGCTGGTGGCACAAATTTTCTACATTTGCATCAGTAGAGCTAGCTGATATCTTTATAGGATGCAATCTTGCTTCCATCACCCTCCAGAGCAATCTTCTGCACCCCTGCCTAATGCACCTTCTGTCCTATTCGTCGGACTTCACATTTGCATATCTATAGATTCCTGCAAACTGAGTCAAAGTTTAGGTAAGAGTTTTCTGAGATTTAGAAATGCTGTGTTAAGTTTATCTATTTCATCTCTAAGCATACTGTAACTTTCTGAAGTTAAATATGTGGAGTATGTCACGCGTATTTTGCATATTATTTCTCCTTCACATTAAAACTTCTCACAGAGCTGTGTGACACCCTACTGCAAAAATATATAGCTGAAAAGAGTGGTTAGGGGAAGTTAGAATAGCCAGAAAACCATGTAAACAATCTAACAATAGAGCCTTGAATTTCTGAATTAATTCTGAATATAATGAATTCTGAATATAATTACACTATGTAAGGTCAAAATATAATATTTAAAATATTTTCATATAATAATGAGCATGGGGAAGAGAGACTCCAGATAGACATCTTTTCGAAACAGTTCCAGGAAAAAACATAGTCTTAACTTGAAAGTATAGCATTAAATATTTTTATAAAACCTGAGTTCTTATGACTTAGTAATATGATTTGTATAAATGAATTGGAAAACAGGAAACAAACTACGAAAAAGATTCACGCTATAAAAGATATGAATTTGTCTTACTGTTTAAATTTTTTCTTCTATTCCAGATTAAAAACATTAGGTGGCTAAATGGTCACACATTATTTTAAAAAAGCATCTGGATATAAAAAGCACATAAATTTCTGTAGGACTTGGATGTCAGGTATTTCTGAAAACTTTTATTTGACTGCTTCCCAACCCTGACTCCATCCACTTAACCCCAGCTGTGTTTCAGATGTCAGTGAAACTGTACATGTAATGCATATAGTTTACATATAATCTGCAGAAAAAGCTGGATAAATTTGAAGATCTTTTTCATGGCATTTTAAACGGCATTTAAGTTCTTTGTACAAACACACAGATGGGATTTCTGCTGTCTTCTTAAGGCCACTTCCTCCAGAGACCTCTCCATTAAATCTCTATAGTTCTACTCTTCTGGTGACCCCCAGTCAGCAGTAGGATTGTCCAGCTGCGTGCAATTACTGTGTGCTATAGCTGTGCACTGAGGGGCTCTGTGGGACAGCATTACATGAGCCATGTTAATGTCACCCTATTGGTATAAACTGATACCTCAGCTGGGCCTAAAGGGACAAGATTGTGCACCAATTTCGTAATGTAAAGTAGGTACTAAAAAGGAGGTTGGAGAATTTAAATATTTCTGCTTCCAGCTTAAGCAACCCTAAATCTTGGTCTTTATCTGAAAAATTATGTGAATTAACCCATTCGGCATTCATAGGCCAATAAAAAATGTGAATAATACACTAAGGACTATCAAAAGAGCAACAATTGCAATGATTAACTTATAAAAAAATTCATTTGAAGAAATCAGGAAGAAGGACTAATCATGCAAATATCCTATCCTGAGTATCATTCTGTTTATTTATACAGGTTTCTTATTATATTCCCATCTAATGCATTGGACATGTGTGCTTGTGATGGCACAAATACTTGCAAAACTTACCAGATAAACCATGTGTTCTCTTCAAACAGCAAAATATTTATTTATGGTTGGATTTGCTAATTACATTTGGACTTAATGTTCTTAAAGGTCTTTTCCAACGTAAATGATTCTATAATTCTCTAAGTCACACATCCTGCTCTATTGAGATATGTCATCAGACTATGCTAAGACAATTTTTTGGAACTGCTAATTAAAATTCTACAACCACAGTGAAGCTGGGGAGGGAACACATATCACTACAGTTACCTTGTGGCATGCCAATACTTGCTTTTAATCACGATGCTTTTCATTTTTAAATCCATGACATCAGAGGCACTAATTAAATGTCCTTTGGGCAGGAAGGAAGACTTCTTCTCATTTTACTGATGGGTAAGCTGAAATGCAAAGCAGTTAATTCAAAGTGAAAAAGTAATAAAGTCAATACTAAAACTCATCACAGTTTTGTTTACTACCCTAAATGCTTACTATCCCAAACACAATAACAGCTGCAAAAACATTGTGGCTACTTACTTTTTTCCTATACCTACATGGCAGGGTAAAGGATAGACGATTCCAAACAATGGTAATCCACAATAAAGCATCCTTGACATCATGTTCAGGTTTTGCATAGTGAGCTCTTCATCTGATAGAGTTATTCCATTGCAATGGTTTGGGTAGTATCTTAGAAGGCTGGGTGTTGTTTGGTTTTAAACCATCTTGATGATTCAGGTATTCAGTAGCCATGAGAAAGTTTAAAATAATAAATGCATTGATTTTCATATATGACAGACATACTTCTACAGCACAGGAGGCTGGCCTAACACTTTACTGCAGATGGGTGAAGTGGCGTCCTGTTCCCCATAGGTTTTTCTATTTATTTTTAACTGCTTTCCCACCAGATTAGGGAGCTAAACTAGCTCAAAAAGAATCAGATAAGTTCCAGAGCTTTCAAACAAAAAAACAGATGCAAAATGGTGATTTGTAAGTGCCTTTGAAAATATAAGTTTTTGTAGTTTTCATAGATACATGACATTGTCTAGAATGATATTGCTCCACTATATTTTTTTAATATTCTAAATTTTATGCCTTCTTTTGTCTATTTTAATAAATAGATTTTCTCTGATATGTTCTTTCAAGCTGAAATTGGTTCTAGTAGGTATAAACACACTGGTAAGTAAAAGTATACTATAAAAGATAACATTCAGAATGTATTTCCCTTAACTTTCCATTAAAGCAAGTGAAGAAAGCAGGCAGGAGATATTCAGATTATATGCTATGTGAATTGAAAAGAATCTGTCCTTATTTGAAGCAACTGAGAAACTCACACAAAGAAATACAATTCAGAGGGATGAAAGGGTCACATTTGATGTCAAATCTATGCTTTTAATGATTGAATTAAACAAGGTTTCTCTAAGTACAATCATATAAAATAAAGGTGAATTTGCAGAAGCAATTGAACTAGGTCTGTTTTATAAATACAATGTTTTCTAATTAAACTGAGGATTCAGGAACCGACCACGAAATTAAGAGGATTTAGGAACATACAAATACCAAGACTGGCAGTTTATTAGCTTTAACAGTCTCTCTGAGATAAGATTTATTTTTAACTTCTGCTTGTAGTGGGTCTGATGCCATTAGGAATGCTGCAATTAAAAAAAAAAAAACACCAAAAAACCCAACACTCTCAAAAAGCTTTGAGAAAGCAGAGAAAAGTATGATTTATAGTGGTTAAGTAGTCCTTTAAAAGGTGTCTCTTGGAAAAGAGATAAACTCTAATGACTGTGGAGTACATTACGAAATTGTAATGAAGCATGTAAGGGGCAAGAGCCTGTAATAAAAATAGTATGCTGGGTTCATCTGTTGAAAACATTCCAGAATGGTTGAAATTATGATTCACTTGTTATGGGAGAAAAGAAAAGAAGAAAACATAAGGAAAAAAAATATTTTGAATGTACTTTCCCTATTTCAGGATGGTACAAGGGCTTTATTTCATTTTGTTACTAAGACTACTTCATATCTTATTAAATGTTTTACAATAGAGAGTGAGAGTGTTCACACTAACTATACAATATTGATGAATCTCTTTTACTTTATACAGCAGCAGATATGGTTTAGCAGTCCTTCCTAATTCAGTCCTCCAAACTGTAGCAGTGTGGCAGATTTAACCTCACTGCCCAGTCCACCAGAATCCTTAATTATCTTTATAAATGCTTTGCTATATCTCATTATCTGGACATGTCTCCCTATCTCCACTTTGAGCTCCTTGATCTTTCATCTACAGGATGAGATCCAATATAGCCTACCAAGGATACAGCCTTTCAAAACCACATATTTTATCTTCCATATTCTTAAAAGTATATTCATACTGCAGGGATCAGTTTGGAAGATCCTAGACTTTTTGTTTCTCAGATCTGTTGCTGTGTAAAATAGCTCTTATTTTAATTTTTTCCCTGCTAAAGTATATGGTCTGTGCTTAAATTATTGTGATGCTAACCCATTATCATATATTCTGTAGTCTTACAGAGTATGCACCAAAGTATTCTGTTCTTCTGAGGACGTTTTACTATTTTTTATGAGAAATGCTGAAGGTCTGAATTTAGTTGCAAAGGTCACTGATTCACAGATTGCAAAATTATTAAGTCTAGCAACAGTAGGGAAAGTGTGCTGTTCTGTGTGTGTAAATGTCAAGTCAGCTGCTGTTGAGATAAAAAGCATGAATATAACCAAAGATCTCTGCCTGGATATAAAAGAAACAAATAAGAAGATATTTATTTTGATTTCTGCACTAAGGAACAAGAATAAGTATGAAGCACTAATTTCAGTGGCTAGACTGTATCATCCTCGGGCCAGTTCTCTTCAACATCTTCAGTAACAACCTGGGCACAGGACTTGAAGGAATACTAAGTAAGTTTGCCAAAGACACAAAATTGGGAGGAGCTGTCAACTAACTCCCTTGAGGGCAGAGAGGCCCCGCAGAGAGACCTTGACAAATAAAGAGATGGGCAATCACCAAACATACGAAGTTTTACAAGGGCAAGTGCCGGATTCTGCACCCGGGACAGAGCAATCCTGGTTGTGTGCATAGACTAGGGAACAAGAGGCCAGAGAAAAAGACTGCAGAAAGGGACCCGGGGTCCTGGTCAATGGCAAGTTGAGCATGAGTCAGCAGTGCCGTGACAGCCAGGAGAGCCACCCGTGTCCTGGGGTTCACCAGGCACAGCATTGCCAGACGAGCAAGGGAGGGGATCGTCCTGCTCTGCTCTGCACTGGGGCAGCAAGTGCTGGGGCAGTTTTGGGAGCCACAACAAAAAAAAAGACATTAAGCCATTAGAGAGCATCCAAATGAGGGCTACAAGGACAGGATTCGAGGAAATGGCATGAAGCTGAGTCAGGGGACGTTTAGGTTGGATATCAGGAAAAAGTTTTTCATCCAAAGGATGGCTGGGCACCAGAAGAGGCTCCCCAGGGAAGTGGTCACAGCATCAAGTCTGTCTGAGTTCGAGAAGCATTTGGACAATTCTCTCAGGCACACGGTGTGATTCCTGAGGATGGGCCAGTGCAGGGCCAGGATTTGGACTCAGTGATCCTGATAGGCCCCTTCCAACTCAGCTGATTCTATGACTCTATGATTCTATCCTGGCCACTAAAGGTATATTGCTTGGTCTCACCAGATTTTGATCTGCTATTGTTGGTCAGAATTTGTCACTAGTGACATTCTGTAGCGTATACTGGATAATGATGTTATCACAAAAGACAAAGTGCCTTTTCTCAACAGAAAATTGACCACACACTCTATAATCCTGAAAAAATCTTTTCCTTGAAACAACACTGTTTTATGCCAAGTATTCCTTCCAGATCTTAAGGAGAAAGAAGGCAAAATGAGAGGACATATTACAATGAAGTGTTGTAGATTTTCCAGTTCTTTAGCCCTATATTTGTACTTCCACCATCCTTTTATAAAAAATCATGGTTTTGTATAGCATGTAATTTTCTAGAAAGACACATTATTGTAACTGAGCCCATCAGTCTCTGTGAAAATATATTTTAAAAAGCACAAAACATATGAACAGGCAGTGACAAGTGAGGAAAAAAAAGTATGAGAAGCAGCTCTCTATGATACTAAGGTGAGACAAGAAGGAGGAGGAGGAGGAGATGTTCCAGTTGAAGGAGGAGGAGGAGATGCTCCAGTTGACAGAGCAGAGGATCTTCTGCAGTCCCTGGAGGACATCATAGTGAAGCCGGCTGTCTCCCTGCAGCCCTTGGAGAACCATGGAGAAACAAATACCTACACTGCAGCCCATGGAGGACTCCATGCCACAGCAGGTGGACGTGCCTTGAAGGAAGCTGCAGCTTGTGGAGGGAGGAGCAGAAAGGCATCCTTGACCTTTAGCACCTACTGGAAGAGTATGTGCAAATGTCAGAGAGCTGCTAACTCTTATCTACTCTCTTTCCAGTTGTTGTCATAGGTAAGTAAGAAGACAATATAGGAATTAGAAGCATAAATGCTTTAGCTTGAGGCTCCCATTCTCCCTGCTCCCCCCTTCAAAATTCAGTTTTATATGATATAAAATTCAATATAAAGTTCTTAAGGCTTGATGTTCAGGTTTTATAGAAAATAGGTAGTGCAAATAACTCTTGTCATTGTACTTTTTTTTTTCTTTTCACAGAAGTAAAAAAATAAAATTACTGTTTTCTAAGGACTTATGGAAATCAATTGGTAGAGATGGTGAGAATGAAGAGTATAATTAATCTGAAATGAGAATATCATTTAGGTACCTCAGTTATGTACAAGTTCTTTACCAGGAACTCTAGACTTTTAAACAGACTTGGGACACAATAGTTATCTCTGGCAATATTTTAGTGTGTATAGGACATTAATCTTTAAATAGCTCTATCAGTTTTATAGTTATTACTTACATTTTAAATTTTATTTGAAAAGAAATATTTGTGATTCAGATCATTTACAATTCTGAATCATTCCAGTTGTTGACAGTTTTTGCTGTCTCCTGAGGGCAGGAAAATAGTCTTTGTAACAATATTGAAACAAAGCAGTTGGAAAAAATATTTTTCTTCATTCTTTTCTGTCTATTCTAACAGGCACAGCAGCATAACCACTGCTATGAGTCTGAGCTGCCCTGCCATGGATGGCAAACTTGTAGTGGCTGGCAGTTTATTTGCACACATTTCTGATCCTGGTTGTTAACTGTTGTGCAGAAGGATCTGTAAACTGTTTTCACAGGAGGGCACTCCTGAATTGCTTCACTTGTTTCTGAACCAGAGAACTAAGCAAGGACTGCATTTCTGAGATCTTGCTGTGCTAGCCCCCAAACTCATTTCCTTAAAATGAATTTTACTTTAAACCAAAGCTCTTCATTACTTCATGATATAATCCTGTTGCTCTTAATGTTCAGGGTATTGTTTTATAACCACAATAACATATTCCAGTAAGCAAGTATAACATCTGTCTTAAGTAGTATACATCACTTGCCTTTGGTTCATGGATCATAACATATGCAAGAAATGTAATTTACAATAAATATACAGGGTGAGGTAATTGGCCACAGGTTTAGGATTGTTTCTCCAATTAATTTTGCTTTGAAATTTAGCTCTTGTCATTTCAAGTGTGCCTTTATTAAAGCAATCAACTATTTATTACCTGTACCACAATGAAGAACAATAAACAGTGGCTGACCATCACACATCAATTCTAATAAATATAGTGGTCCAAGCCCGCAGAGTAGCACAGGGGGCCTGTAATAAAGCCACAATTCTCCAGGAATCTTCTCAGCCTGGAGAAGAGCAGACTCTGGGGAGATGTTATAGCAGCCCTTCAGTATGTGAAGGCAGCCTAGTAGAAAGAGGGAGATGGGCTTTACACAAGAGCATGTAGTGATAGGAAAAGTGTTAATGGCTTTAAAACCTGAAGAGTATATGTTTAGTTTGGATATTAGAAAGAAATTCTTTACCATGAGGGTTGTGAGACACTGGAACATGTTGTTGATGACCCATTCCTGGAAGTGTTCAAGGCCAGGTTGGACAGGACTTTGAGCTTAACCCAGCCTAGTGGAAGCATCCCTGCCAATTGGCAGGGGGCTTGGATTTAGATGAACTTTAAGGTCCCTTCTAACCTAAAACATTATATTATTCTATGATAATATTCATACTGTGCAGCAGCAGTAAGTAGTTTAAGATAGAAACAATAACAGACAGTATTGATTCTGAGAAACCACAGTCCAATGAGTTTAACTGTTTCGGTTTCACATATATGGTCAAATTAGCTGTATTATTTCTAGTAACAAGCCTGGCACTTAAATATTGTACACACGAGAGTTTTATAATTTTTAAGAGTTCTGTCATTTGGGAGTTTCTTTCTGTCTCCTTTTCTTTTCTCTTTTCTTTTCTTTTCTTTTCTTTTCTTTTCTTTTCTTTTCTTTTCTTTTCTTTTCTTTTCTTTTCTTTTCTTTTCTTTTCTTTTCTTTTCTTTTCTTTTCTTTTCTTTTCTTTTCTTTTCTTTTCTTTTCTTTTCTTTTCTTTTCTTTTTTTCTTTTCTTTTCTCTTCTTTTCTTGTCTTTTCTTTCTTCTTTGACATTAATTTGCAAACCATGAAGTGGTTACAGTTAATGACTCTTCCCTAAGTATCATTTTGAAGTATAAAAATGGATAAATAACTAAATTGCAAAGATAGACCATTTCACAGTGATTGTAAAGTCAGAATTAGAGTAAGATACTGAAAATTCAGAAATACAAAATTAAAATTATGGAATACATGGTTTTAAGGGATTTTATCTGTATTTCTGTGATACAGATTATGACCTCAATTTTTATGGAACATATCTTCTGAGAATACATATCAAAAGTTACTACTTTAGATAATGAAAATATTTCCAAAATAAGGAAATTAATTTATGCAGATGAAAATATAATATTCAAAATATTCAACATCCAGTACAAAGCTTTTGTACTGGACATTACACTTTAAGCTTCATGGAGATTTCTAATCTCACAGAAGCCTAGGAGGGTTTTTCAGCTGATTAGAAAATCTTTAAAAACAATTTATCTTTGAAAAAAGATAAATAAAGATCAGAAAATGGAACACTTCCACACTTACTATACGTTGGTTACTAAATATTAGATCTATGGAATGGATGGGTACACTTCCTGTTCACACACACATATTCCTTCCCTCTTCAAACAGTTGTGTGATTTTGGGTCTCAAAGAAGGGACTTTCTTTTTTCTGTTCAGTATGTTTTGGTTCTCAAAGTCAAGGGCTATTCTTCCTGGATCTGAAGTTCATAAAATTAATAAAGTATTTGGTAAAAATTGTTACACCTTCATGTGAACCATTTAGTCTAATTTGGGCTGCTTACATACAATTCTTTTTCTAAATATTATGGCAATTAAAGAATAATTATGTCAACGACAGACCATCTTTTGCAGAAAGATATCTATGGCATGCTATTACACACCTATGGCATGCATTTTTTATTAAAGGACTTTTTTTTTCCAAGAAATCTCTCTACATTTAATTTTTCCAATTATTGAACTCTAGATTCATTAAAATATGAAAAAAACTCTCATTAAAACCAACACCTTGCTTTCCAAACATCAGCTACCACAAATATATTTGGTTTCTGTCTAGATAATACCAATCTGTATAGGTAAATTTTAGGCATAACCTTGAAAACAGATTTTCTTTTACCAGAGTTTATATTTTTACAAATATCATTCTTCTACAAACATAGTTAAATTTAATACAATAATTATAATTGTTTCTAGACATTTTGACAGCTAATAAGACAAGAAATCTACTATGGAAATTTACCTAAGCTCATTTGCTTTACAAGAGCCTTGTGAGAAGTGGAATGTAGCCAACAACATGGTGAGAAACCCATTCCAAAATCACCAACTGAATAACTTGATTTGATGAACTTAGAAAATTCTTAAGTGTTACTAGCAAAAACACAGTTTGAGCAAACAGAGTTCAAATGAAGAAAGAACAGGTTTGTTCATTTGTTGGATTTCTGGAGGTTGATACTGGAAGCATAATCGCTACAAATATAGTGAAATAAATATATATTGATTCCTCAGTCCCATAAAAATGTCCAGTAGAGGCTTTGTTTGTAAGAGGTATGCAATAAATACACACTTAATTAAATTACAGACACATACTTCTGAATGGACAAATCATAAATTTACCCTCTAGAAAATCAATACATCAATCATAATAGAAATTATATGAGCAATAAATGAAATTGCAAGCTGGTTTTAATTAAAAGGTAATAGTGGAAATATGCCGTGTGTATTTTTTCAAGATCATATTGCAGTGCTTCTGCCAACCATAAATACTATCAGAAAAGCTGAAAATAAATACCTTTCATGGCACTTAGTTTAACTACAGCAGTTTTCGCGGGAAGCACTTAAATAACCAGCAGTACATCAAAGTTCCTATCAGGCCTTCTGGGTTAGTACTTGCAAGTTACTAAAATGTATGAACCATAGTATAATTTAAAGTAATTTGGTATGAAAATATATGCTGAGCATATATGGTACCCTGTCCATAATTTCTATCTTGCAAAATAAAAAAGTAGCCATTATTATAAATGTGCAAATTAAAGCATGTGAAATATCTATGCAAAGAATGCATTATAAATTCAGTTAGAAATTATGATCTATTGAAAAGCTGATAAGTGAAGAGAACAGAGCAGATGCTGGGCTGCATCACATCACTACAATTGTTTGTCTTCATCTGACGGAAACCTCTCGAGCTGGAAGATTCGTTTTAACCTTAGTTTAAGTAGTGACTAAGCACATACATTTAAATAACCTTCTCCAGGTCTTTTCATGTCTTCTATTTTCTTTTAGAATAGTGAGAGCTTGTGCTACAGACTGCAGAGGCACTAAGTAGTGACTAAAGGAACTTGCTTATCAATTGCTTAAAGGTAAGTGGTTTTCCCACCATCCTTCTTTTCTTTTCCTTTAGAAAATCTAGAAAGTTTTCATCAGGAACAGTATGGTCATCTATCACAATATCCAATACATCCAAAGGATTATGTAGAATAAATATTATTCTCCATAATGTCCTTATTCCACCCTTTCAAAAACTTGTCTTTCAGTGAGAAAATTTTGTTATTTAATCTTGGATATTTAGACTCAGTGAAAATTAAGTTCTCCACTTTTTAAAGGTAAATTGTTAGGAATTGATTGTAAGAATTGCTTCTTCAGCAATATGTTTTAAAAGTTATTGCCAAAAGATAGTAGTGAAATTTGGAGCGTAGGAAAAATCTGTAACAAATTAAAAGAAACTGACCTGATTTGTAGAATAACGTACAGACACACATATATATACATAAATAAATGAGTATTTTATTCCTGTAACCAAACCATCTTGCACAATTTAAGTTGCTTAAAACCATAGAAATACTACAAGTAATATTTTCAATTACAACTCATAGAAGCAAGCTATTTACTTACTTACTTAGTACAGAAAATCATATTAGAAAAAATATTCAGGCCAAAATATTTTCAGAAGCAATATGGTTTCAAATAGACTTGGATACTTTGTACTCCTTAAACTGCCAAGGACTACCCTTACATTGTGGAAGATAAGTGAAAAAGTGGCAGCTGAATAAAATGTTTCATTTGATTCTTTGTTTGTGAGTTTCGAGTTTTTAATTTTTTAATTTATTTTGCTTTGTTTTATTTTGTTTCTAACACAAGATATATTTATTATTTATAATGTTAATTAATCCTATCAGGAGATATTTAGGTTTTGATTTTGGAAGTATATAAAATTTACAACAGTCTTTATAGAAGTGGCTAGAATGCAACATGAAAAAACTATCTGGAAACACATTTTTAATGTCAGTTTTTTTTCAAAAACAAACTAATTCACAGAAAGGCGTGTTTCAACCTTGAAATACAGGTACAATTTACTAGCTGGGCATTTTTGTTTCCATAGCTCTAAATATGATTTGATTTGGTGGAAACCCTATTAAAGAGGATGGTGTTTCAGAATCTTTTGTTTCCATAGGACACTGTCATCTAGAATACGAGGGGAAAACTCACTGAAATTAAAATTCTCACGTTTTTCAGATGTGACCAAGTAATCATTGCACCCCTTTGTTCCTAGATACTTGGGACTAACCATTTATTTACAGCAGAATTTCTTACATTGATTTTTAAATGTGGCATTTTTTTTCTAAATACTTTGACTTTTCTGAAGAATACTGGAAACCAAAGTCTATAACAGTCAGTATCAGAGCATTATAAATTAATTCACCAGGAAAAAGAACTAGATAGCAGATGAGGAGATGCACTTATTTTTTCAAGTCTAGATTCTAGTAGTGAGGTAAATGACCTTCGAGCAAGATGGCAGAAATAGACATACGAGAATGTTGTTCTCAAAAGTCTGGATGAGAAGCTCTGGTTTGATAAAATGCAAGTGTGTTCTGGAATTCTGGAAAAAAAACAAAATGGTTTTGATCAATGGTGGGAGAAGTAGTGGAGAAGTATAATGGGAATACTCTTATTTAGTGGGTTTGTCTTCTATAGACAACACCACAAATACTTTATATTATTGTACAAATGACAGAGCAGTCAATTAGACCATTTCTGGAAATTTTTGCCAGTGTTCCAAACACAAAAAGCTTATGCAAATATTAGCAAAAAAACCCACCTGTTTATCCAAAAAGCATTAAATTATAGATTGTAAAGGCTATTAAAAAGGCAAAAATTGCCAGTGGGAAGCTAATAGATGGTTAAACATGTATCCACAGGGTACGTGTCTCTAAAGAAATACTCTAATACTAAAAGCCATTAATTCTTTATATCATAATCTTATCCTCTTTCATATTTTAAATGTGAATGAAAGACATAATTAAGGACTCTATACATATATCTCAGATTCATCTTTCATATAAAGCAAATATTTTTTCACTGGTTTTCTTTAAGTTCTGCTGACTGCATTACACATTTATTTACATGCTTTTTTGCTTCTTTCTGCTATCAGTACTCTTCAACTCATGCCATCTACAAAGAGTATGATTTCTCTCACCTAGGTAAATGTATTTAATCTTTAGGGTCCCTTTATATTAAATTGACAGGAAAATAATTGATTTGTTCCACCTAACATTGATTCTTTTGGTAAAGGTCACCTTGAGAAAACTTTTTTCTGCTAGGATTCAACTCAAGGATTGAAATAATTGAGAAGACTGGTAGGCACTGGAGCATGGAGAGCCTTTCAGCCTCTGTGGTTATATAGTACAGAATAAAATTATCAACTCTCTAAACTCTATTGACTGTACTGAACAGAATTCTGACTATAATCTGTTTCACATGTAGATATCCTCTTTAAAGACACATGGTAAGATGAATCTCACCTCCTGTTCCGTGCAGGTATTTGTATTTCTGTTGACTATTTAGGAAACTTAGATGAATTTCAGATGTCTAAAGTTAGATGAGACGAAGCCCATTCTCAACACCTAGAAACCCCTCCCTATAAACTGCAACACCCACAATGCTGTAGTTCTGTAAAATTTACCAAAGCAATGACTATAGCATTAACTGAGGTTGCAAAATACCTGCACACAGATATTTTTCAAGGTATTCACGAGATATTCTTTACATAGGAAGATTCGAAGACACATCTTTTATCTCTTTGCTGAATAAAACCCCCAAAATATATTACGTCTTTGAATTTAGCACTCTTCCTATTACAATTATTTAACTTTGCATGGCTTAATTAAAAATCATCCAATTCAGAGAAAGATTGGTAAACTCAGATAGGAAAGAAAATCAGAAACTTGTTACTCAGAGTGTGAGCAGGAAGACAGGGAAAGATTTAAAAGAGTAAGGAAACTAAACAGAAGCAGTGACAATGAGAGACATCCTGCAAGTTTCCTGCGGGGATTATGTATTATTTAATCAGTGACAAAATTATAAGAGCCTGCACATTTGATGTCTCACCACGGGAACACAATAGGCATTGTGCATGCCCATAATTGCCTAAGTAACATGGCAAAGAGAAGGAAATACACAGAATAATATAACTGAGTAATAAGACTTTTTCAATAATTGAAATTCAGGTGGTGAATTATTTAAATAAACATTTTTACATTGTAAAGCAGCAGACATAGACAATCTGGTAAACTGCATATATGTATCACTTGTACTCAGAAAATGATTTGCAGAAAACTACAGATTCTAGTTTTGATCAAAAGTTCCTGAATGTCACATAAGAAAGTATAAGAATGCAAATCAGAACATTTGGGAAAGGTACCAGGATCCAGGGATCAAGAAATTTGTCAAGGCTGAAAAAGCACAGATGAATCCTCACAAGCTCAGCCTATGCTAACAAATTAACAGTGAATCAGAGTTTTGTCTATTACTGAGGGCAAATCTGTGGAAAAACCTGCATTCATACTATTAAACTATTAAACTCTCTTATGCTCCAGGACATCATGAATACATCCACAGCGCCTTTTGGGAGTCATCCATAGTCAGTGTTAATTCCCCGACTGTCCTAAGAAACGCTTTAGGAGGCTGTAACTGGCACAAGCTTTTCAGGGACCATTCCAACAGACTAACAGAATATGAAATAACATCCAGGAGCATTTCCAGGAGCTTTAATATATAGATGCAACCCAAGGCTTCACTATTGATGTTGTTTACCATTCCATTTACTTTTCAACTCTTTACTTCAAGCTTGGGCAGCTTGCACAACTGTGCATTCAATAAACCTCTCTATCTGGTCATTCTGTGGTTTCTCAGCCTGATGCCCTTGAATATTAAGTGTGTATCTTGCTCTCATTAATAGCTTTCCTTCTGGCATGCTGCTTCTCTGTACACTCGGGTATACTAATTGGAAACCACTTCCTATCTGTTACACCAGCTCGTAATCCCAGGCTTACTTGTGAGGTGTGAAGACTAAGGTATGGCTCAAGAAGGCTTCATTAGAAATGCCTGATAGTCCACTATATGATTTTCATTTTAAGTTGCTTAGCAACCTTTCTCTGGTATCAATCCCTGCGTGCAGATTGGCAAAAGGCTCTACAAAGGAAAGGCAGATAATCAAGGAAAGGGAGAGATGTATGAAAGAAAAATCTGCATGTAAAGGGATCCATTTATTAAACTTATTTTTGTGAATTTGTTCATGCCTGTTCAGTTTTTCACTGATTATTAGTAGAAGAGCAAAGATATCATTGTTGTCTGTGCACCTCTGCAGCTTAAGATGATGACAGGAATTAATGGATATTAAAAAAAAAAAGAAAAAGAAAAGAAAAGGATTTGTGTCATGACAGTTGTAGACTGAAGGATCTAAATGCAAAAATCCATCCACTCTTCCCTCAAACTTCCTAGTGGGCTATTTAGATATTACTTTATGCTTTTTAGAAAGGAAATTTTTGAGAGTTAATAATGGGCTCATTTTTAATGCTGTCCAGCTTTTTTTTCACATTGGTACAAGTTCTATAAATGAAAAGCTGTGGAGTTCTGGAAACTGGAACTGCTCTACAACACAGACTCAGGTATTTACCATAGGCTTGAAATTAAAGAAACTTTTAACTTGTTTTACTTTGCATAATTATATCAAAGGCTGAATTTGTTGTAAATCTTGCATCATTTTCTTAAAGCATATATATCGGGATATAGATACTGTACTGTGCCATAGAATAATGTCAAAATTATCTCTTTTTGGTGATGTCTACTTACATCTGGAGTCTAGCAACAGAACCAACAGAAGCAACATACCCAAGACAGCGCAAAATCAGCTGCTTCCAAACAAAGGCCAAATGTTGTACCTCTCTTTGACTATTTTGATAAAGGCCATGTGTGCTTCCCTTATGTATTCAACTACAGTCCTAATGCTTTGAAGTACAGTTTTTTTACAGGCATGGGAGTGGATCCTTGAATGAACAGTTATAAAGCACAAAGAGCTCCCATCCAGCTTCAAGCATTTCCCTCTCAGTACATGACTCCCATGGTTCTTATCTCAGATGTCCTTTTGATGTACTCACTAACAGCATAAGGAAATTTAATTTGAAAATTTCTCCTCTTTTTTGTATTGTACAAGATTGAATTTGGCAACTGAAGGCAGTAATCAGAACAAGACAGAATACAATTCAACTCTCAAACTCCAAAAATTTGGACTAATGGTGTGGAAAGGATTGTGAGCAAGATAAAAACTACAGAAGTATTAAATCTCTCATAAACCCTTTTTTTTTCTATTCCCTAGATATTCCACATGTCAGAGGGATATGGACTCAATTGCTAATAGCTACTGAAAGAAAAGACATAAATTGGGATTTACCTCAGTAACATTTTGATTTCTTAGTCTTCTGTCTGAGCCTCTGACTTCAACTTCTCTGTCTATTTAAATAAACCTGTACCTTGTGTTACTATATATTTTGACTGCTTTTGTTGCAAGAGAAAGTGAACCCATGTAAACTTGGGCTGAAGATGAAGGACTTATGATGCTGACAACCTGAAGCAAACACTTCCTGCTTAGGGTAGATGAATCAGTACTGGCTTCTTGTGGCTTGTGGGCAGCCATCCACAGTGATGTGCCACTGGGAGCTTGGTCCATATTACTGATTATCCATGGAACTTGAGCAGTTTAGCCAGTCAGATGAATGCTGACACCACTACAGGAAAGATCAGGCATTGCTGCCAGGTCTGTGAAGAGACTGTGTTACTGTAGAAATCTGTCAGTAATGAATTCTTGCAGTATTGCATAGAGTACTTCTGACTCCTATATCCTTATCCAGTACACAATGTGATGACAATGAAGAAAGAGGAAACTGTGTCTGTATGTCTTCCCAGGCCCACTCAGAACATCCTTTATATGTTTTCCTTTAACAATCCCCTCTATCCCTATTTAGCCCCCCTCCTCCAGTCTGTGTCTTATATTATAGGTCTTCCACCTTACAGGGCAAAGTGGGAAAACACTACCATCCTACATTGTAGTCAGTGAGGGACCAATCTTCAGCTGCCAGCATCTGTGTGCTCTTAGAGCAAGAAGCTAACCATGGAAATCATCAGCCACACTGCACTATAGATAGCAACTGTAATATTTATTGGCTGAACATATGTGATATCTGCATGATCCAACTAATTGGTTTTGGCTGTGACAGATGGGAACCATGGCGTCCAGGTGTGCTGGGTTTTGCAAACTTTCTGCTTCTGTAAGGCTAGAAGCTGTGACTCTTCTCTCAGAATTTTCTTAGAGAGATGACAGCTTTTTGTCCATGAAAGCTGAATCTTCTACTTTCTAGCTAGTTCATCTGGGGTTAGAAGAAAGAGGTCTTGCTAGCAGAGAAGGAAAATAAACCTCCAAAGTTTGTGGGTTTTGCAAAGCAAGGTAATGATGGATTTGAAGAAGGAGCAAGACTGCGCAGAAATGTGGAGGGAATGAGGAGGAGGAGGTTTTAGTGTGATGCCCTGCAGCACTTTCCCTTCATGTTGTTTCGTTGTCATCTTGATAAAGCTGGGTCACTTGAATGACTCCAGCTGAAGGCTGTCTCTCCATAATATCTTCCATTGTGTAAATAGGGAAGTAGGATGTCTGCCTTTAGGCAGCTATCTCATGATTAAATGCAGTTTTGAAAAAGCACTAGCCTAAACTGACATCTCTATTTTTAGGCAACTGAATCACATCCCAACAGGAACTAATGCGGAAGTACAATGACTGGTCATTGCGAACCAAAGGATCACCCTGCAGTCTCTCCCAAATTTCCTACAATGAATATGAGAATAATACTTTACAGAATTACAAAAATATGGTTGATGTACTATGGAACCTTCAAGGAAAAGAATTATGGGGAAAAATAACACAGAAAATAATAATTATGATTTTAACAATTAGCAACTGAGAAGAACTACAAAGTCTCTGAGTCCTACTTAGGTATTGCATGTAAGAAATGTTATAAGGTGATGTCAATTATTGCATTATGGATGCTGTACAGCCATCACATCTCTTATTATCACATTTTCATTTACTGCATTTGGCTAGAGTCTGAAACACTGACATTTAAAACTAATCTGTTGGGAGAAGTGCTTCTAAGTCTAAAATTAAAATTGCGTGTATATGTTTCAGGAGTTCAGTTGGAAAGTAAGATATTGTCTAGCATCTAAATATGTAATTAAACAAAGGATCCTTAATTATACTATGCTCATTAACTCATACCTATAATAAATGCCCATCTTTAAATATTTATATGATTGAATTCATGTTGCTGAATAATGTACTTCAAATGATTTCTGTTTAAAACAAAACCATTACTGTGCATATTGCCATTGTAAATGTAGTGAGGTGGTAATAACTCAATGTATTGCAGGGCTTAGGGTTTTTTTTTTTTAAGATGGACAACTACAGACTACATTAGTGTAATTTTATGTCAAGTTTTATATTAATGAGGATGACCAAATATGCCCTGCAATAGGGAACCATTAGATTTATTTGAGGGGACTGTTCTCAATTGAATGTTTTTTCAGCTTCTGGTTAAAGCAAGCCGTGTCCTTGCAGACCTGGAAAACTCAAGGCAGGTAGGTATTTCTCCTGTCTTATTTTTCAGTATATCCAATCTTGTTTTCAGCTACTGACGAGATATATTCAGTTATATATATGATATATTCAGATGATAACAGTTATGCTGTTATCATTCTTCTATTCTCATGTCCACAGCATCAGCAGAAGACTTCATTTGTTAGTTTCTCTCTTGTTTGTTAATAGGTATGAAATATAATTTCCAAGTTAGACTCAAATATGTTCTTCATCTATAATTGCTGTATAAGAGGGTATGAGTTCTGAGCTTTTGTGCACACTCAATGCACTTAAGTCATTAAGTCTTGGGGTGGTCCAGAAATTCCCTGTGAAGCTATCTGCATAGTTGAGATAAAGGACTGACTGGAGAGAAGTTTATTGACTGAAATCTTAGTCATCTTCCCAACAAAGCCTTTGACTAATTTGCAGAGGACCTCTCCAGGTTAGAATTTCAAACTCTTCCTTTAAGATTTCCCCAGGTGAAATATTTTGTCCGTACCAGTCTGTATGTGCAAAGTATTGACTAACACCTTGGGTAAAAAACCTGACCTTTTTAGAAGCCCCAAATGGTTCCTGTGCAGAACTGACCAAATAAGACCCTTGTAAACAATCACTGTAAAGTGTTCGTGGAGATGCGACAATCTGTTGTGCATACTGAGGATAAGCAGGAGATGCTTCACATGTGGTTTAAGTAACGGATCATACACATCCTGGTCATGTGGTCATGTATGTCAGGAAACATCAAAGAGCAGAGCTGCTCCCTGAGCTGAGCTGGAGCTCTGGGTGACCCTGGCATAGGCTGTGGGCAGTCATGGATAGGGCCAGTCCCATAGAACCTGATCTAGGCAAGCAGAGCAGGGGTGGATGCTTTGCTGGAGGATGCAGGTGAGGCTGCTGGGGCATGTAATGCACAACGATCCTCTTTGAGATTCCCCATGTAGTATTGCTCAATGCAAGGATCTCAATACTCAGTCTTTTTTTTTTTCTTTTTTAATTTTCTTCCTTTTCTTTTGTTTGTTTCTTTCCTTTTTTTCTCTCTCTTTTTTCCCCTCTTTCTTCTTACTCCTTTTCTGTGGAACACTTAAGCTCTGCTGGAAAAAGGTATTCTCTGATAATATCATTATTATCACATTATCAGAGTCAGCCCTGGGTACTAAGGAAAAATCACTGGAGAAAGCCTGGCATGCAATCAGTAAGACGCTAACTAGATCTAGGTATAACCCCCAAATTTCTCTTTTGTTTGAGACATGTATATTTTTACAGGTCTGCTCCTAGGAAAAAAAAAATCTAACATGAGTAGCTTAAGGTACTTTTGTCCTTCCTTCTGTTTAGGTTTATTTGTTGTTAATTGACATCATTATTTCTTTGTATTTGCTGATTATGTTTTATAGTGAACATTCAATTCTTTTTTTCCTTGTTTTTACCATTCTTTCTGAGAATGAGGGACTTACTCTTTTTCGCCTTCTATTTTATTTTTTACTAGACAATTTTTTTCTGTCTTATGATTTAAAAAATGAAGTTATTTTTAACGTAAATTCTGTGAAGTATTAAGTAAGCAAATAAAGTATCCCATGTGTGTCTGACACATGAAAAAAGTTATCTCAACTTTTGAAGCGTAAATTGTTGGTAATATAACTAATGATATCCATAGTTCATATTCTGAAATACACTGAGATGAGCTTGTTACAGTCAATATTTTAGGGTAAGACTTCAATAATGTATAAATTATCTGAGGTTACTGTTGTGCTGTATTACTAAGCCTGTTATAAAGTTGTGCAAATAAAGCCCACATGGAAATAGAAAACCAAATAGTAATCATGTAGCACAGCCAAATTTACTCGCAAACATTTCTGGCAAAGTTGCATGCTGGTATCAAGTACCAGAATGTGTATTGCCTTCCTAATCTATCGATTTTTTTGATCCTCTTTATTTTAGTCCATAGAGTAAGAATAGAATTGAACTTCTGAAATAATAAATTCAACTAACACAAACTCTATGTTTGTTATGATGTACCTCTATCCTTCATGAGAAATTTCGTATTTATATCTAGATGATTAGCAGACTTGTTTCACCATTCAGATAATACATACAAGCAAAATACAAAGCTAAACTTAATTTTGTCTGTTTTGGGTTGCTTTGGTTTTTTGTTTGTGCTTTAGATTTTTGGAGTGATTGATTTCCACTTTATCTTGGTCTTTTCTTTCTGTCAGTGAAACAAAGCATAGAGCTTTTATCAGCAATAAATTGTTGCTTTCAGTGGTCTTTAGGTATCTAAGCAGAGATCTGTAATTCTTTAGGTGGAAAAGCTCTTTAAAATCAAAGTCCAACCACTTACAGCACTGCCAAGTCCACTAAATCATGTCCCTAAGCACCACAGCTACACATCTTTTCCATACCTCCAGGGCTGGTGACTCAACCACTTCCCTGGGCATCCTGTTTCAATGCCTGACAATATGTCTGGTGAAGAGATATTGCCTAATATCCAATTTGAATTTCCCCTAGTCCAACTTGAGGTAGTTTCATCTTGTTATCACTTGTTATTTGGGAGAAAAGACTGATCCCCACCTCACTGGATTCTCCTTTTAGATAGCTGTAGAGAGCAATAAGGTGTCCCCTGTACCTCCTTTTCTCCAGGCAAAACAACAGCTGTTCCCTCGGATGCTCCTCATTTTGCTTCAGCCACTTCACCAGCTCCATTGTCCTTCTCCAGACTTGCTTTGGCACCTCAGTGCCTTTCTTGTAGTGAGGGGCTCTCACAGATGGAGTGATATACGTCACTCATAAGAGCAAAGCAACAATATACTTTATTGATATAAAACAGTGAGTTGAACAACTTTAATGGTAAACGAGACAGAAGTTTGACAAGATTTGATGACAAGGTACAGCTGATTATTTACTTGCTGATAGCAAGACCCTCTCATTAAGTCGTGAGGTTTTGGAAGGAACACCCTGCTTTTAAAATTCCTTCTCTGGGAGTGACCCAGGTGTGGCTGGATCCAGTCCTTGTCCCTAACTTGTTCAATGGCTTATGTCTATAGGATTAGATGTGCAAAATAATTTCTTTATAGAACTCAGCTAAGATTTCAAAGTTTAGCATGCTGTTAATCTCTTACCAAGGATCTGCTGTGGAATCTCTCAGCCTCAAGGAATAAACCTGAGAGGCATCCCTGCTAAAGGGGAGATCCTGATGTGTAGTCCATGGTTGTGTGGGAAAGCTCAACAGGTCCTGAGCTGTCCGCTGTTTATAGTGTAATTATTGACCTATAGTCATATCTGCATACCAACAAGAGGTCTGGGTCACTGTCTCCAGACAGCCCTTGGCTACCCCATTGCTCTTGGTCACCTTGTCATAGGAGATCAGGTTGGTCAGGCAGGAGCTGCCTTTCATAAACCTGTGCTGCCTTGCTGTGGTCAACTGGCTGTCCTGTACGTGCCATGTGAAGGCACTCAGGATGATCTTTTTACCCTGAAACAATAAAATAGACTAATTTTTGTCTCAGCAATTCTGCTATTAAATGAAAGTTCAAATTCAGATGTTAACTTTATTCATAGTCATTTTATACTCGTTTGTTCTTGCACCAACATTTATCCCGCAGCTCTAATAACTCTTATTTTTATGCTCTACCTTTTACTACTGTCTTTTCAAGCTTCATTTTATCTGTTTTAACAGTGCTACTTGCAGCTGCTACCCCTAAACTTAACTTTTATAGTCTCCTAATCAGTCAAGTCCTCTTTCTCTGGGTACAAGTATACATTGGGGAAGAGTGGCTGGAAAGCAGCCATGCATAAAGGGAACTGGGGGGACCAATTGATAGCAGGCTCAATAGGATCCAGCAGTGTGCCCTGATAGCCAAGACAACAAAATGCCTCCTGGGGTGCATCAGGCAAAGCATAACCAGCCAGTCAAAAGAGGCGATTATCCATCATCCTGTATTCAGCATTGGTGCGGCGTCACCTGGAGTGCTGCGTGCAGTTCTGGGCCACACAGTGTTAAGGTGGTCCGATGCATCCAGAGGAGTTGGAAGGAACGTCCTCTGAGGAGCAGCTGAGGAATTCGTGTTTGTATAGTTCAGAGGAAAGGAGGCTGAGAGGTGACCTCATTGCTCTGTACAGCTTCCTGGGGAGGGGAGAGGGACGTGCTGAGCTGCTCTCCTTGGTATCTAGTGATATGAAGCATTTCTTTACCAAGAGGGTGGTCAAACACTGGGACAGGCTTCCTAGAGAGGTGGTCAATGCCTCAAGAGTGTCAATGTTTAAGCATTTGAACAATGCCCTTAATAACTTTTGTTCAGTAGTAGTAGTCAGAGAGCTGGACTGGATGACTGTTGTAGAGACTTTTCAACTGAAATAGGGTATTCTGTTCTATTCTGTTTTCTAAACCTTTGTAAAATAATTCTGATATCTACTGGGAGTAACAGGGCACTTTTGAAACTTTCCCTTCATTTTTTCCACATCTGTATTAATTTGGCAGAGTACAGTCATGGTCACGGAAGTAATATTCTACTGATTAGCTTTCAGTTAATCTAGCAGAAACTCACTCTATAAGTTCCTATACACGTGACCCCACTAAATTTTTTCCCATTTATATTACTGTATTTTGGAAGTTCATCTCATTATTTCCTTATATAATATTCAGGTCTTGTTATGTATTAATGATGTCTCCCAAGAAATAAGGGTAGGAAGATCTCAGAAAAGACAGAAGCATTGTCTGATATTTTTCCATATTATTAATGTGAAACAATAGAGAAATAATAAACTTTAGTAAACATAAAATAAAAAGTCTAACATTATTAGAAATGTTATCTTTCCTGAATTTGACCTTATTCTCTTTTCAATTCCCACATTGTCTCTCCCAGTGCTACCTCTGTTACACAGCATTTCTAAGAAGAACGTGGCTTCCATTCATTCATTTCAGTGCTCTGCCTGAGGATACAGAACTATGATCCTAAGTCACTTCCTCCACTAATTTTGCAATTATGAGCTACAGAGCATGAGTTAAAAAGTCACTTTTGAATTAATCTCTGTTCTTATTCATTCAGACTTGGAAGTTTACGCAGGATAGATTCAGTGTAATCCTTCCTAATGGATTTGATAAATACAAGATCAAGCAGAGAGTCGATTACAAGAATAACCCTGCTAGGATAAACAGACTACAGCATGTTTAAAGAACACAGTATCCTGATTGCTGCCTTGACATCCATTCCATTTCCCTTTTTATGGGGTAAAGCAGCAGTCCATGATAGTGTCTGATATGGAATAGCTGAGAGCCGGGAAATAAAATCTGTTTTGCAGGCAGACTCTTTGTAACACATAACCGATAAAGAAGAAACATCCTTACGCACTGTTATTCAGCCTGAGGCCTGTCAAGATATTAAATGTTTAAAAATGGATGAGTGGGCATCCATTTGTTACTATTCATCACTTTTCTAATTTTCGAAAGCATTTTATGAGTGTTGGTAGTCATATCCGTAGTACTTGCTGAAATAAATTTAAAATGTTAAGAATGTTCTAGAACTGGAGTTTTCACTGCAGTAAAATTACACTTATGAAAGTATTAATTCTATTTTTGTAAATCTTATGAAACATTTCACCAAATACTCATAAGAGCTTAAAAAGAGTATGAATCCTCTTTAACAAAATATTTTTGGTGAAATGCTGGTAAATGCTTTCTGCTGTTTTTGAGTAAAGCTGGCAAACTGATATACACTGTTTCAAATACTAATGCATAGAACCCAAGATGCAGTTCTTCTATAATATATGATTTTTTAAAAATAATTAATAAATAATGTAGTTATCGGGTTTTTATGTTTAATTACATTTTAAAAAAATTAAAATAATCTATTTTCTAGGAAAGTATTTTAGGTAAGGTACACTGGTTTTACGTCTTATTGTATTACCACTGAAGTCAAATGAAAGTTCTGTAAAAGATTATATAGCATAAAAGAGCCCAGAAAATCAAGTACTTCAGATACATAGGATACCAGTAAATTAAAGAAGACATGTAACTTTTCATTTTTTCTGGGTTACACTGACATGCCTTTAGCTATGGACTAGTGTCAAAAGAAATATTAATCAACTTCCCTGTAATGACTCGTATTAAAATACTGCAGATGGATAGGATATGTTAATTATTTTGCATTTTGTCATTCTAAGAGTAATTTTGAATGCCATTTGATATGTATTTGTTTCAAGATGTGTATTGGAGAGAAAGAAATTTTTAATTTGTTAATATGATTTATCAGACTTTTTTCTTTGCACTCTACTTTCCAGACAGAATGTTCTTTGATTTCTAAATCTGAAGGGACAGAATTGCGTACTGAGAATATGGTTGCTCAAAACACGCTTTGGAAATAATGATCAAATTGTTGAATCTGCACCCCTATGTGTTTTGGCTTGGTTTGGGTTGGTTTTTCTTCCTTTTGGGAGTTATATGACAGTGATGAAGGTGTTGATAACTACATGCTATCTGGTAATGAAAAGTCATGGTGTCAATAGACTTATTCAATCAAATCTCTCGAACTTCACTGTTTGAGATGACATTGGCAGATAAAAAACCACTTTAATCTCAGACATGTGCACTTTCAAAAGTTACATAATGTGGTTGTCTCAAGGGGTAGACCAGGAGGAAGGTCAGATGGGTCAAAGCACCAGTCACAGCTGTGGTGTGTGATCAGGGAGCTGGGCTGTGAGCTCCTGTGGGTGTCACCTTTGTGCCTTTTTCTGCAGTCTGAGTCTCGTGGCTCTCTCTCTTTCCTAAATACGTGTGAGCCAGAGCACATGGGGGTCCCCCGCCTGGCTGCAGTTTGGAGTGCAATGGGATATGTATGGCAGTGTCAACTGCATCCTCAGGATCTCCTGCTTTCAGAGAACCTGGCAACTCCCAGCTACCCAAACCTGCCATTTAGCAGATGGTTCACTTTACATGAACATTTAAAATCAGATCTTCCTTTCTTTTTTCCCTCCCTCCTCACTTTTTTCAGAGCTCAGTCTCATACTTTGCTGCTAAGATTTAAGACTTTCTTAGTGGATGATGATTTTCATTGTTCCTACTAGATGTGAAATACCGACTTTTTCCTTGCAGTAGTCAGGTTTACTATTTTTATTCACTTGTAAACTAGGTACTTCCTGATCTGAAAAGGAAGGATTGGGTTGTGGGTTTTTTTCTTTTTCTTCCAAACACATAACTTTCCTTAAAGCAACAAATTTTCACTTTTTGAGTCATTCCAAAAAGGTGCTTTAGAGTAAAGTATTAGCAGCCAGAGGTAAAGCCAGGACAGAAGATTGTATATCGTTAAGGTTACTAGTATCAGTATTTTGCAAACACTTGAGAGAGATGTCTTGGCTGTTTTTCAGGGGTAAGATTGAGCTGGACAAATGCAGTGTTAAATGACATTTTTTAACTTTTAGAGCATATCAGATGGTTTATATAAGTATGTATTTTATAAGTAAGACATATTAAAGGAAAAGGGAAAAATTCTTGTTAGGATTTGATTGGAGCATAACTACTAATTAGATTCTTAGCATAATGTTTCTGTCTTAATATACATAATCACCTTGTTTATGCATTTCTTGCTTATAATTTTGTGAGCAACAAACTCAAAGAAAATGAAAACAAAGCAAGCAGGATAAGCTATTCTCAAAAGTGTTCTTTCTTGCTCCTGATGGTTAGTTTTGTCATGGTATCTGTATTTCTTTTAATTTTGATATTTGGCTTAGAGAAGTTGTAAATGGCTGACAGGTTCTTTTTACATTTATTTAGATTCCAGCTGGGACTTTATGTATGGATTAGCTTGAGGCCCTGATAGTGAACAAAACAATGAAATATAAAGTGCCTTCTTAGCATTGGAGGCCACCTTCTACAGAGATTATGTGTAAAATTAAAAAGTCAAAAAATATTCTACACCTGCCAGAAGGTTTAAGAAAATCTCACTGTTAGGTGCAGATTCATATGCATTGTATAAAGATATCTATTAAAGAAAATCTGAAGTGTTCTGTGAAGCAGTTTTACAATGATTTTTTCTCTGCTTCCTGTCTTTCTCACTCACCTGTTTCCTAGAGAGTCTTAAGACACATGAGCACATGGAATTTTCTTCATCTTTGTGTAAAATCCTTATTTATATCATGAGGATTTAAACTGTGAATCGAAGATGTTAATTTTACATTTCCAGAAGCTCGCCAGCCCTAAAGAAAAGGGATTTGACAAATCCTCCCTACAGAATGACTGTGACATTCTAGTTCTGGGGTTTTACTCTAAGTGAAAAAGTCAGGAAGACATCTAATTTTTAATTAGTTCTCCTCATTTGGGAGATCATCTGATTTTACTGGCGGAATTAGCAAGTGAAATCACTCAAGAGCTGCCATGTAAATGTCCCCTACCCCTAGGGACTCAGTATATTAAATGAGTACAGTGTTAACCTGGAAACATTATTAGTGATTTTAAATGAGAGCAGCTCTGAAATTTGGAGGAAATCATTAAATTGAAATAATTATTTTGATTCCATTCTTGATCACTGATAATGGAAGTTAGAAGTGTATATCTCTTTTATGCATGAAAGAGGACAATTTCTGTCCTCCTCCTGCATTTTACTAATTATAAGAAATAATTTAAATTAATTGCAGACAAATTTTATAGTGTTTTCTGACAAACAAGAAGAACAACTTGCAGGACATATCAGAGAATAAAAAAGGCTTTTTTATTCTTGATTTTTATTTTTTAACTTCTTTTGCTAACTTATACACCATATGACATTTTACTAAAACAATTTAGAAAAAAATATTCTGAGATTTTGTTAATTGGTTTATTTTTCTGGTGCCATTTAAGTATTCAAATTCAACCGTATTTCTATGGCAAATTTTCAACACTCAATTTGATTACAAATAAAGACCATTTCTGGAGTATCAGTATGGAAGCTCATTTACTGCAAAATTTACAATGCTTATGTAAATTCTAAATGACTGCACCCTGGAGCCACACAGACAGCTGTCACATATTTAAAGCTCAGCCCTCCAAAAGTTCTTGAATAAGGACCCCAGCCTTACTAGAAATGTCATTCTTATCACTCATCCTTTTACTACTTGAGAACAAACAATGCCCAGAGATAAGCAGAGATTTGAGTACTTATGCTTCTCAGTCACTATTTTTATTTTTCACTAATTTTACTGCTAATGAAAAAGGCTTACTTAAAAAGAATCAAGCATTTCCAGTTAACTATTAAGACTGAAAACTAGTTTATGTAAAAATTCACCTGTAATGACATGTTCTTTTAATGTTTTAATGTATACATGTATATATATATGCATATGCATATGGATTCACACACAATCATAGACTCATAGAACCCTTTAGTTTGGAAAGCACCTTTAAGATCATTGAGTCCAGTAAATGGTAGCAAGAATATCTGATGTAATCACAAAAGAAAATACATTCAGGCATAATATAATAGTATAGCCTTCCCAATTCCCTTCTGTCTTATACTCCAAAGATGACACGTCTCCTTACAATAATTATGCATTCTTACATTTTAAAATATAAATTACTGTAAAAAGACTAGGAAAAAGAGGTCTTTATTTCACAAATCCACTCTAAGTCAATGGAGACTGCATCTTCCAAAATCAGATAAGTGGTATGCAAATCTAACACAATGCAGAGGACTAATTTTAAGTGTGAGCACTCTGAAAGGATAAATAGAAGCAGAAGGGAAAAAATTACATATGACATTTATTGTCATAAATGAAAATACAAGAAATACAACAACTCTTCATGAAACTTTGCAGTCTTTAGAAGTATAAAAAACTAGACACTTTCACCAAGGAGAAGTTCATCCAGTTTTTTGACAGCCTCAGAAATACATTCCTTTCTTAGCCACTAATCATTTTTAGAAATAATGCATAAGAGGAACAAGGTTGAAATAACGATATTGAAATACAAAAAAGAGAAAATAATGCATTTTTATTTAAGGCAAATTTTAAGATTACATTTTTCACAAAACAGATTCAGTTAGAAACTGCATCATTTCTTAGACAGCTTTATTGTATATAGTCCTACAAAATTTAGGGAAGTGTTCCAAATTTCATTGTAATAGATTTTGGTCTTCTGCTACTAATACATTATTAACACCATTAATATTAATAAAGGGTAAAAAATAAGAAGCAATTATTTCAAGAAAATGTATTATTATTTTCAGTAATAACTGCATCGGCTCTCAATGACAAAAATCAAACGTCATTATATAAAACACTATACCTAAAAATGGAAATTTGTTTCTAAGAACTATCAAGGAGGATATGAAAACTCATTAAGAGTTTAAAGACTTCTGTTAAACAAAAGCAGAGTACTTGAAAATGCTTAGAAATCAACATAACTACATACAGCCTGGAAAAATATATTAGTAAAACAGAAAGGGATTCAATTCTATCGTGCTCTTGATCACACAGTCATTTCCAGCTGCAGAATTCTGATGTAAATCATTATCATTTTAATGTTTCTGAGAAGGTAAGTATGTATGTATACTCAAAAAACAAACTCATTGCAATCTGTGAATTTAGATTTCTGGGACTTTCCACTATTTCTTTCTATTGTTGGAAAACTGAGTATAAAAGCAGTTCCTTTTTCAAATTGTCAGAAAAATTTGACTTGCAAATAAAGCCCAAAATGTCAATATTTGGATGGCCTATAATAAATGGATACTTTCTGCATATTTCACTGAAAACATAGTCCCTTTTACTGCTTTTGTCAGAGCTTAAAAAAAGAAACCATTTGGGAAGCTTTGCCAATAAGCTTCCCTGAATAATAATTCAGTGAATAATATGTTGGAATATATAAATAAGTGATAACCCTTTATTTACATATAGATGTCCTGAGAATATTAATTCCAATAATGAGAGAGAGTATCTGCCTGATTTATAGGCCAGTCAATATGGTTTTATGCAGAATAAAGGGATGATTAGAAGTAATGACTTTCCTTTTCACTTAATTTCAAACTTTTCTTGTCTTTTTCTGTTATGATTGCTCAGAAAGTTGCATCTGATGTCCCTTCAAAAGAATGCATAAAAAAGTACTACCCTAACAGAAAGAGACTTTCAGTTATGAAAGAAAAAGAAGATCTTCAGGTAGCTGGAACTCAACAAGGTATAATCAAAGAAATATCTTGAGCAGAAGCTGTTTCAAACACTTGAAATGTACAGTACAGTTTGTCACTGTGTGTCCTCCGCCTGGCTGCTACTGGTTCTTTGGCTCTTTTGAGCTACTGATTTTTATCCAGCTACAACAACTTTCCAGCAGAAACGTGTTTTATGAACCATTGCTATGTTGCAGGTCTCAAATTGTCATACGCAGACCTATCGTTCCCATTTACTACAGACTAGCATATGGATAGTAACTATGTAATGAATCTTGATTTCAAAGTATGTACAAAAGTTATGATTCACAAGTTCTCCGAAGAGATCATCTAAACTCACTATGTGCCTCCCTAGCTCTGAATTTCCACAGAAGTACTTTGGTGTGACCTCCTTGGGAATCTTTCACTAAACCAGCATGTACATCCCACGGACCTAAAAAAAGTATGGTTGCAGTGTTATTTCCAAGCCATTGGCAAGACTTTTGACTTTTTGAATTTTAAATAACTGCTGCGAGACAAACTGGTACTTCGTTTCTAATTTACAGGATTTCTCTGCAGTCAGAAGAGTAGCCCAGGCTGTCAAAGAGCTTTGTTTACTCCACACTGTACACCAACAGGACAAAAGTAACATCCCGGACTTCCCAGGAAAAAGCTTTAGAGATTATATTAAGAGATGTTAGGTGGAAGCAGATAAATTCTCTTGGTTTCTTCTTTTGAAGTGGTGCTTATATGCAATAAGAAAAATAATATTTAATGTGTTAGAAGACATATCACAAGTGTGAAAATAGCTCCTATATCCTCTCAAAGTTGATATGAATTTGAAATTCTGAAATAGGAGGGATAAATGAATCCAAAATTTTCAATTTCTCTCAGCTTTTCAACTGATGCACTATTCCTGTGGATTACTTTACTAGTACTGATAATATTTTTTGTTTATTATTACTTTATGAGGGACAAATATGGTGGCAAAGTTTGTTCATCATGGTTTGAGATTTCTATATGGCCATTCAGAAGACATTGGATTCAGTACACAACTTTGAGGTTAAAGAGATTGGTTATGCACATGGATCAAAATGAGACTCCCTGCAAGCCTGCACATGAACAAAGCACAGTGATACTAGTGATTTAAAGTCAAAAAGGGATAGAAACATATTTTTTGACACTACATGCCAAATCCAAATTTTGCGTTTGGGCAAAGCCAAATTTCCAAACCCCAAATTAAGACTGCAAAGTATTGAATTGTGTCTTCCCTCTAATCAGATTTCAGGGGTAGCATTTGTTTCAGGTTGGATCTATCTGTTACTCATGCAGTTACTACTTTAGACAGGCCTCCATAAAACATAGCTACTTTCCAGCCCGTATACATGGATCTATGTATCAGCTTGTAATGCTCAAATCTGTATGCCAGCAAGACTTCTACAGTCTTAGAAGACTGTACACGGAAGCTAATTTCCACAGTAGATTTTGGGAAGCATAATCTAAGTGTGTTCAATATCACAAAATGTGAATGGACGAGAACAAAACAAGAGACTTATCTCTGCCACTGCAATGCAGAGAAAACACATCTATGTAATTAAAATTATCTAACTATAATCTAATGTGGATGTTTGTTTATCAGGATTAATTATAACACACAAATGTTGTTTATGGTTACAAGTACACAATTAAGGACAACACAGTATAAAATTCAAATAACATATGGCATTTGTAGAACCAGCAGTGCCACCAGAAAAAACATACTAGTTGTCATATTTTATTAATCTTATGATAAACTATTGCTGCATTGTAATTAAATGAGCAAGACAGTCAGCCAACATCATTATCAGAGCTCCTGTTTTCTTTGAATCTCTTGTAAGTCAGAAATCCAATTATTTATGAATATTACATTGTTTTATTGAATGTGAATTACCGTAGGGATAGCAGACTTGAGTTATTCTCCAGTAATATTATTCCAATATAGCAATGATTTATGCTAGGTATTCATTCTGTCATGTTTCATGTTGTATCTATTTATATGTAGTTCTTGGCAAGAATAACTAGCCCAATATTCCTTAGGTAATGAGCTATTAAGTTCAACAAGTGAACTTACAGTGTCCTTTGAAATACAACATTCACATTTAGCTCTAATTCATGTCAGAGGTTAATAGTTTCACAAGTTAATAACTTCCATCTAACAAAGATAATCAATATTATTTTGTTTCATATGTTGGAACGAACATAAAATTTGTATCATGTACATGTATCAGTAACATCCAAAATTTGAAAAAAAAAATCTTTTCAGTATCTGAGAAGTTTTTAAGAATTAAAATACCACTGAAAAGGAAATGAAAAGCTAACACATTGTGAAAACATAGCCCTAATTATTTTCATTACATAAATAAAACCTGGAAATACAATCCAAGAACAGATGAAGTATCTTAAAGTAATTTTGTGTTGCAGTGCTGACCACTCTTTGGATAAATAATCATTAAAATAATGCCTAATCCTATATTACTGATTCTTCTCAGCAATAACAAAAAATCAAGAAACTTAAATCTTTCAGGGTCATGTACACACCTTGTAAGTGCTTGTCTTACATTGAGGGGCACCAGATAAAAGACATTTTGCCCCAGAATGTCTTTGGAATTACTATGTAGACACAGCTAAATAAACTATCAGCCTATTCTGATTTTAAAACTCAACAATAGGTCAAGTAGACACTCCAATTACTTCACTAAGAAAAAAATAATTTGACCTAAAATGGGTTAACTGGTTCAAATAGTAAACTAACAGTTGCAAAAACAATTTCTAGTAAGTTCTTGGAGATCTGGAGGTAAAAAAGAGACTAATTATATGTGAAATACTGAACATATTGCATCCAAGAAGAAATTAAGCAGAATTTTAAACTTAGAGGACTGTCATACATGTTTTTCTTGTTCTCAGTTACTATAAAAATATGGGCCACAATTATATAAACCTCTCAATTCAGAAGTTACAATGTCCAATCTGCTTCTTAAATGCTAAGTATTTTCAAATTACTTAATTTTGTGTACCTAAATCTATTCAATTGACAAAAATTGACATAAGGGGTCAGTTCTCACAGCAGAATCCTTTCTGGAAAGGGCTCTGCAAAGGATTTATCCGAAATCGAAAGGATCGTGGGAGAAGCTATGGCACATGCATAAATAAACAAGAACAAAACACATAATGGATCACATGAATTTTTATCAAAACCACATGATATTTTGTCTAAAACTGCATTGATAACTGGATTGCAGAGTAAACCTGGCTAATTAAATACATTTTCATGTGCAGGCAAAGAACTACATCTTTATAACTCTTATCTCAAATAAATTAAGATGCTACAAAGGACAGAATTAATTGATATATGGATAGATATGATCATTCAGTAGCTTATGCATGTTTTGTTTTTTTTTAATCAAGATAAAGAAATATTTTAAATCTTGCTTTTCAAATTGCAGCTTTATTCCACAATAATCTACTGACTGGAGCACAGGGCATATGACAAACAAACAAACCAACCAAAACAAAGCCAAACCCACCAGAAAAAAATATATTTAAAACTGCAAGGAGAGTAGGAAATCTGAATCTACAACTACTATATCCTAATAAACCTCTATTGAAAGGGAAACAAAACTCTTCTTGCTGTGCTCTGTATCTTAAGAAGAAGGAGTGTTAATAATGCATGGAGAAAACAGCTCCCTGGGGATTGCTATTGTCTGAAGAGTAATGACACTGAACAGATACTACTGGCTAACTATTGGCTCATCATTCAGCAGTCTAGTCTTCTAGTCAGTCTCAAATATATCAACTTGTTTAGGAAGCTAATAGTCCACCAAAAATTAACGGGATTTCAGTCTACTATGAACATATCTGAAAAATAGACTTAAAAATAAGGAACCACAATAATATGCTGCAGTGCCTGAAGTCCTTTCCAGATCTGAACTCAAATTAATTTCACACAACGCTTACACTGTTTGTTTCTTTCTATTAATGGAGTATGTTAACCATACTGGAAACATGTTTGTTATAGCAATGCTTTGTAAATAATACTTTTTACTCTTTCCAAAAGAGCAATTCATAAACAAAGTATATCGAGAGTAATTACATGAAACAATGAATTTTTGAACTACAAGAGAAGAGAATTTGCTTTTAACATAATTGAACTAATTTTTGTCATGAAATTGGATTGACATATTTTGGAGTACACAGCTGTAATTGCTTCTGCAAAAGTAAACAAACAAACAAAAATCAAACCAAACAATCCAGCAAAAATAATTCCTAATCTGCCCAAGCAGTCTGGTGAAAGAGAGAAGACAGACCTAACAAGTATGACTTATCTGAATGAGAGCAAGAAAAGGGATTTGAGCTCTTAGAGAACTCAGAAGGCAGTCCTGAGTTTTCCGGACTGTATACAGCTCTGGATAAATTATATTTGAGGATCATAATGAGAGATGTCTGTATGACAGAAAAGTATATTATTTTTATTATATGTTGTGTTATTAATTCAAATTTCTATACAAGCAGAGTAAATATTCGAGCAGCTCCAAAAGGAATTTAAAAAACAGAATTCAGTGCTTTTTTATGATTCTGGGCCATCTTATTAAATGCCAGGCTAACATATTGCAAACCACTATCCTCTGTTTTTAATGAAAATGAAATAATGAAAAATACTTCCAAAACCTTCTGCATAGGTTTTTAAAATGGAAATTAAACCATACACTTCAAATTGAATTAAAATAGGAGGAAGAAAGATTCTATAAATCTTCATTAGTGAACTCATGACCAACTCTAACAGAAGACATATATTTCAAGAAAAGGTTTCTTCTGTCATGTCTTCTGACACCTTCATTTCTTCCAGTTTCTTCCATCACACTGCCAGAATACTATTCCCAAAAAGTGCATGAAGATCAAAAAACCTTTAGAACAACAGAAGGAACATAAAAATTGCCATATCAAGAGTGGGTGTGGGGGGCGTGGGGGGTGTTATTTTCTTCTTTTTTATTTTGGTTTGGTTTCAATTTCCGTTCTTAACCATTCTTCGTCTCATTATTTACATGGCCATTTCTGTAGCATCACTGGTTTTCAGTCATAGAGGACTTTTATTTCTCAATTTCACTTGGCCAAAAAGATTCCATACATGATACTCTGCAGGGCACATTACCAAGTTAGACTTCTCTCCAGCCAGGTAGCTTTCTATCAAGGAGGAATAATATGACATGGGAATCTAAGGAGGTTAGTCTATGCTTCAATAATTTCTGTTGGACACTAACTTCATTGAATTTATCTGATTTTTTTGACCAGTTATACTTTCTAGCATCTATATAATTCCAAATAAATAGGTTATTAATTTACAAGTAAAGAAGTACTGACAAGAGAACTTAGTGGCTGTGGTGCCATTCAACTTTCAAGTGCATCTGAGACTCAGACATCATATTTCTATCTGTCCATATAATACACTTGGTTAAGAGCTAACACAGCATTTACGAATTTATGTTGTGTAAACACACAAACACAATGCACAGGCAAATCAGACTTCTGCAAGGTTTGAATACACTATAGCAAGAAATACCTAGAACCGTACATAAAAAAATTCCAAACAAATAGTCACTAGTAAATGAAATACATCAAATATAAAAAAAAATACTGTCAGTAGAAGATGTGTCTTTAGGTATCTTACGCAGCTGTAACTTGAAGGAGAGGACACAGGGATTGTGTTATATCTGTCATGTCACTTTGAACGGTAAGGTAACTGCATGGTGCCACATCTTACCATTGACTACAATGCAAAGCACAGATTTAGCTTTCAAAACCACATGTGATATCTGAGCACTATAGATTTTTAATGTGTACAGTCTGGAGCTCATTTGCAACTTGCATGACCCTACGCTTACTCTGTCCTATGTTCTTACCAATTTCTCTCTTTTGGCCACAGAACTATCCTTTAAAATCTGCCTTAGAACCTAAACTACATTTGAAAAAGGACCTGGAGACAGTACAGGGAAACTAGAGATTACAGACTTTGCATTTTGCTCTGTTCGACTTTAAGTGAGAGAAACATTCAGAGAAGGGTCAAGTTCCAGACAATATGTGTACAGAAAACCAGATCCACTGATGGGCTATTTCCACACTTGGAAAATATACAAATACCTTTTGGAGTTTAGTGTACAAAATCATAATAACTAATAGGTATGTTTCAGCTACATTTTCTTCAATAAATAAATAATAAAATGTAATACACAGCTAAAATAGAGATAATAATTTTAAGTTCTCAAACTCCAGCAATTGGTGGTAATTTTCTTTATAGTTAAAATGAAGAACACAGAAGGACTAATCAATACTTCTGAAAGCAGAATTGACTTTGAGTGCATTTTTTAATTAACTTCTTAAATCACAGTTTGTTCTTAATAACATTTTAACATAATGAAATATTTTATTATGTTTGCAGTGTTCACAAATGTAGACTGTTTTTTTAATTAGCTAAAATCTTTCATTCTCCTACTTGATGACAAATCTTCATACAGAAAACACAAACACAGTGGACTGCAAAATTCTCAGCCACAGCTTTGTAACTAATTTTTTCCGTTGTTCAAACTTTTTAAGGATCATTTAAATGAAATCTAAAAGTCTAGAAGAGAATTTACTTTTTTTTCTAATAAGAGAGATATTAAAGTATGTTTTTATGGTATGGATAATTTTCAGTGAGAAGATGATGTCAAAGTTGATAAAGAAACAAGTGACAAATAAAACATGGCATATAATGATGATGCATAAATATGATAACAGCATAGAAGTAAAATTTTATGCAAGGCTAGAGTGCTTAAGAAAAGGAATCAAAGCCAGATGGTTCTAATAGTTATTTGACATCTCTCAATGCCAAATACTACTAGTGGCGTTACTGGAAAAGTTAACTGACAACAGGTATGTTAGGAAGAGAAGCACAAAAGTGATGGGCACTTATCTCTATCTGTGCTATAACAATTTGGCATTTTAGTGCCCTGTGTTAGTGGTATAAGAAAAAGCCCATACTTAAGTGTCCATAGACATGAAGACTGGCTTTAAACAGCTGTGAACTTACATAAAAGGTGGAATCTTGTTAGGGCTGCAAGCCCATGACTATGCTGCTGGCTATAACTGTGTCCCGAGATGATGTTAACTGAGCTGGACATGGCACAGCCTGGGAAATGGCTGGATGTGACAGATAACAGTACGAGAAGCTGAAATAAATTACAGAGAGCACCACGAGTCATGGCATGGGGTGCAGAGGTGGTTAAGGCAGAATTATCCAAAAAATGACCAAAATTCACAGCTAATTGGAGGGATAACTTGTCGTCTTCAGGATGGCAGTTTCTCACAGGCAAGCAGTGACAAGGCAACCACATCAGCAATGACCTACAAGGCTGAGGTTACATAAGGAATGGTCACAGAAATACCCAATTTGGATAAGGATGCAGCAAAACAGGGATCAATAGGGAAGAAGTAATTGAGGTCTTTGTAGATAGGTAGGAGGTGATTGGGGCATAGACAGGGAGGTGGCAAAAAGAGAATCAAGATAAAGGAAAAGCAGTAATAAGGTCTGTTAATGTTGAAATTGGTGCTGCCTGGGTGTACCTTCTGGGCAGTCCTGCACTTGATCACTGTAGCCTAAATCAGGACTGTAGACAAAGCCTGCTGCTCCGAGCATAACACAGGAGTCAGCCCTGTAGGAAAGACACCTTGAAGGAGCACACCTGGAAAACAAAATCTACAGTGTCTCCACATGAGGTCTCATTCCTGACAGCACCCACATCTGCCCATCACCTCTAAAAATAAAATTTTGATACAAACATTCCCATGCAATTCAGATTTCAGGTTTTTCAGCTGCAGATGTAATTTGAAATAAGAAAAAAGGATTCACTGGAAATATGACGTCAACATTTATTAATTTGGAGAGGTCAAAGCAATACTTTTCTTAAATTATTTTTTTAAATTGCTAGTATTCATGGTTTAGGATTTTTCCAACCACAATTAACAATTTGTACTTTAATAGTACCAGAATGCTTCTTTTTTGGACTTAAAAAAAGACAGAGATGTGAAACAAGCAAAGTTAGACAACAAAGGCTGTGCACACACAGGATAGATTAAACTACTAGGAAAATTTTGCCTGAGATCTGAGACACTTTGTTTCCTGTACTTGAGGAAGAACTTGGATTAATATCTTGAATTTATTGTAATTAAATGGCATTTGCTCACCTTAATATTTGGCAATATATGCATACACATATACAACATTGCTGGGCTGCAACTCTCTTAAATGGTATCACCAACAAAGCTATAAAACATAAATATATAAAACATACACTAGTAAGAAGAAAGAAAATTTTTTCAGAAGTATTTGTTAAATTCCTTGTTCAGTTTGGTTTTTTTTATGGAGCCTTTATGACCAAATGGAGAACTTCCAATATCCACTGCCTACTTTGAAAAAAATTCAGAATAAACTGCAAAAAAAAAAAGTAATTTACTGAGAGTCAAGTGCTACGTTATAGAATCCCTTGCTTCAAGAAGACTAAATATGTATAACCTTCTTTATTATCAAGTAAATTTCAACAGAGCCTAATTGTGCAGTCTGTCTGCCCATCCATCTTTAAATCACATTCTCTCTGTGCAAAATGCTTTTTCCATAATTTTTTATTAAACTAAAATATTTTCACCTCATCTACCTTAGATTTATACCTCTTGCTCCACAGAAGCAACACATGATGAACTCTGAGTAAGAAAAACATAAACTTTCAGAAGGAAGCAGCAGAAGTCTACCCCAGCAATGATAATTTCTTTTCTTCATTAGAAACAATTAAATATGGATTTAAAGAAATGAAAGTTCCCATCTCACCCACTACAGATTTATCCTCCATTTGTAGCATTATGAATTCCAATAAGGATTTTGTTCTATAGTACTGTAGTGTATTCAATAAAAAAGTAAATTTATCAAAACATTAAATATTTCAAATTTCATACAGTACAGGACAGAGAAAAAAAAAAGGTTACTATGTGACCAAATTATAAGATACTGTTTATTTTAAGAGATGAAGAAGGAAGAGTTAATATGCAGGCAGATTAAAAAAAAAAAATACTGTATCACCTGGTATGGTTTCAATTTTAAATAGGTAGACAAAACACTCAATTAGCGGTCCAATACTGGTTTCTTTTTCCAAGTGGGCATGAGTCATATTCATTAAAATTGTCATATTTCAGCAACTCTGACATTCAGAGACAGTTTTCAGAAGCATCTTTGAAATAGTCGCTTCTGTTATCAAGATGCCATGGAAGTTACAGCCTCAATGGCACTCTACAGTCAACTGTTGGAGACATGGATGAATGCAGGAATGGTGGCAGTGACTTCAGAACTCATAAGCGGGCAATGCTTCACAAATTAATTCTTCTCCTCGCAGAAGTGCCTTGTGCAACACTCTACCTTATATTTCTGGAAAGAAAAAAATAATTATGTGGGAAAACCCAGAAATCATTTTAAAAAGACATGGACTTAAATGTAAACAATGTCTTTTAATTTCTTTCAGCATATTCCATCAAATTTTGAGTTTTGGGTTTGTATTCTTACCAAAAGAAATATCCTAAACAGTTTATGATCCAGTTTAAAAAAAAGTCGCAGCATAAGCTCTTCTGTAATTTGGTCCAAAGCTTATGGTTGGGCTTTCAGCTCTGAAACTCTTTCATGAAGACGCCTAACTCATATCCTCTAGACCTACCTCAAATCCTGTAGAAGACACTTTCAGTTAAATCCTTTTCTTAGCTGTTATTTTATATTTCTATTGTCTTTAGGTTTCCTTGTCATCAAGATTCTTCATATTTTCAACCATATGATACATTTATATATACTGTAGATGTAATAAGATGCTAATTTAACCTTAAAACTTACTGAATCTGCACAACTAATGCATCTGCAGTACTAAGGTTTATAAAATTTCTTTTCTGTGTCTTCAGTGCTTTGCTTACCAATTGTATTGAGATGGAAAACATGAGGCAAATACAACATGTTATTACTTTCCATACAATTTAGGTTAATAAAAATGAATGCTATATTGGGATATTTTCCAAGAATTGTTTACTGCCAAATGTTAATGAATACTAATTTGAATTGAATCAGGACAGTATTTCCCATAAATTTCCAATTAAAAGGAATATATTTTTCTATTGCCAAGAGATAAATGGTGTTCAACAAAGTTTAAAATATATCTAAAATTCAAATTTCATTTTGATACACACTTTACTGAATACGTATCGAGGTTTAAAAGGCAGTTTATTTGAGAATGGCATACAATCTACTTAACAAAGAGATTTAATTTATGATTAAATGTTAGGTGTTTTGTGAATCAGGTATCAGTGAAGAGCTATCTTTAAATGTACAAAGATAAATATTCACTAATAAAAACCCCCATATTTAACATTGAGAAATTTATTTCAATTTTTTGTTTTGGGAGACGAGTTATTCCTTAAAAAAAATTATAAATTATACCAATGTCAATAATCTGAAGACAAATTTCAGATAACTATTGAACCTGAAATTCACATAGAATCAGAATGGTTTTGGTTGGAATGGATGATGATCTTGTTCTAATCCCCCTGCCATGGGCAGGGAACATTTCATTACGCCAGGTTGCTCACACTTCCAAGAATAGAGCATTCACAACAACTCTGGCCAATCTGTTCTAGCGCTTCATCACCCTCTCAGCAAAGAATTTTTTTCAAATATCTAATTAAACCTTCCCTGTTTCAGTTTGAACCCATTCCTTCCTTGTCTTCTCACTATATGCTCTTGTAAAAAGCCTCTCTCCATCTTTCTTGCAGGCTCAGTTCTGGTACTGGAAGACCACAATTAGGTCACCCTGAATTCTTGTCTTTTCCAGGCTGAACAAAGTAAGTTCTGTCAGCTCTTCATTGTAGGAGAGATGCTCCATCCCTCTAATCATCTTGGTGGCTCTCCTCTGGATTCGTTCCAATGGGTCAAAGTCTTTCCTGCACTGGGGACCACAGAGCTGGATGCAGCACTCCAGGTAGGAGGTCACCAGAAAGGAGTAGAAGGCAGAATCACCTCTCTTGACTTGCCTTTGATGCAGCCCAGGGTATCTATAGTTTCCTGGTCTGTAAGTGTACATTGTTGGTTCATTTCTCATCTCTCATCCAGCACCACTCCCAAGTCCTTCTCAGCAGGGCTGCTCTCCATCAGTTCACCCCCCAGCCTGCGTTGATACTGGGGATTGTCCCAACCCAGCTGCAGCACCCTGCACTTGATCTTATTGAATCTTATGAGATTCCCATGGACTCACTTCTCAAGCTTGTCCTGATTCCTCTGGATGGCATCCCCTCCTTCAGGTGTGTCAACAGCACCACTCAGCTTGGTGTCATCTGCAAATTTGCTGAGGGTGAACCTTGATCTCACTGTCTATGTCATCAATGAAGGTATTAAATAACACTGGTCCCAGTGTGCACTCCTGAGGGACACCACTTGTCACTTATGTCTATCAGGACTGAGCCATTGACCACTTCTTTCTGGATGCAACTTTCTAACCAATTCCTTATCCACCCAGCAGTCCACCCATTTTTCTCCAATTTAAAGAACAAGGGAAAGACCTTTACTCCTGATTGTCTGCAGTGTTTAACTGCTAAATTACTTCTGTCTCCTTTGTGCACGTCTGTCACTAGTCATCTTCAAGACTAATCTGTCATTAAAATGGCTAGCTTTCAGCAGCCTTTCTCCATTTGGTCACTGGGCTAGTATTCATTTCTCTGTCTTTGGTAAGTTAACAGTAGCCAAGATAGCCATGGCAAGGGAAGGAATACATCCTGTCAGCTTATCGGAAGCAAAAGGATAAGCAAGAAAGAGCTGAGTTATTACTTAAGGAGCACAAAACATGATTGATGCTGGGAAGGATGAAGCGTTTACACTTCTCCTGCTTCAGCTTTCATTAAGGAGGTTATGGATTAATGGACATCACACTAAGACAAAATAAGGAAAAAAGTTACTTAGATATAGATCAGATGAAATTTCATCAACTTGATGAACTTTTCTGCAGGGGATTTAGAAAAATGGCTGAGAAAAGAGAATAAATTATCTTCCAAAATATTAGGAAAAAGCAAAAACATTTTTTTTTAAGAAAAAGGAGGAAAATTGCCCTGGCAAACTGGCTCCCAATGAGGAAGAATAGGTTAGTACAAAAATATGGAATATCAAAAGATATTTATTGTTAGCCAGTAAATTATGCACTAACAAATTTCATTCAACTGGATACCTCATGTCATTAGTATGTTTAAAATATTAAGGTATTTCAGATAGTGTTTGGTACTATTTTCTTAAATGACCTAGAAAATTACAGTGAAGAAAAACCTGCTGGTAAGAATAGGCAGATTTTTCTTCTAAGGTAAGAATATAAATGGTTGGAAAACTGTACTTGGCTGCTATTCATTGCACACAGTAGTACAAGACAAAATGTTGTGCATGTTTACATATATATTTGTCTTTACTTCACTATTGTTCATACATTTATCATTTTATAACAGAAAATAGAATACACTATTCAATTTGCAGATCACTTCAGACTTGGACTAGGCTTTGGAGACCACATTAAAATTCAAAGAGACTTGAGAAACTGAAGGTGTTTATCTTCCAAAACAACTGCAAACTGAATGTTTGCTGACAGTAATGCACTTTTAGCTTAAAAGAACATGAAAGATTGCTGTTGTCTTCACTTAAAGACTACATCCTAATAGTCAAACTGCACATATGAATATTTGGGGCAAATAAGAAAATTGCCCAAAAGTTTGCCATAATGATTCTATTACTTGGCATTTTCTTCAGTCTCCTTCTTTTAGATTATCAGAAATAATAGGCCTTCTCTTTTTAGGTTTTCTAGGTAGCAGTACTTTGTACTGCTCATATAATTTCTACTGGGCAGTTAATACATGTTCTGGCCATCGCAGTATCCTAATTACTGACCTTCTTTGTTAATTATGCCTTCTTGTTAGTTATATGCTGTAGCAATCAAACTGCCAAGCTCGGGTTATAACAAAATAACAAAAAATATTTCAGTCCTTATATATACACTTGCAGCTACAAACAAAGTTGCATCTCAATTTTACATCTAAATTTTATTTACATGTAACCTTATGGAACTGCTAAAACATACTGGAATAAATTGAAAAAAAATATAGACTTCCATTAAAAGCATTTTTTAAAAATCAGAAAAATATCTGTCAGTTATGATTCACTCAACTTTGAGGAGAAAGTTGAGGGGAGAAGGGGAGAAGAGAAAGAGAGTGAGAGAGAGATTAAGTCGAAAGTTATCATCACCACATAGATTTTTGCGGCATCCTGCTGGTCCGTCTTCACCCCAGTCTTCCGTGGTGGGGTCCCAGAGTCGTTCTTCTGGCAGTAATGCTTTTGTACAGTTCAAGTCCCAGGTTCCAGTCCACAGGGCAGAGATGCCATTCCCACAACCTGGGTTGTCATCCATATCCTTTCTCACAGTTTGCAACCATATAAATTTTTTTTTGTCTGGATAAGTCTTATCCCAAGTTCCCATAGTCTGCACACTATGGTGTGCTAATGCCAAGTCTTTATCCTTGTTAGACGTGGAATTAAGGCCTTCCTGTTTTACCACCTGTGCTTATCTCAAGTTCCTGATGTGGTGGCTTATTTTATGGGAACTTTCTTCTTTAACAGTGTTTTGAGAAATGCAACTGCATTCTTTAAGTCCTCCCAACCTTCTACCTGTAAAAAGAACCTGTGGGTGAGGGATTAAAAATATAGCGTAGTTTGTCAGGTAAAATCAGAGAAAACACAGTAGGAAAACAATTCTGCAAACAGAAATAATTATAATTATGTCAAACTTCAGATATATACTTATGTAAAACATTTTTTAGAGTGTCCATAACCATATAATCAAATCTTTCCGCTTTTGTACTATGTACTTAAAACCAGGAAATTTCAAGCATTTTGTGATCTTAAATTGTTATGTTAACAGTTCTTACTGTAAGTGTCATGACATTTGGATTGAAAACTATCCTTTCAAGTTGTTCAAACAATTACAGTACTCTCATCTGAATCACAAAGTATTTTTTTCAAGGGAAAAAAAAACCCAACAGTATACACTTTGGGACGCTCAGTTCAAATGAAAATGTGAATAAGCAGATTAAAAAAAAAAACCAGTCTCAAATATTTGGTTTTTCAGTTTGGTCAGACACTGAATGTAAACAATCAAAAGACTATTTGTACACATAATCATAGACAAAGCCCCATCTTTCGTTTTCAAAAGGAAGGACAAGAGAAGCAGACAAGAGCTTATTTTATTGCCTTATATTCAGTGCTGAAGAATTCTTTTAAAGAAATAATAAATTTCTGCAAAAAATACTGTAACTTCTTACTCTCTTCTTTTTAATGCATTGACTGTGACATGAGATGTGAAAGAATGAAATGCATTGTAAATAAAGATTTCATTGTCATTGACAGTTACTTTAAAATTAAAATGGCAGTCAGAGATCTCCAAGAGCATAACTATATCTGTATTTTATTGTTAGGATTCCCAGAAAGAGCATGAAGTCAGAAGTTGTCCAAATACCCACCATTTCTTGAAAACAACAGAAAAAAATCTGTAACTATGCAATATAAAATTTTAAAGTACTCTTACTCATGTGGTGACAAGGCACTTGATACAAGCAATAAATACCTCAACTGTAACTAGAAAGTTTAATTATCATGGAGAAAAAGCTAGTAACTTCCTAATCTGGAAATACACAAGTTTCAGAGTCTGGGAATCTGTCTACAGAGACCAGAAAATACAGGAAGTATAATGTATCAAAAGTTTGATGCTAAATAGTATCTCAAGCCAGAGAATATACCTCTGTGAGGATAGGGGTCTTACATTCCATGAGGGATGGGGAAAATAGGGAAATGCTTCTCCTGTTAGTGCATGTATTCACAAGAAATTATAGTAGTAGGGACAGAAAGCTATATCCAAAGGGAAACGAAACTCTGAGATGAAGAAAAATTGAGGGGAATTCATTATCATCATGTTACTCCTTTTAACACATAGTATTATACATTTAAGGAGCAACAAGACTTGCTGCTTAAGTAATTGCGTGAATGAGATGTAAATAAATTTTTAGATTATTTGATTTTTTCCGGATTCAGGTAATTACAGAATTTTGTTTATATTTTTCAGTGGCAAAGAAAAAAACACAGGTTCATTTTAAACGTTAATAGAAGTTAATTGCTCTTCTGTGCTTCAAAATATTTTACTCTAATTGTAGGTTGCAGGAGGAAAATGTTAATTTAGAAATGCATACAATAATGCTGTTAGATGGTAAATTTTTGCTCTTCATTTTACTTCTGAAATACCAAAAACTTTAATATAAAATGATATGATTACACTTGCTACTACACATTAATCTGAGCAACTACATTATATTCATCCATGTATACCTCAAATTAACTGTCTATATACATAATGTAGTGCAGTTGATATTTATTAGTTTCTACTTATTTATTTTTTTACTTAGATGACAAAGTTTGCAATTTAGAAGGTAAATAATATTATCAGATGGGATTCTTTAAAACAACCCAATATTCACTTACTTAGACAAAGCATTTTGATTTTTATAGTTAAATTTTTTAGGTATATTATGTTTTCCTATGAAATAAAGCAACAAAGTAAATCATAAGTCAGATTTATTAAAAAGAAAAATCTTTTAAAACAACCTGTTCACAGAGGGTCATTACAAAATATCTCATAAATGTTTTCAATGGCAAAACTCCCCCAAAATCATATTTTTTTTAACTTCAAAAGAACCTATAAGCTGAAATATAAGCATCGTAAGGTCATGTCTCGAACAGTAAACAGAATCTCCCTGTACCTGTTCTCTGCTCTGTTCAGCCTCTGGACCCAGGCCAAATGGCACGGCACAATTTACCTCCATATGGCTAAATTCTCTTATCCTCCAAAATGCTGGCTGTATTCAAAGTGCCTGCTGAGTATGTTCCCTGACTTATGCTAACTTCTGAATGAGTGTGCAAGATGCTGGTTTGTACAACCCAAAACTGTTTTAAGATTGTGATGCCTTATCAGTATTGACCATGTTATGCCAGTTACATTGGCTCTGTTCAATTTAATTAAGTCTAATATAATTTGCTACTACATGTGTAGTTGTAAAATTCTAGCAATTCCCTTTTTATAGAGCCTATTTTGCAAACCATTGGTGTCTACATTACTGTGATTTGCCAATATATATTTGGAAGTTTTCAATTCAGATTAAAAAATAAACTGAATAAAAGATCAGCAAGAAACTGCATATTTTTTGAACAGAACGAGAGCAACCCGGTTCTAAGAAGATTCTGAGTCACAGAAAAATGACAGCAACTATTATTGAACCTAGCGAAGAAAAACCACCCTATTTTCTTTGCCTCACCAGTATTTCCACAGAGATCTATATCATTCACAGAAACACCACTAAAAGGGTTAGTTTAAGATCAAAACAAAACAACATAGTGATTTTTATAAGATATTCTATCACTTAAAATATATAGTAACAGCATCTATGTGAATCAGCAAGTGGTACGGATGACTGGCCTCCAAATGCTAAGGTCTAAGGATATTATGTGGAGTATGGTACAGGAGCAGAAAGAGGTATGCTTTGCCAAACCTGCAATAGATGGAGTTCAGCTGTTTCTCTTGACAATAACTTAGGAAAGAATGCATGACACTTTCTTCAAATAAGGGTGATTTATAGCCAGCTTGGGAACTGTGGGTAAAAACTATGTATTTCACAAGAGAACTGACAACTGTTACAAGCAGAGAAATTGTGGGAAATTATTTAGGAATTTAAGAACCTTAATATTCTTTAACTTTCCTACTTTTTGAAAATAATTGGTGTCATAATTTCATGTTCTCTAGCCTTAGTTTACTTGTGAATCTTTATCCATGACAAATCCTGTAGCATTTACATTTCTTAAGTGAAAATCTCTGACCATTTAAAAACTGCTTTAGGGTATGTTTATACAACTGCCTGTGATCATGATGAAATGGATTAAGAAATTACTGTCCCTCAAGCTTATATAAGACAAGCAACTGCTCTTCTAGGCTCCTGCAACGCACAATAAAATGTATCTGTTCAAGTTACCACTAGGGGTAATTCATATATCATTTTTTTTATCCAGCATTACTAAGGAAGCACTCAAAAGAACAGCTATGGAGAAGCAATTTTTTTTACCACCTGAAACAAATGCAGTTGGTCATGTCACCACACTTTCAGAAACCTGGCCTGTGCTGTGCTTTCACTTTTAATTTTGAGAAATGACACCATTTAACTTTTTAACTTATTGAAAGTAAAATCATTCTCAGAAGTTCAATCTCAGTTGAAAACGCACTACCAAAAAAATACATAAGCACTGACAAGTGAATCAGCTCTGGTTTACTTTTTGTCTGGTTTTATTATTCCTTTCTTGCCATTAGAAAACAATCATAGTAAATAAGTGTAGGCATATCTACAGTATTTTAAATACGACTATGCTTACTACTATGGGAGGAAAATCAGCCCAACAACTTGACTCAGAGGAATGCCACAGCATTATGTGTATACACTATAAACAATGTAATAGTTTAATTTCCCCCTACTACCACCTATTCCCAGTGTTTCTCAGTTTACTTATCAAAACAGACTCAGAATACATCTACATATCATAAAACTTGTTCAAAGGCTTTTTACACACTAATAGTTTAAAGAATAATTCTAAAGCATTGTTTATTTGCTTGAATCACTCAGCACACTGACATTTTCTGCACTGAAGTTTGATCTCTCAATGCATGTCCCATCCCATCAATTTCTTTCTCAACTTTCTTTAGCTTGAGTATTCTACAGTTCTGTTTCACAGCATCTTTTTGACACCCTCTAGCTTCTGAATGTATAATTAACCACCCACAAAATAAGCATCTTTATAGCTGAAGTGCATGTTCATTCATTCATGTGAGAATTCCCACACTGAAGTGAGAATTGTTGTAAAACTATTCATTCTAGTACCATCCTTACCCAAAGCACAGCGCTGTCTCTTAATTCTTTTTTTTTTGGTGCTTGTTTTCATCAAAATTTAGCGTCTTCTGGATTAAAATATGTGACAGGATAAAATTCAGTAACAAAATTATGCCTTATCCTTTTAATTTGCTGAGAGGTATATCCCTTCTCTTATTAGTAACTATCATTCCCCAGTACACACACAAGCTCATCATCCTCAGACTCACTTGCTGTATCTTTTGACTTTATGTAATGCAGAGACTCACATAGACTAGGACTACTCTTAACCCTAAGGGCGTTCTCGGCATGATGGCTCCTCTGTTGCCTGTTTTATCAATCAATAACTGCAACTACAAGTCAACTTCAGTCCTAATCCACCAGCTCTCCCTGGGGTACAACATGTAAAGAGCTTGATGTAAATCATGTACCTAAAAATAAACAGTACTCCAAACCTTTGCAACAGGAAGGAGGAAAAAAGAGGGTTAATAAAATCTGACTTGTTTAGATACCTACTTCAAGTTTCTCCTCTTTGGAAGTGCTTTTTACTACTTGAAAGATTTATTAAAAGGATATATATCCCTAGGCCATTTTTCCTACAAAACATGAGCATGAGACTTCCTTAGGGACATGACTATGTGAATTTATTTCATTTGAAGAGCATTAGAAAGGCAAAAACACAAAGAGAAAGTGTCAGGGATCTGACTCATAACAGGAGCATAAAGATTAACCACTTTCATCTGTTTGCCTGACTAATAGATAAAGAAAAAAGAGCCATGAATACTTTCAAGCAAAGTCTGTAAAGTTATTCAAGATTTGAGTGGCAATGAATAATCCAGGGAAATATTGGGGATGAAGTTAAGAAATGCTGTTTAATAAACAAAAATACAATGTGATATACAGTGTGCAACCAACAGACAGGAAAGTTTACCTGGGATCATTATTGTTTTGGCTATACTTTATGGAACATATAAGGTACAGATGGAAGGCTGCAAGACATTAAAATGTTTCCCTTTGACAACTTAAAAGACAAGTGCAATTTCATAGTTCTGTTCATATGTCTATGTTAATCCCATACGAGTAGACTAAGATATATTTGACTAGTAAGCTAATTATATTAGAGTAAGTTCCTATGAGTAAGGTCCCTAGAACTCCAGTAGAGAATCATTTTTTCTTCTTCTGATGGAGAAGAAAGTCTAGACAAATTACAGGGTTAAGTTAATCTTTTTATGTACCAGAAGTTTCAACTGAAACTCAAACACATTTTGTGTTCTTGTCATGCAATAATCTAGAATATATTCTTTGCCTCACTGGCATATGTCAAACTCATTCACTGAGAAACATGAAGATAAGAATCTGTGAAAACCTAACTAAACCAATCTGTTTAATTCTTTTACTTCATGCTCAGGAAACCCATTTATTAATTAACTATCAATACTGACAATGACTGCTTTTTCAGTGTAGCTTTTCTTGGGGGTAGCTCTTGTTTACTGCACATTGACAAAATAATTGTGATTGTGATATGAACTACGATAATCAAGACAGTTTTCCAGATTTCATTTTATGATACTCAAGTGTTCATGAATCTTTATGTAGGAAAATCAGGCATACATGCCAAATTAATGCATCTCTTACTGCAAAAAGTATTTATGTACTAAAATATGAAAGAATAAAGTAATGTTAAAAAGTACGTCAATGCCTATACATGATATATTGAAGAGCTGAGATTTTCGTTATTAAAAAAAAAAAATCAAGACTTTATTTCAATTACTGACATAACTGAAATAAAAAAATATATGAATAACAGATAACCTGGAGTATTTTCTACCTTTTTTCCTTATAATTGCTTGATAGCTTGTACTGTGACAGGTGATAAAAAACCTAAATCGCTTTCTTGGGTGATACTATAATATATATTAGTTGAGTGACCTCTGAAGTATATTTAGAAAATACACTTTGTTGGAATGTACTGTCATTTATATTTATCTGTTTAGGTGAAGTAAAGATAGAACGTCTAACCTATCAATTGTTCACATCAAATGATCAATTTAAATATTAATGCAGATTTTAAAATGACTAAGATTTATAACATGGCAAGGAAATGATGCAATTCTCCTCAAATCAGAATATCTGAATTGGCCTAATCAGTTGAGACGTATTAAACACAGAAGAGATAGCAACCTGTCTATCTATATATTCATTGATTAAAATTATTTTATATGTAGATATCCCCACCTTTTAGAGCACGCAACTAGGCACTAAGTAGCCAGCATTCACTATAGATGATTTCATATATTTCATCATAAGAGATGCATTTCTAGGCTCTCAGACATTATTGAAGTTTCATCTGTCCTATGCTAGATGAAGATTTTTTACGCATTTCTTCCTGCAGCTCTCCTAAGCAGCACATACTCAGTCAGATCAGTTTTCAGATAAAAATGAACTGTCTCTTCTGTTTGGTTTAGAGTGGTTTTTGTCTCTTTTTTTATCACTGAATACTGCAAGCAAACTTGAGGCACCAGGGAGTTTTCAGTCCACCTGTGGTGGCATAAATCAATCTTTAAAATGCACAGTGGCAATTTTTCTTCCTTTGAAAGTAGGACTTGGTGCCTTGAATTCTTGTACTGTTAAATTCAAGACTTTATCAGTATTAAACACAAACCCTAATATTGGTTTGTATCCAGAAGCATTACTTCACTGATAAACTAAATGAAACAGTAATATACTTCAGTCATGAAGTAAATATAACAGTAATAAAATTTTTAATTCGTGTTTGATTTCTGTGCTTCCCTGGAGGAATTTTTAAGCTATAATACTTTATGAATGAGGAGTTAAAACATACCAGCTTGAGGGAAATAATTTCTTCAACTTTATTTCTTGATTTCACAAAGAGTTAGAATAACAAACTTTTGAGAGCTCACGAGTACCTGGGTAAAGCTGGCCAATGCAAAGATTACTGGATGAAAATACAACCTATTTCATCATTTTCCTAGGGATAAATCTTCTTCTAAAATATTACTTGGTAAGGCACAGGTGAATTGCAGGCATTCTGTGTATCATCTTATTGCCACCAACTTTTCATGCATGGGGTTCATGAGGTGACGATATGCAGTTTTGCTGCCATATCCCTCTCCGACGTTCCACCATAGAGCTTTTAATTCTGTAATTATGTCCCCAATGCAGTGTACTCTGTGACACCCCTCCCAAGTGGGCAGATGTTCCTAAGTAGATCTCTTATGTTGTGAAAGGAACCTCCCTTGGGTTTAGCACTGTCAGACTGCATTAAGAGCAGGTATGAAAGGTAAGAAGCAGATGTGTCATGCAATTTCTGTTTGACACACTGTTCCTCTAGCCGATGTTTTCTACTGGTACAGCAACACTAAGCCAACAGGATAATGAATGGAGCCTGCAGAATACATCGTTAACCTGTAACCTCATCCCGTCTGCATGCAGTCTATTAAGCCTGTACTCCTATGATTCACATTTTTGTGTTTACTGCTGCTGATACATATGTTGTTGTACTTTATTTTGCTCCTAGTAATATACAGCTGTCTCAGAACTAAAATACCAAGGTGAGGAGACCTGCACTGGAGACAGGAGGAGGCTGTGAGGGGCAGTTAGTGACCTGCCGACTTACTTGCACGAGGAAGCCTGAAGCATCTCTTTTTCCCTGTCTTTTCACACTGACTGCCCCAGAGCACATCTGCGTCACATGCAAGGGAGGGGGCGGCTTGGTGAGAGGCGCCGAGATAGACAGAAAATTGTATACTGAGGACCTTGACAGCCTCACGGGCGGGATTTTTTTTTTTTTTTCCCTCCTACGTACAGTGCATATAAAGGAACCCCGATTTCTTTCTGTGCCAGCTCTCAGGCACTGCCATCCCAGATAACGGCAGGCATGGGACTCCCCAGAGAAACGGGATGGGAAGGCGGGAGGTGGAGAGAGGCTTCCAGGTGACTTTTTCCTCTCTGTCTGCACTCGGTCACGGAGCTGTAAGAGACTGAGGAAGTGCCACCTGCCTCCCGCTGTGGCTGCTGCCGCCGCCGTCGCTCCTCTCCGGGCTGTAGCTCGCTCCCCCGTTAATCAGATCAGCGCGTCGTCGCAGCCTCCCTCGCCCGCTTTTTCCTCGCAAGTGTCCGTCTCCCTTGAGAGGTGTCTCTCATTTCTGCCTCTCTCTCCTCCCCTTTCCACTGATCACCGTGCGGTTCTCGTCAGCTCTGGGCATCTCTCCCTCTCTCTTTCTCCCTTTCCTGCTGGGTGTCTCTACCTCCTCTTGGCTCTGTGCATCGCTCCATCCATCCTCTCTCTCTCTCCGCACTGGTGTGTGCGCGCATCTCTCTCCGCCCGGCGGCTGCCACTCCTCGCCCTACAAGCCCAGCGCTGCCCGGAGGAGCCGCCGCCGCCGCCGCCGCTGCCGGAGCGGGGCCGCCCCGCGCTGCCGCCGCCACCGCCGCCGCCTGGCCCTGCCTGGCCGCCGTGAGTCCCGCCTCAGCCCGCGCCCGTCCCCCGCCCGCCGCGGCACCATGTCCGGCTCCGGCAGGAAAGACTTCGACGTGAAGCACATCCTGCGCCTCCGCTGGAAACTGTTCAGCCACCCCTCGCCGGCGGGCGGCCCGGCGGGGGGAGGCTGCCTGCCGCCCGACAGCAGCTTCGAGCACTGGGGACCGAGCCAGAGCCGCCTGCTGAAGAGCCAGGAGAGAGGCAACGGCGTCTTCTGGAAGAAATCCGCCTCCTCCGCCTCCTCCTCGGCGGCCACCACGGCCAGCCCGCCCAACGGGACACTGCTGCCCGCCGGCGGCCGGCCGGCCACGGGGCACGGCCCGGGACCGCCGCCACCCCGCACCGTCTTCTACGTGGAGTCCCTGGAGGAAGAGGAGGAGGAGGAGGCGGTGCCCGGCGGGATGGAGGTGGCCCGCGAGCCCGAGAAGCCCCTGGCGCCGCCGGAGCGGGAGGAGGCGCCGGGGGGCTGCGCCGATGGAGGCAGCCGGGCAACAGGTGACGGAGGCGGGCACAGGTAGGGGAGCGCGGCTGCTCCGGCGCCACCTGCGCGGCGGGCGCGGGCGGGTCCGCGGGGGTCATCGCTGGGCTCTGCGGCCCCGGAGGACAGTGGCGGGGTGGGTGCAGCCGGGCCAGTGTGCCGGCGTTGTTGCGGCAGGGTGAGGGTCTCGGTGCGGGAGGATTTCTCCGTTTGAACTGGCAGGGTTTGGAGGCGGAGAGAGGGGGGGCCGGGCAACCCCGGGAGAGACCGGCCAGCCTCATGGTCAAGGTGCCGCGGATCAGGGATTCTGCCCTTGGCCTTCCCCTGGCCTTGCCCCTTCTCTTGGCCTGCCCCTGTCCCTGACCTGCCCCTGTCCCTGACCTGTCCCTGTCCCCACCTCTGTCCCCGCTCCTGGGCTGCCCCTGCCCGCGGGGCTGGCCCGGGAACGGGCGCCTGTCAAAGCCGGCGCTCCGCTCTGGGGATCGTCGCTACCCAACTTTCTCAGAAGTTTATTAAAACGCTGGCGGGAGGTGGTGTTGTTCTGGCTAGTGGGATGACTGGTGAAAGCTCAGAAGTAAAAGCGTCCTATTTCCTGAAATTCGGTGACTAAACCATGTTACACCCTACTTCAGAGAAAAATAAGAATTATAAGAATTTTCCGAGTCGTGAACCGAATGACACCTGAGAGGATGTAAGAACAAGCAAGACACATCCAGATTCTTCTCGATCCCTGCCCTCCTTGCCCCCAGCTGAAGCAGAAATTAAAATCATTTGAAGAAGGAAATGTAGTTAACAGAGAGCTTTCAGAAAAAACTCTGATACAGAAGTCCTAGGGGTAAAATGATTCATTGCTTTAACTCTGCTTGCCCCCGCCTCCCCATGGTTAAGATTACTTCATTTTCATTTCCCTTGTCTTTTTTTTTTTTTTTTTTTTGCCTACGGAGAGAAATGTACAGTTTGGTTTCTAAACATGAAAAGAAATGAAAGGAATGATTTGGTTTTTTTCATATTGAAAGTAAAACATATAGTATTAAATATTAGATGAAGGGACAGTACTGTGTGTATGTTTGGATTAGTACGGCTGGAGATAAACGTGTGTGTAACTGAGTATGTTGCACCTTTTCAGAGAGCCCTAAAGCATATATTCTCTCCTTGAATCTCCTGTTGTTTTGTCAGTTAGCATAGTTCATTTAGTAGGAGCTACATAATTTAAACACGTGGAATAGCTGATAAGTGACTTAGGGTATGTTTTTGCAGAAAAAGCAGTACTAATGTTTTTATGAACATTGGAAGTTGTTCTGAGCAACAAGAAGATGCTTATCCTAGGATTCAATTCGAATTGTTATCAGATGCACTACAAAGACAGGTAAAACACCAACCCTAAAATGATCTCTTTAAGGTTTTTGAAGTGTGAGTGGGAGAGGTTTAAAACTAGTACAAATATATTTTCATTATGTAGACTTTTCATTTAGGTGTGTCAATGATCTGAGACTCTGTAAAGATCTGCATACTAACAGAAACTTACTGAGTTTTAATGGCACCCCTTGATCGGCACATAAGAGTCAACTTGTTAGAATTTATGTACTCTCTGGCATTATGTATCTGATTACTGCACTTATTGCTCTTGATTTTTATAATCCATTTATTCCATGTTCTTCATTCATTGCTACTGAAACAACATATCTATCTAGTCATCAGTAACTTGTAGTCCTGTTGAAGGTATATGCTTAAATTTGTTCAGATTTAAAATAACTGTCAGGAAAGATGATTTTATTTTTAATGAAAATGCCACCTTTTGAGGTATGAAAATATTTAAGATAGTTTTAGAGTCTAAGACTTCCCTTTCTATTTCTCATCAAAGAACCTTTCATTTACCTCCATGAACTTTGTATGTTATGGCAAGAGGTGGTCAAGTGCTGCAAAAATCACAGTTCTGTGCTTGAAAGTTCTGTAATCCAGGTCTTCTAATGCCCTGAAAGTTTCTGTCCACTCATTCTGTAGAGATAAGTCTTATAAATGGTGCCAACTTCTTTACTTCACTGTGACTGTAGGATATGTAAACTACTCTCCAGTTCAGAATGGCAGATACTATCAAATACATAAACAGATCAATATGTGGGACTTCGACCAAGCCTTGAGGCATATACCTGGATTTTTTGGTACAGAAAGTGATAATTTCTGAATTTCCATAATGTTAGTCCTGCCCATATTTAACAACTGCTTTAGTATTTGAGGGCTGTATGGAAAAAAATATTTTTGTTATGTGAAAGTGGTGAGAATTCAGTATTTGAATATGTTCCAATATAGACCATGTCGACATTATTTCAAGTCTTGTGAACAGGAGGTCTCCGGGCAGTATTAGCTCGAAATCCAGTGGTAGGACATAACATGAGGAGCAGTTTGACAAGTTGGCTTTGGTTTTATGCTTGGGATTTCTAGTTTTTTTTGTTATTTCTGCTATTGACATATACGTACAAGTGAAAATTACTTTTCGTTTTTTATTTTTAGTGTGTACTTGGGATCCTTGTATCTCCCAAAGAGTTTTCATTGGGTTCTTGTTTGGGTTTTTTGTTTGTTTGTTAGTTTCTTTTTATTATTTTTTTTTCTACAGCTAGTCTCCTCAGCTTGAGACATGAATTTTGTACTGGTATCCTTTTTCAGCTCAGCTGGGTTTGTTTTTCAGTGGAGTTTTAGTCACTGTTTCTACATCTAAGCTAAACACTAAGCTGGATGATCTCAAATTCTTAATTTTAATTTTAGTGTTCTGTTAGATATTGTGGAATAATAAGTGCATTCTACTTTACTGATTTGGGTTTTTTGCATGTTTCTAAGAGCATCCTGTCAAGTCAATTGTACAGTACATCTATTCATAAGTAAGTCTACGTGTATAGTCCTACTGGCATTAAGAAGACTGAAGGTTAGACAGGGCATGTTTTAAAGTATTTAATTGTTCTATTTTCCATATTGTATCTGTAAAAAGAAAAAAAAATGTTTTATGGTTAACAGTTAGTGTTAGAACACTGATTGCTTGGAATTGCTTGGAAACATGCATATCAAATTGGTTTAGAGCTGGCATGACAAAATTGTCGGTAAGTGCAGTGGATATTTAAAGAAGTTTTTTTTGATCTTCATTTCCTGAGACAAAACTGTTAAAAAAAAAATCTATAATGTGAATTTATAATTAAGGTTTACAAATTAGCTCCAAAATGCTTGGAAAATACCAGTGCAAAGATTTGCGATACATCCGTCAGATCCTCGCAGTTTACAATAGAGATTTTACATGATCACAACTGCTCTTTTCAGGTGACATGTTAATCAACCCTCAACATGAATGGGATTCACTTAATAGGCAAAGAGTTACTATTTTAATCCCTCCTTCCTGAGTGGATGGTAGCATGTTTTGCTTGCTTTACCCTGTTCAAATCCTGTGGAGATGTAATTCCTCATGAGCCCTCAGCACTGTTCACCACTACACTCAGTACATGCTTCACAAACTAGTAACAGGTTTATTTTTGCAACAGCCAAATTTTACAGTGAAGGGCTAAACCAGAAAGAGAGAGAAAAGGAAAAAAAATAAAAAACCCAAAACATTAAATTGATTGGTTTCAGAGCATATAGCACTTTTCTCCCACTAGTCCCTGTGTTCTCAGTTGCACTCATAAATGATGAGCCCATCTGCAAACCAACCCCAGAGTCCTCTGGTTGTGTGCAAGAGGAGTGGAGAACACGGGATTCAATTAACATTTTGTTTAAGAGACAGATCCAAGAAGGATATGCCAGATATGCCTAACCCACGTAAAGCAAGCACTGACAATGCAGAAGTCTTTCATAAAACATGCAATAATTTGAAAATAGAGCTTCTGAAAGAAAATGTCAAATCCTCCCACCATTAGATACTAATAGTGTACCGTAAAGCAAGAAGCAAGAGGACTGAGTACTGTGCCTTCCTCACACAGCAGTTTCATGCTCAAATGTTGAATCACTAGAAAAAGTAATGAGGAAAACATTTTACTCTGTTTCTGTTGAGTTTATCAATGGGAAGTAAAAAATTCAGTATTAATGGGAATCCAAAAGGTTAATAAATGAGAGAACGATTTTCTAATTCAAACATTAACTGAGAAATTTAGTCTGCAAGTCTCTGTGGTCAAAACTATTTATTTAAATTAAATCATCATGGTCAGTGTAGAATCAGGAACCTAAAAATGTGCATGATTAAACTATAGGATCAAAGCTTTTGTATAAGCATTTCTTTTGTATTTTTCTGTTCTGAGCCCACAAATCCTGCATTTTGATTCTTTTGCCCATTAGTCTCTCCCACTTCCAAGCCTTCTTCCTTTTCTCCTAGCAACCTACAACCTTGTGGTTGGCATGCATCTATAGAAAGTTATGAATTTGGAACCTGTCAGGATGAGCAGCATTCTCAATGCAGCTTTCTAATTTATTGAGAAAATATTTTGAGCATTTTAGAAAATGTAGATAAAATTGTCATAAAAATTTGCTACTTAAGTACTTCATGTACTGTTGTAAGTGTAACTAGTCTCATGAGAGGATTCTGGTCTCTGGTTTCTAAGTAAATGGAGTTTCCTGTTTACAGGTTTCATCTTGGTACCTGAGATTAAAAAAAAGAGGAGAATCAAGGTACCATCCTATGTCTTAGTCTATCCTGTGAGCTCTCACAATTTCAGGTATTTTCACAACTGATCATGGCTGTGGCCTTTCTGAGGTGATATCCACGTTTGAGCCATAGCTTCTGCTGTGATAACCAGATCCTAAAATTAGATACTAGAGAAGTTGAATAATAGCTATGTATGTTTTTATATTATCTCATATAGACTGCTTTGTTAAGAAGGTAATTTAATGCTTAGGGTGTAATATAGATCACACGATTCTGCATTTCTAGGTGATGGAATCAGAAGAGAAAAATCTATTTGTTTTTATCATGAGCCAGTTTTTCAACTCGATTATGAAACTTCTAAAAATGGTTATATAACTTTTATGCTTTTGTATTTATACTTTTAACTTTAACAACAAAAGAGTCAGGGTTCCTACACAACACAGGCCACAGACCTTTCTCCTCCAAAGCTCTTATTCATTCTCAGAGGATCTATGCTCTGTGAATGGGATGCAGAAGAATCAGGTGATAAAAATAGTGCAAGATCACATAGCTGAAGACTGTATATATACGTGTATGGAATCAAATAAGTTACAAGGAGAATCTAGGTCTAGAATTTCCTAACTTTAAAATCTGGCTTTGCTACTTGTAGAACAACATCTCTAAATCTTGGCTGTTTGTTTTGGTTTGGTTTTTAGCAAAAGCAGAAGAACACACAAGTCACTTCACGTGCTGTCATTTCTTTTGTCCACCATTTGAATGCAGAACTGAAACTTTCGAATTCACTGTGTATCCCATTGTCACTTGAACTGACATCAGAAAAGTTCTTAATTTTGATGTAGGTAATTACAGTGGTGATGGTAGACTCTCTCTGCAGAAAGATTGAGGAATTCAACAGCTGAAGAAATGGCAAGTCTTCAGAGTCTTCCACTGCATTTTGGATTCTAGTGACAAGCAAGGATTCATATAATTTCCTTCTTGGTGCTCTCAAACTTAACTTTCTTTTGTTACATCCTCTTTCCACAATCTCAAAGGATTCCCAACTGCCTTCCTGAAATCCTAGGTTCCTTACTCAGAAAGCATTACTTGGTTTTACCAACTTCTCTCTACCATCTGCCTCATTGATTTACTTACCAGGTTACTTTCTGTCCAGCCTTGCCTGTATCTTGTCTAGATACTTTCAAAAATAAAATCAAATTTCCCCTAGTTCATTAACAGCTTCTTGGACCTCTCATTCTTCTGTTTCTCCCTATTTCATAATCTTTGAATTTCAGTATCATTCCCTTATCTCCTTTGTCAGTTTTAATAAAATCCTAATAGAATTCCCATTCCTATGTTTTTACCTCAGCTCCCCATTTTACTTTGTTCTCTGACTTCTTTCATCACTGGCTGCCAAGTTGATGGTACTATTTGCTATGTTTAATGGGTCAGCAAGACACTTTAGTTTGGGTAACTCGTTCAGTCCGTGATGGGGATTTATCTTCTCTCATCTCGCCTCTTTCTTAGATGCACATATTCGAATAAGGTGAATTGTCTTTCAGATGTCCCTATTTCTCTTCATTGAGTGTAACAGTAGTCTAAAGTGGCTAGTTCAGGTTCAAATGTTCAATTTAAATGTTTAATGTTCAATTAAATTTGATAAAAAGAACATCATTTGAAGTCTACATTGCAAATTCAAACTGTTCTAAAAAGACAGAATAAAAGGATAGAATTAATTGAATCTATTATATATTCGCAGCGTTAGTAAAAACCATATCACTCATCTCAATAAAAGTGTGGATGCTGCTAGAAAACATCAGCCCATTAAACACGCTAGAAAGCAAAGGACTTGACCAGTTGTTGTTGTTACCCATGTACTTTCAACATTGACAAAACCATCCATTCTTTTTCCCTCTGGACCAACTTGCACTGTTTTGAACGAATATTTAAAAAAATTTCAAAATTAAGAAAAGATTTGGCAGTGAAAATATCAGTTGCATGGAGAGTGACTGAATCAGTAAAATACCTCTAAAACTATGGACCACTTATGGGTAACATCAAAGAACATTACAAAAGGGAAATGCTTTTCAACCTTTTCATAGTCAAAGTGAAAGCAAGTACAGAGAACAGCTGTCTGGAAAATCCTGTTGATGGTGAATCTTTATAGATAAGTCTGCAGAAATACTGTTGGCTTGAATATATATTTTTTTTTCCTCTATAAAACCATTTCTGGAATAATAATAGTAGAGACATACGTAAGTCTATACAAGTAAATGTGTATCATCTGCATTTCTCTCTGTATATAAACATCATAAGATTTATATACATTAAAATGCATATATGTGTATAATTTATATAGTTATTAATAAATGAATTAGAGTTGGTTCCATTTTTGTGAGCAGTGAAGTTCACTTAAATATTGTACATGAAAAAAATATATTGTTGGAATCTGTTAAATTCGTAAGAATGATGCTGATACATATAAACATACTCTTAACACATGATCATTTCTTTCTAGCAGCTACTTCTTATCCTTGTGACACATTTTTTTTATAACCTGTTGGAATCAGTTTAAAACTTTGCTCTTTCTTTTTATATCTCAAGCTTGCATTTTTTAGGTGAAAAGTGCTCCTTAAATATTATGCTATGATGTTTTGGCAGAATTTCCTAGCATACATGTTTTCTGGTGTTATTAGAACAATTTTTTAGAATACAGAATTGATGACCTAAAGTAAACTATTTACACTAGGGAAAGAACTAGATGTTATTAAAGTTTCAGAAAGGAAATTTATCCTGTAAAAAGTTAAGAACTGCTGCAACTTCTGCAGAAAGATAAGGAACTGTGTAATCATCCCTAGTAAAAAAAAGAAAAAAAGATTCCCCAAATCCCCAAACCTTAACTTTACCAAACATTTAATTTCAGCAGTATCTAAAATTTCTGATTTTTATCTCGAAAAGTCATAACTTACCAATAATTTAAGACAAACATAGATACAAAATATTAAAATATTATAATGTTTTGGTAAGAGTTTTAGTAAAGCTTATAATTTTCTTTAGATGTTTTTCCATTAATATTTTAAATCTTTTATTTCAGAATTTTTGAAAATGTTAATTTTAAATGTAATAACAGGTTAAAACATTGTCATCATTTACACTTTAAAAGTACTCTTTTAATTTATTATAAAATAATAAGTGAAAACATTTTTCTGCATAATAAAGTACGTTTCTCCAAAGCTCATGTTAAAATTTACCTGGAAGCTTCAATACATGCTTCAAGTTTATGTCACATTGTTCTTTCCATATCTCTTATTTCCAGCTGAAGTCTTGAATGTTTGTACTGGCAATGCTGAGGATTACTGTTAGTTTAGACCAGTGTTACCATTCTGTAGTCATAAAGATAAATATTCAAGGCATCAGAGGTGATTGTCATGAGTAGCTGGTTTTCCAAATGACATTTGTAATCATACCTCCTATTTCTTTACTCTTTAGGCCTTTATCTCCCTGCCACGTTTTGGCTGTTGCATAGACCTTTCCTACCAATTAGGATCCTGAATCCATTCTTTCACTTACACAGGCACATCTTATCTCTTGATTTCTGCTTTCAGTACTTCATGTGAAATTTCATCTGTTTCACTTGACCCATGAAAAATATTTACTTTAATTAATGAGATAAAATGGAAAATAAATGATCATTATTTAATTCTCAGAAATGGGCCCACAGAAATAGGCATAGAGAATTAAGACTTGGTTCAATGTGGTGTGTATTCCGAAGTTTAGACTTCAACTTATTATATTAAAATGGAATGTTAGAAATAAAACATGTATGATTGTGTAAAACTGAAAATAAGAGATTTTATATTTTAGTGTTTGCCATTATCTCAAAATGTATTTGAAAGATGGAAATGTCTTTTTCAAAACTTAAAAATTATTTATTGAATCTAAACCAACAATCTTTATCACACGGGATTGATTTTCTGAGTTTAATAGGCAATGATGTTCTTATTCTTTAATAAATAGCTGGGTGTAATTCATGGAACACATCATCTGCCATTCATTCTTTTTTTAACTGTATCAGTCAAGTCTTCTGTTTTACTATGTTTTATGGATGCTGAACAAGCTTCAGCAGAGAATTTCTTCAGCTCTCTGCAGCATTTTGTGGGAGTTCTGTCTTTCCCATGCAAGTAACTCAAGACAATGTTACAGTTTTGTAAACTTCTTGCAGCTGCAGGTTGTTTTGCAGAATTGTTATGGTTCTAACTAGAAAAACATTCAGAGATGGGTGTCTTAGAACTTGACCAATCCCCTCAAGGGGTGGATGGCCAAAAAACCAATTACCTTATGCCATTTAACGCACTTTTGTGAACTAACATATAAAAGCCTTCTGAGAGATTATTAAATCACTTCCATTTATCCCTGAGCCTAGACTCTTGTGTCATTTCTCTACTTGTCTGTGGTGAGAACAGCGACAATGTTTCATCAACATTAAAATATTCAACCTTTTGTAACATTTGTATTGTCCTGTTGTCTGTTTTCATCCTTCCTCCCACTCTAACCATAAGGAAAAAGCAGCGTTGGTTTGACCTTGGTATCTTTTTGCTGCTATGTAGGCTTGCTTTGTGCAAAACTCATGGAGGAAAACAAAACTAAATCAACTAAAAAATCACAAAAAGATCCTTGAATCTGAATGAGTATAATCACACACACTGTCTCTGCTGAATATAGTCCTAGGATTGAATCCTATTTGGGCTCCTAATTCTTTCTAGAGATTTTCAATGGTGTAGGTGATCCATACCTAAAAATAGAGCGTAGAAATATGTAAGGAGAAAAAAGTACAGGATGCATACCTCTTGTGTAGTCTTGTTGTGCTGTGCGATTTTGTTGAAACTATTCTTTCCCAGATTATTTTTTATTCTAGCCGTGAGTAGGTTCTTTCAGAGCCTGGACGTTGTTTTATCAAGCAAGTATGGAGAAAACATGATAAAAACCACTGTGTCTGTATTTGCAGGAATATGTGGCACTTCAGATACTCAACTTTCAGTTCTTAGATAGACTTCTGATTGCCTACAGAGATGTAACTTCTTTTCATGTTCTAGACCAGTCAGGTGCATCCCAGTCCAAGCCTTCAGGCTTATCTGTTCACCACTTTTTTGCCACATTCCTTGTTATTTTTCTACTTACAAACTGGAATCTGTAATGTTAGTGTACATCCATCCACTACTAAACTCCACATGCATTGCTATATTTTTATTAATGCAATCAAATTATGATAGTTTATGAATGTCCAAAAGATTAATTTTGTCAAACTATTCATATTGTAGAGTTTTATAATGCTAATCATCATGCTAAATGCAAACCTTCTGTGTGTAATGTCTGGTGGCTCTATTTATGCTCTATTTATTTATTGAGTTCTGTTCTGTCAGTTGTTTCTTCATATTTTTTACTATTAACTTATCCACAAAGATAACCTACTTTTCACATCAATTATCTGAAGTTCAGAACAAAAATACCCCAAAAGAAATGCCACGCCCCGTTCAAAGGAGCAATAGTAAGCACCACTCCAAAGTATATGAGAGATTGAAAATAAGGAAGGAGAGAGGAGAAATAAGGGAAGGGGGAAAGAATACAATATGGAATAAACTACTCAATATTTCCAGTCAGTGGAAACAATTTTTTAAATATTTTTCTTCTTCTATTGATAGACATAAGGACTTCAAACTACTGTCACATCTCAGAAGTTGTTTTTTTAATAGCAAAATCTTAAATTAATAATTGCTTGTTAATAACAATGCCTTCAGCAACATATTTGATGATAATTATTCCTCCTGAATTAAGTTTTTGCGTATCTTGACTCTGGTATTTTAATTTAGAAGATTAATGGCTTTTGTTTGAAAAGTAATAGTCTTTGAGAAGATAGAAATTTAGATGAAAGTGAATGCTTCTGTACACTGTTCATCAGAGATGGAAATGGAACTTGTGAAAACTGCTATAAAAGGGATCGAAGAGGAAAGCCTTGATATGCAAAGTTAGGAACAGTGGTTGTATCAGTAGGAATTCTTCGTATGTTTCTTTTGCACCCGGTACTGTCATTTTAGTCAATAAGGACTAAATAATGAAGTAAAGCATATGCTTCTTAAAAAAACCCAAAAACTAAAAGAGTCTTAAATGATTCACCCATATGTTACAGGAGAAAATTAAAGTGCACAATAATCTTGAAAAAAATAAAACACCTCTGAAAAAATGAATATGGAGCAGTGCAACTTGCTATCCCGTCACAACAATAATCAGCAGAGATGTCAAGTAGGATCAAATGTCTAGATATCATTCTGCAGAAGTGTTGTACTTAGTACAAAGCAAATAAAATATGAATCAAGTATTCCGTACTGCTGCTAAAATTTAATCATAGGAGTAGTTGAACAGATACATAGCCTGCAAATAAAGAATTCCTATTCTCTGATCTGTTTGGGTAGAGCCTTAGCTCTACTGTATTGTCCAGAACAATCAAGAAACACATGGATTGTCTGAAGAAATTCCAGGTAAAAAAAATCACTATCATTTTAGGAAACATGTTGTATCAAGAAAAGATTATCACAGGAAATAAATTTTATTATATTTTATAAAAAACAAACAGATTTCCTGGTAGCGATGTGGACTCTGATGTCTGGGATTATAAGATTATAATAAACCAGACAAACTTCTGTCAATCATGAAATGTTTAGACATGACAGTCTTTTTGCCTTGAAGAAAGAAGCACATTCAATAATTTCTCACAAACTGTCAGTCAGTGTCTTTCTATGAAAAGGTTGCCTGCAGATGCTGACAAAGATTAGAAAAAAAAAATCTAACCTTTTGTATGAGGACTAAAAGTTTTTTGCTATCATTCAATTTTTACAACAATCATTGAATATGTCTTTTAGAATTTAAGTACTTCCTCTCTTTATGTTTTATGACTTCAGCAGAATTGCTTTTCCACTGGAGTACTGTGGTGTGCCAAATCTCATGACTATGCATAACCAAAATCAGTCCCCATCATATTAGAAGTTTGACATAATGCACAGACTCATATCTTAAAAAGCTTAGTGTTTAATGAAATTGCACTAATGGAAAGTAAATGTCAGTACTATTATTTGTGGGGCTTTTGTTTCTTTTATTTGTTTTGTGGGAATTTTTTTTGGTGTGTTTGTTTGTTTTTTAAGACAGAACACTGAAGCAAAAATACCTGAATTGCATGGAGAAATTAATAAACTGAAACTAGCTGTTTTGAGTCTGAGTCCTTAAAGGCAAGATCCTAAATCTCCACCAAGTAAATGTTACAGTAAAATAAATTTATCCACAGTACTCATAAAAAAAAAAAGTTTAAGTACATAATTAAAACTTCTGTATTTAGTTCATCAAGCTGTAGCTCTTTAATTATGTGAAATTTAGTGTGTTCCTTCTAGTGCACAAGCTTCGTTGTTATCCCACCCAGTTACCTCACTCTATGTCATATTTCTCATTACATTATCTTAAAAATATTGTAGAAAATATAATGAAGTTTATTGCTTCCAGATAGTGAATTAGATACAAAATAAAAACTTAAAAGCAACTTTGTATGGTTTCCTAGTAGCACTGAGTAATCGCTGGTGCCATCTCTCTCACCACCATGTAAGTTGATAAATAGATTTCTCTTCAGGTGACACTATTTTCATGACAGGCTTCAAACATCACTAAAGCTGAGAGTTGAAATAAGATATTTTTATGTGTAAGGCTCTTAATTCTCTCATAATAAAAGAGTACACATCATTAAGAGTGTAATGCACAGAATGAAACATGGTTGTCTAATCAAAGAGATTTCTGTCTGAAGTGTCCCGTTTCCTTTGTAGTAGTGACTGGAAATGTAGCAAAAAAGAGGAAGTGAGTAATTAAGAAAGGAAAGAATGTGCCTTTCCTTATGAACTCTAATATAAGAGGCTTACTTCAGAAGGAGAAATTTATTGGACGGTTTCTTTCCAAATTCTGGTGATTAAGAAATTATAAGGATGTTTCTTAAATTTTTGGTCTGGTGTTGAAATTAATTCCTTTGTGCATGACACAAGAACATTTTGAAAATATCAGTGAAAAAAAAATACAAAAAACCTAAAAACCAGTGAGACTCATTAATGTCAAATGAAACTTGGAAAGTACCCTTTTTTCTTTTAATTTTTTTCCCTGCAATCTAAGTGTTCTATTACAACAGAGATGTGTCTAGGCATATGTTATTTTGCAAGATGAAGTCAGATAACTTCTCTCTTTGAGGGCTTGTTTTTCTCTCTTGCCTCTTCGTGTAGTCTAAACAGAGCCACCCAGGATTATTGTACTGTAGTTAAAGCCCAGTATACCTTAGGATTTTTACTTTGCTTGGCTTTTATGTTAGCATATGAAAACAGCAGTTGAAGAGAACAACCCAATCCAACAGATGGTTTGTGCATTCTGCTACAGGCAGATGATCGGTTCTCTCTCTAGTGTATGCAGATAACATCGTCTGCTAAAAGTTTTCAAGAAAGTATGATTATGGCCTAAATTAAGCAGAAAAAGAGTCAATATGTCTTTTTTTTTTAAATTTATGTTAGACGGCAAGGAATCTACATATTTCAACATATGTACAATTGTATGTTTTGGTGTATATAGATATAGACAGACAAACCAGAAAAATGCTAATTTCTGGAAGTATTGCTGCCTCTCTTTGCAAATATCATGTTTTGATTATCTGTTGCACACTTTGCTGTTGAGGCCACAACACTCTAATGAACCTTTTATCTCTGTATGTTTGAGCATATTGCAATAACTAGTAGATGGGTCTCACTTTCCTCCTTGATTTGTATTGATTTTTTTTTTTAATATATATTTTTCATTATTTATTCCAAAATTTCCTGGAGAAAGTTCAGATAGTAATATTGGCTTTTTTATCTTTTGAAAAAACCATTATGTTGGAGGAGACTCTGATGGAGCTCAGAAAAATACAATTCCCTTTGGTGTGCAGGTGAAATTTAATTTATCTAAGATTCCTTACCATTACCATAACAGGCAATCTTTCTGTCAGAAAACAAATTCCAGCATCATATCGGAGTAAGCAGCAGTTGTAATTGCTTTTGTAGAGGTTTTTCTCTTCAAGAACAGAACTTTGTCTAAAAATATCTAAAATATGCACAAAACAAACACAAACTTCATATCATGTACAGTAGACAATTTTAAGAATATCAAAACTCAATCTAATGCTGATCTAATTTAAAGATAAATTGTCTATCAAAACCAGTTATTCCTAACAACTATTTTTGTAAATATGTTGCATGCCTTGTCTTCGCTGTGCGGTATTTCAGAAAATCTGGTAAACTTATGTGTATTTTTGCCATAACCTTTGTTTTCCAATCCCTGATTTGCTGTATCTCATGATAATTCATATAACAATGTCTGATGAATCCGTGTAGGAAGTGATTACATTAAACGAGTCCATGTAGCAAATTTCTTTAAGCTTGTTTGAAAGTTAATGGAAGCCAAAATGTGTTGAAAGTAGGAACAAATAATCCCTGTGTGTACAATTTGATCATTCTACTCCAATTCACTGTGGATGGAAAGGTCAGTCCAAAAAGATCTGGTGTTTCTTTTCTTTACACAAAGCGGGGATGAACATGAATTTTCCATGAAAATATTTTTGTGATAAAATACTCTCTTATAAAAAAATAGTAGGAAGGAGTGATTCCACTGCTACCATTTATTGTTTAAAATTAATAATTAAGATTTTCAGAATTACTGAAACATCCTATACGGCATATGAAAAAAAACCAACCCAGTCTCATCTAAAAAAAAAAAAGTCTTTTTCACAGATCATAATTAGATAGTTAAAAAGCCCAAAGACTGACAAGAACTAGTACTAAATTATTCAGATTAATATGTTGGATTGAGCTGATAAGGACTTTTTATTTAGTAATTTTTGCATTCTGGTTCATGAAATCATCAAGGTTCTGACAACATTGTTAGAACTTTGGAAAATTATTTGTCTCAAAATCTCATCAAATGGTTCAAGAGATGATTGAAAATTTAATGGAAGAAGGAAATAAATATTTTATTATTAATTCTGAGATCACAGATCATATTTTGAGGTATTTGGCCACCACATGATTTTTTTTTCAATTGTGTCCTTTTTCTGAGCACAGAAGTTCTTCCCTGTGAATAGTTATCTTGCTTAAGTAATCTTTTGGGTTTTAGAGGCTCCTATGTTTACATATACTTGCTATAAGATTGAGAACAGTGTCTTGGGGTGACTTTATGATGCGTATCCCCTATCGCCGCTCTGTGCCCAGACATGATTCCTGTGCCTTTCTGTGTCTTTAAAACTGGATACGAGAGAAAAGAAAAAAAGCCAGATGAACTTTTCAAAGCAGTTTGTGCTCCAAGGTCACTCTATCTTCTCTGTGTGCTTCTGCGGCAGCAAAAGCGGAGGAAGCACCCTTTGCTGCTGTCCAGCCATCCTTCAGCTCTGTTTCTCTCTCGAGAGACGGAGAGTTTAACTTTTTTTTCTCCCTGGGACTTTGACTTCTTCTCTTCTGGACTGTTCAACAATACCAGAACACACCGGGAGACCCTACACTGTTGGGGTGGAGGGGCGCCTACGCCGGCCCATCTCCGAAGAGGAGAGAGAGAGAGAGACCATGCCCAAAGAAAGGACTCCCAAATCTTACCAGGTTTCTCTCCACAGTGAGAGGTTTTATTATTTACCATTATTATTCTTTTGCCATGTGTTGGTTAAATAAATAGGTTTTTTTTCCTTTACTTTCCTCCGAGGAATTTCTTCCCAAACCTGATGGGAGAGGGGTGTCTGTGACCTGCCTTCTATCAGAGGACGTTCAAATTCAGATGCTCCTCCGAATTTGTCTCAAACTGGGACAAACAGACAAGGTTTTCAATAACAGTAATAAGTTTTAGATGAATGAACTTCACATTATTCCATGCGTTTTGAAGAAATATGTTAAATTAATCTTATATTAAAGTTCATAATTTACTATGGGCATAATATTTCAGTCTTATTTTCCATTACTGCGGATAACTACTCAGTAAGTTGTAGTGTCAAAAGGAAATGAGCCATAACAATCTTATATATAGGAAATAGTATTTTTGTTAAGAGCATAATAGGGGCAAAAAAAGTGCAGTATTATTCTTCTGCTAAACCTTTTGTCACATGCTGTGTATTGTCTCTGCTTTATGACCTTTTCAAATGGCATTTCATTTTAAATCTCCACATTGTTTTAGAAATAAATTTCTGAGATTAAAGCGACATTACTTAGGTTTTATAATTAGAAAATTTAGTAGAACTGGCATGCAAACCAGAGGGACTAGATTTTTAGTAAGCCTCTTCTGACTGCTGTAACTTTTCTTACTGTTACTTTTGTATATTGGATAATTAGGTCAAAAACAGTTTACCGACTTTTCCAAATTTTCTTTGCTAAAACTGCAGGCAGTAAGCTTTGATGAACCTCTTTCAGCCTTGTTTTTCCAGGGATGCATTAGTTTCTTCCATTTAATTTTACTCATCTAAAAGAAAGACATCTAATTCAGTAGTCATCTAGTCAACATAATGTACTCAGTATTTGAATACAGCTTGTCTGAACAAAGAAGATGTGGCATACACTGCACAAGGTGAATTCTCTATCTGTGTAATGAGAGGGAAGCAGGATCACAGTTCTTGAGTGAGATCCTTATTGAGATAGAGTATCTCAATGCATTTTAGCCATTTACATTTAGATTACCCATTTTGGTGTATCTTTCTATATTCTGTAGTAAATGGAGAAAAATATATGCTTTAAGCCATGGTTCAGCTGACATATATCAGATGTCTACAGTAGTATGGATTGGATTGTGCTTAAGAAGTGCTTAGATACCTGTGCTACCCATTCTATGCTTCCATAAAGATTGTCCATTAATAGAATAATGAAGAATAGACTGGGGCAAGGCAGAATTACTCTTCTAATGTGCTTTAATTTCTGGGAAGGCAGCCCAAGCCTCATCATCTTAACCTAAAATGATAAAAAGAACGAATTAAAAGAGAATAAATATTCTTTTAAAGGCAGAAATAAAGAATAATTTTTAGCTGCTGTCTTTCATATATAGATGGAGTTACTTCAAATTGCAACTACTACTCTGTAAAAGAAGATATTAGGAGAAAAATGTAACTCAGAAGGTTCTAAAACAGATAGAAAACAAGAATTTCATAGTGCTAATAAAGAAAATTATATAAACTACTTTATAATGAAAATTCTACAAATTAGAAAAACATATACAAAATGAAAATTTCAGAAGTTAAGTTACTCTTGCAATTGAAAGTGTTCTTTTCAGTTCAAGGCACATATTTTTCACCTATGGAGAAGTGAGAAAACCTCCAATTTTTTAACATTGCTGAATCACCTGCTGAACCATCTATTTGAATTATTTTTAAATGTCCTTAAGAGCTGCATATAAGAATTTCATACAGAGATACTGTTTAGAGATACTGTATTTCTGAATTCAAACAGAATGTATTCAGATTGAGGCCCAACCTTACAGAGCCCCTTAGCTATTGACAGTTCTGCTACTGGTATCGACTGAAATACTTTTGATGTCTGGTGACCAGTAGTGCCTGATCAAATTTTGAGATTGGCCAAGACTAACTAATTGAAAGTTTTGAAAGAAAGTTTGTAACGATTTCATTTTATTGGATCTCAATTCTTATTTTTCTTTTTTTTTTTTTCCACCTGTTATGCATTGACCAAAGATAAATATAGCATGAGAAAGAAGTATCAGAAAAGCATCTCCGTGAAGCAGCAATGCAATAAAATCTGTATTTCTTTCCTTTCTGGTAGATACACTTGCTGTCTTTTAAACAGAGATTATCACAAGCTCAACTCTTGTCTTAATATTTCATAACCTTAAACCTTATAAAAATTTAACTCTGATATAAAATTTTAAAGGTAGCAGAAGATGCTGAATAAGAATGTTTTGAAATGGGTTCTTTAGCACAAAGAAAGAAGCACTGAAGTAATTGTGAATATTTCATGTTATAAGAACTAGCTTCAATGTCAACCTTCATTTTTTTGAGAAAAAAATTCCATCAAAAGGTTAGCTATAACCTTTGGAAAAGGTTACTTTAGTAATACCAAGCAGGGAAGCATATGAAATGTTTGCAAGCCTTTGTGGTTTTAGTATGCATGTTTCTGATGTCAATTAAAAATATCATCACTCTGGGAAAAGTGCATTTTGAAGTAAACATTGGTAAAAGCTTTGTCCTCCAGAAAGTGTTTTAAAGGAAAACAGATAAGGGACTAATGATTGATATGTATTTCAGATTGAAGTCTGCAAGCACCATTTTATTGTGGGAGTTAAATAGTAGCATTTGAGTTTTCGGTTGATTCTGAATGACTATACCATTTTGCTTGGCTTCATTGGTCCCACTAAAACTAGAAACCAAAGTCATGAATGACAACAACAAAATTTAAGAAAGTCCTTTTAAAGAATCATGCCTGATATAACGAGTATTTGATCACAGTTGGATGGGGCAGTCCATTTATGCCAAGTTGTGCCAGCCACAAGTAGGTTGCTTAAAGCTATATGTGATGGTACTGTATTAATCAATTCTTGGCTAACTAGTATGATTGATGGCTATCCAATGTTTTTGTGTTTCCTATCCTCAACTCAGAAATAGCTTCAAGGACTGAAATGAGGGGCATTTTGTTTTGATCTGTCATTTCTTTGCTTCCTTTCCATGCCCCAGTTGCTCTGTAGTTTACAGCACTGTCAAAAATGGGTCACCTTATCACTGACTACACAAGTTGTGACAAGCATTAATGTGAAGGAGGCTTTTACTCAGAGTAAGGGAAACAGCTTCTCAAATTATCTTGCCTTCTTCTTTTCTCTCACCCTTTTCCTCCTTTTTTTCCTTCTCATTCCAAAGCATTGAGCTGTATTGCTGTCATAGCCCTGTGGAAATACTACTTTGTAAACTGCAAACATAATAAAATTGCTGGTCATGACAAATGACTCAAGTCAGTCTTTCCTATTAAGTCCATGTAATGGCTGCAGTGTGTACTGTGCTGTACTGAGGAATTAGAGTATAGCCTCTGCAGGAACTCACCTACCAATATTTAACCAGAAGTAAATCAGACAACGATGAATTGTCTTCTTCTTTAAGACTATTCATAAAGTCTCTACTGTGCATTTGCTTTGGAGGCAAAAGTTTCCCAGACTTCTGGAGCCTTGTGCAGCTTCTGTGTACTAGTTTTTCTTTTATCAGGTTCTGTTGCTAATTCCATTGCATACAAATTTCCGTGGGGGCTTTGAGAAAGTTTGATTCAATAAAATGATATAAAATTGACTCTTCATTTTACATCTGGAAAGTGTGGACTTTAGAGACATTACCAATAACTGACAGGGATAAGATGCTCACCAAGGTATGTGTGCTGCATCATCTTAAATGCATGGTTTCTGATTCAAGAGGTGATTATAAGAAGTATTTATTTTAAATAATGTGACTGTAGTGGTATATTATGCATTCTAGATTACATATAGACACGTACACAAACAGATGAATTTTCCATTCCCACAGAATAAAGGTACTGAAAATCTCTCAAAAAGAAACTGTGCCTGTATTTTAATTTTTTAAGAAAAGAATAGTCTTTATTAAGGGAAAGCTAAAATAAAGAGGGTTAAAATTAAATTACTGTCATATCACCTTTTTGAGAAGTTAAAGACAAAAACTCACTGCTGGATCAAAGATTCCAATATCTGACTTAGTAAGTGGCTGCTAGCATACATTAACATAAGGAAAGAGTATCAAATGATATACTATATTTATTAAGAAAATAAAATTATCCACAATGAATCCAGAGTAATCTTCTAAATGGTAATAGACAATTTTTAGCCAATTTAGAGCCTATTGTTTCCCATATGTGGTGATTCTTGCCCAGTCTCCTTGATTCTGCAGTTATCAACACTGAATTTAATCTACTGTTGTTATCATTCACATGTATTACGCAGTCATTTAGATGCATGAGACCTTTCTTATGCCTCTATGATCAGGTTAGATGTGATTATCGTTAATAATTTAAATAAAATATTTTATATACTCATTTTTCTTGGGTAAATAATTAACAACAAACCCAACACACATTGTTCAGGGATGTTTCTGTGGAGATCTCTTCAGTATGAAAAATGACCATTCATTTAAATTCTTCTCAATTCCAATCTTTTAGCTGATCATTAATTCATTAAAGATCTTCTTCCTTTAAAACTGGATAGGTTCTTTCAAAGGCTCTGAGGGGAGAACTTAACAAAAGTTTTATTGAAAACAAAGTACATATTGTTCATATCGTATTCATATAATTGCGGATCCCTTTACATACTAAAACTTGTAAGCTTAGGATTTCTTACTTGTAACCCAGTTTGAAAATGCAATGTCTGTATCCAAGTGTATATGAATCATGTTTGTTATTTTATTTTTATACTAATTTCCTTGTAATAGAGGTAAGACAATGACTAGACCTCTTTTTAAAGTTGATTTCACATTAATAGCTTCTGTCTGTCATTCTGATATCAAAAGTGATTTAAGTAATAGCTTAAACCACAGCAGATTGCTGTGTATGCCATAGAAAATTAGTGGATGAATAGCAAATTATCCAAACAATTTACTGTTTTCTATTTTATAAATCCTTTTCTTTTAGCAATTTCATTTTGTGACTACTTGTCAAATTTTGTTTCCAGTAAAAAGAAGACATCTGGTCAGAGAACCTACATGTGTCCCTCTGTGACTGAACTCTATTGTGAATAGAAAATTAGAAAAGATGCATTAGAAAAACAAAACAAAACAAAACTGAACGAAGCATAGGACTTTCCATATTTAAAACCTTGAAAAATGCATATTTTTATGCAGTTTCTTTCCAGGTATGATTTACTTTTTCAGTGTGTGATACTACAATATTTCTACTATCCATTTCTTGTTCTTTGCTAGAACTATGATCTTCATTTCAAGAGAGTCTCAAAAAAAAAAAAATGGAACAGGCATCCAAGAATATGAAACTAAAAGATTGTTCGGTTTTAGAGCTGTCATTCTGTCAAGCTTTTTTAAAATGCATCAAAAAATGCAAGTTCATAATATCAGAAAAATAGAAAGGGAAGGAAGAATTTATTTCCTCTTTTTTCTATCATTTTCTATCATTTTTCAGTATAAAAGGCAAAGTTAGAGATATGATAAAGACTTAATTTTTAGTAAAAGTTAATCCAAAGATTAATTTTTGTAGAAATGCATAATTATGAAATTAATTATATTTAATTTCTGTTATCAGGTGTTTAGTAATGACTGTTAAAAGCTCAGCAAATAGCCTTGTGGCTTTGTTAGTACAAGGAGATAATCTGACATCTCACACATAGATCATTTGATGCTCAGTGAAGCTCATGTGAGCTACTGAAGTTTTACCATTTATTTAGGAAAAGGATTAGCTTCCTCCTGACTTTACACTACTCATATGTAACAAAGCATCTTTGGGAAGGAAGAGCAGAAGGAAGGAAAACAGGAGTCATTTAAATGCTATTTAAATGTTCTCAGCATTTGGTTATTCTCCACATGAAAGGTCTACTGAAGTATACTATCTCCTAAGGTAAAGGCCAAAGTTCAGGACACAGTCCAAGCCTAGGGCATACATCAGAACATAAGCATGCCTGTTACTGACTAGTTTGGATGTCTAAACTCTCTGTGTTCTGTGACTTTTGGTTGGTTGGTTGGTTTTTATTTATTTAATTTCTAAGTTACTTAGCAGACAGTAATCTGCTTTAATGCTGGAATTCTGATAAATACTACTATTTAACCAAATTGCCTCGTAAGTATTCTGGAAGCTCCTGATTTTTCTTGAAAATGCAGAAAAATAGTATGAGAAAGAGTTTCTCCCTTTTGAAGAAATCAGTTCAAATAGCTTGTTTATTAATCTTTCAGTGTCTATATTTGTACAATACTGTAACTGATAAATAATTGCAGAATTATAAGAACTTGAAATATGATGGTGAATTATGCTGCTAATGAATTCTGTGCCCAAAATTTTCCTGTGAAAATTTTAGGCAAATAAAACTCAAAAATAATTCTTCAATAAAATGCAGTCACCTACATTGTAATTTTATTTCTTTTTTAGGAGAGTTTGAACATATCTCTGAATTACTTGGGAAAGATTGTCTTTATTCTTTAAAGGGGTCTTTTAATATTATTTGTGCTGACTAAAGGATTATAAAGGTCTTCATAAACTTAATAGGCTAGATTAAAAGCATAATTAGGGAATTATGTAATCACACCTCATTTCCTGCTCACTTTTAAATGCACCTACTAGGAAAAATTCAGAGTAACTTATAGCAGACAGCTAACAGGAAGCACAGGAAATCTCGTTAATATAAATATTTTTTTAGGTTAGTTTTGTACAGATATGTATGCATATATATACACATACATATGACCTATATGATCAAAATATACCTTTTTGTTTTGTGGAAACTCTGTATGGGAAATAGGCTTGGATGCTGTTGCAGTAAACATTCACTTCTGCACACTAGCAGTCATTCCTCCCCCAGCATAGAGGGCTGAAAGACTGGGGAAGAGGAGATTGAATAACTCCATCCAATCATGTGGAGAATACCAGAAAGTTCAAGCACATCCCATGACACATAACTTGAAAAAAATGAATCAGTTTTAGTAAAAAACAAACAAACAAACAAACAAAGCTTTTAAAGCTATGCAGTGCAATAATACTCTAAATTATGACTATAATTGATAAAAGGACTACTGCATTCAATGCATAAATTCCCAAGAGCCTCACAGAGTTTTGAATTAAGAATTCGTCTCTAGAAAGCCTTACATATTTCAAAATAGAGCATATGTGGTGTTATTTCAAAATAAATTTAATGTGTTAAAATTTTATTTTAAGAATAAGATATATACATAAAATATTAGAAAATATTATGGGTTTTTTTGTTGTGCAATACTTGATATCAATATGTTTTACTGAATATATGAAAATAGTTTAAAATATTTATATCATTAAGAATTTATGACCTTTTTAATAATTGTGATTTAAATTAAATAATAAACCAAAATATTTGGAAATAACATGCCAATTGTTTTGACTCACAGAAATATACTATTTTATGAATTTGTGCCAGCCCTGCAATGCTATTAAAAGTACCATCTTGACTTCAATCTAAGAAACATTATGTTATCTCTACAATAGTTCAAGTTTTTAAATTGTTTTTAATTATATTATTTATACTATATTAACTCGTGAAATCTACTGCAATATTGAAGTAAGCAAAGGGAGAATGGAGATGTGCATGTGTACCCAGGAAAACAGTGCTCTGTGGGAAACAAGGGTTTGACTAATGTAAATCCCAAGTTTCAAGGATACATTTATTCCTACCCAAATATTCCATTGTTTCTCAGCCTAATCACTGTTCTTAGTTAAAAGCACATAGATTGTTAATAGTGACCTGGACAATGCTAACTTGGATAAGTCTGCACCACACTGTTCTGCAAAGCATAAGCAAACACACTTCCGATTGCTGAAGTGGATATAACTGGATTTTGTTTCTTAACTTCAACTTGTTCGAAAAAAGGCCAGTAATTCTGTAGTCTGTAGTTTTACTAATTATCAATAGTCTGTAGGTGTTCTTGTGTTTAGGACAAACTCAGAAGCTGTAAATACCAATAAAGTAAACCCCACATTCCCTCTCTCTCCTAAAGAACAATTGCTTCTTATTAATATTAACTACAAATACCTTTCAAATCCATCACTGGAAATAAATTAGAAAACAGAAAAGTGCTGTGTTGGCCCTCTTTCTGAAGATTGAGCTTCATTCAGGAGATATGTTCCAGAAAACTTAGTGTTGAAGTCCCACCAATTTAAGTAAGAATGTATTTCCTTTCCTTAATGAGATCTTACATTAATAGTATCTTCATTTCAGTTGCTCTTCAATACACAGGAAAAAGCTAACACCTATCTATGATTCCTTCTAAATGAGATTCTTACAAAACAGCAATAATGTCTTCATTTTTGAAAATTTTATTTGCAACTTCTGACTACCGAACCAAATAGAATTGAAGAAGCCGGTCCTCTTCCTTCATAAAATCTTTACACAACAGTAGAATTAAAAAGGGAACAAATAATTGAGAGTTTAACTTTTTTTAATAGCTACTAATGTTCAGAATGCTCTGTAAACAAAACCAGAATAAGGATTCACCAGAGAGGCCTCTTGAAGATACAAGTTGGAGTCCTTATTCTGTAAGGGACGACGAGCTGTTAAAAGTTATCTGTGTTGTCAATAAGTAAGGTAGAATGTGTGTGTGAGTTTGAGGACCAAAAGCACTGTTGGTTTTCTTTACACTGCTAAATAAGGAAGCGAGAGCAAAAGATGTTTCCCTCCTATGGATCTCCCCACTATGTTCACAAAAGAGCCCATAGTGGCCCTGAGCCTTGACTAAGCACACACCTGCCTTTAGGCGTCTAGTTGAGGCATAAAAGTGAGGAATACAAGAACTTGCCGCAATGGTAGAAGAAAAAAAGAAAGGTTTTTCCAGGTAATCGAGCACATTTTTGGTCCATTACAGCAGCTAACTCAGTGTGGTAAGTTGAGCCTTTCCTCATTAGCACCTTCAGCTTTGTGACTCCTTCAAAGGAAGGCAAGAGAAAAACAAGGGAACATATGCTAGTGTTGTAAAAGGTACAGAATCAGTCTCTCTTTATGGAGGTCAGGGAAGACTGAGAAGTTGCTCCCAGCAGACACCTCCTTGTCTATTCACTCTCAGCAATTGCTCTCAGGTCAGTATTAGGCCATGAAATACGGAATCCTGCTTGAAGGAAACATAGTTGCATACTTCCATGAGTCCAAGATTATTCCAGAAAATTAGATTTGCTGTAGTAATAAATTTTTTGTAGTATTCTCTTGCCATCTTTCCTTTGTTCTACCTTCAGATGAGCCTATGACATGAACATTAAAGGAAGATGCAAGTAGAATTCAATATCAGGCAGATGAAATGACATTTAGAAACAGCTTTGTTTTTATTATGGACAAAAATCCAAATAGGTATAGATTTTTACATTCTAATTTAAGACCATAAATCTCCTGACCTTTAATGAGACTGTTACTGTCACTGATTGTTGCAATTTCAGATACCTTTTTGAAAAATGTGTGAGGTTTTACAAACTCAGAAACAATCACGTATTTTTCTTCTAATTAAACTGAACAAATTTGGTGTGTCAGCCACAGTTAATTGAGAATGTTCTGCATGCGTATGCATTCAATACTGCAAAGCTGTCATCCATTATGATGCTTTTTCTTAGCATAATACCAGAATAAACTGAGCCAGTGTGCCTAACATAAACAGGAATAAAAATATAAAAGCAAATTGATGGCCTCATGCACGAGCATACATAAAGTATTCCAAGGAACAACACTCTAAAAAGGCACTCTTTGGAGATGTACTGAAATGCTGCAATGGTTATTTCTTGTTTAAAAATGGACTGGCAAGAAAAAGTATTTCTAAACTGAACAGCAGGCCTACGGACACTTAAAGGTTACTGAGTTAATAAACCTAAAGTAAATCTAAACTGCCACATATTGGAAATCCTTGAATTAGGGCTGTCCATTAATGTCTTAAAATTTTCTATGCATGGATTGAAGCAAATGAACTCTCTCTTCTCTTTTACTGTTTTGTTTGCCTTAAGGATTGTTGATGAATCTATCAATCAACAAGTATTGCAGATACCCTCTTAGAATGAAATTTGTAGCTAAGCTTGTTATCCTTAAGCACTAAGCTAGAATTGCACACAGTTGTACTTAGGCAGCTAAATGTCAACGTGTCGGTCAGGCATTGATCCATCTAAGTCTCTTCAAACATCTCCACTAAGAGATTTTTTAAATAGCACCAGTAATATGTCATTCAACAGAATAAAATGCTTAATTTTTTTATCTCTATTCTTTTATTTCATGTGATTTTTTTAGAGCAAGAGAATGCACTTTTGCAATTCTGATACAGAGAATATACTTCAAAAATACTCATTTGTTTATCACTCCCGTGAAGTGATACATGGGAAATCATAATATTGTCATGTGCTTGTTATACGAGACAGCTGATGGTTTGTGTGCCACTGTCTACCAGCTATGTACAAATAACTGCTGAGGATGACAGTTGTGGTACTCCCACTTAGCAACTTTGGTGGGACCCTCTCAGCTTCAACAGAACATCTTAAAGGACATTCATGAGATGTGAGCAGTTAGGAGAGTATTTATCCACTGACTACCCTATATGAGGATCTTTGAGCCCTAAGCAGTGTCCTTAGTTAATGAAATGGGGAATTCTTTTTTGCAGCCTTTACACAAATCCAAAGCTCAGGGTTTATATTTCATTATTTATAATTCGTATTGCATAGCTGGATGCATGTACTCATCCACATCAATGCTGTTGAGTTTTGCTAATTTTATTAAATATATTATTAAGAGTGAGCAGTAGCAATGTAACTATTAATCTCAAGAAATATATTAAAAAAAAAAAGTTTTGCATTTAGAGGTCAAAACTATACATGCTTCAGTTCCTTCTTTATGTAATTTTAAATCTTTTTACTGACTTTTCAGGAGCAGTAAAATTCTACTTGCAACTTCTGACCACTGAACCAGACAGAATTGGAAAAGCCAGTCATTTTACTTTACTTCAGTTCCTGTGATGTAGACATTTGAATGTGGTCGAGCAATTGAAGCACATATTGTTAGAAGAAAAGCCGAATAATGCAGTCAGAGAGCTCATAATATCCTTGCTAAAGGAAATGTCCATTAGTGTCCGGATGAATGCTGCTCTAAACTCAATTAACAACTAAGTTCAGTTCCTCCTGCATAGATATCTAGTGCCATTTGACATGCCTTAAGATGTCTGAGATATGTTCCATGGGGTTGACAGATACTGTACTGGATCTAGAGGAGCCCATTCTTTATGTGATGCCATCTGAAGACCAGGCAAGGCACATGAGAGCATCTTAAATTACTTCGAGATGCTGGAATGTGAGCAGCTGAACTGATACCTTATAGCATAATGAATGCCATAGTGACACTTTTATGCTCAAGGCATAAAGACTTTTGTCAGTAAGAAAAAATAATTTTAAATATACGGATGTATCTTGTGTTTACTTGGTGAACAAGTGTACTATAGAAAAGCTAATTTGATAATCCCACATGAAACGTTACACATTTTACTAATTTCTGTATTTTAAAATAGCATAATAGAGTGATAATTAACATTACAAAATACTTGTTTCTTGCTTAATACACACATAGAGCAGACTTCGTTGATAATTTTAGAAGAACAAACAAAAATATCAAAGAGGAGATGGACTGTACTGTAATTTGGTTTTGACTATTGTAATTTCTTTTCTGGAAAAAAGCCCCACAGTTATGGGCCATATTATATTATGTTTTATGATCACATAGCACAACTATAGTAATGAAAAACCGTGCTAGTTACCAGAATTAGGTACAATGTTCCAATAGAGAAATAAAAGTTGTTAATTGTGATCATGAAAAGAAAAAAATCTTCCTGAAAATATTTAAGATTCATATATCACATCTGTTTCCATTTATTTTCTTGCCTATATTCTAAAATAGAGAGCAGAGATGTTATTTAATTTTTGCTGTGTTTCTTTACATAAGTTCTTCATTTAAATTGGTCCCTCCAACCTGAATTAAGTTATTCATGCTCTGTATTAATTTCAGATGCGTTGAAATTGCAAATCTAGGGAGCAATTTTTGTAGATTATTTCACTTTCAAGGGACTCTACAACAAAGGTTTATTTAATGGGATGCTAATTGAACATGTTGCTTGAAAGAAATACTGTCTCTTGCTTCAGGAGTTTGAAAGCAGTGAAGAAGTGATGGATTTATAACAATTAAAGGAAGAAGGTATCATTGCATAGGCTTAAGACAGAGCACATACACAGAATGTCACTGAGGTACCTTTGTTCTCAATAAATAAACACCAATCTTGTAAGATTGTGATCGAGAGATAAAACCTGTCCTCCTATCACCTGTATTTGAAGAATAAATCATGTCTAACCAATCTCTGTTAGATTGACTTTCTCAATTAATTAAAACCTAGGAAAGATTTTGGCACTTAAGCTAACTGATAAATGAACTATTGATATATGATGTAGGTGTAATCTGCCTCTGGTAAGTGTTCAACTGCTTAAAAATCAATCTCAGGATAATTATTAAAGACTTGCTGTAATCTAAAAGGACATTTATTACAGTTATGTTCTGAATCCAGTTTCATCCACTATTTTAATTGCTTGAATAATAAAATAAAAGTTCATACAATCTACAGGTGAAAGACAAAAGAGGTTCAAAAAATTATTTCAAATATAAGTCTGATTTCCCATTGATTTTGAACCATTTGGAAACAAAAAGGAAAATAAAAAGAAGAAATCTAGATTTTGAAACACAAGTCTCAGATACAAGCAAATTAGCCATGGGTAGTGTTTTAATAATCACAGATGTGTATATCCCACAGCAAATGCATGGTAATTTGTATGAACATATTTCTGTTGAAACAATGAATTAGCTGTTTCACATTTCTAGTGTCTGTGGCTAAGAATAGAAATTTTGGTCAGCTGATGTATACTGTCTTTTGGGAACATGTTTAGCTAGAGATATAAACACTGAGAAAGATTATGACAGATATGTCTAAATCTCATTCACTGAACAGGTTTGAGTTTTGAGAATTAGGCAGACATCTTTCAGTAATTTTCTAGGTTTGCTTAATTTTCACTAGGCAGATGGCTATTTTTTTTATTTTATTTTATTTATTTCATTTTAATATTTAAATCACTCTTGGTTTAGGTCTTTGTCTGCTATATCAGATTCATGTATCTTCCCAGTACAGTTGATACAATGCATGTTTCTCATGTCCACTGCTTGGCCAAATGCATGCAAATGATGAGCATTTGTACTGTTCAGCAGAACTCCTCTGACTCACCCTGAGGAATGCTCCCTCCCACCCTCATGTAATTTACGGAGTGCACAAGGGAGACCAGGAACAAGAGTGTCACCCCTGCCACCCATGTTCTGAATTTGTCAGACTATTTAGTGTGCAGCTAAACTAATCTGCCTTGTGTTCCTAAGTGACGTGTGTGCACAAATGCTGTCTTGATGCCTGTCTTGGTATCACATCAAGACAATACCAGTGCTATTTGAGAGATACAACGTCCTCAGCTTTCCCCAGCAAGCTGATGCCGGGTCTCCTAAGCAACCTGCGATGACTTGTTTACTCTCCCCGTGCCTTCCATTAGCCTCCACGACCTGCTGTCCAAGGACACTGTGAGTGCTGTACCTCTGAAGTGGCACCCCCTGATGCACAGCTGAGAAGCTGCACTTCTCCTTAGTAATCTCAGGTCAATTTAGAATTGTGCTGCTTACTGATAGTATCATTGCACAAAGAAATGGGTTGCAGCAATACCGCACGTGAGAAAATAAGGAAACGAGGCTGGTAAAACAAATTAGCATCTTACTGTAGCTGCTTTTGAGATCGCGATAGCAGTCTCCCTCTGGTGCGTGTCTTTTCCCATCTCTGTATCCCAAGTCACACTCCATGCTGGTTCAATTATTTGGTGCTGTGAACATTTCACAAGAATTTATCCACAGGTGTCAAACTCAAAGCTGTCATTATTTTTATGAGCCATCATCCCTTCTGATAAGTCAACATCTGTCCTGCAGGCTCACCCTTCTCCCTGCCTGACTGTCTGCTTCTAAGGATTGCAAGCAGCCGCTCAGTTGTCCTCTTCAATAACACTGGGTTTCTATGTGCACTTGCCATTAACTGCAGGAAAAGGCGAAAGAGCTCACCTTACAGAGCAGGACCCCAGACACTGGAACCAGCTGGAAAGGGAAGAAGTGGTATAAAAATATGTGGTGTTGTTATTGTCAAGCTAAGATACTTCTACACAGAAGCTCAAGAAAGGAAAATGAATTCTCCCTCAAAATATGTGCAGTCGTAAGACTATCCCCTCTTCCAATTTAGGGTGCAGTATTGCACCTATGCGTATGTGTATATGTACACACAAGAGATATTTGTGCAGTGCAAGTGCAGTGCAAACTGTCTTGGCAAAAGTCACTATCTACACCTGCATGAGGTCTGCACTGTTGTGAATTTTTTTCTGAAGAAGGAAAAAGGAAACCTGGAATTAGATGGTTTTTTTCTTTAGGAGTTTCAGGGCACTCTGACAAAGCTATTTACCACACAGTGAAAAACCTCTGCTGCAATTGTGATAGTAAATTTATTCCTCTGCTCATCTGCTCTCTCATTTCATACAGACAGTGATGATAGAACTTATTTATCAAGAGTAAACAATTTTTGTACTTACCTTTTCTTGTTTATTTCTCTTTTTCAGCTTTATTAACATCAGAATGTTCTTGTGGTTTTTTTGGTTTTTTTTAATCCAGATCTCTAAATCTTTGCAAGAAGGAATCCTTCAATAAACATATAGGTTTCTCCTTTTTAAGGTACGGCTTGATAGCAGAGTAAACAATCAATCTGTGGGTCATCTGTTTTCTCAGTTCAGCATATTTTCCCAGGAATCAGCATGATTCCTGCCATAACAGTAGTTAATGAACCAGTACTTCAAAGCCCTTCTATTTGTTGTTATTTTGGCCACTGGTAAGTAGGCTATTGCAACTAATGCTTAACTGTGGCCAAATCTATCAGAAGGAAAAGACAGTCCATATAG